>CM028338.1:6514739-7714739 GCA_016647705.1 Eucommia ulmoides
TTGTTGTACATATTTTTTTCACAATTAGATGTATTCAGATTCCTCTAAATAAGATTTTTAAAACGATATCAAATTCACTAATTTTTTTTTCATGTGTCTTAATTTTCACATTCATGTTACATTTAATATGGTACTTCAAGAAATTTTCGTTTTTATTACATTGGATATTATATTCTTCAATCATGGGACACACAGAACATGGTGATGTTATATATATCATTAACATCACAGTTAATATTATATATAACATCCACATACAATACAATTTAGAACTAAAAAATAAAAGATTAATATCAATCACCAAATGTCACATTTAACATTAGTATCACACGAATTATAACATGTTACATGTAACATTTACATGCAATACGATCCAACGCAAACAATGTTACATTCCATACACAAAGAACTAGGGGGTAGTAAGCAAATCCGTTGTGAACATTATAGCGTTGTTTCGGCTAGATTGGATATTACATTCAACATACAAATATAAATTAAAATACAGTAATGCTACATGCAACATTGTTGTTACTTGAATATTACATGTAACATGGTGTAAAACATGCACATATAAATGGAAATACAGTAATGTTACATGAATATTACATGTAACATGGTGTAATTATTAAGCGTTACAGGTAACATTGCACTCATTATGATAAACAATTTCAAAAAATATGATTAATATATCATTTTAAACAAAAATAATTGCACATAATTGTTAGGTAAAAAATTTATTGTTTCACCTTCAGTTGTTTCCAACATTGCTAGAACAATCTTATGCTACCTAATTTAGTTTCGCATAAGGGAGAAGTGATTACATGGCATTTATGAAGCGGTACATTAATTAGGGGCATTTTGGTCACAAAAATATTCTAAGGATTGCTCGATTCACATAAAAAGCTGCGAGTTTACTTGGTTATTTTGATACTTTTTTGGAATTGTTTGGTAAGCGTCTTTTTTTTATTTCATGAATTAATGGCTACCTACCGCTACCAGTAAAGAGTCATTTCTCTTATGGTAATCTTATTTTGTACATTTAAAATCAACTGTTATATTTTTTTGTTGTTTTTTAATTTAAAAAAATACAACAAATCCAAAAGTGAAGGCCAAAGGAAGAGATATTTTGGAAGTGTTTTATTTTGGTAGAACACTTTTCAAAAGTGAACCATAAATGTGGACAAAATTTTGACAAAAAAATTGTGCTGACTTTTATGTCTTAAGAACTCGGATTTGGGATTCTCCAACACCGCAAAGTTAGAGTCATAGACTCACCTGCCCCCATAGACTCACCTGCCCCATCCCCCTTGGGATACTGCATCACACACAAGTTAAGGGTCTTATGACTTTAGCCCAATCGACTCAGCTTCTGCCTGCCGCGGTATACTCCGTCACACACACGTTAGAGTTTGACTTTAGCCCAATAGACTCACCACCAACACCCCTACCCCACCACATTTGGGATTCACCATCACCAAAAGTTAAAGAGTCCAATTTAGAGACTTAGTCCCCCCTACCCCACAATCCCCCCACCCCAAAATAAATAAAAACTAAAGCATTGTTCCATAACATTTTTTTTTATACGGAAAAAAAAAAAAAATAAATAAAAAAAAAAAATATATATATATATATATATATATATATATATATATATATATATTTCTTGCAAAAATGAAAATAAAAAATATATTCAATAATGTGGAGCTGATATATCAGTATTATCCATATACATGTTCCCATTACTTAAAAAACTTTCGTAGAGGATTGAAAAATATGAATATAAGCAAAAATCTATTAATTAAAATTGATGTTCTTAAATTGTCATTTTAAAAAGGACCAACATTTCTGAAATTTTGACACTTTGTACCCCTGACATTATTTCACTTGGTTCCTATAGTTTCTATTTAAACCCATAATACCCTGAAATTTTGTAATCACCCCACTTCAACTCAAATCAATAATTTCATTATAATTTTTCCTGTCAACTACGAGGAGCGAACCTTTGGACCTTTACAAGGTCGGACCTCAACGATCTCCAACATAAGAAGAATCTCAAGAAGATTGACTTCTTCCCTGTTCAGGTTGAATTTCACCAAAAACTGATTGTACACGTCCGACAGTGACTGTAAAACTAGGTCCACAACTAAGTTATGATCCAGAACTGACTCCAACCTTTTTAGTTCCTTAACCTGGTTGATCATCTTAAAAACGTGGTCTCTAATCAATAGCCCTACCGCCATCTTGTACCTGAAAAGCTCCTTAGAGATGGTATACCTGGTAGTACTATTGTGTTTGCCAAAGAAAGACTCAGGCATTGCATAATTGCATATGAGCTCCCCAACCTTTTGGACTTTTTCTGGAGTTCATTGCTCATTGATGATATAATGTAGCACCGAAGTCTAATTATAACTACTACCCCTAAACTTTTTTTCATCTTTTATTTTTGACCCTTATGTTTTAATAACTTATTAATTTTGACTTTTTAAGATTGTCTGTCAACTTTAACCGAAAATATAATTATTGTAATTAAATATGAACCACATGGGGTAAGTACTAATAAAAATATTACATGACTATAAAATATAATTCGATCAAACTACACGGGACAAGGTTTAATTAACCATATATTTTATAAAAATAAAATAAAAAATTAGATGGATATAAAATTTTCTTCCACCGTACTTTTGGGCTTGTTGTCATGGACCACTTACTGACATGGTAGTTAAGAGGATTAAGGATATTAGCTAGAGGATCGTAGTGCTTATACGTGGCTCTCAGCGAGACGAGCATTAACATCACTAGGTGTCCCTTTAGAGTCAAGGCATACCGATTCAGTTCAATTCAGAGACTATGTCTCAACTCATGGACCAGACCAAATAAAAGGGGTTTGGCCTCCCCTGCACAAACTGATTGGAAGATATAGTCGCTCTCTTGATGAGTCCGAGACAGGGCAAAACCAGTCAGCATCATAAAAGAAGGCATGCTTATCGCCATAACAATTTTATCCTAAATAATTAAAAATTAAAATACATAAATATTCTTTCAAGTTTTTTTTGTTATATTTTTCTCTTTTATCTTTTTACATTAAAATTCCTATTTAAAAATAAAAAATAAAAAAAATTTACCCCTTTCTTTTTTAGCAAATTAATATAGAATATATGTATATCATTTTACATTTTTATTTAAAAATAAATAAAAAATTCACCAACACCCCTCGATTTTCCACCAACACATTCCGCAATGAGACCTTCCTCCTCCTCCTCTCTCATAAATTTGATGTTGAATTTGATAAATCTGCATGGTTGAATCTGTATAGATTCAATCAAGCACCGAACCTGTATGGATCCGACACTTTGAGTGTGTACAATGGAGGTGGGGGTGGGGCGAGCGCTCAAAGAAGAACAAGGGAAGAATCGAAAATTTGCGGAAGTTTTTTTTGCATGGTCACTACAAGAAAAATGGCTTTCTTCTTCTTCTTCTTCTTCTTCTTCTTCTTCTTTTCTTTTTTTTTTTTTTTTTTTTTTTTTTTTATCATGCTTAGTAAATATAATTCATCTCGTTTTTTGAATATAACGTGATAGTAACAATATGAATGAGATATAATATGTCTCAAAATTTATTATGTTATAAAAAATATTTTTTATCTCACTATTTTAATAAACCGCGATAATAGATTGTAGTTTTTATCACGTTTATTATTTATAACTGTGATTATTTGCCATTAAGGGAGACTAACGTTGCTGAACTTAAAACAAAACGAAAAAAAGACGTTGGATCCAATTTCTTGTTTGCGCTCGTCTTTCATGTTCGCGCTCTTTTATGAAGATTTTAGGGCTTCCATCTCCTAACAGCCGGTATGTCTACGCTTCTCTCTCTCTCTCTCTCTCGAACTAGAACCAACCATCAAACCAAAAAGCAAAATGAGCTAACCAAAAATGAATCCCCTAATCGACGACATGGAACCACCCCCCTAATCAACGACCTGGAACCAAATCGCCACTGATGGTTCCTTAAATCTGACGTTTAGATCGAGAAGGGCGAGAACCGAACACTAAAAATCTCATATATAAGCCTCAACGAAACCCTCAACCGGAAATCGTCCCATGCCGCAAAACCTCCACTGCCTAGCCAACCTAGAAATTGAATCGGCACCGGACGAAGCCCTAATCGCAACGACAACGAAGGCGACGGCTGGAAAATCTCAGAGTTTTTCTCTCTCTCCATTGCGGTAACTTTCAGATTCCTTGATTTATGATTATTTGTTGTTTTGATTTCTAATTTTATCCATGAACATCAAGAATCTGTGAACATTCCTTCTTCAATTTGCATTTGGACATTGAGTTTGAGCTTGATGTTTTTAGTTTCCAGTAGATGAGGTTGGTTTTCAATTACAATTGTATATATTTTTTACGGCTGCAAGGGGACAGTTTCTCATTTTCATACATAAAAAGAGTCCATTTGGAAACATCATTATTTCAGAGCTTGATTGGGCTAAAAAATTTATCAGTTGCCATTGTGAAATTTATTCTTTGTGTAGAGTTGTCTAATTTGTGTTTTGGTTTCCAACCATCCAAATGCTGCTCTGCCTGCCTAGATTGCCAAATAATTTAAACTTGTCTTCTCTTGTGGCAGCTCTCTTTTTATTTATTTAAACTGTATTGATGCAAACAACTTACGATACTGTATGAAATAGCTCTGTTGTTGTGCGAACCATTAATTCTTGAATTGTTTTGGAGTTTGTTATTTCTATTATGGCTCTTTAAGCAGCAAGTTCGCCATTTTCCCCAGCATTCTCATTTTGGAGTTTGCTATTTATGTTCTGCTCCCTTGTTAATTCTTGATAATTTTTCATTCATCATTGTAAACTGCATTCTCATAATGGTGCTTTATATTTCCTTGTTTATTTATTCCATACTATCATCTCATTAGATGGCTCAATGTCAACCTCTCAATATTGAGGTTGGAGAAGGATCATTAACAAGTGCTACCAAAAATGCTGGTAGAAGGGCAACGTTTCTACCCGAGTTAACCAAAGATAGAAGTTCTAGCGTGCGGAAACTAGTTGAGTACAACGAAAATGGAGTACCAATAGGTGTTCTATTTTGATCCATATTGTTCAGGTGAAGTGAACACAACTCTTGAATTCATAATAAACACATAAGGGTTATTTTATTCTATTCCGTGTTTTTTTTACACGACCTTTTACGTAGAAAACTATTTATGCATTTTTTTTCCCACAACATTTTGTGTTTATAATTGTCTAATTTTTATATATATATATTTTTTACATAATGTTTATGTAGTGGTCTTAGAACATTAGAAAGGACCAAAAGAACCCCATCTTGGAAGTGTATTCAGGTGATAAACATGTTCTTCAATATATATATATATATAGCACAGTTGTTAACACCAATTCTCATCAATTTTTTGTTATATTTGGTGTCCTCGACAATATTTGGGTTTTAAAATCTGGTTTCTACATAATGAGATTCATGAAAAATATTATTAGAAATAAGAGCATCATTTTCTTAGAAAATGTGAGATAAGTTGTTTATTTTTCATTTATTTTGCACTTTGCATCTTTCAAAAATATTATTCTCTAACTCATTTGAATGAATTATGTAGTTTAATAGGAAGAATGTCTACTTCGGAAAGGAACTATACGAATTGAGAGCTGAATGGATTAAATATATGTTAAAACAAATGTAATTGTGGAAAAGGTATGTCATTATCTTTAATATGTAATTTATTTTTATGAAGTTTAAGTTGTCCATTGTTGAACTATATTGGAGAGCACTATTTTGTTGTCCATTTTGTTTTGTCCATTTGTGAGGAGTGTTTTGTTGTCCATTTGTTGTTTGTTTTTGCATTTGTTTTGCTTGAAAAACAGTTGTTGTTCTTGCAACAAAGCAACTCTGTTTTGCTCCAAAAACAGCAAAATTCAATTGCTGTGGATTTCTGGTTCTTCTCTTTTTTCTCTTTCTTTTTTTCGCTTCTTGTTGTATTAGTACTTGCAATTTGAATTCTCATTGTTGATTTTATAAATTGCTGTCGATTACACTTCTTCACTTGATGAAGAAGAAAATGAAGTTGATGATATGGGTATTGTGCTATCACCATTTTGGACATTTATTCATAATAAAAATTAAGTTTATAATTTTTGGATTGAAAAACAATGTTATTTGTACTTTATTTGGTGATGTAAAATTCTTGTGATAGCTCAGTTTTGGAAATTTATGTATGCTTATTCTTGACCATATCTTTTATTAAATGGTAGGGTATTGTCTGTTTGGGCTTTTTTTTTTTTTTTTTTTATAAAGAAAAATAAGAAAAATAATCACATTTTTCAAATGTGATAAAAGAGGGTAAACATCTCAGTTTAATTCAAAATTGAGATGAATATCGTTTAAATAATCACAATTTTTCGCTTTGATCACATAAATACGATCTTTTTAATCACATTTGATAACTGAGATATTAGATGGACTAACCATCTCATTTTTTAGCTGTGATAAAAAAAATTACTATCTTGATTTTTAACTATGATAAAAAATCTATTTTTAATCACACCGCATACTATCACGGTCAGATTTTGAGTAAAAAACTGTAATAAAAAGCCTTTTTTCTTATAGTGGGTGTCGATGAAGAACATACCGATTTACTTCAGTATTACATATTTAGAATTTTTAAATTCAAAAACCAAACGATTTTTTACACACAAGTAATGGTATCTTATCATAAAACGGAATCCCACAAATTTCGTAATTTTGAATTTCGAAAAGTAGAGGAGTTATAACTCTCTACAATTTAGAATGTAAATATTCAATCATTAAAAAATATGATTAAAAATGAGTGTATGTTATATTTCCAAATTAATATAGAGTTAAAAAAACCATTAATTTTAGTTTTTAGTGTCAAACCCGGATTTCCCCTAAATCTTATGTATATATTTTACAAATTTTTAAAACTTTTTTTCCTCGATCATTCTTAAAATAAAATCACAATTAAAAAAAAATATATAAATATAAAAAATAAAAATAAAGAAAAAATTAGAATATCTTTTGGAAAAAAAAATTATCACCTATGATTTTACGCGAATCCACTGACTCCTCTGTACTATGTTCAATGAGCAACTAAAGGAGATTACGTGCTTACAAAATAAGAATAAAAGATATTAAGTTTTTATTATAGGGGGATAAAATACAATTCATACGGAAAAAATACAATTTGCCCCAAAATATTTTTAAAAAATTCAATGAAAATCTATTGTTAAATAATTTATTACCTCTTAAATAAATCTACAAGAACCATAAAGGATTGCTACAAAAAAGTTGCTAAATAAACATATTTATTTGTAAACTAAAATTATAAAATAAATTTATCTCTAAAATAAAATTTATTTTAAATGAAAATCCATAAAATATTTGTTTCTTTGTCGTTTCCTTTTCGTTTTTATTTTGTATTTATAACTAAATAAACATAAAATTAGAAGACGAAAAGAGAGAACATACTCGTAAAATTGCCTCTTTAATGTGAAATTTTGTAACCAACGTCACTCATAATAGAGGTCAATAATATAATAGAAAAAAGCAACAAGGGTGATTTTTTATATTATGCCGTATTTGCACTAAATAATATAACTTCGGGAAAATTACATTTTGGTCCCTAAAGTATGGGCGGAGGGGGGGTGGATGTTTACATGGATACTGAGTTTTGTCAAATTGCACATGTGAACCTTCAAGTTCCATATTTATTTCAATTCAATAAAATAAAAATCGTTGTTAAATAATTTTGAATGGAAAATAAATTATGCTCAGTACGTGATCTACCCTACTAAACTTAAGAACATTTTCCTAACTCCCATAACTTTTCTCATTCTTCAAATACAAACGTTTTAGATTTAGTGGAGTGATAAAATTACAAAAAATATCTCTATTAAAAGGTCACGTACTGAACACAACCCAAGTTTCTATCCAAAATCATTAACTACATTTTTAATTTTGCAGCATTGAAACAAACGTGAAATTTGAGGGACCAAATGTGTAATTTGAAAAATACTAGAATGAGTTCAACCAAAAGGTCCATAACCTGCTGAATTCAAATCCTGCAAAAACACCAAACTAGCCTTTGGTTTCATGTCATTGAGTATCAAAAGAAATAAAATCTAAAAAGATTGATGAATTTTCTTTTATTATTCTGGAACTTCCTGAATGTTAATTAATCAAATGTTTCATTACACAAAGTCAGTCGAACACAGCGGATTATGTTTGTCAGCCGAAAAAAAAAGGGAAGGGGGATAAACACGATTTAAGAATCGGAAGGTAGAACTTTACTGAACTACATACAGTCAAATGGTCTGACCTGATTGGCATTGGGTTTGGTAATAGGCATCACGATCAACTGCAGTCTGTTAAGATAATTGAAAAGTGGGGAATGAATAATGTATTGATATATTGAGAAAGAAATATAAGGTTACATGTATTAAGAATACACAGAATAGAAACTATACATGAGTATTTATAGGGAAAGTGGGGTTAAGGTTTTGCCCTATGGGCCAAGTGGGCTAAGTCCATTATTACTCTAACATCCCCCCTCAAACTCAAGGGAGTAAGTGGGAGGTGAACTTGAATTTGGAAACCAAAGAGTGAAAACGTCCGGGTGGATGACCCTTAGGGAAAATGTCTACTGTCTGATCAGCTAAACTAACGGATTGTAGACGAACCGTATTCTAGAGAATGTGATGACGAATGAAGTGACAATCAGTCTCGATGTGTTTTGTATGCTCGTGGAATACATCATTGTGAGGGATCTAAATAGCACTCATGTTGTCACAGTGTAGGATAGTGGCTGTAGGAGAAGAGATGCCCATGTCAGCTAGTAGTCATCGAAGCCAAAGAAGCTCTTGAATTGCATCAACCATGGCACAATATCCAGCTTTAGTACTGGAGCGAGTAACCACAGTTTGTTTTTTACTACGCCAGGAAATTAGAGAATTACCCAAAAAAAAAAAAAAGAATAACCAGTGGTTGAACGTCTGTCGGTGGGGTCTCTGGCCCAATCGGCATCAAAATAAGCTTGTAAGATAGTGGTAAACTGAGTTGAGAAATGAAGCCCATGAAATAAAGTACACTTGATATACCAAAGAATGCGAAGAACAGCCGAATAATGAGTGGTCCGAGGAGCGGACAAGAACTGGTTGACCTGATGAACGGAATAGGAAATGTTAGGGCGAGTGACAGTAAGATATACAAGACTTCCGACCAGTTAGCGATATAGAGTGGTATCCTGAAGAGGTGAACCATTGAGTGGGGTAAGTCTGATGTTCGGCTCGAGAGAAGTAGTGGCAGTGGTTGAGTTAGTGATCCTAGCCTTAGAAAGAAGATTCGAGACATATGTGGCCCAAGAGAGAAAATATCCATCAGAACCAAATAAGACTTCAAGGCCAAGAAAATAGGTGAGCACGCCAATATTTTTCATCTCGAATTAGCCACTGAGAAACTTTTTGAGTTCAAAAATGTCACGTAGATCATCTCCAGTAATAACCATATCATCCACATACAGCAAAAGAAAGAAAATACCGTTTGTAGTATGGCGAATAAACAGAGCTGAATCATGAGAACTAGATGTGAACCCAAAACGATGAATAGTAGTGCTGAATTTCGCAAACTAGGCACGTAGAGCTTGTTTCAAATCATATAGGCCACGACGAAGGCGACAAACTTTATTTCTAGGGGCAACCGGGCTAGAAGATGTATACATATAGACTTCCTCAAGAAGATCACTATTGAGAAATGCATTTTTGACATCCATTTGAAAGAGAGTCAATTTTCAAATGGCGGCGACGGCAAGAAGTGTACGGACAGATGTTAGCCTCGCCACTAGAGCAAATGTCTCTTCATAGTCAATGTCATATTCTTGAGTGAATCTGTATGCCAAGTGTTTACGCACTCGCGTATTGACTACTCGCAAGTGCACGAGGTCTAGTTTTAATATAGTGGATATTTGAAGATCGGATATCGTTCCCACATGGACGGTTTGAATAAATTGGCATAGTCTTATATTATCCATACGGTTAAAGAATTTTTTTAATTTAAACTAATTAAAACTAAGCTAAACTACAATTAGTGGGTTAATCCTAACTAAGTTGATTAACTAGGGATGATTTCGTTCACTTAATACATGTTTGATTTCGTTTAGTTAATAATAACAAAGTTTTAGGCATCAGACAATCTCGATTCGTAAACTCCTCCGCCACCTCTCCTGAGTGTAAGACAGGGGAATACGCGACTTCGTGTCAACGCCAAAGTCTCCCTCAACATCCTAACGGCTCTAGGCCGCGTGAGTCTTGCCCCAACGTTATCGATTGCACACTCACTAACGCCCTCTCGGGTTGTTAGATCGTGACGATGTGTTTAACCAAGTCCGAATCCAGGGTTACCTCTTCCGAGCGTAAAACCCTAGATTCTCAAATCCAACCCTAATACCTTAACAAGCATATTGAAGTTGTCATAAAATGATAAACACAATCGGATTTAAAAACAAACGTCCATTAAAGAAACATATATTAAACCAAATAAGTATTTACAGAACTACATCGATCCCTAGCTAATATTTATCTAATCTAACGTGATCTTAGCCATTGGAACATTAAACCAAGAGGGATTCATCATCATTCACAATAAAACATTAAGTTACAAAGAGAGAAAGATCAAATCTTAAAGTGGAGTGGTTTCCACTTTCGCTGAAGATCGATCCGCCAGTGTTTTCTCTTCTCGAATGATGAATCTCCTTTTTGAGCTCTTCAATAATGGCCAAGAATCACTTCCTAAGGGTTAGGGACATCCAACATCCAAGAAGACTTCAATGGAAATGAGGGGAAAATATTTTATAGGTGCAAGGTTTCAAAATATCTGAAAATATCTACTGCTATACAGAAGTGGCCTAGGCGGTGGAATCTTCGCCTAGGCGGAGGTTAAGTCGGTTAAGGTTTTGTCGTTCCACCTCCTAGGCGGTAGAATTTTCGCTTAGGCTGAAGGGCTACTCCAAAGTTTCTGCCTCTTCTCCGCCTAGGCGGTGGAATTTCCACCTAGGTCGAGGGACTGCTCCAAACCTTCTATCTGTTCTCGGCCTAGGCGGTGGAATTTCCACCTAGGCCGAGGGACTACAATCTTGAAACCTTGTTTCTTCATAATTTCTTTACCGTTTTTCTACCGTTTTCGCTCGTTTGCCGCTTATTTGCGTCCCTACACCTGAATTACATAAAAATAAACTAAAAAGCAATTAAATATAACTAAAACACTTGAAAACTACCAAATTCGGTTTAGAAGTAGATAGGTATTTTACGCCTATCAGAATCTTTTAGCAACAAGTTGGGCTTTATATCGTTCAACAGAGCCATTAGAGATCATCTTGACTTTAAACACACATTTGCACCCAATAGGAGTTTTTCTAGGGAAATATCAACAATATCTCAGGTATGAGTTTTAGCAAGGGCCTGAAGCTCATGCAGATGAAGTATAGTGGAAAAACAATGAAAATCAGTAAGGTAATGTGGATGATAAGTTACCCTAGTAGAGCGGAGAGGGTGTTCTGGAGCGTGGGTCACAAAGGCTGTTGGTACTGAATCATTGGCCACAGAAGAAGTCTCAGACATGGTCGCTGGAGCTAGAGAGGTGAAATCAGCTAATCATTATGGAGTGGGTTCAACTGGTGGGTCTGGGGTGGACTCAGCATAAGGTACAGGGCTGGGTACAACAGGTGGTACTAGAGTGGACTCAACAATACCTAGAACTGTATTATCTAAAAAAAACTCAATGAATGGATTAGCAAAGAATTTGGAGTTGGTGAGGGTTAACATATTAAATGACCATAAGGAAGAAAATATTTGATGTTCCTAAAAAATAACACGTAACACGTCGCGAGATACGAAGGGTTTTAGAAACGGGATCCCAGTACCGATACCCTTTATGTTCGATGCCATATCCAAGAAAACAACACATACGAGCCCTTGGTTCTAGTTTGTTGTGTTCATGTGGTTTGAGAAGAACAAAACAGGCACAACCAAAGATTTTGAGTTCAGAGTAATCAGGAGTTTTACCAAAAAGACATTCAAATAGAGACTGGTTTTGGATTGTAGCGGTAACAAAAGGGACACGGTTTATTGTGTAGACGGTTGGGAAGGCAGTCTCATCCCAAAAACGCTCAGGACATGATGAAAAAATGAGGAGAGCACGTACTGTGTCAAGAATATGTCTGTGTTTGCATTCGGCTCGTCCATTTTGTTGCGATGTACTAGGACACAAGCGATGGGGGAGCGTGCCATTTTTGCAAAGCAAGTTAAGAAAAGCACGATTCTTGTATTCCATTGCATTATCTGAGTGAAAAACTTTGATATTTCTAAAAATTTAGGTTTGAACCATAGAAGAAAACTCAAAATATATTTGGAATAGTTCGGATCGATGTTTCATAAGAAATAACCATGTATATCGAGAGTAGTTGTCCACAAAGATAACAAAGTAACGAAGGTCACCCATCGAGGCATAAGGAGAAGGCCCCCAAATATCAATTTGAATTAGATCAAAATGTGCAAGGGAAATAAACTAACTCTCTTTGAAAGGTAGGGTCGGTTGTTTGGCAAGTTGGAAATTGATATATTTGAAGGACTCATGTTGAACTGAACCTAACTAACCACTAGAGATAAGCAATTTGAGTTGGCTAGATGAAGTGTGGCCTAACCGAGCATGCCACACTTGGGATAGTGAGAGATCATCTGGTGGTTGTGGAGATAAGGATGAGGATACCGGTGGTGGTGGTGAGGTTGCATAGGTTGATGAAGGGACTTGGGGTTGTGGTGGTAATGGAGTTGGAGATGGAAGGTGCAAACTGGTAAGGTCAAACAGGCGTCCAACCTTACGACTAGTCCCAAGAGTTTCTCCTATCTGAGGATCCTGCCCACAACAACCACTATTAGAAAATATGTCAAATCCCAATTCACAAAGTTGCCCAACAGACAAAAGATTTAAGGTGAGTTTCAGAATCAAATACGTGTCAGGAATAAAAAGATGGGAAGTAGAAACCTGACCGGTATGAGTAATATGCATTTGAGAACTATCAACGATATGAATACTAAGGATATTCATAGCGGAGAGTTTAGTTAAAACAATATGGGGATCGGATGTCATATGATTGCAATAAGCAGAATCAAAGAACTAAGAAGATTTACCTGTAGTAAGTGAGAGAGTAGGGAAAAATTTTGTACCATTACCAATGTTGGAGAAGATATGAAAGATGAGTGAGGCTAAATTTGCAATAGACATGGTAACAGTAGTGGAGGTAGGATCCAAACCCTCTTTGGCTTTGTTAATGAGTGAAGAACCCACAGACATGGCTATTAATCCTGGAGAAACTATTATCACGGATGGATTCAGGATGCTGAAATTATCCAGGAACCAATCTATACTCGTGAAGAATGAATTGGGAGCCATTTGAACCGATCAAATCTCCGTGATGAACCGAATCAATAATATAAAGAGAACTATACTGTGTGATCCAAATTTGATTTGATGGAGATCACAGATAGATCCAAAATCCTAAAATTATTTGGGAACCAATATTGAATCTTCAAGGACCTGGTGAAAAATGGGTGAACTGGTGTAGGAACCACACGGATATAACAGAAAGTATATTCTATGAGCCTCAAATCACAAAACAGAGGCCCGAAACAGAATTAGAACACCAAAAAACCCTAGGAACTCATCCAACTTCAATGAAAACCGGTCACAAAAGGCTTGAACCGGTCTGAGGAAGCAGGAGGCACGTGAGATCTAAGAGGGAGTCGACGTAGAAACATCGAACCGTGCGTAGACACGCGTGCCACGTCAGATTTCCTTGATTTTTGCTTCGTTGGAATATTCTCGTCAAGATGGTTCTGATGGTATATTATAAGATATATTCTGAGCTCTAGTTGAGGAAATAGAGCCCAAAATCCGAGAGGACGCGAGTAGACGTGTGGATCTGACGCAAATCAGGAGCAGAACTTTCGGGCCGCGCCTGTTGGTGCGTTCAGCATCATACGGTGATTAGTTTGGCTTAGTTGGAATCGTCACATCGAGACAGTTCCGACGATATATCGTGCGATGGATTTAGAGCCCTGGTTGAGGTAGTAGAGCCCAAAATCAAAGACTACGTAGTTTGGGGATACTGTAGGCTGTGGGAGGCGGGTGTGGGCGCGTTGGTATTCTGGTGGCGATGATTTTGGTGGCATTGTGTTCGTCTATGCAAGACAAAGATGGTGGTGTGATGGTTGTTGATACCGGAGTGGTGATGAAGCCTATAATAGCAACGAAAATCACAAGAGAAAAGCGAAGGCGGCGAAGGAAACTTTAGGGTTTCGAAAAAAAAAAAAATTTGAGAGAATAGGTTCAGGAAAGACTTGCTCTGATACCATGTTAAGAAATTGAGAAGTGGGGAATGAACCATGTATTGATACATTGAGAAAGAAATACAAGGTTACATGTATTAAGAATATACAAAATAGAAACTATACATGAGTATATATAGGGGAAGCGGGGTTAGGGTTTTGCTCTATGTCAAGTGGGATAAGCCCATTATTACTCTAACTCTGTCCAGTCTTTTTTTCTTCCTCGATTTTTGGTTGTTAAAATTCACTTTTATTTCTAACAAATAAATAATGTGGAAATCATATATTAGGTTACGTTTGGATAAAGAATTGGATAAATCTATAAAATTTATAAATGATAAATTTTAAAATTTTGGATTTTAAAATTTATCTTTTATGAATTCCTTGTTTAGATAACTTTTTAAGATGAAAATTTTAATTGTGTAATTTTATAATTTTATTTTTATTTTTGAATAGACAAGTATTTGTACGTAGATTTTTTAAATATATTAAATTTTAATAATAAAAAATATAAAATAAATCTCATAATATAATTTTTATTTTGTAATTTAATAATATATATATATATATATATATATATATATATATATATTAAAATAATATAATTTTAATTATACATAACTATTTTAATAATATAATTTTATACCTAATTTTATTATATAATATAGAGAGAGAAAAGAGAATTTTGAAATACATAAAATTACAAAATAAAAAAAGGGGGGACTAAGAGCATGTTTGATAACCACTTAAAAATTAAGTACTAAAAATTTAACTACTTAATTTTAAGTGCTGAAAATATTAGACGGTTGTTTAATAAAATTGTGCTGAAAATTTAAGTACTGATTTTTTATTTTATTTTTTTGATAATTACAAAATTTGTATGCTAAAAATTATTTAATTTACATAACTACCTATGAATCAAGATAATATGGAGAGAAAAAAATTGAGACCAAAATAATAAAATCAGGTGCCATTTAAAAAAAAAATTATATTAAAAGTAAAAGTAAAAATTAACCCAAAATTATATTAAAGGTAAAAGTAAAAATTAACCCAAAAATATATAATATTATATATATTTTTTAATGCAGTTTGATTGTTTAAATTAAATTATAACAATAATTTAAATATAAAATAAAATTAAATCCCTAAAATAATTCAAAGTTAATCCAATTCTCATTAAACCTAACCCTAATTAAACCCTCATATAGGATCAAGAGTTAAATGGTCAAAACATAATTTTTTTTAAGTGAAAAATAATGGAGTACATTAAGCAAAATGAAATAAGTAAAGAAACTTTAGCTTAATTTTTTATTCACATTTTGACTTAATTTTTAATTAAGTTAACTTAATTAATTAAGTTATATTAATTACATTTATCAAACATACTTAATTAATTAAGTACTTAACATAATCAGTTTTAAGCACTGACTTTTTTTTATCAAACATGCCCTAAGTGAAATGGTTGAGGAATTAAAAAAAAAAATAGGAAATTCGCTTTTGGAAGGATTTAGAAATAGTGTTTTGAAGGGTCTTGCAAATCTTTTTTACTCTTTTATTTTACAAATAAATGAATTTAATAAATTACACTTCGTAATACCCAAACCTAAATTTCTTGAGCATAATTTGTTAAAGCTCTTATTCAAATAAAATCCTCCTTTAAATTACTTTACCCAAATACAACCATAGTGATATCCATATACTAAATATTACTAAATTAACATTTAATATAAGTGTTAGAAAATGTTTGTAGAGTTTTGAAAAATATGAGAAGAGAGGTTCTAGTCGGTTAATCACTTAAAATATATATATATAAAAAAAAAAAAAATGGAGTTAGGTGCACTTTTAAAAAATAAATTCACATGACCGCGTATTCATGAAAAAATTTGATTTGATAAAACCATTCACAAAAATATATAAACCAGCACTTTTCGTTCTGCTGGGTTTGCCGACACACACACCCACGTGAATCGTCGATCACTTCTGCTTTTATTTCATTTCAGACCGAACGGCCGACCACCTCCCCTTGTCGCCGACAGCTCTTCTCTCTTTGTTTGATCGCTTCTGAATTCTTCTTCCCTCTTGTCTCTCTTCCCCTCTGTATCTATCTATCTATCTATATGTGTGTGTGTGTGTGACCAAATGGACGACCAAATAACCCATTCTTCACCCTTCGATCTACTGTCTCTCTCTCTCTATATATATAATATATTTAATTTACACAATCATCCTCTTTATTTTAGATAGGGTATTAATTAAACCAACTTCCAATTTTTAATGTTTATAAAATTACAAATTAACCCCTCAAATTTAAAAAAAATAAATAATAAATGACACACGCTACCCCTGTGTTTTCCTAAATGTGCGAAAATGCGTTTTAAATAATCATCGTGGTCTTGCAAGAGAATCCATCAATGAATAAATAAATCTGGTATCCAACAGTGTTGGTTGATGGTGACCAATCATATTTTTTCAACTTTGATCTTCATCGAATGATTGGATACTGGTATTACATTTGAGAGCTTCTTTATTGGGATTATTAATCTGGGATAATTGTGTTTCCTTTTCACCATTGGGTCTGACAGCAGGGGAGACAGGATGTTTACACCCGATTTTGTTAGATCACTAAAGGACCATTGGAGACAACTTGATATATCAAAACATCTTCAGGGCAATAGATCTCAATCTTGACTTTTGAATCCCCCGGTACCCTTGAATTGCTGTCAGATTTGGTCAAAGACCTTTTGGATCTCACCATAATTTGGCATAATAGAATCTTCCTTTATTTCTATTCCCATTGAATCGTGTTCTAGCTCGATATTGAAATCATATATTCACGTCCCCACTCAGTCACATCACATATAACATATGCAGGCAATTCTGGGTACCTGAAAGAGTAAGATTCAAACATCAGACAATAGTTTGGATAAAATAGTATTGCATTTATAGTTTGGATAGAATAATATTGCATTTATTGAAATTTAAAAAAGCCATTACATATCAAATCATTGTCCATCCAAAAGACCAACGGGATGGAAATGTGAGTATACAAAAACGTCCCAATTTTATCAAAATACCTAGCAAATTGAAAGTAAACAAGAACCCTAGTTTTGAAGCTTTTAGATTTCTCAACTCGAGCCTCTGGCACATGACTTACTCTCGTCTCTGCCAACGTTTTTGGTAAAGATCGACTTCACCACTTCCCGAAAGTGCATGCTTAGGCAACATATTCAATAGGTAATTTGGCGTAGGGGCCTCAATTTTTTTTGTTGGAAAACGTGAAAGCCCCCATCGGTATGAATTCCTGGATCTGTCTTTCAAGTGATAACATTGCTCGGTCATATGTCCTCTGGCTCTTGAGTGATACTCACAAAAAGCATTCGAAGAAGCGGCTTTACTTCCAAACTTAAGCTCGTAGGATGGAAGAAGCGTTAGTATCCCCTACTTCAAACAATTTCGGTACAACTTGGTGATCGAGATCGAAAGGTCTAGTGGTTCTTTTTCATCATTCCGAAGGTTTCCCCCAATAGTGCGATGTGGGTAGCTCGGGTGGTATTGGATTCCCGGTTTTAGGGTGTAGTTAGGTATTTGAGGTAAGGGGTTTCGGTTAGGCTGATATGTATAGTAAGAGGGTGTTTGGTAGGCTTGGGGATAGTATTGGGGAGTGTGGTTTTGGTAAGAAAAAGGTACGTTCTGGTAGTAGTGGGACGACTTTGACAATATGGCTGGTTCTGGGGGTAATTTTAGTTTTGGCAATTTTGGGGGAGATAGTTACGGTATTGGTTGTTTTGGTTCAGGTAATTTTTGGGATGGGAATCTTGGGGGTTATTTTGGTGAGGGGTTTGCTGGGGAGAAATAATGACGGCTACCTCATCTTCTTTCTTCTTTAGTGGAGCTAATGTTTTTGTCAAATCGGACGAGGTCTCTTCGATATTTCCAACTTCTTCTATCACCTCGGCTTGCCTGATTGCATCACTGAATGAAGCCACTGCTGTGCTCGAAAAACCTTGATAGAACGAAGCCATATGAATTGATTTGAATATCTCCAATTGAGCCTCCTTGCTCAGTCCGGGGATAACTTTGGCAGCCTCTTCCCTCTAGTGGGCGGTGTACCTTCGAAAGCTCTTATCATTTCTCTTTAATATTTAGTACAGGGTATTACGATCCGGCACGTGATCTTTGTTGTACACGTACTGCTCATAGAAGGCCTTAACCAGATCCTCAAAGGTGTTAATTTGTGATAGGTTCAGGGTCATGTACCAGCTAAGGGCCGGTCCCTTCAACGATCTCCAAAACATCTTTAGGCAAAGATCCCAATTCTTAGCATGGACTATTAATTCCTCATTGCAGCTACTGACGTGTCATTCTGGGGGGCCAATACAGTCATATTACATAAACTCCAGGACTATGAAGTTTTTCGGATACACCACCTGGGGCAGTACTGTCAGCTTCTTGTACGTCGCTTTACTGGAAGGCTTTTCTTTTTTCAACTCTTCTATGGTTCTCTCTCATTCCTCTATTTTCAGAACTCAGATCGGAAGGAGTCCATTCTCTTATCCCCTGTTTTCGATTGTGATGGTCGGGGCCGATTGATTAGCACTTGGATTGTTTGATAGACCAAGAGTTGGTTATACTCGGGGAAAGTGTTAGTTACCCTATGACGTCCATCCAAAAATAGTACCTTATATCCAATTATGTCCAATTAGTTTATTTCGAACGTTTTATTTTATTTTGAAATATTTTCCTTCTTATAGAATCTTTTTGACATTTTTTCAAAATAAAGCAAAGACAAATTTTTAATATTTTTGGGAAAGTTTCCCCGGTGTGACCTCTTCTCAAATATTAAAGGATTCGACAAGGGTGATCCCCAGAGGGTTGTTTTATGTATGTTTCTGAGGGATTTTCTTTAATTTAAATGGGCAACTAAAATAAGTGAAAAAGTATAAAATATAAATGCAAATACAAGTGATAATATTAAAACTAACATGATATGAATTTATTTTATGTAAGAGTGTATGGAATGACCTAAAAACAACTTATGATTTTTATGCAAGAATAATTTTAATTTAAACGTGCCAATGCAAATGGTATGAATACGAGAATAAATCAGGAAAATTACATGAATTAATGTGATTATATATGACAATGATTTATTTATCTAGTACATATGAAAAGTGCAAATGGTGCACGTGTCATAACTAAATGAGAAAAAGTGGCATGGATTATGAAATCTAAAAGAACCTATATGTAATTAAATATAAAAAAAAAAATATAAGTAGTGAAAGTGTTTTGAATATGCTGTCTAAATGATACGAAAAATAAATATGCTAGATAAATGCAAATGTTGTCTATTTTAAATTTACCTAATTAATTCAAGGAAACCTCGATTTGAAATTCCCTAAAATTCTATGGAAATGAGAATCAAGGAAAGATCGTGAAACAAGTTTTTTTTAATTAATCTTTTCAAAACTTAGGCGGAATCCAACGAAAAGGTTTACCGAAAGAAGATATTTCCTAAAACCAACCGTTTCTAAATTCCACTCTAGTTGGTGAATTAAAACAAGGTCACTGAGAACTCTCCCATGATTTATCGAATCGTCGAACTCATCCTAAGGTTTGTAAGGATTAATTCTTACAAACTAAGATTTTATTATTTATTTTTTTGGATTTTTATGTATTTTTTGTTTTTTAGGGGTTTTTATAACAAAGACCAAAGAAAAAAACAAAAACAAAAAAATAAAGAATGAAAACATCATTCACCTAATGCTCAGGGATTAAGTTTAAGCATGAGAAACCAGTCTTGGCATTTTCATCAGATTATCGGACGACTTATTTTTTAATTTTTTTTATACGAATTGCAATAAAGATAAATAAGGATACAATAAAAAAAAAGTAACAACGAGATAAAGGGTGTCTTCGTCCAACGCTCGGAAGTTTAGATTAAGAACAGGAAACCTCGTCTCGACGTTTTCTTTGAGTTATCGGACAATTACAAAATAAATCTTTGGGAATTTAATATTGTGAGTAAAAATGAAAGAATTAAAAATCAGAAAATATACCAGTTCTCGCTGAGATTCCAGACGCTCGGGTTTTTCTTTTCTCGCAGATGATTTCTCGAAAGGGCTCTCGCTAAGAATCACTCTCGAATAGATTTTTCTCTCAATTTCTGAATGAATCAACTAGGAGGAGGAGGATCCTTTTATAGAAAAAGGTTGGGCGTGAAAAAACACTAGGAAATCCTAAAAATTAGGTATGACTGCCCGAAACCCAGTCCAAGTTGGACAGAGAAAGGGAAAAATTGGAAAAAAATGGCAAAAATGATGGTTCTAGGCCTACCGACGCGTGAAATGAATCGCCCACCCCACCATCGCCTAACATGTGGCGACTAACATAAGGCAAAGGGGCCCGCGCCTTTTCTCCCAGCTGACGTGTAGCACTCCCTGCTCTCTCGGCTGACATATAGGCCCCCCGACCTCCTCCTCATCCTCTCTCTCTCTCTCTGTCCCTCTCTTTCTCTGCAGACAAGGAGGGGCCTACCCTCTTTATTCTCTCTCTCTCTCACAGTCAACAAGGGGTCCCACCCCTTTCCTTCTCTCTCTCTCTCCTATTCCCTTTCTCTTTCTTTTACTTTTCTCCTCTTTCATTTATTTCCTTTTTTATTCTTTTACCATTTCTATTTTCTTTTCTTTTTTTATTCCTTGATTTTCGTATTTTTTGAAAATAAAATAAAATAAAAGATAAGCTAAACTATAAATAAAATATATAGTTTTTTGCGGGACGGTAAAAATGCCGTGATTACAAATGGTTAGCAAAATTACCTATTAAATTACCCATCAAAATTACTCACTATCAATAACTATTTTGATATGATTTTTATTCCTATTTAATAAATATAATATATAGAGAGAAGAGTAAATTTTGAAGTTAATATGGTTGCGAAATAAAAAAAAATGGCATTGAAGTGAAATAATCGAGAAATTGAAAAAGTAGCAAATTTCTTTTGAAATGATTTAAAAATAACATATATTTTGAAAAGATTTGTAAATTATTTTTATTTTTTTATTTTACAAATGAATGAATTTCATAAATTTTCTCTTCATAGTACCCAAATAAAAATTTTTCTAAATAAAATTTATAAAATCTTTTATCCAAATGAATTTTTCTTTCTTAAATTTTCTTATCCAAACGCAATTTTAGGGGGCTAAAGTGTCCTTTGCCCTATTTTCTAGATGATGAGTTGATGACTACCACTACATCATTACAAGTTGATATTAATCTCTAGATAAGATTGTTGATGTAATGGCGTTGGGTTTGGTAATAGGCATCTCGATCAACGGGAATCAATGGTCTACATCTTTCATTTGAGTATCGTCCCCACCTCTCATTCTTCTGCTTCAACTCGGTCGAGTCTTTTTTTCCGCTTCGACTTTTTGTTGTTAAAATTCACTTTTACTTCTAACAAATAAATAAATAAATAATGTGGAAATCATATATTAGATTAAATTTGGATAAAGAATTTGATAAATCTATGAAATTTATAAATAATGAAATTTTAAAATTTCGAATTTTAAAATTTCATCTTTTATATATTCCTTATTCAGATAATTTTTTAAGATAAAAATTTTAATTGTATAATTTTATAATTTTTTTTATTTAAATAGACAAATATTTATACGCAGATTTTTAAATATATTAAATTTTAATAATAAAAATATAAAATATATCTCATAATATAATTTTTATTTTGTAATTTAATAATATAATTTATATATATTATAATAATATAATTTTAATTATACATAACTATTGTAATAATATAATTTTATACCTAATTTACATATATAATTTTATTATATAATATAGAGAGAAAAGAGAATTTTGAAATTCATAAAATTACAAAATAAAAAAAAGGACTGAAGTTTAATGGATGAGGGATTAAAAAAATAACAAATTTTCTCCGGAAAGGATTTAGAAATAGTGTTTTGAAGGGTTTTGCATATCGCTTTTATTCTTCTATTTTACAAATAAATGAATTTCATAAATTACTCTTTATAATCCCCAAAGAAATTATGAATTTCATAAATTACTCTTTTTAATCCCCAAACAAAAAATTTCTTGAACAAAATTTGTGAAATCTCTTATTCAAATGAAATTCTCCTTTAAATTACTCTACACAAATACAACCATAGTGATATCCATATACTAAATATTACTAAATTAACATTTAATATAAGTGTTAGAAAATGTTGGTAGAGTTTTGAAAAATATAAGAAGAGAGGTTTTAGTCGGTTAATCACTTTAAAATACAAAGAAATAATTAGAGTTAGGCGCACTTTTAAGAAATAAATTCACATGACCGCATATTTATGAAAAAAATTGATTTGATAAAACACTATTCACAAAAATATATAAACAAACATCCACTAATAGTGAAGTTCCTAAAATGTCATTTTTAAAAGCAAATAATCATAATTTATCGACCTATATTTGTGGGATTTTGACACTTAGTACCCCCAACATTATTTCACTATGGTCCTTATAGTTTCTATTTGAACACATAATATCCTGAAATTTCATATTCATCCACCTCAACCAAAACAATAATTTCATTATAAATTTTTCACATTAACTACGAGCAGCGAACCATATTTATGTGATCGCTTTGGATACAAGATGAAGATGCTTTCTTTTGCAAACTATGCGGAAGCCCACATGAAACTCTCTAAGTTATGGTATGACACTCTACCCGAATTACACCTTAGATTCTTACAACATGTTTGGCACAAGGATTCAACAATATATTGAAATGCTCATGGGAATGATCTCTCCATTCTTATGTTTGGTACGTGGAATTAAATTCTATTTGCATTATTAAAGATTTTTTAATCGCACAAAATATGAGATTAACCAATCACATGATGAACTTGGTATTAGTCAATCCTAATTACATGAGCTTAGATTTTAAGATTTTTTAATTAAACACTCATTTTTACAATTGATATTTGTATGAGCCCTAATAGACAAGTCCAAACAATAAAAAATCCATACAATTATTTATATTTTAAGAAAACCCCAACATTTCATTTACACAACTCCACGCCCGGCTGGGCATGGCAATGGTGCTCATGGACTATGGAAAGTTTGACTTAGAATTTTGCTCTCTCTCTCTCCCCCCATTTTGTTCTCTCTCTCACACACTCTCTATATCAATATATTTCTTTATTCTTCTTTTATTCTTTTTTTTTTTCTATTTTGTCTTCTTTTTTTTTTCTTTTAATTTTTTTCAAAGTAAAATAAAATAGTTAATATAAATTGTAATATAAAATTAAAATTTTTGTGAGAAATAATGTCAAAATATCGTGTCTATAAATCGTATTAGTGAGATTGATTTTGTAGAAAATTGGATTTAAATTTTACTTCATTGATAGCGAAAACGTACCTTTACTACATATATAGAAAATATTAGTGCATAGCAATTTTTTTCGCGTTCAATGTTTAATATTTACTGTACTGTAATAATCGTACAACAATTATCACAAGTTATTGTACAGTAACTATTAACATTTGTGTTCAATTTTTATGTAAAATATACAATTATTTGTGATTAATTACTGTACAACAACAATGGTACTGAAGAATTGTTTTTGCAAAAAAACTGGATTTTGAATTTTAGTTTGAAAATATGATGCCACTAGTTCTAGAATTTTAATGTCCCAGTTTCAATCTCGATTTGGTTGCCCGATGAGCCATTTATTCTCTCTAAAAAAAAAAATTATAGTATTTGGCACACAATAAACGATAATGAGTGTGAATTTCATAATTGATAATAGTTAATATACAACGATATTTACTCAAATGAGATTCTTATCTCAATCATCGAAGCATAACAGATAGGCCAAAGATATTAAAACTACACTCAACGTGACTAAAAATGATTAATCAAATTTTTGCTACCCTCTCCATTGATGAAAATCGCACTGCAAAAAATTGCCAACTGCTAAAATCAAATTGTTGCCGTGACAATTGCAGTGCAGGAATATTACTAAGAGCAATATTTGCTACGCAATAATAAAATATTTGATCGCCACTGAAACGTTGTTGCCGAAGATTGCCGCTGCTGAAGTCAATTGTCTCCATCACTGAAACGTAGCCCGCTGCCGATGATTGGCGTTGAAACATAATCGCGAGAATGTTACCGCCGAACTCAACGTCCCCGTAGTCAAAACATCGAAGAAGATTGTCATCGATGATAATTACATTGCAACAACCTTCGTCTCTTCACTCATAAGCATCACCATTGTGCCGAAATCAAGTCCACCATGTATGCAGAATAATTGCAACCACCATAGCTTAGTAAATTCACAAAAAAATTAAAAAATTGATGGGCCGCAACTTCAAGAAATCCCATTTCAGAAAATTTTACTATACAGTAACATTTTCACAGTAACGATTTTTTTCAACAACTCTCACATAACCTTTGAGGAGGATCGACACGGAAAATCAAAACTAAGAATTTAATGAGCAAATTTTGCTACACTTTAACAATCTCAACACCCAAATATCAACAATGAAAAAATGGGAGAGGGTAATCCACAAAATCCAAGATGGCAATATGTGATTTTTGATACACATTAATAATCTCAACACCAAACATCAACAATGAAAAAACGGGAGAGAAAATTCAAAAAATTCAAGACGATAATATGTGATTTTTGTTACACATTAACAATCTCAACACCAAACATGAACAATGAAAAAATGGGAGAGAAAAATTCAAAAATTCAAGATGGCAAAATGTGATTTTTGCTTCACATTAACAATCTCAACACCCAAACATCAAGAATGAAAAAACGGGAGAGGAAAATTCAAAAAATCCAAGACAGCAATATGTGATTTTTGCTACACATTAACAATCTCAACACCCAAACATCAAGAATGAAAAAACAGGGGAGAAAATTCAAAAAATTCAAAACGGCAATATGTGATTTTTGCTACACATTAACAATCTCAACACCCAAACATGAAGAATAAAAAAAGGGGGAGAGAAAATTCAAAAAATTCAAGACGGCAATATGTGATTTTTGCTACACATTAACAATTTCAACACCCAAACATCAACAATGAAAAAACGGGAGAGAAAAATTCAAAAATTCAAGATGGAAATATGTGATGTTTGTTACACATTAATAATCTCAACACCCAAACATTACCAACAATATGGAAAGGAACCAAGAATTCAAATGTGATGTTTGTTTGCTACACATTAACCATCTCAATAAATCAAACATCAACATTGCAAAGGGACAAGATGGAACTTCAAACAACATTTCAATATTGGATCTTTGAAAATCTGTGGAAAGGAACCAACAATTCAATTTGTAGATTTTTACAACACAGTAAAAATTTGAAAAAATCAAACATCAACAATGAAAAGAAACAAAATAGAACTTCAAATAAGAATTCAATATGTAATTTTTACTACGCATTAAACATTAACAATCTCAACACCAAACATCAACAATGAAAAATTCAAAAATTCAAGACGGCAATATGTGATTTTTGCTACACAGGAAAAATGAAAAGAGGACGAGGGAAATTCAAAAATCCAAGTCCCAACCTGTAACTTTTGCTACACAGGAAAAATCTCGTTAACTCAAACATCATTTTTTCTTACACAGAACATCGTTTTTGCAACACGTTAACTAAACATCAATTTTTACATCACAGTAACGATTTTCATCAACAACCCCACATCAATAATGCAAAGTAACAAGATGATAATCCAAAACAAAATTTCAATTCTTGATTTTTGCTACACAGTAAAAAACTCGATAAATCAAACATTGATTAAAAAGAGGAAGAAGACCGAAAATCAACACTGAACTAAAACGACAATTTTTCGGACAAAAATCAACATGGTTGTTTAAATATTAATGTTGGAATGAACAAACCCATATGAATGTTAGAATTCTGCACATCAATTTTTCATACCAAGAACTCAATCAGTAACGATTTTGCTACACACCTGCTTTTCTCTCTTCTTTTAGACACGAGGACTTCTTGCTCTTCAATTTTCCTCTCTCCTCTCTCTTAAAAATCATGGACTCAATACTGTGCACCCAAAATTCATAAACTCTAAAGAAGAAAGGGAAAAAAACCCACACCGGAAGATCGATTCAATCTGGAAATCGAAGGAAAACGTTGGTTTTGATTTTGTTAAATCATTTTCTCCTTCGGATTATGTATAGTTCTGGAGCTGTGATGGCCTGGAATGTGTTCAAGTTTTGTACGGTTGATAGGTGTGAAAAACCTATCTATTTCTAATCCAAATTGGTTAGTTTTCGAATATGTTTATAGTTATTTTATTATGTTTTAATAAATTTTCATACTTTTTGTATAACTCAGGTGTGTGGGTTAAAAAGATAGGAAACTGGAGCTAAAACGATGAGATCGAACCAAAGCGGTTCGAAGTTACGGTGGATAAACAAGCTCGGAGGCTAAAAGATGAAACAGGCCCACCGCTTAGGCGTCTAGACCACCGCCTAAGCGGTGAAAATGCAGAGAAGAGCAAAATGTTACTGACAGACGACCGCCTGAGCGAAAATTCTACCGCTTAGGCGGAAATCCAGTAGAGGACGAAGAAGGGCTACTGACAGCCGCTCGCCTAGGCAGAAATTCTACCGCCTAGGCGAAAATCCTACAGATGTTTTCCAATCCACTGCCTATTTCACCGCCCAGGCGATCAGACTTAACCAACCTAATTCCGCCTAGGCGCAATTTTTACCGCCTAGGCGGATTTGCCCTGCACTGTCTTGAGATATTTTTAGATATTTTTAGGATATTTTTGCTATAAATATCCCCTCTCCTCCCCCTTGGCCGGTATCTCTCTTCCCTCTCTTGCATTTTTGAGCCCTTTAGGCTATAGTTAAGCCTAGGGTTAGGGATTTTAGTGGTGGAGCATCCTGAAGTGGAGAAGACGGCGAATCGATTGTGGAGTGTTCTTAGCGGTTTATCTTCAGACGAGGCTAAGTTCTTCAATCGTTTTTTCTTATTTCTTTATCTTAGGAGTATGTGAGCATGTTTAGCTCGTTATTTTCTTGTACATACGGCTATAGCCCCGAGTTAAATATAGATTGTAGTAGGGATTAACCTACAATTTATAAATACGTTGTTTAGATGATTTCGGTGTTGCGTTTATGTTTGTTCTTCGTAGTTTGATTGTATTTATCGTATTGTTTGTTTATTATTCTTGGATTGATAAATGGAGAATAAGTGATTTTGACAAATCTCGGATTCGGATTAGGGTAAACAAACGCCACGATTCTATAACCCGGTCGGGGTTCGAATCGTGGACAATCGATGACGTGGGGCAAGATACACACTACCTAGGGTCGTTAAGACGTTGAGGGGGACCTCTTCGTTGAATCGAAGTTGCGTTATATCCCTCGTCTTACACTCGGAAGAGGTGGCGAGGGAGTTTTAGAACAGAGATTGTCGATAGGGTAAATACAACACGACGATCTAATAACCCGGGAGAGAGTTGGATTGTGTGCAATCAATGACGCTGGGCGAGACTCACGTGACCTAGGGTCGTTAAGACGTTGAGGGGGACTTTTCCGTTGACTCGAAGTCATGTATTCTCCCGTCTTACACTCGGAAGAGGTGGCGGTGGAGTTTACGTACCGAGGTTGTCAAATAGGTCGAACACCGTAAACGTAAGTAAATCAAGATCGAACACGTATTTGTAAACACGTTAATCCCTATGCAATTCTTCACCCTAAAACATATTAACATAATAGTGTAGTTAATTTAGGATATATTAGTATTAGTTTAATTAATTAAATACATTTGCTTTTCGCCTAAATAAAATTAGGTCACGACAAACGCGGTATTCGATAGTAACGACAACAATCCCTGTGGATACGATAACCTGATCTTAACGATCACACTATACTAAAACTTAGACCTCGTATACTTGCGAGTGTAAGTAGCGGCGTGTTTTTCTCGCGCTACCAACTATCCTGTGAGGTTTGGGCTCAATCATGATCTTGTTGGTCCTCGGCGTCATTGGGGTCACCTATTACGCTGTCGTTATCTCAAATTATGCTAGTGGTCGCCAAACCCTTAAACCCTAAACGGAGGATATAGCGTGTGAGATGAAAATTACGAGATAAATGCACCGCGATGACGCATGTAATGGAAGGCGACGGCGATGGCTCCTAGAATCAACGGCTTCGGTGGCGATGTTCTCACCTTCAATGAACCGCGACGGGTTGCTAAAGGTGGGAGAAGAAGAACGAGATGGGATTTTTGTTGTCGAATAGTTTATAGGGTCTTCGAATGGTAGTTTCCAAATTTCACCTCAAGCTTTCTCACGATAGAAGCCTTCCAAAACAAGCTCTCTTTCACGCGCCTATTCCCACACAGTGAAATGCATGGTTTGTTTTGGAGTTTATTTTAAATGGGTAGAGTAGCTTGGGGATGACACTAATAAATAGGTGGGCCTTGGGGCCCATATTAAAATCCCTAGATTTTAATATTTCATCGGCTAAAAAACACAACCAAACACTTAGAAAAAACTAGAATAAGAATGAAATTTATTTAAATTATTATTTTATCCTAATGAAAATTTAATGAAATTGTTATTTTATCTTTTGAATTTCTAATAAATTTATCCTTTTTTTTGTTCTCTTAAATATTCCTCCCCCTCTTTCTTCTTCCCTACATCATTTTCTTAGGCAAGCGGCATTGGACTCTCTCTCTCTATCTCTATCTCCCCCCCTCTCTCTCTCTCTCATCCTTTAACTACCCACCCACCCACCCAACCCCTAGCCGGTGACACCACCGCCCACCCAATATCCACCATCTCCCACCTCTTGTTCTTCTTCTCTTTCTTATATATACATTTCTTATTTGAAATTTCATTTAGTTTATGTTCAAATATTTTTTATTTAAAAAAATATATATGAGATTTTATTATACAAATATCATTCCTGATTTATTCCCAACACTAATCAAATATTGAAATATGAATGGTTATTCCAATATCACATATAATTTTTTTTGTCACCAAATAAAAGAATAATAATAATCATTCCATTTCATTCCAGCGTGTCAAACACAACGTTATAATATTTTTCATCACTTACTCTTTTTGGTTCAAACTTAAGTATAACGTTTTAATAATTAATAACATTTTATGAAATGATACATTTATCCATATACCCAAGCTAGCCTGACCCAAAAATAAAAGAAAGTAAAAAAATACACACATGGAACAAAAACAAAATGAAACGAAAGGTAAATAGATGCTATCCAATCTGATCTAGCTCGCGGGCATAGATGTTAATATATAATTTGTTAACTTTTGACTCTTTAAAATTTGATTGTCAATTTCAATAAGAAAGAATGTAACTATTTCATTTTAATATGAACCATATGAGTAGTAAGTGTTTTAAAAAAAAAAATTAAAGTGAAATTCGATCAAACAGGCAAAGTCTCCTTTACCCCTTTTTTATATCATGAATTGATAACTACCACTACCAGTAAAAAGTCAATTTTCTTAGGGTAACATTATTTGTCACTTTTAAAAATCAACTATTATATTTCTTATTTAAAATAGAATTACAAAAACTAAATTGTGTGAAAGAAAGAGATTTTGCGAGAACACTAAAAAAGTGCTGGTTTTTATGTTTTAAGAACTCGGATTTGGGATTCTCCATCACCACGAGTTAAGAGTCAAATTTGTTGACTTTAGCCCAATAGACCCACATTTGGGATTCACCATCACCTAAAGTTAAGAGTCCAATTTAGACTTTACACCCAATAGACCCCCCCTCCGAAAAAAAAAAAGAAAAAAAAAAAGGCTAAAATATTGTTTGGTAGCATTTTTAAAGTATTTTTTATACTGAAAAAATTAATTGGAAAAAAATACTTTTTATTTCTAGCAAAAGCAGAAATAAAAAATGTAAGAAAATTTAGTAAAATGTCTCATTCCATAAAATCATCGCTCTGCGGGATCCTGTAACAGTGATTTTTTAACATATGATATGGTCCTTACAAAGTGATTTTTGGAATCTTGAGTCCTCTCAACAAGATTTCCAAAAATATATTCAATAATATGAAAATGATATATTAGTGATATCCGTATACATGCTCCCATAATCCAAAAGAATTTCGTAGAGGGTTGAAAAATATGAATAGAGAAGTTTGTGTCTGTTAATATTTTAAAATATAAAGGAATAATTGGAGTTAGACCCACTTTAAAAAAATAAATTCACATGGACCACATTTCCCTGATAAATTTTGATTTGATAAAACACTAATCATAAACAAAATAGAAGTGAAAAATCATTAACTAAAAGTGATGTTCTTAAATTGTCATTTTCAAAAGGATCTATATTTCCCAACAAGGTGTAATTCAAGTGACATGACACACTTGAGTTAAAGCATTTGAGGGACATCTGCAAGGTCAGAGATTTGAACTTACAGAAAAACATTTATTGGAAGGGACAATCATGAAATCCCGAACGAGATTAGTCTTACACCCAAAAAGGATGTGAGGACATGTGGAAAACCAAAAATTGGGAGGGACAACTATGTAACCTCGAACAAGATTAGTCTTACATCCAAAAAGAGTGTGGGGACACTCGTGAAAAAAAAAAATAAAAAAAAAAAAAAAAAAAATAAATAAATAAAAATCTGGGATTTTGACACCTTGTACTTGTAACATTATTTCATTTTGGTTCCTATAGTTTCTATTTCAACACATAATACCCTGAAGTTTCGTACTTATCCCACTTCAACCCAAATTAATAATTCCATTATAATTTTCCACGTCAACTACAAGGAGCGGACCTTTGGAACTTTACAAGGTCGGATCTCGGTGATCTCCAACATGTGAAGAAGCTCAAGAAAATTGACTTCTACCTTGTTCAGTTTGAAGTTTACCACAAACTGATCATACATGTTAGGCAGTGACTACTGAACTAGGTCCACAACTAGGTTGTGATCCAGAGCTGACTCCAACCTTTCTAATTTCTCAACATAGCTGATCATCTTAAGAACGTGGTCCATAATTGATGATCCTACCGACATCTTGGCCCTGAAAAGCTCCTTAGAGATGGTGTACCTAGTAGTACGATTGTGCTTGCCAAAGGAAGACTCCAGGCACCGCACAATTGCATATGAGCTCCCCAACCGTTTAGACAGTTTCTGGAGCTCATTGCTCATCGATGCTGTATTATGGCACTGAGCCTATTTATCATCATCTATCCATTTTTGGATAGGGACGTATTCCTTATAATTTTTTTTTACGGGACGGTAAAAATGTTTTGTCTGCAAATAGTTAACAAAATTACCTATTAAATTACCCATCAAAATTACTCACTACCAACAACTATTTTGTTATGATTTTTATATCTATTTTAGAAATATAATATATAGAGAGAAGAGAGAATTTTTAAGTTAATACCATTACGAAATAAAAAAAGGGGATTGAAGTAAAATGAACGAGAAATTGAAAAAGTAGCAAATTTCTTTTGAAATGATTTAGAAATAACATGTATTTTGAATTGATTTGCAAATCGTTTTTATTCTTCTATTTTACAAATGAATGGATTTCATAAATTTTCTCTTCATAGTACCTAAATAAGAAATCCTAAACAAAATTTATGAAATCTTTTATCCAAATGAAATTTTTACTTAAATTACCTTATCCAAACACAACTTTAGGAGGTAAAGTGTCCTTTGCCCTATTTTCTACATGATGAGTTGATGACTACTACTACCACATCTTGATAATCTGATAAAACAAAATCGGTTTGACGGTAAGATATATTTGGATTAATTTACGCGCATCTCGATTAATATTTTTATCGAGTGATTTTAAAGTTGCACTCCTCACTATCAATCTGGTGCAATAATTAAATTAAAAATTTAATTTGTAGAGTGTTATTAAAGAGACTGACAAAAAAAATAAAATAAGACGGGACTAACACTTCTAGAAAAGTGTACCATAAACTCTAACTTGGGATTGTCCGTCATGCCTCTCCATCACCACAAGTTGATCTTAATTAATATCTTGATAAGATTGTTGATCTAATAGCGTTGGGTTTGGGGATTAATATCTTGATAAGATTGTCGATCTAATTGGCATCGATCAACTGGAATCAATGGTCTACATCTTTCATTTAAGTATCATCCCCATCTTTCTGTTTCTTCAGCTTTAATTCTGTCCAGTCTTTTTTTATGCCTCGACTTTTGGTTGTTCAAATTCACTTTTATTTCTAACAATAAATAATGTGAAAATCATATATTAGGTTAGGTTTGATAAAGAATTTGATAAATCTATTAAATTTATAAATGATATCATTTCAAACTTCTGAATTTTAAAATTTTATTATTTATAAATTCTTTATTTAGATAACTTTTTAAGAAAAATATTTTAATTGTATAATTTTTATAATTTTCTTATTTGGATAGACAAGTATTTGTACACATATTTTTTAAATCTATTAAATTTTAATAATAAAAAATATTAAATATATCTCGTAATATAATTTTTATTTTCTAATTTAATAATATAATTTTTATATATATTATAATAATACAATTTTAATTATACATAACTATTTTAATAATATAATTTTATAGCTAACTTTTTTTTTTTTTTTTTTAAATGACCCCTAAGGGCATTTATTGAATGGAAACAAACATTATTTCCTAATGTGAGGAATTCCTAACTCATAATTGTGTAGGCAATGCTTAACAGTGATGGACAGAGAATTCTCACTGTAAAAATCTGTATGATGCGGATTAATTATATTAGCAAGAGATTCAACAACAAAGTTGCATTATCGATACACAAGGATAAGTGTAATCTGAAACGACGAAAACCAAAATTGAATAGTATTCCACTTGGAATGCAAAACCTAATCCAGGGCAAGGGTTTCGAATAGCAATCACTACGCTTTTGTTATCACTCTCTTCAGCCAAACGGAGATAACCATACGTAAGGGCAATTTGAACTCCATAAAAGAGGGCATGAACCTCTGTTTGGAAGCTAGAAGTGCAAGCTAAAGGATGAGGAAAAGCTCAGCAAAATTTACCATACTGATCTATAATAATCCCACCACAGCCCGTCCAACTCGTTCCTTATTTGAAAGCGCCATCGACATTGAGCTTGTAAACACCAATTGGAGGGGGAGACCATTGATATCGAACTGAATGGCATTGTTTTCTTCTGGTAATAGCACACCCAAGAAACTCCAGCATTTTAGAAGCAAAAACAGAATTGTTGGACTGGGCAATGATTATGTGGTTGATCTTTCCTACCCAATGTTGAACCTTCATAATAATGCTATCACTTGACATTTTCTTATCTTCATGAACTGCCACATTCCGACTCAACCACATTTCCCATACAACCAGAGTCAGGATGAGAGAGCCCAACTGATGGAAAGACGACGTGCCCTTTAGACCCAACCACTATAGATAAAATCTATGAATGAGGGGTTGAGGAATCAATTGAATGTGAAAAAGCCAAGAGAAATGATACCATACCTTGGAAGCCACATCTCCATAAATAAAATAAATGACAAAAGTCCTCATCCTCTCTGTTATGACAATAGTGACAAGTGGAAACTACACGAATGCCCATTTTTCTAATTATATAGTCTATTGGAACTCTCCCATCAAATAGCTGCTAGATGAAAATTTTAATTTTTAACGGAATTTTAAGCTTCCAAATTAGCGAGAAATGACAATAATCCTATCTCTCTCCTTGCAAACCCTTCCAAACTAATTTAATGGAGAAATTCCCATCTCTATTCGAAAGCTATATGTGCCTATCGTTCTCTCCATTTAAAACATGCTTGATCCCGCCTAGAAACTCCACCTCCTGATCCATTAATCCTGCTAGCCTCAAGGATTTGGTCCCCATTTCTTCTTGAACAATCGACACAAGAAACTCCCCGTAGACAATATCGGAAAGAACACCATATCCCCAGTCATCATACCAAAAACTAATCTTTTTTCCATCCCTCGCTTCCCATCTAGATAATTCCATAAATGTTGCCTGAGCTTCAAGGATGTCTTTCCGCAATCTGGACTCATTATTACAATTCCTCCACAATAAAATATGAAGGTTTTTGGTATACCTACTATGCATGAAATCTGACTGAAGAGACTTGCCATGAACTAAGCTCCATTTTTCTTGAGAGAAAAAGCTTTCTTCATTTCTCGTGAGGTGCGCAAGTCAAGTCCTCCCTCACTATTCCTTTTGCAAACTATGTTCCATGCTATCCAATGACGTCTCTTATTTGTATCAAAGGAGTTCCAGAAGAAACCTTCCATAATGGCTTCGATCCTAATCAGAACAGAAAGTGGGAAAGAAGAAACTACAATAAGATGCATGGGCATGGAGGCTATCACATGTTTCAAAAGAATAAGCCGACGTCCTTTGGAAAGACGTTTAGACCTCCAACCTTCCAAGCATTTGGCTATCTTGTCAACAAGAGGATCAAAAGTCGTGGCTTTCAGATGATCGTAAGAAATAAGAACACCCAAGTAGGTAAGAGGGAAAGTACCACGTTGGAACGAAGTAGCCTGTTGAATCATGGCAATTCTACTTGGCGGATAATTCCCATGCATGTAAAAAGAGAGGCTGACTAATTAACCCGATGCTGATTAATAATCCTTAAGAACTGACATAAGATGTCGAATGCTTGGTGCACTTCTATTACAAAATAATAATGTATCATTTGCAAAGAATAGATAGAAAATGATCGGGCAACCATGTCTACTACTATACGGGCTGATAAGATTATTATTCACATCTTGCAAAATTGAACGACTAAGCACCTCTTCGGAAAGAATAAAGAGAAGAGGGGAAATAGGGTCCCCTTACCTTAAACCTCGAGAACTTTGGAAAAGCCCCTTATAGACACCCTGGAACATCACCGGAAATTTAACATTCAAAATACGTTCCGAGATAACTCTAATGAAAGCTTCACAAAAAACAAATTTTCTTAACACCGCAATCAAGAATGGTCATTCCAACCTATCGTAGGTTTTCAACATATCTAGTTTAAACATAACGATTTTACCTCGGACTTTCTTACCCAAGTGTCTAGTAAGTTCATGGGCCAAACCCACCGCTTGCGTAATAAATCTATCAGAAACGAAATCATGTTGATGTGGAGATATCAGTCATGGAGATAGAGTTGCCAAACGGTTCGCCAAAGCTTTCGAAAAAATCTTGTAAACCACATTGCACAAAATTATAGGGCTAAAATCATTTAGAGAGGATGGGACCATTTTTTTTAGTAATAAGCACTAGTAATGTACTCGTAAAGTGTCAAGCACTAGTAATGTACTCGTTTAAAAACCTGATCACTGTTAATAACATGTTCCCCTTCAAAGAAAACTGTGTCTTGAACAGCAATAGGTATAGAAACATGATCACTGTCAATAGCAAATTCTTCTTCAAAGACAGTATTTCTTATGTTTCCTTCCCCCTCAAACTCAACACCCTCAAGGAATCTCGCATTTCCCATTTCAAAGAAGGATCTTGATGTAGGATCATAAAACTTGTAGCCCTGAGAGCCCTCAATATAACCAACAAAATAGCAACTAACCGTTCTTGAGTCCAATTTTATTTCATGTGGCCTATAAGGCCGTGCCTCAGATGGACAACCCTAAATGTGCAAATGCTTAATGCTAGGTTTTTTTTCCTGTCCAAAGCTCATAGGGGGTTTTGGTAACTGCTTTGCTGGGTACTCTGTTAAGGATGTATACTGCAGTTTTTAAAGCTTCTCCCCAAAGCAACACTGGTAAGGTAGAATGACTAATCATACTCCTTACCATATCCTTAAGAGTCTGATTTTGTTGCTCTGCAACACCGTTCATGTTGGGTTTGCCTGGCATGGTGTATTGTGGAATAATTCCACATCCATTGAGGAAAATTGCGAAGGGTCCTGGACGTTGTTCTCCTGATCCGTCATTTCTCCCATAGTATTTGCCACCACGGTCCGATTAGACAATCTTAATTTTATTTCCAAGGTGAAGTTCAACTTCAGCTTTGAAACATTTGAAGGCGTCCAATGATTCAGACTTCTCATGAATCAAATATAGGTACCCATAACAAGAGTAGTCGTCTAGAACGTAATAAAATATTGTTGTCCATTCCATGATGACATAGGGAATAGACCACAGATATCTGTATGTATTAGTTCTAAGACATTTGTACCTCTCTCGGCACCAAATTTTCTTTCGTTTATTTGTTTCCCCTTGATGCACTCAATACAGACTCGAAAGTCTGTTAAATCTAGGGTGTTGATCCAAAGATTTTGATGGACAATTAAATGTTAATGTTTTTTGTGAGACTAATGGTTTGTTTAAATGTTTCAGTTTATTAGTTCCAGTGATGAAGATGCGATGACAAATTATAAATGGATGCTAAATGATGATGACAAAGATGATGAAGAATTAAGAGTTTGAAGAAATTAGGGAAAACAACTCAAGTGAATTTCAACTCTTAATATCCCAATTAGGAACACACACAGTACAAAAAAATTTATTGTTTATGTGTGTTTTGATAAGATGATATTATTTACTCTTATGTGTATTTGAAAAGAAATATTTATAATTGACTTAAATGGAATTTAAGAAGTTAGTGGAGCTTATTTAGAAAAGAAAATGGTTAAAGGGGCAAAAACATAAATAAGAATGAGTTCAAAACGAGTTTAGAAAAGAGATCCAGCATGCATAAGTCGACTGGTAGGTCGACCGGACAAAACAGGTGAAACTTTCTGTATCTCTAAGTCGACAGGTAAGTCGACCAGTCAAGAGAAATGAAACTCTCTGTACCACTGAGTTGACAGGTAGGTCGACCGGTGAAGAGAAATAAAACTCTTTGAATCTCCAAGTCGACAGATAGGTCGACCGGTGAACGCAACAGCTTTGGCTTGGCTATATCCTGAATCGAGCGGTCGACTGAGGGCGCAGTTTCAGGATATTGTAGATTCCGATTTCATATCTAAAAGTAGCCGTTTTTTGTTGGGATTTGTGAGAGATTTTAGAAATTTTATGATATTTAAGATATGCTTAATCTATTATTTAATTCCTATTGTTTTGGTTCATTAAGTTTGATTGTTTCTCAATTTGGTACATAAAATTATTTCTATTATGTTTAATTTAGATTGAGAAATATTTATTGGACTTAATTGAGAGATTTAAAAGATATAATTAAGTGAATTGAACCAAAATAAAGTCATAATGATATAAGGGGTCTAAGAGAGCATTTAATGTCATGACACATGAGAACTAGCCGTTAGAGAGGTGATTTATATCCCATATATATAGACCTGCATTTTTCATATATGATTAAAAAGTAAGAGTGATTAAGAGATCATATTGAGCTGTTCTAAGAGATATCATTATGAGATTTTGTGAGAGTTATTCTAAGAGACGATCTTGAAAATCATTTTCTATTAATCACTGCTGCTACCGGATCTGAAGTAACTACGTTTTATTTATTTTTTTCGGTGGATTCCGGGTGAGATCTTTCCAATTACTTTATATTGTGCATTGCTTGTTTAATTTTTGAAAATTGATCTTTAGAAATTGTTTTTGATTTTTTATTGAAGAAAATATTTTATAAACAATTTATTGAATCTGATTATGTGCTAAATTATTTGCTACCCATCTTTTGTTTAAAATCAAATTTTCAATCTCACACATTTCTATCACTAGATTTGGGATATTAATCAAGTTTTAATTGATCTGGGTGGTAGAAGCTCTGAGTGAGATTATTTGATTATCAATTTGTATTGGTGAGTAGTGTGATGGATTAAATACTATTGGGGATATTTAATCAAATGGTAGTCGATTTTCAGTCTCTTGCTGTAAAGAGATTGAGGTAGTAATTCTTCCTGGATAGAATTGAGTTTGAGTGAATTTTGTAATGGTTCAATCTTTACCGGGTAAAAGGATATTTGGAGTATTGGTGAAGTTTTGATTCTTTTGCCTTCGTATTAAAAAGAATTAGGTTATTCTTTAACCTGTAAAAAGTAGAGGTTCTTTCTTAGCCTGTAAAAAGGATTTTTGTAAAGGTTGATTCTGAGCCTGTAAAAGAATCGTTGTGAGGGTTTGGGTCCTACCTTTAAAGGGATCTTGAGTATTAGTGGGTGCGAATCTCCGTGTGGCTCGAAGAATTGGATTAGCCAATAGTAGCTTGGTGAACCAGGATATATCTGTGTGTACTGTATTATTTATTTCTTTTATTTTATCTTGTGTTGTTTGGGTGTGTACCTAGAGTTTATTATACTTATCCGCTACTATAAAGATAATAATTAATTTTAGGATAAAATTAATTATTTCATTTTTGAAGTGTTATTTTTTCTCCAATATTTTTTAATTACCCAATTCACCCCCATCTTGGGTATTTCACTAGGCCAACATAGGGGTTCAAGAATTCCATCCGACACAAATCTCTGAATTCTCTGTTTAGAGATATGACCTAAGTGCTTGTGCATAAGGTGGCAGAATTCTCATTGAATTTTAGCTTTGTACCACGTGAATTTATTTGCAGTATTTCATTATAGGAACGAATGTCAAGCATATATAGATTATCAATCAAAGAACTGAAACCAATAAAATTTGAACCTTGATAGAGACTAACTTTATTATTTTCGAAAGAACAATTAAAACCTGATTTGTCCAAACTAGAAATAGAAATCAAATTCCCTCTAAAAGACGGTGCAACAAATGTCTCTTACAAATCCAAACAAAATTCGGTTGTCAACTATAATCTGAAAGTCCCTATAACTTCCACCACAACTTTATTATCGTTGCCCACAAAGATGAATATTTCAGCATCACTTGGTTATTGCCTCCATAGGCAACCCTACATAGTCATACCTATATGAGTAGTAGCACCAGAATCTACCCAACAAGTATCCATAGGTACAAAAGCAAAATTGGCTTCACAACAAACCAAAGTTAGAAGCATACCCTTCTTCGCACGGTATGCGACGTACTTGGAACACCCCTTCTTCATTTGTCCTGTCTTCTTATAGAAGTAGCAGGTAAATACCTCATCCTACTTCTTTTGTTTCTTCTTTCGAAAAGATCCTTCCGCAGCAACCCCAGCGTTCTTCTTTTTCTTGCTCTGAGAGGTCAAGGCCAAGTAAACACTTTCAGTCTTATCTCACTCCTATCTCCCTTGTTCTTGCACATAGTAAGATATAAGCTCATTGATGGATCATTTTTCTTTACGTGTATTATAACTCACTTTGAATTGCCCAAAGTGTGCAGGAAGATAGATCAAAACTAAGTGCTTGAGCAAGTCATCAGACAGCTCTAACTTTAATGCCTTTAGTTTTGATGCAAGATTTGACATCTCCATGATGTACTCCCTTATGTTCCCTTTATCCTTATACTTCATCACGACGAGTTTAACCAGAAGGTTACTCGCCTCCGACTTTTCATTTTTAGCAAATAATGGCTCAACTTCCTCCAAGAACGTCTTGACACTCTTGCTCTCAACAATAGAGCCCCGAATGCTTTCGGAATGGTGTGCTTCATAATCATCAAACACATTCAGTTGAAGCGATCCCAATTTTCTATTTTAACCTCATTGAGGTTTTTCGGAGTAGAAGTGGGTCGTTCCACATGTAGCGCTTAATCCAAATCCATACAACCGAGAACAATTTCCACGGGTTCTTTCCAAGCCTTAAATTTTGTTCCTTTCAGTATTGGGATATTGCTGATTTGGGGAGAAACATTTGGTGCAGTAGCATTAGAAACTATATATAGAACAAAATAAACAAGCACACATACAAGCATGTCATAAAATAACAAAATAAGACATGAATAATTAATCAGAATTTGGGGACCCATCTCAAGATACGTAGCACAACATTAATTCATAGTCTTTGGACAGATAAATTAACTATAATTGATACTCTCAGTGCAGGAATCAAATGTTGATAATCAGTCATGTCAATTAATAAACCTTTCTTTGAACCAACTTATTGTTCACATGGAAACTTGATAATCCCCACACATTTATTCCTGCATGTATGTTTATTATTTGGCCAAATAATAACCTTCATTTGGGCCGATTATTGATTGCATAGATAATAACCATACTAATATCAAACAATGTCTATTATTTAGTCAAACGATAACCTTCCTTTGAATCGGTTATAGTTCGCATTAACAACAAACATTAATGTTCATTATTTGGTCAAACAATAGTCTTCCTTTGAGCTGGCTATTGCTCGCATAAATAATAATCATTTATATCTCAATATCCAAAATAAAATAAACTACACAAAAAAGATTACTTTGGTAACATATTGTTTAATTGTAATTTATTTCAAGATATAAGATTATGTTAGTCAACCATCCTTATGGTCCGTTGATAGAATGCCATGCAACGAGTTAAAATTTTTCAACGTTAGGGCATTCAATCGGTTTACTTGTCCTTAAAATTCAACTGACCAGATATGTCCTTAAGCCTTCGATTGACCGACCATGCAGGTCCGGTTGACCGATTGGTCATCCCAGGAAAAGGTTGGGACCCTGAATTAGTCAATCAACTGATCGACCTAAAAGGTTCGGTCGATCGAAATTGGGCAGCCTTAATATCCTGTATCGATTGGTTGACCAAACACAAGGGGTCGGTTGACCGATTGATCAGCCCAGAAAAAAGTTGGGATACTGAATTAGTTGATCGACTGACCAAAAAGGTTCGATCGTCAAATTTTTTTACAACCTTGGCATCTTGTATCGATCGGTTGACTGACTATAAAGGGTCGGTCTACCGATCGATCAGAACCCCAAAAATAGCATCCTGAATCAATTGGTCGACTGATTGCGAATGGTCAGTTGATCAATCAATCCAGAGCTAGAAACGCCCCTTTACTAAATTGGTTGACCGATTTCTAAGAATCAGTAGACCAATTCAACCCTAATTCAACCAGATCTGATTTCAATCTCAATTTTGACTATGATTTAATTATATTTTTGGAAAACTCAAAGCATAAAAGTTGTAGATATCGTTTTGATCTTTCCACAAAATTTTGAATCACCTCAATCAGAGTTTGTATGAAAAAGTTATGGTCAAAATAGGAACACCTGCCAAAATTATCCGAACCCTCTCTGAATAGATCGGTTGAGCGACCGAAACGGGTCGGTCGACCGACCTGTCCAAATCTGCTTCGGTTCTTATGTTTCTGCAGCTAAAAGACCCCAAAAAATTAAAAAAATTATGATTTTTCTTTCTTTAGATTCATAATATTTAGCAGGAAAACATATAAATCATACAAAACACGTAATAAACCTTAATGTTTTCTCCCACTATTTTCATAAATAAGCAAACTTTAATAGAGAAAATACAAACCCTAAAATTCTATGAATTTGAAAAACTCAAGAACCCTAATGATTTAACATGAAGTAGGCTCTGATACCACTTGTTGGGATTTAATCCCTATAGATCTGAATCTATAACACCACAATCAACATGTTAAATCACCAAGAGTTCTAATATACACGTAAATTATATACCTGGATCTATTGCGATCAATTGACTAATGATGTGGAATTTTGCGACAATCGATCACGAGAGGAACACAGATCGAGTGGGTACGTGGTCTTTCTCAACCAAATTTTCAGAGTTTCTCAATGAGATTCGTGATTCACTTCCAGATGGGAAAAGTGAGCCGTCAAGACGATTTGGTATTCTTGGGGACCATAACCCTAATAATACATATTTATATGGTGTGATTAGGGTTCCCATAATCCCCTAATCATCCCAATAGCTTTCGGTATCTACTCATTTAAACCCATATTCTTTTAAGTAGTCTATGAGCTTACTCAAATTAATTAGATCACTTAATTTTAGCCCATTAAATTTAAATAGTAAATATAATTGTGTAATAATATGTTGCCCAAAATCAGATTGAGAAATAAAATTTCCTCACACCTAAGTCTTACCATAAGTGGTAATTGCTTGAGGAATTCTCTAGGTTGCTATTGCAACTCTCGAGATGACATCATATACTCTATCTTATTGCTAGGGAGGTATGTACACAGTAAATTTTGGTGTTTTTGTTAATAAAATACATTTTTTTTTTGTATTTTTCATGAAATTAAAATGTCAAATATATGATTGGAATGCTCAAATTTTAAAAATAAAAAGCAATTGGTTGTCAATTTGATGAAACTGACAAAATATACAATTTGAAGCTAAAATGCAAATTATATATTAGAAGCAAAATTTCTTAAAATTAAAGGTGAGAAGATGCAATTAATTATCTCAAAAGTGATGTTTTATTAAAAGTCATTTGTAATTTAATCAATTCGACCCAGAATTAAATTTTTGAAATTTTCAATTTGGCACGAAAGTTTTATTTTTTGCCGAAATTCATCTAAATTATTGATATTTGTTTTCTTCCCCTATATTAAAACATTATGCAAAATTAAACATGAAGGTCCAAGGTGAAGATTTATGCGTTGGTTTAAAATTTGTCCCAATTTTCACTTTAGACTTAGAACTTTTACTAAATGCAAAAGCGATGGGACAAAATGCAGTGTCTACAATTACCATCATTTTTTTGTCCTTAATTTCAAATCACCTTGACCACTCTCTCTACCTCTCTCAAGGTTTACAATTATGTATCTCTTTCTCCACTATTATCAATACCACTTTATATCATCAAGAAATATACCCAAAATTCACAGATATGTACCAAAATCATTATGGGCCAGTTACTGTTCGACGTGATAATGGGTATTGGTTGTTGGGCACTGTAGTGGGTAAAAAATTAAAGTAAAAGAATATATATTTTTTTATTATTTTGATTTTCATTAATATTTTTTTATATTAGGAAGACAAACTTTGTCATTCTATGAAATATATTTTATATAGAGGAATCCAGATCATGTTGAATAATTCTCACAATCACAATAATACGAAAATTTATTAAAAATCTTAATCATACATGATTAAAATGACACAACAATTAATTTAAGAACGGTTACCGAAAGCAAACATGTTTGAACCATTGCAGATGAATGATCATCACAGCAGATTATACATTAGGTCTTCCTCTCTATGATTTAGATTTAATGTTATGGTGGCTCTCAATGGGAAAAAAAAACCCTTAAATCTAGTCTAGAGAGGGGACCTAATATTTATAATATTGATTTTTCATTGGGCCCTCCCATAACGGACTTCAATGAGATCCAAAACCTACACTTTTCACTCAACTGAACTTTTATACAAAAAGATACCACAACCCAAATCAAAATGAGATCATCATTTAATTAGACTGCTTATATAATAGACGATCCATTAATCCGTTTTTATAAAATAATTAATTCAATTAATGTTAGTCTATATTTAATAAAAAAAATTTAACCTTGTCCCACTTGGGTTACATTAATTGATTTTTAAGTACTTATAAATTTAATTTTGAAGACAAGACTTTCAGGTTAATAACAAAAAAAAAAATCATTTTCCATGGCCGCACCTTTTAAAGAAATGATAGTCTATAAGTAGTATCTTGATAAACTTATCTGATCCAACATGATCTTAATATTAGACTATGATGGTCTATATGTTAATCTCAACAAAAATAAGACCCTTCATAGTCACTAATACTTATAACCATATCGACATGGATCGTAAGCCCAATAGTATAGTAAGAAACCAATGCCAAGATGTGATCATTATCTCTATGCATTGTTTCTTATCGGTCCTCATTACAATTTCTCAACAAATTGAAATTGTAATTGCAATTTCTCAGCAAAATGAAATTGCTGCAATTTCTCAACAAAATTAAAATTGGTTGACTTTAACAAGTCATATGTCACCAACAATTCACCATGACATCTCAAAATTGAGTTTTGTAACAACCAAAATTATACAACTGTAATTCTTAATACATAATATCTTAAGATACCATATTGTATATTTAATTCAAATAATATAGCATACAATAAAATATATAATTGTAATTCTTAAGGCACGCAAAACCTTAAGATACCATATTATATATCCAATTCAAAAAATATAGCATGCAATCAAATATATAACTGTAATTCTTAAGGCTTGCAATACCTTAAGATACCATATTATATATTCAATCGAAATAATACGATATGCAATAATATAATACGTAATAATGATAATCATCAAAAAGATTTCAATTTTGCAAATTGCATAACAATAGTGATCAATGTTTACACAATATAATCATTGAAATAAAGAAAATTACACAGGCTCCCACTATACAAAAGAATCAAAAGACTCAATAACACCCATATTCACAACATGTTCCTTGAACGCTATGGGCCTTAAACCTTTGGTTAGGGGATCAGCTAGCATGGACTCAGTTCTTATGTGCTCAATCACGATATCTCATTCCTTCACTAAGTCCTTGACTGTGAGGTACTTGATTTCCATATGCTTGGAACCTGTACTGATCTTATTATTCTTAGAGTAGAACACAGCTGCATTATTGTCACAATAAATCACAATGGGTCGAGAGATGGAATCAACAACTTGTAGCTCTGAGATCAGATTTCTTAACCAAACGGCTTGAGAGGATGCACCATAACAAGATACAAACTCAACATACATAGTCAAGGATGCAATTAGGCTCTACTTAACACTTTTCCATGAAATAGCACTAGCTTTGCACGTCTGCATATTGAACCTTTTAAGCATACAATCGATATAGGCTCTCTGAGATAGCCTAAGGAGATTTCGAGATCTATCACGATGAATCTCAATACCCAGGACAAAAAATACTTCTCCGAGATCCTTTACGTCAAAATTAGTAGACAAAACATGTTTGGTACCATTCAAGAGATTCACATCGCCACTAGCAAACATGAAGTCATCGACATAGAGAACCATGAAAATAAACTTGCTCCTATGTTGTGGACAGAAACTGTGTTCTGTCTCGTTTTAAAAATACTTGCAAGCATACGAATCAATTGTAGCACAGATTGACAGAAGTGAAGTTGATCCCACAAGGATTGCTATCAAAGGGAAAATGCTTAATCCGTCCAAGTTGATTTAACTATAACCTAGTTCAAAATGATTTTGTTTTGGTTTTTCAAAATAAATTAAAATGATATTAAACAAAATTAGAAATATATAATAAATAAAAAATAAATAAATAGAGAACTAGGTTAGGAATTGTGGGTTTTGTATTTCGAAGATTATGAATTTTTTATATTTTTTCCTTTAATTTGGATTTGTTCAACTGAGCATTCCTAACCTTTTAGAGGAACGCTCAGAAAAATAGGATTTATCATTCCTCAAGCATGATCTATCAGCAATATTTAATTCCTACATTAATCTAATATAGGGTGAATTAAAATCGAGGCATAGACCATCAAGTTTAGTAATAAATCTCTGTGAAAACTATTATGTGACCATTAATTTTAGATCTCATGTACTAAATTTAAGGAAGCAATTAAATTTATTATCAAAATTTCTTTTGATAATAAATCTAATTATGATGGTGAAGAGCACAATTCATTGTCACATAATTGTTTATACAAATCCAAAATTAAATTAAAAATATAATATTACATAATTTCAAGAATACATTATCACAATCCTAACCCGATAGAAGATTAGTCGTTCCTCGTAGTAAAAAGTAACGTTTTTTTGGATATAATCCTCAAAATCACTATTATCACCTTGTTCTTGGAATCTTAGGTTTCAGCCTTCAAGAAGAGAGGTTGCTCGAAGTGAGGATGGAGCAAGAAGAAAAATAGAAGAAAAACTAAACTATCTATTTACAATGGGAAGTCTTGGCCAGAGATCACCCTCCCTAAAAAATGATTCATGAACCCTTTTAAAAAGAAACAAATAAAATAATAATAAAAACAAAAGAAAGTATGCTTTTGTTCCCTCCATTCACGAAGACACCTTCCCAATTTCAACAAACCTACACCTTTGTAGATTTAAAAGTCAAAAGGAGGGGACAAACGTTTTCCAAAAAAACAAAGGGAACAAAAAACAAAAGGCTTGCGATTGCGTGCACGAGACACTGGGAAGACGCTGGTCACGTTCAGCTGAGCGTGGTTTGTCCATTTGACACCAAATTAGTGTCTTTTTATTCCAAAATAAAAAACCTACAAAAACAAATAAAATAAATTAATTACTATTATTTAATTTATTTAAGAGTTTAACAAAACTTACTTTGGCGATATTAAATCGCACAAATGCAGTGCGATCATCCCACTGATTGTCATGTAGACACACTGATCAAACTTGTTTTCTACAAAATCAAAAGACGTCACAATCGTGTCAAATTTCAAGTACCATTGATGAGAAACTTGTTTGAGACCATAAATGGACCTTTTTAATCTGCATACCTTGTTCTCTTTTCAATTTTTCTTAAATCCTTCAAGCTATGACATGTCGACCTCCTCACTCAAATCTCTATTGAGAAATGATATACCAATGCCATAATTAGACTAAAGGAATCTTTGGTAGAAACTAGTAAAAAAGTCTCTATGAAATCAATGCATTCACGCTGTGTATACCCTTTAGTAACCAATCAGGCCTTGAATCTTTCAACATTTTTTTTGTTGTCTCTCTTGGTCTTTGTCAATTTTTCTCTCACGCAATCAACACAAACTCCCAAGTCATTAAAATCAAGATGAGGAAGAACCCCAGAAATGAATTAAGCCTTCTACTCGTTCCTTAGAAATGTGCCCCAAACGCATATGCTACAATAACAAAGATCTTTCCTTAGTCAAAGATCTTTTAGTTGCAATGTTTTCAACATTATAAGAATAAGCAGATAACAACGACAATCTATAAATCCCATAAGATAAAACACAATTACCAATCAATTTAGAGTCATAAATTGTCTCAACTCTTTTTATTTGCAAAAGTGAAACAATATCCAAATTTGTCAAGTACGGAAATCAAATTCCATCTAAATGAAGGAACATAGAAAATGTAGTCCAAAACAAGCCAAAAAACCGGAATCTAATTCTAAAACAGCACTCCCGATATGCTCAACACCAATCCCGATGTCACTACCAACTTTAAACTTTAACTCTTTCTTACTTGGCTTCCTCAAGTTTCTTATCCCCTGTAAAGAAGGTGAACATGAATAGTAGCACCATTGTTGGTAGCGATTTATTACAACACTGCAAGTGTATAAGTCAAGTTTTAATAGTATAGGGAAAATAGAGTATTATATCCACAAGGATTGGTTTAAATTGTCGCTAAGTACCGCGATTATCGTAACCCAACTTTATCTAGGCAACCAAATTTTTAGTTTATAAAAATAAAACTAAAACAAGTATAAAATTAAAAGCAAAGTAAAATATGGACTTCCTATGCACAAATGTTATAGGGACTTGATTTCATCTCGTTATTCCCATGACATTCTATTAAGCAATTATTAGCCAATTAGATTCATTCAATAATCAAGGTCACTTGTGCTCCCTCACTACCTCTCCCGTTTGTCAAGTGAGAGAATATGTAAACACTTCAAAACTGATATCCCTATTTTGTATTTAGGTGAGAACATTTGTTATGCCCCGACCTATAGATTACTCGAGCTTTAATAATCTCCTGATCCACTAAAACTTACGTTGTGCTTAACCTAAGTTTGAACTCGAAATTACCTTTCCCGAGTGTCAAATCCCAAGTTCTCAAATCAACCAAGATATAATATGGAAGCATAAATTGGAAGCATTAATAAGGAAAATACAATTGAATAGAAATTCTAGTTGATAAATCAAGAACTTGATCACCTACCAGTCTTACAAGATTCTAAATTGTGAACTCAATTACCTAGGTGTTGATCTCCTCCTTGACTCACAACAATCTAAATTATGCACTCTCAATTTTGGTCACAAACTCAATCTCTCTCGAGTATAGAATTCATAACCTAAAATCATTTAACTCATTGGCTACATGAATCAAACGCATTAAATAAAGAGGCATAAAATGAAATTAAAACTAACAATTAACAAAATATTCAAAACATGGTTCAAACAAGATTACATCAAGCCTTAGATTAAATGACTAACTCAACATAACTAAATCCATAACTAATACTTTTATGAAATCTATAAATGTAAAATAACAAATATAAATTCAAGAAAGATTAGGGTGAGAGAAAGGAATAGAAAACTCTTTTATGGAGATGAGCTTTAAGTCTTCAAATCTTCAATAATCTTCACTCCAATCTCCCTCTCTAGCATTTTCGTGCTTCCAATGGTGTTTCTCTCCCAAAATTGCCACCCTTTGGGTTCGAGGCTTAAGGTGGTATAAATAAGGCTCAAAGTAGGGTTTTCACGCTGTAGAGGGTGCTGGAGTGGGCTTGGGCGTAATGTAGCGCGCTTTTGGGCCGTGGAGACTGATGGGAGCATAATGGAGTGGATAAAAGGCCTGCTGGAGCGAGGTTTGGGTAGTACCTAGTTAGGGAGCGGGCTGGAGTAGAGAAAAAGCCCGCTGGAGCGCCCATTAGGCAGTGTCTCTGGCAGTTTTTACACCTGTTCGTATTGTGGCCATAACATTCTCATACAAACTCTGATTGAGGTGATTCAACTTGCTATGGAAATTTAAAAAATAGATCTATAACTTTTATGTTTTAAATTTTTTCCAAATCGGATTTCATGGTGGAAAACATCGTGATTGAAGTTTCTTCTCCGACATTTCTAACGAACCGTTACAACCCAATTCACCTCATTTTGCCATATTTTCACTTTTTCTCCCAATGACTTATGATTCCTACAAAACAATACAAAAATACATTAAACTAACAAAATTTTTTGAAAACTCACAAATATTTAAATCTAAAAGTACTTGATTTGTTGGTAAATAAATCACTCATCAAATACCCTTAAACTCAAACATTTGCTTGTCCTCAAGCAAAATAAAAGAAAATGGAAGAAAACACAAATCAAGTTTTAAGACGCTAAGGATAAAAGTGTGAATTTTGAATCAAATCAACAATCGTGCAAGAATCTTCAAAGCCACATAATGTTCCAAGCTCAAAAGAAATGCATACATTGAGATTATCTAGAATTTCAACTTTAAGCATTAATTTCAATCCACTCAAGATTCTCGATGTGTAAGTGCGTGCATAATCACTTTCACCCAACCAAATGAGCCTCGAATATATTTATGTGCTAAATAGATAATGAATGATCTCTAGATGATGAATTGAAGAACAACCACAAGGCTATGTTTTGTGTCACTCTCTATTAATTATGCATAGGTTCATATGCCATTGGAGATCATGGTAATGTATGGTTAGGGTAAAAGGTAGATGAGAATGTCATTTTTGTGCTTAAATTGCCTTAGGCATGTATCATGACTCATGGATCTTGCAAGATTTCCAATAAATGTTTTTCACCAACTCCCTCTTTCATCAAATGTCTTCTTTCAATCGATCCCACAAGGTATTATTCTCAAAACAAACCAAAACACGCACATTTTTTTTACACAAAAAGAACAAATAGGTAAGAAATATAAACCACAACCCCAAACTCAAACCCAATATTGTCCTCAATGTTGCAAGAAAATACAAGGAAGTGACTCAACACATCACCCATTTTCTTTTTTTCAAGAAAAAAATAATCCATCAATGATTTTTCAAACACAACCCATGCTCGTCCTACAGTCAATGATCCATGCACAAATGCCAAATAGTGATGTGTTTAGAAAGTGGGAATGCATTTAATGGGTTGGATGCACAAATGTGGGTTATGAAAGAATTAGGTAATAGGGCTCAACGGCGGGGTAACAAAGGGTAAATAATTTTCAAGGGTTAGCTTCAAAGGCCCAAATGATCCAAAGAAATGCCTAAATTATCTCTCCAACAACACATAACCTAGAATTTTGCCTCAAGTTTTACTCAAATGAGTTCTAGTGTTCATGAGATGTCAAAACCTACCTAAATCACATAAATATTCTTCGAGTACTCAAAATTCCATGTGATCATGATTCATGGTGCTGAAATATAAAGAGTCAAGAGTGAACTTTAATCAACGTAAGTTAAGTACACAGAAATCTCAATGACATACATTTCAAAAGACTTAAGAGAACATCAAGTGTTTATACTTATCAATGATATCAATTCATTTCATCTCAACAAAACTCACAATTTATTCAAACACACTTGAAAAGAAAAGCAAACTGAAAACATGGCTAAAAGAATACAAGTTATAATACGAAAAGTCACACAAGCCTTTTCTAAACCCAACAATCATAAGCCAACGTGTGTCTCACGCCCAAACTCAAGGTCAAATATGTATTAAAATAAAGCATAAGGGAATGAGAACACATACCAGAGAGGCGAGACAATCACGCCTCTTAGTGCGGTCGGTGGTGATGCTTGGGGCTTGGTGACCAATGTGGGGCTTTCTTCCATAGCTTGAATCCTTAGGCTTAATTATTTGAAAACTTGAGTTGCCTCCCAAGAAGTGCTTGGTTTAAGGTCCTGAACTTGACAATAGAGAAATAGCTTATTAAAGAGCGGCTTCCGCTCATAGTATGTGTTATACAACACAATAAATGGGTCTTGATTTTGAACCCCCTAAAGCTTGGAAAGATGTGAAAATGATTGGCATGTATTCTCAACGTGATTCGGCCTCGGCTTATGTGCTTAGTGAGCTTGAATGAACGATGCTAAAGGTGGAGGAGAACAAGTGAGCCACATTGGATCCTTATAGATGTATTTGTCTTTCATCGATGTTGGTATCACAACATAGATCTCAAAAGGTTGATAATCACAAGTGTTGTCTTGTGATTCTTTATCGTCGATCAACTCTTGGGTCTCCTCCTCATTAGAATCATCATCATCGAATAAACCCAAGTTCCTCCCACTTGTATGCAGTTCCTCATGGTGACTTTCAATGATCGGCGATGGAAACATCAATTGGATTCCAAGAGGTGAGGACTCGAAATCATCTTTTGATTTGATATCAATGAACAATTCTTGAGTCTCGTCCTCTTTCGAATCATCTTCATAAAACACCTTCAATGTCCTCCCACTTGTATTTGGTTCTTTATAGTGGCTTTCATATATGAATGTGACTTGTGTGTCTCTTATTTTCCTCATGATACTCTGAGTTTCCATCATGAATGCAGTGAACGTGTCTTTCAGGGTGAGATAAGACTCCACAAGTTGGAGTGGGGTGTCAAACCATGGTGCCAAAATGTTGGAACTATCCCCCAAAATTTGGTGACTTGTTGAATAATTCCAACTCCTATAGTCAAAATCCGCCATGTATTCTAACAACAAATAGACTTCGTCGGCGGTTAGTTGGTTTAAAGAGGGGGTATCACTTCCTCCTTCCACCCAAGTTCTTGTTGTGACTTGTAACCTATCGAGGAAATATAGTAGTTGACACTCCTTAGGGAAACCATGATTGGGGAACCGAATAAGCAACTCCTTGTATCATTCCCAAGAACAATAGAACGGTTCGAAATCTCGTTGAGAAAATCTCAAGAGCACTTGTTGATCAACTATCTCTAAGTACCTCGCAATATAAGAAATCAAAACAAAAATTAGAAATAAAAATAAATGCCTAAATTAAAATCAAGTTACTTATGCACAATATTAACAACAGTCTAAAACTCCAATCCTTGGCAACGGCGCCAAAAATTTGGTGGCATTTTATAGTTACACCTCAAGTGTACGGGTCAAGTTTTAATGATATAGGGAGAGTAGAGTAGAGTATCCACATGGATTGGTTTAAATCATCGCTAAGTACCGTGATTGTCGTAACCCAATTTTTTCTAGGCAACAATCTCTTGATCTATTAAAACTGCTTGCCGACAGTTAATTTCCTTTCTTAGACCACTAATAATATTTTTTGTTGGTTATATTATATTTTGGAGCCTCATATTATAGAATTTGAAGAAGATGAAACTTTTGTTAGCAAACAAACTATACAAGTAGTAAATAATTTTTGATGTGAGGAAATCCGAACAGGACTCAAATCATTGTCATGTGTCCATAAGGCTTGAACTAGGCACGGGAAGCTACAGAGCATTAATTCTACGTCATGAGCATTCTACATCCGAGTATAGTCGTTCTTCGGGATAAGCACTGTCCCGAGTATCGTCATTCCCCGAGCGAGCCAACCCCTGATATTAATCAGGCCCGGGAAGGCAGGCTCTTAATCCTCGACACTTCCCCCGATTAGAGTTAGGGATCCCGAGATGCGTCACCTCTGCTATTCATGCAAAGTAACAGTTGTGATGCCTCTCCCTTATTAAGAAAAGAGTCGTTATCATGGCTTGATAACAGGTCATTAACTCCATGTTCCGCTATTTACGCTATGATTATGATAACGGGTCATTAATTCCATATTCCGCTATTTACGCTATGATTATGATAACGGACAAAGATTCGGGAAATGGTTGCTAAACAAGTTTTTTCTAGCTTATAAATATTAGAAGGGGGATCTAGCCAAGTACATACATTTTTTTCCTAACCAATACTCTATCAAAGTTACCTCAGAATGATCTATTGATTCTCACACCAGAGGTAGAAAGTCAGCAGACCCTGTAATAACTCGAAAATTTATATTTTTAAAAAATATCATTTTAGAAAAGTTTGACATTTTTGGAGATGGTTTTGTGAATTTACGGTACAAATATATACACTTGATAATTTTTAGAGTTAAATGTTAAATTTATATTTTTTAAACAAAAAACATATTATTATAATATTTTTGTGTTAGGGAGATAAGTGTAATTATTAGATTTAATATGAATTACTTTTTAATTAGGGGTGTTAAATATAATTTTAGAAATCTTAATGCTTAAGGATCAAATTGTGTCCAAAAAAATGGGGAAGTGTTGGTCACATTTCTTCATTCACATACATGTATTATAGGATATAGATATGTAGAAACTATATGATATAGAGATTAAGGTTACACGTGTACTCATATATGGTAAATAGTAAAAATTATGCAATAAAATAATATAATAATAATAATAAAGGATGCTAATTTGCATTCCATGGGAGAGATATTGGGCAGAATAATAAGAAACTGTGGGGGAAGAAAAAGGAGGGGGCTGATATATGTGGGGATTGTGTGTGTGTGTATATATATATTGGAGTACAGTAAATTTTGGGAATATTTCTAAAACGAGAAAATTATTCTGGTTTAATTTTGACTTCAGATTTCAAGTAGAATTTCTAACTCTTTTAATACATGTATTTAATTTTTCTATTGTATGATTTATTGTTGTTATTGTTGTGGAATTTTAACTGTTAAATTTTGATGAAATTGTTATGATTCTGTGGAAATTACGTGGAAACTATACCAAGATGTTTTATTTGTTATATTAATTAAATGTACGTATTAAAGGGAGTTGGAGTTCTATTGAGCATTAGCTCACAACCCCACAGTTTTAACCTAAATCCGAACCCGAAATTACCTTTTCCGAGTGTCAAATCCCAAGTTCTCAAATCAATCAAGATATCATATAGAAGCATAAATTGGAAGCATTAATAAGACAAACACAATTGAACAGAAATCCTAGTTGTTAAATCTAGAACTTGATCACCTCCCAGTCTTACAAGATTCTAAATTCCCAACTCGATTACATAGTTGTTGATCTCCTCCCGGATTTACAACAACCTAAATTATGCACTTTCAATTCCGATCACAAACTCAACATCTCTTGAGCATATAATTCACAACCTAAAATCAACTAACTCATTGGACACAAGAATCAAATGCATTAAACATAGAGAGGCATAAAATGGAATTAAAACTAACAATTAACAAAATATTTAAAACATGGTTCAAACAAGATTACATCAAGCTCTAGATTAAATGACTAACTCAACATAACTAAAACCATAACCAATAATTTCAATAAATCCATAAATGTAAAAAAAATATAAATTCAAGAAAGATTAGGGTAAGAGAAAGGAAGAGAAAACTATTTTGTGGAGATGAGCTTCAAGTATTTAAATCTTCAATAATCTTCACTCCAAACTCCATCTCTAGCATTTTCGTGCTTCCAATGGTGTTTTTCTCCCAAAATCGCCACCCTTCGGGTTTGAGGCTTAAGGTGGAATAAATAGGGCTCAAAGTAGGGTTTTCACACTACAGAGGAAGCTAGAACAGGCTTGGGTACGCTGGGCCGTGGAGATTGATGGGAGTGCACTGGAGTGGACAAAGGGCCTGCTAGAGTGGGGTTTGGGCGTTGGAGCGGAGAAAAAGCCCACTGGAGGGCGCTTTAGGTAGTGTCTCTAGTAGTTTTAATACTTAATCGTATTTTGGTCATAACATTCTCGAACGAACTCCGATTGAGGTGATTCAACTTGCTATATAAAGTTAAGAAAGATATACAAAAATTTTAAGTTTGGATTACTTTCAAAATCGGATTTTATAGTGGTGAAAATCGGGTTTGAAGTTTCTATTCATGCACTACTGATGAACCGTTACAACCCAATTCACCTAATTTTTCCATATATTTACCTTTTCTCCCAATGATTTATGATTCCTACAAAAACAATACAAAAATAAATTAAAGTACCAAAAATATTTAAAAACTCACAAATATTTGAATATAAAAGTATTTGATTTATTAGGGAATAGACCACTCATCAACTGTCAAGCCACCATGAATCTAAAGGAACATCAACTAAATTGGATTCAAAACAGGCATAGGAAGATAACATACTATGTTCCTTCTTATTCTTTAGTCAATTCTTAAAATTAAAGCGATCAACCCTCTTATGACCCTTCTTGTTACAGTGATAGCACTTAAGGACTGTGTTCTTGGTATCTCCATTTCTCTATTTCTCACTCCCATTTTTCTTGAAATTCTTACTTTTCTTGTGACTGTGGAAGTTGGGCTTTCTAATCTTTTCATATCTCTTCTGATTACTCGGCTTTTCAACAACAAACAAAACAAGTAGATTCATTCTTTTCTCTTTTCAACTTTTCTTCCTCAGCCACACACTTAGTGATCAGATCGTTCACACTCTGAGTCTGATTCGGGGTTGTAGGAAATATTGATTTGGCTAAAAGAATATGATAGAGTGTTGAAAGCTTGATGAATAATGAACTTATCTAGAATGAAAATGTCTTGTACCTTCAATCTAGTTTGAAGGCACACCATTCTCAGGATGAATTCGTGAACGCCTTTTATATCATTGTACCTCAATTTATCAATCCATCCATAAAATACTCAACTTCGGCTTAGTTAGATGTCTGGTATATGTTTCCCACAACAATGAGAAATTCCTTAACATTTTTGCTCTCAGTTATTCTTCCAAGGAGATGCTCAACAATGGACCTCTTGATTAAAATGAGACTCAAACGGTTCAATATTTTCCATTTCACATAATAAGCTCTCTCAACTTCAGTGATCTCATTAGTAGATCGAGGAGGTTAATCTTCACGCAGAGTCATGTCCAAGTCCATTATTCCTAAAGTGAACTTTATGTCTGATATCCATCTCTTATAGTTCGACCCATTTAGAATTTCAATTGTAGCGTTATTGTTGTTTACAGGAAAAGAAATTGTTTTCACAAAAAAATTTGCAACTAGATCAATTATGGGTAATAGGCAAAATGCTCAAATAAATATAAGTAATACAATATAAGAATCAATTGCGTTATCATAAACTCACTTTTGGGCAGAGTCTACAATAAACAACTATTCTCTAAGCATGAAGATCAACAAAATAAGAAAAATTTATAGATTTAAAAACACATTCCTTTTGGGTAGATTGGCCTTCAAATCCACATATTTCCTTCAAATTTATCAAATTATTTATCCCATAGAACATCCTCATGCAATTCAATCAATTTGCACGATAACCCCATTTGAGCAGGTGAATGTACAAATTAATCTAAAATTTTCTCCTTTAACAAAATAGGAACTCAAAATCTTGCAAACTTTGTTGGTCAAATCTCTTTGGTGAAATAACCTCAACAATTCACAAGCAAACGTTCCAAATTGAAAAAATTAAACAATATTACCCACCAACAATAATGCATATTAGCGACATATATTCATACGATTAAAATAAGGTGAAGTACGTCACAAAATATGCTTTCAGTGATCAACGATCAATTATAGTTGCAAGAATTTGAACAACAATTTTTACTACACTTTTAAACTAATTATTAAATTAGTTTGTGAATTAAAACTAAGAAATAGAGAACGCATTTAAAAAATTTAATCGAGAGATAGTGAGTACTGCACTCCTATTCCATATAAACTAACATAATTTTTGGTAAATTTTCAACAGAAAAACATACCAAAAAATAATTTTAAGCTAATTAAATCACATAAATGAGTAATAATTAACTAAATTATTTTTCATCCTCAAAATATCAAATAAATTATCTAGAAAAATAGAAGATAGAAAAATGAGTGCATAGGAAAAAGGGGACCCAAAATGGATTGTGGATGGAATCGCACGCGCCCCACACGCTAAAAATTAAGTCCCTATAGTCCAGTTTAATCGATAACTTTAGGCCCAATAGGAAATTATTCCAGCAGGCTTCTTAATAAATAAACAACGGCTCAATAGGCCCATCAGAATATATGTATGGCCCGTTAAACAATTTTTAAGTCCATTTAACCCATAAATATCTTAGTTCCGACCCAAAACGCTCCTTAATTCAAAATTTTATGGCCCATTATACACTTTTAGGCCCAGTAGATCCAAAATTAATTCTAGTCAAACTTTAAGGTGTTATATATTTAACTTGAAACTATTTGGATCAAAGTGAGATTCTACTCAAACTTCCGGGATATAAAGTGTCAAAACCCCTAACTCTAATTTGAATCCCTTCTACCATACGCCACCGACTGCTCCATGCATGTACTGAATTTTGAAGACAATAAATAACAAAAGCAAGAACTCTCACGGAGAGAGAGAGGGGTTGAACACGACACGGCGAATTGCGAAGACGATGGAGAAGAAGAGCGTTGTGGACATCGCCGAGAAGGGTTGAGAGGTCCGAGTCTGTTTAAGGTGGTTGAATGAATTTAATAACCTCATTTTCAGTTTACAGCAATAAATGTATTCTCATTTTGAGGTTGAAACCCACCGATTCAATTGCTGCCGATCACCAATCGGGGTTGATTTTCATTTATTTTCTGCATAAATTAATCTTTCATTGTGTGTGTTTTTGTCTCTGCTAACGAAGTGAGAAAAATAGACTTTTACACGACTGGGCGGTGGCTTTCTCAAATATTCTCAATTTTTTTAAGGTAAAAACCGGATTTTCTAGGGTTTATGGCCGAAATTTCGATGATGAATACAGATTACACAATCAAATTACACATATAATATATCGATTTGAATCTAGAATTAAGATGAACAAAAGCCCTAAAGTTTTACGATCAATCGAAACAAAAAATATAGGAAATCATGGCTTAAAGATTCGGATCTGAAAATAAATAAAAATAAAATTTTGTTTTTGTTTTTCAATTGTAGATCCTAAATCATGTATGTTGACTCTGACACCACATGTTGAATAATTTTCACAATCACAATAATACGAAATTTAATTAAAGATCTTAATCATATATGATTAAAATGACACAACAATTAATTTAAGAACGGTTACCGAAAGAGTACCTGTTTGAGCCATTGCAGATGATTGATCATTGCAACAAATTACACATTAGGTTTTCCTCTCTATGATCTAGATTTACTGTTATGGTGACTTTCAATGGGAAGAAACCTTTAAATCTAAACTAGAGAGGGGACCTAGTATTTATAATATTGGTTTCAATGGGAAGAAACCTTTAAATCTAAACTAGACTATCCATTTATCCGTTTTTATAAAATAATTAATTTAATTAATATTAGCCATATTTAATAAAAAAAAAAAATCCGAACATATCATTGTTTGTAAGCGATAATATCTTTCTTTATGGCCTACCCGGCCATTATTATACACCCCCCTATATATACACACGTTTTACAGGGAACAATATACAAGTTCCCATACTGTACCTACACTAAAATCACAGGTTATATATATATAGAGAGAGAGAGAGAAATAGAGTTTTTAACGGTTTGAAAGAGAAGGATCTCTGCAGCAAAATTAAGAGGAAGGATGTGGAGGCTGAAGATAGGGCTAGGAGAAGGGGAGAAAAGCTGTGAGTATCTGTACAGCACAAATGGGTACGTGGGAAGACAGACATGGGTGTTCGAGCCTATGGCGCATGCAGGTCGCTCTTCACATACATATATTTATATATACTTCGTCATTAATAATTTTCTTCTCTCCTCCTCTCTACCCATGCATGCAATTTCGCTGACAATGGGGATGGATGGATGTGTGTATATATATATATATATATGTATATGAAATGTTTTGAAAATATGTGTATATGAAGAGGGACCTGCATGGGATTTGGGGGTGGGATGGATGTGTAGTGGGGGAAATGGGAGGTTAGTGTAATTTATGAAAATTTATGGGTAAAATAAAAAATAGAAAGAAATAAAGTTCTATTAAAAGGGGTAAAAAAATAATTTTTAAATAATTTTGATTTATGTTATTAAATTGAAATTTACATTTATTAAAAAGAGGTGTACTTATAGAATTACCTATCAACTAATCCAATAATAATTTTTAAAATACCTAAAATACTCTTTGTTACGTTCCACTACTTTAACTCATTGGTGGTCTGGCGCCGATGGTCACCAGAGGTGGAGGTCTAACGGATTGCTGCAGAATTTCGGTGTCCAGAGTCCGACAATCGGCCACATGTGGCGAGCGGTAGTAGTAGATGGTAGTTAGCGGTTGACACTTGTATTTGAATTAATTCTTTTTAATAATTTATAAAATAAGAATAAAAATGTCACTTAGTAAAATAATGAGATCAAAGTGTCCTAAAATTATCGTCTCTACATCATTAATACATATTTTTATTTTTATTTTTAATTAAAAGTACTTTTTTGTTCGATTTATTTTTTTATTATAAAAAATATATTTGAAAAAAAAGAGGTCATCAAAAAGTACCTTGATTAGATAAGGACTTTTCTAATTATGTTTTTTTTCATTTCACAATCAAATAATATTTTCATTAATATAAATTAATTGTGTAAAAAATTAAATAAATATCATTTGCATCTATATACTATATATAGGCGTATGTATTGACTATGAGGATTATATATGTGACAAGATATTATTTTGGGGTTTGGACACTTTGCACTTTCCAAGTTTGACTATTAATTTTAACGATAAAAATAATTTATGTACTTAAATATGAACCATACAAGGAATAACAAAATTCTCGCAAGTTGCCCTGTGGTGAATAAGTGTACGAACGATCTCTTATTAAGGACATATTTGATAATCATTTAATTTTTAAATACTGAAAATTTAAGTACATAATTTTAAGTACTGAAAATATCAGAAGGTTATTTGATAAAATTGTACTGAAAATATAAGTGCTGAATTTTTTTTTTTCGTTTGATAAATACAAAATTTATATGTTAAAAAATGTTTAATTTACACAACTACATTTGAATCAAGAAAATATGAAAAGAAAAAAAAAATTAAATTGCGAATAAAATAATAAAGTCAGGTACCATTTTTTTTTAAAAAACAAATATTTTAAAATTAAAAGTAAAAATTAACCTAAAAAACGTAAATATTATGTATTTTTATGCAGTTTGATTGCTTAAATTAAATTATAACAATAATTTAAATATAAAATAAAATTAAAACCCTAAAATAATTTAAAGTTAATTCAATTCTCATTAAACCTAACCCTAATTAAATTCTCATAGGGGATTAAATATAAAATGGTCAAAATATAAATTTGTTTAAGTGAGAAATAATATAATTCATTAAGCAAAATGAAATAAGTGAAGGAGTCTTGATTTAATTTTTTTACTCATATTTTGATTTAATTTTTAACTTAACTTAATTAATTAAGTGATATTAATTATATTTATTAAACAAACTTAATTAATTAAATGCTTAACATAATCAGTTTTAGGCACTTATTATTATTTTATTTATTTTTATCAAACATACCCTAAATCTTATAAATTACTTAAAACCTCATGCCTCATAAATTGTCAATCTTTAACTTCTACTCATTTGGTAACGCAATTAAACACTTAAAAATCAAATTCATTAAGTAAACTTTCTCTATTTTTTCTTAGTTTAGTATTTTTTTTATCTGTTATCTTTTGTATATAATTTTTTATTTTTGCAAGATTTTACAGTATTGGTATAAAATATTAGTTTCTAATAATTAAATATTTTGTAATATTGAGTGATAAGTGTTAAAAAATTGTATTATGGCTTATGCCCTTTGATTTTGCGACTTTCCCCTTCAAGATAAAATTGTGTTTCCAATTTTCAAAGTATGAGTTTATTTACACTTTGACCCCCCAATCTATGAATTATGCAGTTTTTGCGAGAGAAGAAGTTTAAACAAACAATTCCTCAAGTGAAGGTGGGAGATCATGAAGAAATTAGTGAAGAAACTGCCAAAACCACGTTAAGGAGAGCTGTCCATTTCTTTAAAGCCTTACAAGCAAGTGATGGCCACTGGCCTGCTGAAAATGCTGGTCCACTCTTCTTTCTTCCACCCTTGGTGCGTATATATTTTTAGTATTAGATTTTATATATATTGGTAAATTGTCTTTTATCCCCATCTACTTTGCCTAATTATCATTTTGCCAATCTCCACTTCAAAAAATTACACTTTACCAACTTCTACTTTGAACATAGTAAAAAACTATTTTATTTTTTACGTTTAAATTAACAGAACATGCTTAAAAATAGACGAAATTAAAATTTTCATCTACATTTTGGATGAAATAAACGAAATTGTTCATTTACCTTGATTTTGATTTAATTTTTTAACTTAAATATTTTACAAAAAATAAATTAAAATTAAAGTAAATGAACAATTTCATCTATTTCCTCCAAAAAATAGATGAAAAATTTAATTACATTCATTCTAAAGTATATGCTGTTAATCTAAATAGAAAAAAGCTAGTTTCTCACTTTGTTTAAAGTAGTAGGTAAATTGTAGATTTTTGAAGTGGAAGGGATAAAATGATAATTAGACAAAGTAGAGGGGAGTATAAAATAACTTACCCTTTTTTGTTTTTTTTTACTAAAAACTTGACTGCTAATTTTTCGGTATATTTCTTTTTTTAATTTTTTCTTTGACAGGTAATGTGTTTGTATATCACCGGTCATCTTAATGCAATATTCTCATCAGAACATAAAAAGGAAATACTTCGATATATATATTGCCATCAGGTAAATAAATTACATATTCATTTTGAGTTGCAAAATCAATTTATAATCTAACAATTTTTTCATTATATATATATATATATATAATAACAGAATGAAGATGGTGGATGGGGGTTACATATAGAGGGTCACAGCACAATGTTCTGCACTGCTCTCAACTATATTTGTATGCGTATACTGGGAGAAGAAATTGAAAATGTTGTTTGTGTCAAAGCTCGAAAATGGATACTTGACCATGGGACCATCGCTGCCATTCCCTCCTGGGGCAAAACATGGCTTTCGGTATTTTATTTATACACACACGCACGTGCACACACATATATGACTTTATTAATACATATAATTTATGGTTAATTACACTTTGCGCCCTTATGGTTAGACTTAATTGCACTTTACATCCTTGTGGTATTTTCGTCAACACCCTCATGTGCATCTGACCTGATTGCAACTTTTAGGTTTCCTATCTAGCTTAATAGTCTGTGTATTGTCCATGCTCGGGTTCGGAATATGGGAGTCTTTTTTGCATTGTTTTCCCCCAAACTCATTTTTTGTTCTTATTTTTACCCTTATATCTCTCTTATAAAATATCTGATCCTTCTTCTAAATTTCACACATTTTCCCTCTTTGTTTTCATTTCTTTTCTTCTCTTATTTCATTCTCCATGTCTTCTTCAAGTGTTTATGGGGTGATATTGGGATGAATTTCAAAGAATAGAAATACAAATTTGGTAGGATTGTCAAGTTGAAAGTTGTTCAATGTGAAAAGCCTTTAATGGGAAAGTGGTACTATGAATATCACAACAAAGGATGTAACTCATTTTTTGGTTGTTATAAAGATAAGGCTCCATATAGAGGAAAAGACAAATTAAGGAGACTATTGATGGTGATTATTATTTCTCAAAAGAGAGGTGGAGAAATTAGAAGTGAAGGTGCAACTTATTGAAGCAAACTATATCATCTTTTAAAAAACGTTTATACCTGAAACACCTCTGTTATTCAAACAGATATCAAAGTTATCCCCTATAATTTTCATAATAGCTAAGGCACCCCTTATCATATATTGTTGACAAAAATATACTTTTAACTCTTTTTTCTTATTCTTTTATTTTTATTCTTTGTTTTCTATTTTTCTACTTTCTATATTTTTGTCTTCTTTTTCATATTTTTTATTTTATCTATTTTAATTTTGTTCCTTTACTGTTTGTATATGGTGTTTACAGAAAAATTTAAAAGTAATTTTCTTAATGGGAATAAATGTAATTTGACATTAATTACCTAATTTCCATTGACTTTTACCCATTGACCATTAAAATTAACAGAAAACTTAATCGTTGCACTTACGTATTAAGGACAAGGGATGTAAGTGCTGACGAAAATAATATAAAAGTACAAAGTGTGATTTGATCTAACTGCATCATTAAAAAATATAATTAACCCTATTATTTATATCATGTCTAGTTAACCTTTATTTTGTTGTAGATTCTTGGTATATTTGATTGGTCTGGAAGCAACCCAATGCCGCCTGAGTTTTGGATCATTCCTTCATTTCTTCCGATGCATCCAGGTATTCAAATATCAAGGCTCGTAAACACGGGATATTTACCATTTACTTCCTCAATTATTTTGTCTTAAACTAGAAACTTCTCCTATCATTTAGAAATATCAGTTAACTCTTTTGACTCATTCAAAAAAAAAAACATAAACGCCATTATCTTATATTTATATATATATATATATATATATTTAAAATCACTAACACCTCTATTTTAAAAAAAAAATAAAAAAAATACATTTACTCCTATTTCTTTTCATTTTTAAAAAAAATTATATTTACCCCTAACTGACCACCACCCATCATTTGTTTTATTTGTTAAAAAAGAAAAGGGTGAAAAAATATATATTTTAAATGGAGATGTTAGTGTAAAAGGATAAAATGATTTAATTATTTCTAAATTATTAAGGCTAAATTTGTCCCTACAATAAAAGTTTTAATAATTTTTAACCTATAGAGGAGGTAAATGGTATTTGACTAAAACTGATAGGGACATACAACAAGAAAAGTTTATGATTTTAGGCAAAATAACATGGAAGGTAGTTACGTAAGTGGTAAATACCCCTATTAACACAAATAACTAATAAGATTTTGTTAAAATGTTTTTTTAATACTTAATAAACTAATTTCAAGTGAAAACTAAATTATTTAATTTTCTAAAAAATGCAGCAAAAATGTTGTGCTACAGTCGAATGGTTTATATGCCCATGTCATATTTGTACGGAAAGAGGTTTGTTGGGCCAATAACTCCATTTATTTTAGAGTTAAGAGAAGAGCTTTATGATCAACCTTACAATGAAATTGATTGGAGGAAAGTCCGGCATCTGTGCGCAAAGGTAACACGTCTCTAAACTGTTGATAACTCAATTAAGTATTGAAAACTGAATAGATTAAGAGTCCATTTGATGACATTGAAAATTAAGTACTAAAATCTTATAAGTCCTAAATTTTAAGTACTAAAATTATAAATGCTAAATTTGTTTAGTTGTTTTTTTTTAACCTCAAAAAATTTATCTCTATGAAATTTTTTATCTCTAAAATAATCTTCACAAGTTTTACTTTCTAAGACATTCTATTTTCTTTATATTTTTTCTCAGTTCAGTGCTTTCACTTTCTATAATGGTTTGTATAAAACAAAAATCTAAGGTTTTGTAGTAACGATTTTTAATAGTGATTGTGGTGAATTTTAACTTCTTTTTTTTTTTTTTTTTTTAAGTGATAAGTCCAACAAAAATAAGTGATAAATAAATGAATCAATCAAATCCTTAGGTGATACTTGTATTTTAAGTGATTGTTTAGTTTGATCATCAAACACACTAATTTTGCAAGCATTTAATACAAATAGTTTTAAGTGTTGAATAATGTTATCAAACTGACCTTAAGTTTTTTTTTTTTTTTTTTTTTTATAATAAGTTTGTTTATAATTAAAGTGAAGACCACTTAATCAATCAAATCCTTTTTATTTATTTTATTTTTTAAAATTTTCAAACGAACGTGGCTTACTTAATTATCCTATTTAACATACTAAGCCAAAAAGTTAGGACTTAACATTTTAGTTTTATTAAACAAATTTCACATATTTTCAACCCTTAAAATTTCAACACTTAAAATTTTCAGAACTTAAAATTTAAACATTTTCAAACATCACCTTAGTTTATTGGTTTTCATTATTCTTGTAGCAATAATTAAGGATCAAGAAGTGCCTCTTTTTTTTTTTTTTTGTGTGTGTGTGTGTGTGGGTGACGTATCTAAGATATTTATCACCCATTAAATTTATTCCGACACAAGTTAAGTACAAAAAAATAAGAGTCAACTAGATGATTCGAATTCAATAAATAATAAATAATGAAATTTTATGCAGGAAGATCTCTATTATCCCCATCCCTTGATACAAGATTTGTTATGGGATACTCTTTACATTTGTACTGAGCCATTTCTCACTCGTTGGCCCTTCAACAAGCTAATTAGACAGAAAGCCCTTGAAACTACAATGAAGCACATACACTATGAAGATGAGAATAGTCGATACATCACCATTGGGTGTGTGGAAAAGGTATTATGTATGCTTGCTTGCTGGGTTGAGGATCCAAATGGGGATTCATTCAAGAAGCATCTCGCTAGGATTCCTGATTATATATGGGTTGCAGAAGATGGTATGAAGATGCAAAGTTTTGGTAGTCAGCTGTGGGATACTGTTTTTGCCGTTTAATCACTGCTAACTTCTGATATGACCGATGAAATTGGACTTACACTTAAGAAAGGACATGACTTCATAAAAGAGTCTCAGGTTCAACCTGTAGTTTTACATTTTAAATCTGAATGTTATGCTTGATTTTTTATTTTATGTTTTGTACTTGACCTATGTGGGACTAAATCTAACGGACGATATATACTTTGCTTGACACTTGATTTTAATCATCCATTGGATTTAACCCAAGACAGGTGAAGCACGTGCGCGCAAAAAGAAAAAAGAAAAAAAAAATCGACGATCTAGATCCAATTTCACGTATCAATTCGGTAATTTGTTGTTAATTATATATTTTTCCCGTTTATTGTAATCTTGTTTTTCATATAGGTCAAGGAAAATCCTTCTGGAGACTTCAAAAGTATGCATCGTCATATTTCGAAAGGATCATGGACTTTTTCAGATCAAGATCACGGATGGCAAGTTTCTGATTGCACTGCCGAAGGATTAAAGGTACTTCATTTTACAAAAAGAAAATTAGATATAAAATGATATCATTGAATTCATGATTGAAATAATAAAACAATATATTGATAAGTTGTTTTTCTACTTCCAACCCCTTTGTCCACCAGTGTTGTCACTTTTTCTCGATGATGCCACCTGAGATTGTCGGTGAGAAAATGAAACCTGAAAATTTGTACGATTCTATCAACGTATTGCTATCCCTACAGGTATCTTTTAGTTATATGTCTTTATTATTAAAATCTTTTATATTTTTCTCCTTATTTTCAATTATTATGTCATTTATCATTAGATTATACAACATATTTAATGGTATAATTATTATATTTTATGTGAACTTTCTAGAGCAAAAATGGAGGGTTAGCAGCGTGGGAGCCAGCGGGGGCACCAGAGTGGTTGGAGTTTCTCAATCCCGCAGAGTTCTTTGCAGACATTGTAATCGAGCACGAGTATGAAAAATTAATAAATTTTCCTAATACATTACATGTACTAGTCTACCCAATTAAAATAAAAAATTATAATAGATGGGATTAATGAATAAATATAATTAATGTAATGTACGAGACATGAGAAACATTCACATGAATCCTAATTTTCTATAATTTTGATTTTTTAAATATTTTTAATGATGTGCCAATTTCTCAATGGATTATTTAATAAATATAATATCTAGAGAATTTCCGACTTTCTCTACTAATTTTTTTATTTTTCTTTTCCACTCTCTTCTCTCTTCTTTTTCAACCCACATGCTAATTTATTGACAGTATGCAGCTTAAAAAATAAAAATAAAAAATATATTTTTGTGATAATTTTTTAATTTATCATGTTACTTCAAAAAAAATAAAATAAATTACATTTGTGTCAAAGTTATTAAATTTTCAAAATAAATAAATCAATAATTGTACTTTTTTTAAAAAAAATTCTAGTGTATAACACAAGTCAACGCTAGTTAACTAGTTCTAATCATATGTCTATAGGTACGTGGAGTGCACTTCCTCGGCAATCCATGCTATGGTTTTGTTCAAGAAGTTATATCCAGGACACAAGAATAAAGAGATCGAAAGTTTCATAGTAAATGCTATTAGGTACCTAGAAGATGTGCAAATGCCAGATGGTTCATGGTATGGGAACTGGGGTGTATGCTTCACATATGGAACGTGGTTTGCTGTTGGAGGGCTAACAGCAGCCGGGAGGACATATTCCAACTGTCAATCTATTAGGAAAGCTGTTGATTTTCTTCTAAAAATACAAAGGGATGATGGTGGTTGGGGTGAGAGTTATTTATCCTGTCCTAACAAGGTAATGCTTATTAATCGATTTTTACATTTATCGATCAATAATATTATGTATTGAAACTTAATGGAACTTGTGAAATTGGAATAGAGATACATCCCACTAGAAGGAAATCGATCTAATTTGGTACATACCGCATGGGCTGTCATGGCTCTCATACAATCAGGCCAAGTACGTTGATATGAACTTTGTTTTATTACATATTTATTTTTCTATTTTATTGAAAAACTAAATAATCTTGTGCTATAGGCGGAGAGAAATGCAACACCGCTTCATCGTGCAACAAAATTGATAATCAATTCTCAAATGGAAAATGGAGATTTCCCACAACAGGTAAAGTTTATGAATAGTGATCATCAATATTACTAAAAAAAATTAAAACGAAAAAAAAATCAACAAAATCAATTCTAACAAAAGAAATGTATCATAAACTACCAATTAATACATAACGTGGAATGGGATGACAGGAGATAACAGGAGTTTTTATGAAGAATTGCATGCTACATTACGCAACGTACAGGAATATATACCCACTTTGGGCTTTGGCTGAGTATTGCAAGCAGGTGCCATTGCCAACATCTAACACTGTCTCCCAACTTTATTAATTTTCATTCAGTTATCTGTTGTAGTTTTTCATTGTAGTGTTTCTATATATGTTCGTGTAAACTAAAGTTCGCATGTATGGGATGCCATGTTCGGCTAAGTACAAAGGGAAAAGGTTAGTTTTTTTTTCCTTTTGTTCTTGCCTTTTTAAATGGAAATGAAAAAAAATAAAGGGTAATGAAGTTATTATATATATATATAATCTTTTATTTTTTTTTAAATGTGAGTTTCTTTAGTCAATAGTAGAAAGTAACGATGTCTAGGTAGGTTTGTAGAGGCAAGATAGATAAAAATAAAATAAAATAAATAAATAAATAAAAAATAAAAAAATCTTATTATTCAACGGTAAGGTGTGTCCGGGCCAAATTACACGCACATAGACTAATCATCCTCAATCTTAAGGGCGTAGTCTTCTACATTGGCCTGTGCTTTCAAGATTTAACTCCTAAAGTGCTCTCCAAGAGAGTCAAACCCTAAGTGACAATGATTATTGCACTGGTTGTTACTCCTTTGATCAGGTAATTAAGGGGAGTCGAACTCTGGTTGTTACTCCCGTGATCTAATTCCCTATTTTCAATTACTATAAAAGAGGTGACCACAGTCATACTGAGCATGCCCAAGTGGGTTACCAAACAAGACACTCAAGATGACCATACACAGAAATCGAATTACCCGTGTCGAAGAAGGTTTTGATAACAACCTGATAACGTACGTTTGAGTCGATATTAGCATTAATCTCTTTCTTCTTTCTTTCAAAAATTTATCAATTGCCAATTCAATCCTTGCGCCGGTTGTGAACGCCGTTTGTGAAAAGCATCTGGCTTGCACGATTGCGTCTTCAAGCCCAGCAGACGTCCCTTCCTGAGGAAGTGACTCATCACGTGCATGGCGTCTCCTGCTACAAAAATAGTACCTTTTCTAAATCTTCCGGTGAGGATTTCCCAAGGGACTCTGTATTTGAGTTGGTTGATTGTCAATGAATTCAGGTCGCTATTTTCAACCATCTCCTTAATTTCAGAGGGAAAAGACTCGACGGTTTCTTCAGCTGATCTTCTAATTGTCTCCTGATCTTTAAAAGCATTCGAATCTGCACATTAATTGACGGAATTTTATCACAAGACACACCTGAAGAAATGTTAATGTTTCCAATTTCCGAATGCGAAACAAAATGAGCCAAACACCACATTATAATTAACCAAGTAACCGTGAGTAATCGTTTCTATTTTCTGTTCTAAAAATTTTGGAACAAAAAAAAATAAAAAAATCTTTGCTTCCTCTTTTTTTGGTACTGTTCCATGTTTTTCAAGAATAGAAATGGAAATGTAAACCAAACGTCACCTTGCCCTATTTGGGTACTATTTTTGTTCCCTATTCTTGTTTCCACTGCCAAAATTTTGGGATTAATGCATAGAATTATGTTCGATAAACACGTTTCTGTTCCCAAAATTTTGGGAGTAATTTAAAACTATTTCCTTAAGAATCTAAGAAACAAAAAAAAATTGATTCCTATTCACTCTTACAAAATTATTCACACTACCACCCCGCTGGCCACCATACATTTAAAGAAAAAAAAAAAGAACAAATGTCGCAATCAACTATGTTTCTTGTTTCTGTTCTCATAAATTAAAAGAAACGATTTAAGGACAATAGTTGTTAACAAACACATTTCTATTTTCGGAATACTCCGGAACGGAAATAGAATTTCGATCATATCCTATCTCAGTTTATTGGAAGTAGAAACAGAAAAATAGAAACATTAACCAAACGCCACCTTAATTTCCCGGGGAAAAAAAAATTAAAACTCTACTCTAAATTTCTACATGATGGATTCACGACTACCACCAAATTGTCCCTCGAAAAATCTCGTTTGTTTTTGTTTAGGAGCCGTGCTATCCGCACTCTCAAAATTCTATGATTTCATATTACGATTATCAAAGTTAACATTAAAGTAAAGTCACGCTCTCTCACGCGTAGGGTGGACTTTTTTGACAAGATGCAATTGTGTGGGCCTAACTCACTCTCAAGAGTCTGGCCCTGATACCAATGTAGAAACCCAACGGGCCTTACTCACTCTCAAAAGACGTCTTGTAACATAAGGATTGTCTCTCGGCTTATATATAGTTCAAGATTAGGTAACACAAAAGATGTGAGATTTAACATGTCCCCTCACCCGCAAAGTGGATTTTGCCAAACTACTGCAAACAAATATTGGGGGAAGGGCTCAACATCGATGTGAGATTCAACAAAGGTTTTGGTAATTTGAATTTAAATAGAGAAGATGAGTGCAAATAGTATTACTCTTCTTCAGAAGTGAACCATTTCTAAGTACGTTTTGGTTTCAAGCCATATTCTTCTACAGAAATTCAACACCGATTTTATAGTAGGAAATTTACCACGAAAACTAAATATTTAACTAAATTATAAACCATTAAAGATTAATCAAAAGTGTCGACAGAATTCTGACCAAAAGCGGCGTTAATTTTCATTTTGTAAGAACTCGACCTGAGTAGAAGGCCATTCCCGTGCTACAAACCAACAGACAAGCTTGTCATCTGCTGGGATTCTTCCCACAGAAATACTTCCTCTTCTCACGTGTATGGATTCATTCTCAAAACCTTGACCGTTCGTGTAGTTTGCGAAACCAACTGTTGAACAAGTTGAGGTGCATTTGGCTGGTTTTAGCCCAATAGACTCAGCACCCACTGAGTTTGCGCCATCACGACCTATCATCACCTGCATTTCCAAAAAAACAACTAATAAAGCACTGTTTGGTAACGTTTATTTATTTATTTTAATTTTTTTTGAAGTATTTTTTATAAGAGAAAAAGTTAATCAAACATAAAAGTACTTATATTCCTAGCAAAAACAAAAATAAAAAAAATGTGTTTAATAACGTGGATATTTTTTTATTTTATTTGGGTACAAATTAATGGTTGAGGGAGGGGTTTTTGAATACTAGACCTCTCTCTAGAGTGGCACGCTAGATAACCGTTAGACTACAAGTCTTGAGTTAATAAGGTGGAGATGAAATCTTCATGATATCTATATATATGATTTCTTAATCCAAAATAATTTTTGTAGAGGGTTAAAAAATATGAATAGAAAGATTCTAGTCGATCAATCTATGAAAATATCAAAATGAAAAACAACTAAGTTTTGTTTTGAAAAAAAATAAAAATTACTTTCTAGATTTTTAAAAGTATTTTAAAAAAATGCAAACCAAATTCTACTTTATTTTTAAGTATTTTTTCCTTTTTAAGCAAAAAAGTACTTAACAAAAGTAATCAAATGCCGCTTAGAAAAATCCCGAGATTGTCTAAGAATCGGCTACACCAAGAAAATTAACTAAAGTTTTGTTTTGGTATGGGATTTGATAAATGCATGAAAGTTATAAATGATGAGATTTCAATATTCTAGATAATAAAATCTCATCATTTACAACTTCGTTGTTTTGATAATTTTTTTAGATAAAGATTTTACTTTTATAATTTCATAATTCACTTGTTTGGATATACAGATATTTATAAGAATTTTTTTGAAATTTATTAAATTTTAATAATAAAAAATATGAAATTATATCTCATAATATAATTTTTATACATGTGTTTTAAAGGGATTTGAAAATCCTTCTTATTCTCCTATTTTACAAATGAATGGATTTCATAAATTCCTCTTCATACTACCCAAACAAAGAATTTCTTAAAGAGAGTTTTGTCCAAATGAAATTTTTCTTTAAATTATCTTACCCAAACACAACCTAATAGTCAAATTATTTCTATATTGATCGCATAAAGAATTCAACCATATTCATTAATCCATGTTCGAATTGGTAATAAAGAAGGAATGAACAACACCTTTGCTCTGAGATAAACCACCGGGCGTGAAGATAAAGGGTCCTATTCGACTGTGATCACTTGGCATCCAAAGCGTATCATGCCATCAGGAAGATTGTTGCCTTATTGATGCAATAAGATCACTTCGTTTCAAGCAATGTAGTTCTTCTTTATTGATGCAAAAGGGTAAAAAAAGACAAAACACAATTGTTGAAAATGAAATATAACAAGACAACAATTTGAAATTTCTAATTTCCGAAGCTCAAATTTCTTTTTTTCTTTTTTTTGGGGGTGTTACCAAGTAATAATTCTTTCCTAGCTTATTCTGTTATCAAGAGAGTAACGATACGTTTTTTTTAAACCAAAAATTGTTCTTTTTTCATTTCCTATATGTTCATTATTAATACATTAATGGACTAGAATCTCTCTACCTAAATTTCTTCAAGCCTCTACAATTTTTGTTTTCAATTCAGATATCGTTTATACATATAAGACTATCTGTTACTAAATACAATGTAGTATTGTTTGATTTCATGGAATTGGAGGCTTAGAATTGGAATTAGAAATGAATGCAAGTAAAATATCTAAGTAATTATGTTATCAATTCCAATTCCGTGACTTGAATTTCATGTTACCAAACACTAAACTTACATTACTTACGTAAAAGTATATTTTGGTTCAATTAATTTTTATTTTAATTAAAAGTAATAAAAATGGTGCCTAAACTAAGAAAAAAATCTCATGTTGGGCAAATGCTCAACAACGGTGGATTTTCGAAACAATAAATTCCGCCGGGGGGGGGGGGGGGGGGGGAAGGGGTGGTAGGGTTGCGCTAGGGTAGGGATAGAAGGGGGGGAGGGGGGCAAGGGTAGGGTGGGTGGGGTAGGGTTGGGGTGGAAGGGAAGGGTAGGGTGGGGTGGGGTGAGGTGGTTGGGGGGGGGGGGGGGGGGGGGGATGGGGGGAATGGGGAGGACATCAGTTTTTAAGGAGATGTGATAGATCAATTACGACTGAATCGGCAGTGCTGTCGATCGGAGCTCAGAGGCGACGCCGAGCTGATGAAGTTCCCTCCATTCGTTTGTGAAAATGGCGATACCAGCCTTCAGTTAGTTCTCAACGACTCTGCTTTCTCCAGAACCACCACACTCATCCGACCACTAGATGTGATTAATCCTTCCTTGATTAAAACAAGTATATTCTATCACTTCCTTATATGCAATCGAATTCTGCTCTACTAACCAGAAATGAAGAACTGGATCAGAAATTCAAGGATTTTTTATTCACCTAAAAAGAGCAAGGGCAATAGCGAGGCCGCATATGCCGGCACTGACGATTACTGTAAGACCCCGACCTTGGACATACGTCTAATTTAAGTTGTGTTTAAAATATTTCTAAAATAATGGGGTTGATGGTATAAATTATGATTTAATTTTGAATGTGAAGGGTTAATTCGTAAATTTTCAAAACGTTAAAATTAAAATTGAGTTTAATTAAAATCTCAACAAATCATGAAGGGGATAAATTGCAATTTTCATAAGCATTAAAATTTAGAATGAATTTAAATTGTTATCCTAACTAAAATAGCGGAGTGGATTTTGAAATTACATATGTGATTTAAGAGTTTAGGGGGCCAAAGTATAAATCTTCAAAATATAAAAATAAAAACATGAAACTTAACAAAAATGAGGGGGGCTTAAGAGTAAATATATATATATATATATATATATATAGAGAGAGAGAGAGAGAGAGAGAGAGAGAGAGAGAGAGAGAGGCGGTGGAAATTTGTGGAGGAGAAGAGGCCACTTGGCCGGCCGGTTAATTTCACATATATTCATACACACCCGCACACACCCAACGGAGAAGAATCCAGAAACGAAAGAGAAAGATAGAGAGAGAGAGATGGGTCAACGGCAGAAGAAGAGAGAGAAAGGTTCGCCGGCGGTGCGGGGCTATTTGGGGTGTGTGTGTGTTGCTATGTATGTGTGTGTTCGGTTAGTGGTTTGGTCCGACGGAGGTAGCGGTGGTGCGTGGTTCAATCGTCACCGTCGTCGCCGGTAAGTGTGTGTGTGTGAGGTTCGTGTGTGTGTTGTCGTTCATCGATGGTTTTGTGTGTGTGTCTTCTGTTTGATGCAGCTGTGTGTGTGTATGTGTTCCGATGGTGATCATGGGTGTGTGTGTTGCGTGTATGTGTGGGGGTATGTTTCGGTATGGTGTAGTCGGCGTGGGTGTTGTCATGTATGTGTGTGTGTCGCCACTGCTCTGTGTGTGTGTTTGTGTGTGTATTAATTCCACTGTTGTGACTGTGTGTGTGTGAAAATCGCCGGAGGGGAGTGGCGGCGGCGGCATGAATTTGGCCGACGGTGTTGTTGTTGTATGTGTGTGTGCGTGACTCTGTATGCGTGTGGGTGTTCTATACATGTTGTGTGTGTTGCAATATGTGTGGGTTGATCGGGCTGGGTGTGTTTCAGTGGTCGGCTGTTCAGTCGTTGGTGGTGGGTGTCAATCATTTGGCCGGCCGGAGAGTTAGTGAGAGAAAGGGTGTCGCCGGTGGGCATGGGCCGCCGGTGATCGTGTGGGTGTGCGCATGGGTTGTCGGCGTGGGGTGTGTCGATCGTTTTGTGTGTGCATGTGCGTGAACGCCGGCGGGGAGGATCGGCGAAGAGTATCGTCAGTGGCTCAAGCAGAACCGGAAAACAGAAACAGGACAGAAAACAGAAACTAGAAAAAGGAAAAGAAAGAAGAAGAAAAAGGAAAAGGAAATGGAGAAATTGCACAAACCACCTCACAAAAAAACATAAATCCAATCTTGTGGTTGGTAGAAAATTTAGGGAAGGTAGAATTCCGCACTTCTTTAATAAATACATTTAATTATCTTAATATAAAATACATGTTATCATTATTGTTGAATTTAGCGTTATAAGTTCAAATGAATAAATTCGATATAGTAAACTGTAATGAAATAATATTAATTGAATAGTAATATTTCATAATAAAACGCATGGAATAGGAAATTACGAAAATTAGGATTTCATGGCATGGTTAGGTTATTTCTACATAAAATATTAATTTAGGCCATGTCACTATTAGGTTCACAGGCACCGGAATACCGGTAGAGAATAGGCGGTCGAAGTCTTCGATACCGGATAATTAGGTGAGTGTACTGTCTTCTTACCAAAAATCTATTTTTATATATCTGATGGAAAAATGTGTTTACTTGAAAATGGATAAATTTTCTAACTTGCATGGATCAAGCATTATTTTGGGTATTTATGATATTGTGGATTTCATTGTTTGTTGTTGAGCTGTCAGTTGATGGTAGGCGGAGTTGTTGTTGTTGAGGTGGAGATGAGTTGTTGTTGTTAAGGCTAAATTTGTCCCTACAATAAAAGTTTTAATAATTTTTAACCTATAGAGAAGGTAAATGGTATTTGACTAAAACTGATAGGGACATATAACAGGAAAGGTTTATGATTTTAGGCAAAATAACATGGAAGGTAGTTACGTAAGTGGTAAATACCCCTATTAACACAAATAGCCAATAAGATATTGTTAAAATGTTTTTTTAATACTTAATAAACTAATTTCAAGTGAAAACTAAATTATTTAATTTTCTAAAAAATGCAGCAAAAATGTTGTGCTACAGTCGAATGGTTTATATGCCCATGTCATATTTGTACGGAAAGAGGTTTGTTGGGCCAATAACTCCATTTATTTTAGAGCTAAGAGAAGAGCTTTATGATCAACTTTACAATGAAATTGATTGGAGGAAAGTCAACATTTGTGCGCAAAGGTAACACGTCTCTAAATTGTTGATAACTCAATTAAATATTGAAAGCTGAATAGATTAAGAGTCCATTTAATGACATTGAAAATTAAGTACTAAAAACTTATAAGTCCTAAATTTTAAGTACTAAAATTATAAATGCTAAATTTGTTTAGTTGTTTTTTTTTAACCTCAAAAAATTTATCTCTATGAAATTTTTTATCTCTAAAATAATCTTCACAAGTTTTACTTCCTAAGACATTCTGTTTTCTTTATATTTTTTCTCAGTTCAGTGCTTTCACTTTCTATAATAGTTTGTATAAAACAAAAATCTAAGGTTTTGTAGTAACAATTTTTAATAGTGATTGTGGTAAATTTTTTTTTTTTTTTTTTTAATGGTTTTAAGTGATAAGTCCAACCAAAATAAGTGATAAATAAATGAATCAATCAAATCATTAGGTGATACTTGTATTTTAAGTGATTGTTTAGTTTTATCATCAAACACACTAATTTCGCAAGTATTTAATGCAAATAGTTTTAAGTGTTAAATAATGTTATCAAACTGACCTTAAGTGTTTTTTTTATAATAAGTTTGTTTATAATTAAAATGAAGACCACTTAATCAATCAAATCCTTTTTATTTATTTTATTTTTTTAATTTTTCAAACGAACGTGGCTTACTTAATTATCCTATTTAGCATACTAAGCCAAAAAGTTAGGACTTAACATTTTAGTTTTATTAAACAAATTTCACATATTTTCAACACTTAAAATTTCAGCTGTTAAAATTTTCAGAACTTAAAATTTAAACATTATCAAACATCACCTTAGTTTATTGGTTTTCATTATTCTCGTGGCAACAATTAAGGATCAAGAAGTGCCTTTTTTTTTTTGTGTGTGTGTGTGTGTGTGTGTGGGTGATGTATCTAAGAGATTTATCACCCACTAAATTTATTCCAACACAAGTTAAGCACAAAAAAATAAGAGTCAACTAGATGATTCGAATTCAATAAATAAGAAATAATGCAATTTTATGCAGGAAGATCTCTATTATCCGCATCCCTTGATACAAGATTTGTTATGGGATACTCTTTACATTTGTACTGAGCCATTTCTCACTCGTTGGCCCTTCAACAAGCTAATTAGACAGAAAGCTCTTGAAACTACAATGAAGCACATACACTATGACGATGAGAATAGTCGATACATCACCATTGGGTGTATGGAAAAGGTATTATGTATGCTTGCTTGCTGGGTTGAGGATCCAAATGGGTATTCATTCAAGAAGCATCTCGCTAGGATTCCTGATTATATATGGGTTGCAGAAGATGGTATGAAGATGTAAAGTTTTGGTAGTCAGCTGTGAGATACTGTTTTTGCCGTTCAATCACTGCTAACTTCTGATATGACCGATGAAATTGGACTTACACTTAAGAAAGGACATGACTTCATAAAAGAGTTTCAGGTTCAACCTATAGTTTTACATTTTAAATCTGGATGTTATGCTTGATTTTTTATTTTATTTTTGGTACCTGACCTATGTGGGACTAAATCTAACAGACGATATATACGTTGCTTGACACTTGATTTTTATCATCCATTGGATTTAACCCAAGACAGTTGAAGCACGTGCGCCCAAAAAAAAAAAAATAATAAAAAAATAAAATCGACAATCTAGATCCAATTTCAGGTATCAATTTGGTAATTTGTTGTTAATTATATATTTTTCCCATTTATTGTAATCTTGTTTTTCATATAGGTCAAGGAAAATCCTTCTGGAGACTTCAAATGTATGCATCGTCATATGTCGAAAGGATCATGGACTTTTTCAGATCAAGATCACGGATGGCAAATTTCCGATTGCATTGCCGAAGGTATAAGGTACTTCATTTTACAAAAAGAAAATTAGATATAAAATGATATCATTGAATACATGATTAAAATAATAAAACAATATATTGATAAGTTGTTTTTCTACTTCCAACCCCTTTGTCCACCAGTGTTGCCTCTTTATCTCGATGATGCCACCTGAGATTGTTGGTGAGAAAATGAAAAATGAAAATTTGTACGATTCTATCAACGTATTGCTATCCCTACAAGTATCTTTTAGTTATATGCCTTTATTATTAAAATCTTTTATATTTTTCTCCTTATTTTCAATTATTATGTCATTTATCATTAAATTATACAACATATTTAATGGTATAATTATTATATTTTATGTGAACTTTCTAGAGCAAAAATGGAGGGTCAGCAGCATGGGAGCCAGCGGGGGCACAAGAGTGGTTGGAGTTTCTCAATCCCACAAAGTTTTTTGCGGACATTGTAGTCGAGCACGAGTATGAAAAATTAATAAATTTTCATAATACATTACATGTACAAGTCTACCCAATTAAAATAAAAAATTATAATAGATGGGATTAATGAATAAAAAATAATTAATGTAATGTACGAGACATGAGAAACATTCACATGAATCCTAATTTTCTATAATTTTGATTTTTTAAGTATTTTTAAGGATGTGCTAATTTCTCAATGGATTATTTAATAAATATAATATCTAGAGAATTTCCTACTTTCCCTACTAATTTTTTTATTTTTCTTTTCAACTCTCTTCTCTCTTCTTTTTCAACCCACGTTCTAATTTATTGATAGTATGCAGCTTAAAAAATAAAAATAAAAAATATATTTTTGTGACAATTTTTTAATTTATCAAGTTACTTCAAAAAAAAAAAAATTACATTTGTGTCAAAGTTATTAAATTTTCAAAATATATAAATCAATAATTATACTTTTTTTTAAAAAAATTTCTAGTGTATAACACAAGTCAACGCTAGTTAACTAGTTCTAATCATATGTATACAGGTACGTGGAGTGCACTTCCTCGGCAATCCATGCTATGGTTTTGTTCAAGAAGTTATATCCTGGACACAAGAATAAAGAGATCGAAAGTTTCATAGTAAATGCTATTAGGTACCTAGAAGATGTGCAAATCCCAGATGGTTCATGGTATGGGAACTGGGGTGTATGCTTCACATATGGAATGTGGTTTGTTGTTGGAGGGCTAACAACAGCCGGGAGGACATATTCCAACTATCAATCTGTTAGGAAAGTTGTTGATTTTCTTCTAAAAACACAAAGGGATTATGGTGGTTGGGGTGAGAGTTACTTATCCTGTCCTAACAAGGTAATGCTTATCAATCGATTTTTACATTTATCGATCAATAATATTATGTGTTGAAACTTAATGGAACTTGTGAAATTGGAATAGAGATACATCCCACTAGAAGGAAATCGATCTAATTTGGTACATACCGCATGAGCTGTTATGGCTCTCATACAATCAAGCCAAGTACGTTGATATGGACTTTGTTTTATTACATATTTATTTTTCTATTATATTGAAAAACTAAACAATCTTGTGCTATAGGCGAAGAGAAATGCAACACCGCTTCATCGTGCAACAAAATTGTTAATCAATTCTCAAATGGAAAATGGAGATTTCCCACAACAGGTAAAGTTTATGAATAGTGATCATCAATATTACTAAAAAAATTAAAACAAAAAAAAATTCAACAAAATCAATTCTAACAAAAGAAATGTATCATAAACTACCAATTAATACATGACATGGAATGGGATGACAGGAGATAACAGGAGTTTTTATGAAGAATTGCATGCTACATTACGCAGCGTACAGGAATATATACCCACTTTGGGCTTTGGCTGAGTATTGCAAGCAGGTGCCATTGCCAACATCTAACACTGTCTCCCAACTTTATTAATTTTCATTCAGTTATCTGTTGTAGTGTTTCATTGTAGTGTTTCTATATATGTTCGTGTAAGTTAAAGTTCGCATGTATGGGATGCCATGTTCGGCTAAGTACAAAGAGAAAATGTTATTTTTTTCCTTCTGTTTTTGCCTTTAAATTTTAAATTTAAATGAAAAAAATAAAGGGTAATGAAGTTATTATATATATATAATTTTATTTTATTTTAAATGTGAGTTTCTTTAGTCAATAGTAGAAAGGAACGATATCTAGGTAGGTTTGTAGAGGCAAGATAGATAGATTAAAAAAAAAAAAAAAATCTTATTATTCAACGGTAAGGTGTGTTCGGGCCAGATTACACGCACATAGACTAATCATCTTTCAAGACAATCTTAAGGGTGTAGTCTTCTACATTGGCCTGTGCTTTCAAGATTTAACTCCTAGAATGCTCTCCAAGAGAGTCGAACCCTGATTGACAATGACTATTTCACTGGTTGTTACTCCTTTGATCAGGTAATTAAGGGGAGTCGAACCTTGGTTATTACTCCCGTGATCTAATTCCCTATTTTCAATTACTATAAAAGAGGTGACCACAGTCATACTGAACATGCCCAAGTGGGTTACCAAACAAGACACTCAAGATGACCAAACACAGAAATCGAATTACCCGTGTCGAAGAAGGTTCTGATAACAACCCGATAACGTACGTTTGAGTCGATATGAGCATTAATCTCTTTCTTCTTTCTTTAAAAAATTTATCAATTGCCAATTCAATCCTTGCGCCGGTTGTGAACGCCGTTTGTGAAAAGCATCTGGCTTGCACGATTGCGTCTTCAAGCCCAGCAGACGTCCCTTGCCTGAGGAAGGGACTCATCACGTGCATGGCGTCTCCTGCTACAAAAATAGTACCTTTTCTAAATCTTCCGGTGAGGATTTCCCAAGGGACTCTGTATTTGAGTTGGTTGATTGTCAATGAATTCAGGTCGCTATTTTCAACCATCTACTTAATTTCAGAGGGAAAAGACTCGACGGTTTCTTCAGCTGATCTTCTAATGGTCTCCTGATCTTTAAAAGCATTCGAATCTGCACATTAATTGACGGAATTTTATCACAAGACACACCTGAAGAAATGTTAATGTTTCCAATTTCCGAATGCGAAACAAAATGAGCCAAACACCACATTATAATTAACCAAGTAACCGTGAGTAATCGTTTCTATTTTCTGTTCTAAAAATTTTGGAACAAAAGAAAATAAAAAAATCTTTGCTTCCTCTTTTTTTGGTACTGTTCCATGTTTTTGAAGAATAGAAATGGAAATGTAAACCGAACGTCACCTTGCCCTATTTGGTTACTATTTTTGTTCCCTATTCTTGTTTCCACTGCCAAAATTTTGGGATTAATGCATAGAATTATGTTCGATAAACACGTTTCAGTTCCCAAAATTTTGGGAGTAATTTAAAACTATTTTCTTAAGAATCTAAGAAACAAAAAAAAAAAATTGATTCCTATTCACTCTTACAAAACTATTCACACCACCACCCCGCTGGCCACCATACATTTAAAGAAAAAAAAAAAAACAAATGTCGCAATCAACTATGTTTCTTATTTCTGTTCTCATAAATTAAAAGAAACGATTTAAGGACAATAGTTGTTAGCAAACACATTTCTATTTCCGGAATACTTCGAAACGGAAATAGAATTTTCATCCCATCTCATCTCAGTTTATTGGAAGTAGAAACAGAAAAACAGAAACATTAACCAAACCCCACCTTAATTTCCCGGGGAAAAAAAAAAAATTAAAACTCTACTCTAAATTTCTACATGATGGATTCGCGACTACCACCAAATTGTTCCTCGAAAAATCTCGTTTGTTTTTGTTTAGGAGCAGTGCTATTCGCACTCTCAAAATTAATTATCATACTTTTTCTTCTTTTTAGTTTAAAGTAAAATTACTAAAATTCTATGATTTCATATTAAAATTATCAACGTTAACATTTAAGTAAAGTCACGCTCTCTCACGCGTAGGGTGAACTTTTTTGACTAGATGCAATTGTGTGGGCCTAACTCACTAACTCACTCTCAAGAGTCTGGCCCTGATACCAATGTAGAAACCCAACGGGCCTAACTCACTCTTAAAAGACATCTTGTAAGATAAGGATTGCCTCTCGGCTTATATATAGCTCAAGATTAGGTAACACAAATGATGTGAGATTTAACATGTCCCCTCACCCGCAAGGTGGACTTTGTCAAACTACTACAAACAAATATTGGGGGAAGGACTCAACATCGATGTGAGATTCAACAGAGCTTTTGGTAATTTGAATTTAAATAGAGAAGATGAGTGCAAATAGCATTACCCTTCTTCAGAAGTGAACCATTTCTAAGTACGTTTTGTTTTCAAGCCATATTCTTCTACAGAAATTCAACACCGATTTTATAGTAGGAAATTTACCACGAAAACTAAATATTTAACTAAATTATAAACCATTAAAGATTAATCAAAAGTGTCGACAGAATTCTGACCAAAAGCGGCGTTAATTTTCATTTTGTAAGAACTTGATTTCAGGAATTTAAACTTACCCTGAGTAGAATGACCAAGAGACAAGCTTGTCATCTACTGGGATTCTTCCAACATAAATACTTCCTCTCCTCATGTGTATGGATTCATTCTCAAAACCTTGACCGTTCGTGTAGTTTGTGAAACCAACTGAGTTTGCGCCATTACAACCTATCATCACCTGCATTTCCAAAAAAACAACTAATAAAGCACTGTTTGGTAACGTTTATTTATTTATTTTAATTTTTTTTGAAGTATTTTTTATAAGAGAAAAAATTAATCAAACATAAAAGTACTTCTATTCCTAGCAAAAACAAAAATAAAAAAATGTTTTTAATAAGGTGGATATTTTTTTATTTTATTTGGGTACAAATTAATGGTTGAGGGAAGGGTTTTTGAACACTAGACCTCTTTCTAGAGAGGCACGCTAGATAACCGTTAGACTACAAGTCTTGGGTTAATAAGGTGGAGATGAAATCTTTATGATATCTATATATATGATTTCTTAATCCAAAATAATTTTTGTAGAGGGTTAAAAAATATGAATAGAAAGATTCTAGTCGATCAATCTATGAAAATATCAAAATGAAAAACAACTAAATAATTTGTTTTGAAAAAAAAAAAATTACTTTCTAGATTTTTAAAAGTATTTTAAAAAAATGCAAACCAAATGCTACTTTATTTTTAAGTATTTTTTCCTTTTTAATCAAAAAATTACTTAAAAAAGGTAATCAAATGCCGCTTAAAAAAATCCCGAGATTGTCTAAGAATCGGCTACACCAAGAAAATTAACTAAAGTTTTGTTTCGGTAAGAGATTTGATAAATGCATGAAATTTATAAATGATGGGATTTCAATATTCTGGATTTTAAAATTCCATCATTTACAACTTCCTTGTTTTGATAATTTTTTTAGATGAAGATTTTAATTTTATAATTTCATAATTATCTTATTTGGATATACAGATATTTATACGAAATTTTTTGAAATTTATTAAATTTTAATAATAAAAAATGTGAAATTATATCTCATAATATAATTTTTATACATGTGTTTTAAAGGGATTTGAAAATCCTTCTTATTCTCCTATTTTACAAATAAATGGATTTCATAAATTTCTCTTCATACTACCCAAACAAAGAATTTACTAAAAAGAGTTTGCCCAAACAAAATTTTTCTTTAAATTACCTTACCCAAACACAACTTAATAGTAAAATTGTTTCTATATTGATTGCATAAAGAATTCAACCATATTCATTAATCCATGTTCGAATTAGTAATAAAGAAGGATTGAACAACACCTTCGCTCTGAGATAAACCACCGGGCGTGAAGATAAAGGGTCTAATTCGACTGTGATCACTTGGCATCCAAAGCGTATCATGCCATCAGGAAGATTGTTGCCTTATTGATGCAATAAGATCACTTCGTTTCAAGCAATGTAGTTCTTCTTTATTGATGCAAAAGGGTAAAAAAAGACAAAACACAATTGTTGAAAATGAAATATAACAAGACAACAATTCGAAATTTCTAATTTCCAAAGCTCAAATTTGTTTTTTTTCTTTTTTTTTGGGGGTGTTACCAAGTAATAATTCTTTCCTAACTTATTCTGTTATCAAGAGAGTAACAATACGTTTTTTTTTAAACCAAAAATTGTTCTTTTTCATTTCTTATATGTTCATTATAAATACATTAATGGACTAGAATCTCTCTACCTAAATTTCTTCACGTCTCTACAATTTTTGTTTTCAATTTAGAGATCGTTTATACAGATAAGACTATATGTTACTAAATACAATTTAGTATTGTTTGATTTCATGGAATTGGAGGCTTAGAATTGGAATTAGAAATGAATGCAAGTAAAATATCTAAGTAATTATGTTATCAATTCCAATTCCGTGACTTGAATTTCATGTTACCAAACACTAAACTTACATTACTTACGTAAAAGTATATTTTGGTTCAATTAATTTTTATTTTAATTAAAAGTAATAAAAATGGTGCCTAAACTAAGGCCCCGTTTGGTAACCATTTCCATTCCAAAAATTCTCATTCTATTTCCAGATTTTTGGGAATTCTGTTTGGGAATAGCGTTTGGTAATTTTTGTTTCCGTTTCCATTTCATTCCCAAACACATGGTTACTATTTATCTACCGGCCGACCACCGTCCGCCGCCGCCGCCAGTCACCGTCCGGCCGGAAATTTTCCGGCCACTTCCGACCGGCGATGGCGCCACCGCTGGCCGCCCAAAACAGAAAGAAAGAAAAAAAAAAAGATTTTAGGATAAAATCGTTACCAAACACAATTCCCTTCCCAAAACAAAAAAAAAAAATAAATAAATTATCGTTACCAAACGCGATTCTACTCCCAAAAAGAAAACAAAATTCTCATCCCATCCCATTCCCATCCCACTGCTAGAATGGAAACAGAAACGGTTACCAAACGCCACCTAAGAAAAAAATCTCATGTTGGGCACATGCTCAACAATGGTGGATTTTCGAAACAATAACTTCCGGGGGGGAGGGGGAAAGCGTTGGGTGGGGTTAGGGTAGGGTTGCGCTAGGGTAGGGATGGAAGGGGAGGGGGTGCAAGGGTAGGATGGGAGGTAGGGTGGGGGGGAGGGAAGACCATAAATTCATTATTTGATATGATTACATGAAACCAAGCGAAGAACAGGAGAAAAGATCGTTTGAATGCTAAATAATTTACCGAAGTGGTATGGTTTGCACAGAGCCATCATCGTCCAACGATATTTCTCGTAACCTGAAACCATTTGAATCAAACAAGTGAAAAATGCAAAGCTAAAAATGTTAATATGTGGATTCAAATCATATGATTAATTTATAAGGAGATGCGACAGATCAATTTAGGACTGAATCGGCAGTGCTGTCGATCGGAGCTCGGAGGCGACGCTGAGCTGATGAAGTGCCCTCCATCCGTTTGTGAAAATGGCGATACCAGCCTTCAATTCTCAACGACTCTGCTTTCTTCAGAACCACCACAGTCATCCGACCACTAGATATGATTAATCCTTCCCTGATTAAAACAAGTATATTCTATCACTTCCTTCTGTGCAATCGAATTCTGCTCTACTAACCAGAAATGAAGAACTGGATCAGAAATTCAAGGATTTTTTATTCACCTGAAAAGAGCAAGGGCAGTAGCTAGGCCGCATATGCCGGCACTGATGATTACTATATTGTGCTCTTCTTCCATTAAGATTCCAATTGTTCATTGCTCCAAAAATTTGTTGAATTCTGTATCTATCTCCATGTTTTCCAAATTGAAAGGGAGCGAGCGGGGGTGGAATGGGGAGGACATCCGTTTTTAATTTTGCAGCATTGAAATATATGTGAAAGTTGAGGGGATTGACAAATATCATAACGAGTTCAACCATAAGGTCCATAATCAACTGAATTCAAATCTGCAAAAACACCAAACTATCCTTTGGTTTCATGTCATTGGAGTCTCAAAAGAAATAAAATCTAAAAAGATTGATGAATATTCTTTTATCATTCTAGAACTCCCTGAATGTTAATTAAACACCGTCGAAAACAACGGGTTATGTTTTGTCAGCCGAAAAGAGAGGGGGGGGGGGGGGGGGGGGGGGGGGGAATGGTCCAACATGATTGGTTTTTCGCTTTACTTGAAATCCATTAAAATGATAAATATCAGTCAGATAGATGCTCTAAGGTGGCGTTTGGCTGCGCTGAATTAATGCCTTGAACTTGGAATTGAAAAATGAACGCAAGTAATAGAAACCAAATGCTACCTGATAGGGGTAATTTGTCTATATATTCCCAAGCCAGTTTTGGTAGTTTTCGAGTATTTTTATTGTGTTTTATTATGTGTTAATACGTTTCTATGTGTTTTTGTATAAATCAGGTGTTTGGGGTGAAAATGAGCTAAAATGATTGAAAATGAAGCTAATCGGAGTTAGTCGGTGGAAGAACGGTAGGAAAACGAGCAAAAAGGCATTATTCAAAAGCCTGCATCCACCACCGTAGCAGTGAAAATGCTGGAATGTAGAAATCTCACCACCACAGCGGTTAGGCCACCGTCGCGGCGAAGAAAGTCCAGAGAATTTGCCTACTATTCTATCGTCGCGGCGATAACCATACCGACATGCCCACCGCCGCAGCGGTGACCCCTGCAGCTGTAAAATGTTTTTTTTTTAGATATTTTGACCCTCTTATCCTTCATCCCCCTCTCCATTTTTGGAGGATTAGAGCTCATAGATAGATTAGATAGATTTGAGAGGTTTTTGGGAAGTGCTCAACCAAATCTGAAGAAGAAGAACACAAAGCGAAGAAGGAAAAACGATCTTGGAGCGGTTTTAGCTGCGGATCTTCGGAATAGGGCTAAGTTCCTTCGTTTTTGTTTTTTTTTTTTTTTTTTTTTTTTTTTTTTTTTAACTTTGGTAGTTGGTTTGAGCATGTTTAGCTCGTTTATCATTGTATATACAATTATGACCATTAGCTAAACGGATATTGTCTAGGGATTAATATAATTTATGAATATGTGGTTTATTTGAAATCGATGTTTCGTTAATGGTTGTTCTTCGTTATTTGATTGTGTTTACTGTTATTCTTCATTTATATACTTGTTTAGATATATTGAGAATACGAGATTTGATACTCGGGAAAAGTAACCCCAAATTTGGACTAGGGTTTAAACATAACGCGACAATCTAATAACCCGGGAGGGAGTTAGAAAGTGTGCAATCCATAACGTTGGGGCAAGACTCATGTGACTATGTGTTCTAAAAGACGTTAGAGGGGGACTTCGACGTCAATGCAAAGTCACATATTCGCTCTCTTTATACTCAGGAGAGAAAGTGAACGAGTTTACGATACAGAGATTATCAGATAAGTCGAACACCGTTAACGTAAGTCAAACGAGATCAAACACATTTAAGTAAATGGAGTTAATCCCTAGATAATCCATTCCCCTAAACATCTCAATATAGTAATATAGTATAATTAGATAAATTAGTATTTTAGTTTGGTATTTATTAATTATAAACTCCATTGTTATCACCTAAATAAATTTAGGTTATGATAATTACAGTACTCGACAATAATTTCAACTAATCTTTATGGATATGACAACTCTTACTCTTCCAACTCTATACTAAAACTTGACCTGTACACTTGCAGTGAAAGTAGCGACGTATTCCCGCTACCACTACCTAAGGGATTGAATATGTAGGTGTGTTGAATCCTATATCGTTTGTGTTTTGAGAGGAGGATTACCCCTACACTTACATATAGTTCAGGATCTGGTAACACAAACGATGTGAGATTCAATAGAATGACCTTTGATTCGACATATGTTAATGTAAGAGGAAGGATGAAATATGAGAATATTTCATACTGGAGACCATGAACCTGTTAGGAATAATCCATAAATCTCAATAGAACTTAGTCCCAAAACATCATGTTAAATTAGCAAAGGTTATTTAATCACATAAACAAACTTACCTAAATCCATGGCGATAATTTGTCGGGGTAGAGGTCTTCCACATACTAATCATTTGATGTTCCTCAATGGGTCCTCTCTCACAGATGGGGAAGAGGAGATGAGTAGTTGTCTGATTAGTCTCGGGGACCATAAACCTGATATAATGTTCTTTATAAATTAAGTCAACTTAGGCCCCATTAACCCTAATTACATAATGAGTAACTACACATTGCAAAGCTCATACCCATTTAATGTTTTTTTAGCCCAGTTAATTACATAACTTATTTGTCATATAATTGATAGTCCATAATAAAACTATTTAATTAAATCATATGAGCTGACAATGAAACATAATTAATTTCCTAACAATCTCGCACTTGGGTTACATATGAAATTCCGAAGACAGTTATATTTTCATAGTCTTGATTGCGCACAAAAGTGCAATCTTCCTGGAAACATTCCTTATTTACAATCTAATCCATCTCCTACACCAGCATGCGATCAAAGCGACCTTCATTACATTTATATTTGTAACTAGATCCATCAACGGTCACCATACCAAATATATTCAATGACATAGATCAAGTATGGATGTGCAACAGGAAATTACAAGCAATGTGATCTCAAACATGCCTATTTCCAACCGGTCCCTATTTATTTTGTAGTGAGATCAATCCTTAGTCTTTCTATTTTTATGTTTAAACCATAATTAGAAAGAACACATTCAGAGTAAAAACACTTTAAACCATCTACTTTATTTTGCAGAAAATCATATATATATATATATATATATATATAACAAAAGAACATTCAACAAATACAAACTCCCACTTAACCAGCATATCATCAAGTAAAACCACACCCATATGAGCAGTGTGCTCATGAAATACCTTAGGTGGTAAACCTTTGGTGGGCGAATCTGCAATCATGGAGTTAGTTCCCATATGTTATATAGATACTATCGTATTCTGAATTCTCTCTTTAACAAGCAGAAACTTGATGTCAATGTGCTTCGACTTTGTGGAGCTTCTATTGTTATTAGAATATAACACTGCATATTTATTGTCACAATATATCTTTAACGGTCTTTCGATACCATCTACTACTCGCAGCCCAGTGACAAAAGTTTCGCAGCCATATTCCATAATTTGTTGCCTCACAATATGCTATGAATTCAACTGCCATGGTGGAAGGAGTTATGAGTGACTACTTAGCACTCCTCCAGGAAATAGCACCTCCAGCTAGCAAGTAGATATAACCTGAAGTGGATCACTTAGTATTTTCGCAACCCACAAGATCGGAATCAGAATACCCAATGATCTCTATATAATCTGTCTTCCAATAAGTGAGCATGTAATCTTTTGTTCTCTGTAAATACCCCATAACCCATTTGGTTGCTTTCTAATGATCCATCCTAATGTTATTTAAGTATCTGCCCTACATTCCAACTATGAATGCTAAGTCTGGACACGTACATACATGAACATGCATAAGACTCCCTACTGCCACGCATAAGGAATCTTTTGCATTTCTTTCTTTTTCATCTCATTCTAGGGGCATGGAGTAAGACTAAACTTGTCACCCTTAGTGACATGAGTATCTCCTAGTGCACAATCTTTTATGCCAAATCTAGTAAGCACCTTATCGATATAGTTTTTTTGTAATAACCCAAGAATTCCTCGAGAGTGATCTTGATGTATCTTTATTCCTAATATAAAAGAGGCATCCCCAAAATCTTTTATTTCCAAATTCTTAGTTCCAAATCTCTTGGTTTCGTGCAATAATCCTATATCATTGCTATCAGTATGTTATCAACATATAGCACTAAAAAAATAAATTTACTCCCACTAAACTTGTGGTATACACAATTATCAACTACATTTACCTCAAAACCATATAAGATAACGATTTGATGAAATTTGTGATACAATTAATGGGAAGCTTGCTTGAGTCCATAGATGGATTTTTTTAGTTTGCAAACCGTAGACATTGGATTGCCTAACACAAAGTTTTCTGGTTGTACCATATATATTGCTTCATCAATGTCTCCATTATGAAACATAGTCTTTACATCCATCTGATGTAATTCTAAATCAAAATTAGCTACAAGTACTATTATAATCCTAAAAGAGTCTTTCGATGAAACTGGAGAGAAAGTTTCATTATAATCAATGTCTTTCTTTTGAGTAAAACCCTTGGCGAATAGACGAGCCATATATCTCTCAACATTATCTTTTGAATCCCTCTTGAATTTAAATATCCATTTGCGACCAATGGGTTTCGCACCTTCAGGCAACTTGACAAGATCCCAAATTTCATTGTCCTCTATAGATTTCATCTCATCATTTATGGCATCAATCCACTTTTTAGAGCCAGGACTTTGTTTGACTTGATGAAAGTTGATTGGATAATTTTCTATTGACCCTATGTCAAACTCATGATCTTGGAGAAAGATAATATAATTACTTGAAATCGCATTTCTTTTTTCTCTAGAGGTTCACCTTAGTGACACTTCCTCTTGAGGTTGTTGAGTTTGCTCTTCAGGAGCAATATCTTGATTTTGAAGGGGGAGTTTTTCATTATTGTCTTCATTATTGTCTTGCATTATGTCTTGAACAATGTCAGGAACCTCATCATTGTCAATAATAATGTTTGGAATAGAAATTAATTCCTCTTAAAGACAACATTCCTAATAAACTTATCTCCCCCTTCAAACTCAACATCATCAACAAATCTCGTATTTCCTGTCTCGAAAAAGGTCTTATTTAAGGGATCATAAAACTTAAATCCTTTCAACCATTCAGCGTCTGATACACCCTGGATTTTGAAAAAGGAAAATAAAATAAATAAATATGAAGCATTTTGTTTTTTGTTTTGAAGAAAATATTAAAGAGATGAATTTTAAAGCATCAGTTTTCTCATAAAATTACTTAAGCCAATTTTAAAAAAAGAAGTCATTACCTAGCATTGAGTTTAAATGGTGTACTAGGTCACCAGAAACGATTTGAAAAATGGATTAAGTAAAATTTTGACTCCAAAAAGTATGGTCCAATTAGAGATTCATTTTTAAGGGTTCGAGACTCCGTTATTCTAGAGGAAGGTGTTAGGCACTCCGAGATGCACGTTTAAAGACGGTATCTTATCCAATTAAATCCAATCAAAATTTAAATCCGAATATTTTATTGGATTTTAAAATCTTTTCTTACAATTTTGTTTTGTTTTTTAATTTTTAATTTTTATTTCAATTTTTATTTTTTCAAATAAAATAGAAAAATAATTTTTGTTTTGTTTTAATTTTTTGAAATTTCCCCCCAGTATGATCGCTTATAAAATATCGATGATTTAATAAGGATGACCCCCGAAAGGTTTAATGTCTCGGGCTTTAAGTTTGGGTTATTTTGATAAAAGAAAGGAACATGGATGCCAAAATGTATTTTTTTGTTTTGTTTTTAGAAAAATTCATTTTTACAAAAAAAACTAATTTTTACATATTTTATAATAAAATACATATGAAATGCAAATGAAATTTATTTCCTTCTGTTTTATCAACTTATCTCAAGCTTAAAACCTGGCTTAGGGAAGTGTCATTCTAAATCCACTGTTTGAAAATTTCACACTGATCAGGAAATCCGAAACGGTTATACGGAAAACTCTCATTTTTTTAGATTTCAAGTTAAGATTTATTTATTTTTGCGATTTTTCATTTTATTGGATTTGTTTTTTATTTTTTTTAGAACAATAAAGATTGATTCATTTTTTTTCTTTTTTCTTTTTTATGCGAGAAAGTAAATATTTACAGTAACACAATAACTATACATGAAGTGCACAAAATAAAATTACAGAAATAAAAGTGCGGAAATGTGCAGAACAGGAAAATAAAAGCACAGAAAAGCGCAGAATAGAAAATAAATACAACAAAATAAAAATGCGGGAAGACGCAGAACAGGAAAATAAATATTGAAAAGTAAACCAATTTTTAATTGTTCTAAAAGAACAAAACATCCTTTTAAGTTTTGTACAAATTTAGTTCCATCCTTTCAAGTGGTTTAAGCAAAAAATAAATGTGTAGTTGGAGGGTAGGAAAAACTAACCTAGGCGTAGACGGTTCTTCTTTTTTTCCCTTTCTTCTTCTTCTCCCTTTTTTACTCTCTCCTTATATATACATGTATATAAAGAAAGTCCCACTCCTTATTTTTGCGGCCAAAAAAATTCTAGCACTCAATCCCAAAATTTCTCTTCAAAATTCATTTTTTTTTATTGCCTCACTCTCCCCTCTTTGTTTCGGTTGAACCCCCCCAACCAAATAAAACCGAAAACCTCTATTTGTTGAGGGAGTGGCTGCCTTTTATAGGCAACCACTCCCTCCCTTTTCAATTTTTATATTATTTTTTATAATATATAGAGAGAGAGAAAAAAAAGAGAGCAACCCCTCTTTAATGGGCAAAATGGCTGCAATTACAATCTTGGGGTTACATGTAAAATGCACGAAACCCCTTTTTTATACACCACACACACACACACATATATATTAGCTGAAATAAAATTATATTATCTAAAATATAATTGTGTTTAAATTATTTGTTTGCTAATTTCATGAATTTTTGAAAATACACAAATTTTGGGGTCAAAATGAATTTTTTTACACACTTTTGCTTTTACTTGTTTTTTACCAAATTGAATTTTGAAAACTCAAATTGACAAAACAAAACGTGGTAACCTTTTCAGGTTATATTTCAATTTTATCTATTTAGTCCCAAAATAAATTTTATTTTTATCCCGAAACTTTCTTTTGACTTTCCGAACCTCAATTAGAGTTTCAATTCGAGTTTTTAAAGAATTAATCCTTTTAAAAGATTTGATAATGAAATTTTGAATAAAAGTTGGTCCTTGTTGAAGGACAATTTAAAGTTTCTTAAAATTGTCAATCAGGCACCCTAAACTTTATAATTTGACAAATTGTCTCAACTAGCTTGCTTGGGGGACCAATTGGAATAATGACACTTTAATTTAACTTATTTTGAGATTAACTGAACATTTCAAAGATTAATTTCAAAATATGAGTTCAAATATCAATCTTTCAAATTTTCAAATTAGTCTCAAAACTTTTTTAAAGGGAACAATTTTGATTCAAAACCCACAATTGGATAACCTTTCGACTTAATTGGATTTTTGAGACATTAATTTAAATCTTAGAGACTTAATTTATTATTTCAAACTTCCAATAAAAGCAATAAGATTTCCAATCGTAAAATTCAAGTTGGAATTAATTCTTGAAATCTTCGAATCAACCCTCTATTTTTGTTTGGATATTCTCAAAATTCATGAATAATTGACTCCGCAAATCCAACTTTTTTATTTTTGAAATGCCATGCTTGAGCGGGACAAAATGCAGTGTCTACACTTGCCCTTCTTTATTATGCCAGTTCAATTGCGATGACAAAGATAGGAGACACACACCATTTTGTTCCGCCATTTGAGTGAGTGGATTGCAAGAGAATACTAAACTAAACCTGTAAAATGTGCCCCAGCCTATGGCTGGGGCAATGCATGTGGTGGCACGTAATTAATGTACGTTACTTCCACCGCAAGTGTATGGGTCAAGTTTTAGTATGGATGAGAAGAGTAAGGGTATCGTGTCCACAGGAAATGGTTGAGATTATTATCGAGTATCGCGATTATCATAACCTAATTTTATCTAGGCGATAAAAATGTATTTATAATTAATTAATACTAATACTAAAATACTAATTAAACTATACTAATACTAATATGAGATGTTTAGGGAAAATATTGCCAAGGGATTAACTTTGTTTATAAAAACGTGTTTGGTCTCGTTTTAGTTTACGTTAACGGCGTTTGACCTATCCCAAAATCTCGGTTCGTAAACTCACTTGCCACCTCTCCCGAGTGTAAGATGAGTAAATATGCGACTTCGCATCAACGAAGAAGTCTCGCTCAACGTCTTAACGATACTATGTCACATGAGTCTCGGCCCAACGTCATTGATTGCATACTTTCCAACTCCCTCCCGGGTTATTGGATCATTGCGTTGTGTTTACCCTAATTCAAATTCGGGGTTACCTCTCCCGAGTGTCAAATCCCGTATTCTCTAATTATCTAAATAAGCATAATATCAAAGAATAATGGTAAACACAATAAAAATAGCGAAGAACAACCATAAACGAAATAAAACTCGAACAAACAATATTTTCATAAATTATATTAATTCCTAGACAAAATTCGTTTAGCTCATGGCCATAACCATTTACACAATGAAAAACGAGCTAAACGTGCTCAACTAAGTACCGAAGTTAAGAAAATAAATAAGAAGCGAAAGAAACTTAGTCGTAGTCCGAAGATTTGCCGCTAAAAATGCTTCGGGATCACTCCTCATTCTTCGCAATGTGTTCTTCTCCTTCGAAATTGGTTGAACACTCCCAAAACTCTCTCTAACATATCCTAAGCCCTAAGGGTCGATAATGGCCTAAGGGGAGGAGAGGAGAGGAGAAGAAATAAAGAGCAAAAAATATCTAAATAAATATTTTTTGATCCCAAGATTTTGATGAACAATTAAGTATTGATGTTTTGGTGGAACTAATGTTTGATCAAGTGTTTCAGTGATTTAAAGTTTAAATAATGAAGATGTCAAAGTGAATGGATGCTAAATGAAGATATCAAGATGATGAAGAAGTATTAAGAGCTTGAAGACATTAGGGAAAACAACCCAGGTAAATATAAACTCTTAATATCCCATTTAGGTACACACACACGGCACAAAATGAATTTTATCTTTTATGTGTGTTTTGGTTGAGTATATTTATTTACTCCTATGTGAATCAAAATGAAATATTTTTGAATGACTAAAATAGAATATAAGAGTATTAGTGGAGTTCATTTGAATATAAATATAGATAAAAAGGCAAAATTGTAAAAGAAAGTAAGTTAAAAACGAGATCAAAGAAGAGATTCAGGAGGGGGGAGTCGATTAAGGAGTCAACCGGAGAAAGAAGATGAACTCTCTGAATCTGTGAGTCGACTGAGAGGTCGACCGAAATAAGCTTGGCAAACTCTCTGAATTTGCGAGTTGATAGAGCGGTCGACTGATGGAAGCTTGGCAAACTCTCTGAATCTGCGAGTTGACTGAGGAGTCGACTAATAAAGTGCATGGGCTACTTCCAATATCCTTCAGTCGACTAGGCAGTCGACTGGACGCGCAGTTTCTAGATATTGGTTGATCCGATTTTAAATCCAAAAGTAGCAATTTTTGGTTAATATTTGAGAGAGATTTAGGGGATATTCTTAACATTTGAGATATGGTTCATATACAAATTAAATCCTTTCAATATGGTTCATTAATTATTAAAGTTTCTCAATTTGGTACATAAAATGAATTCTATACTTATTTGTTTTGATTGAGAAATACTTTAGGGATTTAATTGAGAGTTTTAAAAGTTGTTATTAAGTGAAATTGAATCTAAATAAAGTCCTCATGTTATGAAGGGTCTATAAGAGTATTTTATTGTGATGACGCTTGTAAACTAGCCGTTAGGAGGCTGATTACATGTGCCATTATATAGACCTGTGAATTTTCTAAGAGATAGATTATTCTATTCATTCTAAGAGATAAAATCAATCTATATTTTTGAGAGAGCATTTGTAAGAGTTATCATTCAACGATACTGTAAGCTATTCTAAGAATGATTCTGATAATCAACTGCAATTAATTTATGCTGATACTGGAATTGAAGCTACATTATTTTTATCATTAATTCTGTGGATTTCGGGTGAGATATTTCCATATTGATTATTACTTGTTTATAATTGTATTTTGGGAAATTGATCTTAGAAATTCTTTTTGATTTTTAAAGGAAATATTCTTTCAAACAATTTCTTGAATATGATTATGTGCTCCAATTTGCTACCCATATATTGTTAAAATCAGATTTTTGCATCTCATATAATTCTATCACTAGTTGGGGATATTAATTGAGTTTATATATATATGGGGTGGTAGAAGTTCCGAGTGAGATTTACTTATCAATTTTTGTATTGGTGAGTTGTGACGGGTTAAATATCATTAGGGATATTTAATTAATGGTAGTTAGGTTTCAGTCTCTTCCTGTAAATAGATTGAGGTAGTGATTCTTCCTAGATAAGAATTGCGTGTTTGTAAGTGATTTTGTAACAGTTTAATCTTTACTTTTTGATTCTTGAGCCTAAGTGTTAAAAGGAATTAGGTTATTCTTTAGCTTGTCAAAAGTAGAAGTTATTCCTTAGCCTTTGAAAAGGAAATTGTAAAGATTGATTCTGAACCTGTAAAAGAATCAGTGTGCGGGTTTTGTTCCTACTTTTGAAGGAATCTTGGTTTTAGTGGGTGCGACCTTCGTGGAGCTCGGGTGACTAGATTAGCCAAGAGTAGCTTGGTGAACCAGTATAAATCTCTGGTGTGTGGCTTTCTTAATTTATCTATTTTTATTGTTTGTGTGTGCACCTAGTTGATTGATTAATTCCGCTGTGTTATAAAGATAATAATTAATTTAGGCATAAAATTAATTATTTGATTTATTGATTTTTATTCTAATTATTTTTCTATTACCCAATTCACCCCGCTCTTGGGTATTCTACTGGGCCAACAATCTAAATCTGGTGTAGAGTGACCGCTGTAGTGATAGAATCACCTCTCGCCGCTGCGGCAGTGGGTATGTCGGTAGTGTCTTCGCCGCAACAGTAAAGAAAGCGGTGGAATCAGGAACCTCTCTGCAGTTTCACTACCTTAGCGGTGGGCTTCCAGCACTTTTAGGCACTTCTCTGCATATTCACCGCCGTGGCAGTGGTCTGGACGTCGCGGCGATGGGTTGCTTTTTAGAATATTGTCTTCATGCTTGTTTTCTCATCGTTTTTCCATCGTTCTTGATCCTATTTGATCGTTATTGATCCGTTTTCATGCATTTTCACCCCACACACTTGATTTATACCAAAAAGAATAAAAACATATTAAAACGTACTAAACATACTCGAAAACTAACAAGTTCGGTTTGGAAATAGATAGGTAAATTATACCTATCAAATACCGCCAAGCTCGAAATTTTGCTAGTCCTTGAGCAAAATACCCACACAATACAAGAAAATATAACAACTAATTACCAAATAATAACTAAAAATACTAAGCAAAAATGTGCAAGTTTTGATTATCATCTACCGACCAAACGATTTTCCCTCATTGGCCACCAATCCTATCGAGTTAAGCATAAATTACACCATGTGGTGTTCTAGAATTTCAACATTCAATAATAGTAAGCTCCATTCTAGATCCTGTTAGAGTGTGTATGTTAAAACTCAAATATACAACTATCCGTTGATTAGATGAGATTATCCCTCAATAAAGTTCATGACTTAAACTATTAAGGTACAGGGAATCCATACGCCTGACTCGGGTTCTATTCTCTACTAATATAGGCTCGGAGGTTCAAAAATATCAATAGATCTTGGTTCAATTTTGGAAAAATGGCCAAGGGTAAATTGGAAGAGAAAACAAGTTAACGTTACCCAAGGCACATCGCTTGACACACTCACACTCGAACCCCCATAGATAATTTTGAAACAACTATGAGCAATACAATTAAGACCGACGTATTCACTTGTCAAAAGAAACGAAAATTGTACTATTTGTACATAGTTTTTTTTTTTTTTTTTACTTACCACACCCCCAAACTTATTTGATTTATACAATTTAAGGAGTGTGTGAAATATGAACGAAAAATGGCAAGTGAGTACTCGAATACTGAACCAATTAATAGCTCGCCCAAAACTCAACCGCTCACATCAAGTAGCATAACAAATACTAACTTGATTCACTCACATTGTGCCTTTGGTTTAGTGATATAAGTTTGGAAAAAGTTCAATCGGCTATGGTATTAGTTAAGTGTTCATAATTGAAATGGCTATTAGTCTTCAACAGGGTAATGAGGGATTATGATATATCAAGGTAAGCTTAAAAGGCTCAAGTGACAAAATGATTGCCTAAATCAAATCTCCTAAACTACCTCACCTAGGATTTTGCCTCGAACTTTCCCCAAATTAAGTTTTAGAATACCTATTGTCAAGAATTTGGGTGACGGATAATCATTTTTAAATCAATTATATAGTGCTATATTGAGTTTACATGCTCGTGCATTTAGGATCTACAATAACTTTTACTAAAACAATACGTTAAGCACACAAAACACACATGAATAAGCTTTACACTTGACCTCAATAAACAATTAGGGGACAGACTCATCATCGAGTAATGACTCAGATGAATTCAAGACTCAGCACATAACAATAACTACCCTAAACAAACACGCACATGATAAAAACAGTAAAACATAAACTACAACTAAAACATATACTAAAACATACTACACATCACCACCAAATTAACACAGGCAATGCCTAAAATGACCCATCAGCGATCCCAATGACAACATATAGCATGATAATAAAAAGGGGGGTTTAAAATACGTACCTGGGAGGTGAGAGAATCTCGCCTCCGAATCAAATCGGCGGATATGGATCTAACTTATTTTTGCCATGGGTTGACTCCCAAGAAGTGCTTGGTTTATGGTCGTTAGCTTGACACGCCGAAGTGCTCGTCAAAGAGTGGCTTCCACCTATAGTATATGTCAAATAACACCATATACAAGTCTTGGTTTAATACGCCCTCAAGACTGGCGAGATATTGTTCTAAATGGCTCGATCTTTCAACATCACATCTCACCGGCTCATGTACTTGGTGGGTATGAAAGGACGTTGCTAACGGTGGTGAATGATAAGTGAGCCACATCAGATCCTCGTAAATATGATCATCTGGGATCAATGGTGGCATCACTATTTGGATCTCCAATGGTGACGAATCACAATCATCGATCCATTCTTGGGTTCCCGGCTCATTCGAATAATCATCTTTGAATACTCCCAAGCTCCTCCCGCTTATTTTCGACTCCTCATGGTGGCATTCGATGAATGTGGCTTGTTACCTCCCAAAGGAACCACATCTGACTTGGCCTCAATCAAGTAGATAAGGTGACCAATTTGTATTTGCAAATATGTTACGATCGTATCGATGTTGGCACAGATCGTCTCAATATAATCAAGACGATCCTCGTGCTCGTTGATCTGGTCATGCATCTCCCTCAAGAATCTTTGAGTTTCCCCCATAACTATAGCGAACACCTCTTCTAAGGCCGGGGAATACTCCTCATCTTGATCTGGAATGTCAATCCATGGCGTCGTAGTATTGAAACTCGGATAATCAAAGGCCTTCATGTCTTCCAACAACCAATAGGCTTCGTCCGCGTTTAGTTGGTCCAAAGAGGTGGTACCATTCCCTTTTTCAACCCATATTTTGGTTGCGTATTGTAATCTATTGATGAAGTTCAGTAGTTGAAACTCCCTCAAGAAACAATGGTTCGAAAACCGAAGTAGCAATTTCTTGTATCGATCCCAAGCACTATAAAACGGCTTGGAATCTTGTTGAAAGAAATGCAAGAGTACCTGTTAATCTAACATCTTCAAGCACCTAGTAGGAAAAAAAAAACAAAACTTCAAAACAAAAATTATAAACAAAAGAACCTAAAGTAAAATTGGGTCATTTACTCACAATATCTATAATAATCTAAAAACCATTCCCTGACGATGGTGCCAAAAACTTGGTGGTGCGTAATTAACGCACGCCACTTTCACCGCAAATGTACGGGTCAAGTTTTAGTATAGATGGAGAGAGTAAGGGTATCGTGTCCACAGGGAATGGTTGAGATTATTATTGAGTACCGCGATTATCATAACCTAATTTTATCTAGGCGATAAAAATGTATTTATAATTAATTAATACTAATACTAAAATACTAATTAAACTATACTAATACTAATATGAGATGTTTAGGGAAAATATTGCCTAGGGATTAACTTTGTTTACAAAAACATGTTTGGTCTCATTTTAGTTTATGTTAATGGCGTTCGACCTATCCGACAATCTCGGTTCGTAAACTCACTCACCACCTCTTCCGAGTGTAAGACGCGTGAATATGCGACTTCGCGTTAACGAAGATGTCTCCCTCAATGTCTTAACGACACTACATTACATGAGAGTCTCCCCAACGTCATTGATTGCACACTTTTCAACTCTCTCCCGGGTTATTGGATCATCATGTTGTGTTTACCCTAGTCCGAATTCGGGGTTACCTCTCCCGAGTATCAAACCCCGTATTCTCTAATTATCTAAACAAGAATAATATCAAAGAATAACGGCAAACACAATCAAAATAGCGAAGAACAACCATAAACGAAACACAAACTCAAACAAACAACATTTTCATAAATTATATTAATCCCTCGACAAAATCCGTTTAGCTCATGGCCATAGCCAGTTACACAATGAAAACTGAGCTAAACGTGCTCAACTAACTACCAAAGTTAAGAAAATAAATAAGAAGCGGAAGGAACTTAGCCATAGTCCGAAGATTTGCCACTAAAAATGCTTCGGGATCGCTTCTCCTTCTTTGCAATGTGTTCTTCTCCTTTGGAATTGGTTGAACACTTCCAAAACTCTCTCTAAAATATCCTAATCCCTAAGGGTCTCTAATGGATGGAGGAGATGAGAGGAGAAGAAATAGGGAGCAAAAAATATCTAAATAAATATCTAAATCTGGTGTAGAGTGACTGCCGCGACGGTGGGTATGTCGGTAGTGTCTTTGTCATAGCGGTGGAGGAAGCGGTGGAATCAGGAACCTCTCTGCAGTTTCACCACATCGATGGTGGGCTTCCAACAGTTTTAGGTGCCTCTCTGCATATTCAACGCCACGATAGTGGGCTGCTTTTCAGAATATTGCCTTCATGCTTGTTTTTCCACCATTCTTCCATCGTTCATGATCTGATTTGATTGTTATTGACCCGTTTTCATGCATTTTCACCCCATACACCAGATTTTTACCAAAAAGAAAAAAAAAATATTAAAACGTATTAAACATACTCGAAAACTAACAATTTCAGTTTGGAAATAGATAGGTAAATTACAACTATCAGCATGGTTGGAAAAAAAAAGACTTACCTGGGATTCGACCCGTCTCATTTTGATCGTGGAAGCCTTGCTAAAGATATAATCAAACCTATGTGGGTTGCCTACGTACTTTGGAGAAACCAAAGATCCGGTCAAATGTAGTTCAGCGAATACCCCTCGTGGGGCTGGAGAGAATACTTACGACAAACTCATAACGAACAATGCTCCTTTACAGGATCGTTTAGTGGAAATGAGAAGAAAGTGGCTCATGATGAACATGCTTCATATAGAGGGGTGACTCATGGCGAACAGAGTTCGTTTAAAGAAATGGAAGACAACTCATGAGGAACAATGTTTATTTAGAGGAATGAGTACAACTTACGACGAACAAAATTCGTTTAGAGGAATGGGAGATCACCCATGACGAACAAAGTTCATTTAGAATAATGGGTAACCACTCATGATGATCAAAGTTCGTTTAGAGGAATGAAATATAATTCATGACCAACAACGTTTGTTTAGAGGAATGAAAGGCTACTTATGATGAACAAATTCGTTTAGAGGAACGTAGACGACTCATGATGAACAAGGTCCGTGTAGAGGAAAGGGAAACAACCCATGATGAACTACGTCCGTTTAGAGAAATGGAGATAACTCATCAGAGTCCGTTTAGAGGAATAGAGATAACTCATGACAAATAAAGTCCGTTTAGAGAAGTGAAGACCACTCATAACAAACAAGGTTCATTGAGAGGAATGGGGGACTACTCATGACAAAAAATGTCTGTTTAGAGGAATAGAGACAACTCATGATGAATAAGGTTCATTTAGAGGAATAGAGACAACTCATAACGAATAAAGTTTGTTTAGAGGAATGGAGACAACTCATGACGAACAAGGTTCGTTTAGAGGAATGGTGGATGTTAGATCAACGGGTATTAATGCATCCCTTTTGACGGGATTCCAATCCATTTTATGTTGCTTGGCCAAGCACATAAGCCGGTGAGGAATTTCGTTGAAAGATCGAGCCATTCAAAGCAAAACCTCGCCAATCTTGAGGGCGTTCTGAAAATGTCGGGCCGAGGATATTAAACCACGCACTTCTTGGGAGGAAACCCAAGGTCAAATAAGTTAAATCCATTACATCCAACTTGAATCGGATGCGAGATCCTGTCGCCTCCTAGGTAAGTGTTCTAAACACCCTTCGTTAGCATGCTTTAAATTTCATATGTTAAGATTGATGATTGGGATCGCTGAGGACACTATCCATTTTGAGTTCGGAAGTGATGTGTAGTATGTAGTATTGTTAGTTTATGTGTTATTGTTTTTCCGTATTGCATGTGTGTTTAGGTTAGAATGTGTTTATTTTTGTGTTGTTGTTGTTGCATGTTAAGTTTTGCAGTCATCTGGGCCGTTACCCGATGATGATAATTACCCCTGGTTGTTTTCTAGGTCAAGAGTAATACCCATACATGTGTGATTCTATGTGCTAAACTATGCGTTTTGGTAAAAATTATTGTAGATCTTAATTTGCACGAGCACATAGACTTAATGTATAGTTATTCAATTAATTTGAAGACGATTATCGATTAGCCAATTTCATGACACATTAAGGATTCTAGAACCTGATTTAGGGGAAACTTGAGGCGAAATCCTAGGTGAGGCAGTTCAAGAGACGTGATTTAGGCATTCTCTTTGTCGCTTGAGCCTTTTTAAGCCTACCTTGTAATATGTTTATCCCTTGTTACCTTGTCGAAGCCTAAATGCTAATTCAATTTGGAACACATAAGCTAATACCCTAGCCAGTTGATCATTTTCCAAATCATAATCGCTGAATTTAAAGGCACATTTGAGTGAGTCAAGCTAGCAATTTCAAATGCTACTTGATGTGAGCGGTTGGGTTTAGGTTGAACTTTAGATTGGTTCAGTATTCAAATACTTATTTGCCATTTTTCGTTGTTTTAACCACACCCATGAAATCATACTAATCGAATACGTTTGGGGGTGTGGTTAGTAAGTTAAAAAACAAACAAACAAACAAATAAATAAATAAATAAAACTATATACATATTGTTTATTTCTGTTTCTTTTTGACAAGTGAGTATTACGTTCCTAATTGTTTGTTCGGAATTGTTTCTAATCTATCTATGGGTGTTCGAGAGTGAATGTGCCCAGCATTAAGCCGTGGGTAATGTTATGTTAACAACGCTAACCCGGTATCTATTCCAAAATTACCCTTGGCCAACTATTCCTATACCGAACCAAGTCTTAATGATCTCTACGAACTACTTAACCTACATTAGTGGAGAGTGGACCACAATCAGGCCTATGGAAATCCTAGTCCTTCACGGTCTAAGACATGAATTTCGTTGGGGGATAATCCAATCCGGTCATTGTATAGTCATATTATTGAGTCAAGCACTAACACATTTACATGATCTAGAATAGAGTTCACCATTATTGCATGTCAAAATTCTAGAACCTCATGTTGTGTTTTACTGCCTAAACTCTATATGACTGGAAATTGTTGAGGGACAAAAATAAATAGGCCATTAGAAGAATGTAAAACTCGCATCTTGTTATGTTTAGATTGTTTTTAGGTTGTTTGTTATTTAATTCAATTTGTGTTTTTTCATTTTTGTATCTGTGTTTGGCTCGAGGACTAGCCAAATTCCAAGTTTGGCGGTATTTGATAGGTATGATCTACCTACGTATTTCCAAACCGAATTAAGTTAGTTTTCGAGCATTTATATAGTATTTTATTATGTTTTAATTAGTTTTTATACTTTTTGTATTAAAACAGGTGTGTCAGGCAAAAAAATAGGAAACTGGAGCAAAAACGATAAGATCGAACCAAAAACGGTTGAAGAACGGTGAAAAAATAAGCATGGAGGCAATATTGTGAAACAAGCCCACCGCCGCGGCATCCAGACCACCGTCGCGGTGGTGAAAATACCGAGAAGACCAATATCTTGCTGAACTTCCATCGCCGCGGTGGTGAACCAACAGAATATTTTTCAAATCCACCACCTTCTTTATCGCCACGGGGATTGACTAACTGACCTACTCCACCGTCGCGACACTGAATCCCAAGGCCGTAGCAGTGTCCTCTGTACAGCCTAGATATTTTTATTAGATATTTTGAGATATTTTGTCTATAAATACCCATTCCTCTCCCCTCATCTTGTCCCCCCCCCTATCCATTTGGGCACCTTAAGCTATATTTAGGCTAGGGTTTTGGAGTTTTAGAGGTGGAGCTCACATCCCGAAGTGGAGAAGATGGCGAATCGATCGTTGAGCGTTCTTAGCGATTTATCTTCGGACGAGGCTAAATTCTTCGATTTTTATTCCTTATTTCTTTATCTTAGGATCATGTGAGCATGTTTAACTTGTTATTTCATTGTAAATGCGGTTAAGGCCATAGCTAAACATGGATTGTAGTAGGGATTAACGAATAAATTTATAAATATGTGTTTGGAAGATTTCGGTGTTTCGTTTGTGATTGTTTTTCGTAGTTTGATTGTCTTTATTGTAATGATTGTTTATTATGCTTAGTTAGATAAATAGAGAATACGGGGTTTTAACAAGCCCCAGATTTGGTTTTAGGTAAACAAATGCCACGATTCTATAACCCGGTCGGGGTTTGAATTGTAGACAATCGATGACGTTGGGCTAAGACTCACGTGACCTAGGGTCGTTAAAACGTTGAGGGGGACTTCTTCGTTGACACGAAGTCACGTTATATGCCTCATCTTACACTCGGGAGAGGTGGTGAGGGAGTTTTAGAATGGAGATTGTCGATAGGGTAAATACAAAGCACGATCCAATGACTCGGTTGGGAGTTGGATTGTGTACAATCAATGACGCTGGACGAGACTCACGTGACCTGGGATCGTTAAGACGTTGAGGGAGACTTATTCATTAACTTGAAGTCATGTATTCCCCCGTCTTACACTCGGGAGAGGTGGCAGTGGAGTTTACATACCGAGATTGTCAAATAGGTCGAACACCGTAAACGTGAGTAAATCGAGATCGAACACGTATTTGTAAACATGTTAATCCCTAGGAAATTCTTCACCCTAAAACATATTAGTATGTTAGTGTAGTTAATTTAGGATATATTAGTATTAGTTTAATTAATTAAATACATTTGTTTTCGCTTAGATAAAGTTGGGTCACGATAAATGCGGTATTCGATAGTAACGACACCAATCCCTGTGGATACGATAACCCGATCTTAACGATCACACTTTACTAAAACTTAGATCTTGTTTACTTGCGTGTGTAAGTAGCGGCATATATTCCTACGCCCCTACCACAGACCCAGTGGATGGACCGCACGACCTAGCTCCTACTATTGACCCTTTTATAAGGTTACGATGGAAATAAATGTGGATACAATGCAATTGTGCTCGCGCCTCAAAAGAGTATACATTATAACAAAAATATAACAATAGAAGAAATAAAAAGCAAATATATGTACAAAAATAACACAGGGAAGAGGGAACAAATATACACATCACAAAAGAAAAGTATAACCCAACACAAACAAACACATTTATTTACCAATAAAAAGAAAAGAGATTACAAAATAAAACATAACATTCAGATTTAGATTTTTTTTGGGACTTATTTGGATATTATAAGCTAGACCCTGAAAAATAGGTCCCCAATAGAGTCGCCAGCTGACACACCTTGGATTTTGAAAAGGAAAATAAATAAATATGAATCATTTTTTTTTTGAAAAAAATATTAAAGAGGGGATTTTTAAAGAGTCAGTTTTCTCATAAAATAACTTAATCAAATTTTAGAAAAATGAGTCGTCATCTAACATTGAATTTAAATGGTGTGCTAGGTTACTGAAAACAATTTGAAAAATGGCTTAAGTAAAATTTTGACTCCAAAAAGTATGGTCCGACCAGAGATTCATTTTTAAGGGTTTGGGGGTCATTTATACTCGAGCAAAGTGTTTGGTATCCCGAGACGCCTGTCTGAAAATGGTACCGTATCCAATTAAGTCCAATAAAAATTTAAATCCAAATATTTTATTTGATTTTGAAATCTCTTCTTAGATTTTTTTTTTAATTAATTTTTAAAATTTTTTTATTTCATTTTTTTTTAAATAAAGGTAAAACTTTTTTCCTTTTTTTTTTTTTTTTTTTTTTTTAATTTTCATGAAATAAAATGGAAAAATAATTTTTGTTTAGTTTTAATTTTTTGAAAATTTTCTCCAGTATAATTGCTTATAAAATATCGATAATTTAATAAGGATGACTCTTGGGGGACTTTAATTATTGATAAAATGAAGGAACATGGATGCCAAAATATATTTTTTTTGAAAAAACTGTTATTTTTATTTATTTATTTTTGAGTACTTCTTAAAAAAACAAAATGATTGATTTTTTTATTTTTTTTTTTGGTTTTTAGAAAAATTTATTTTTACAAAAAAACTATTTTTTACATATTTTTATAATAAAATACATATGAAATGCAAATAAAATTTATTTCCTTCTGTTTTATCAACTTATCCCAAGCTCGAAACTCGGCTTAGGGAAGTGTCCTCCTAAGCGTACCGTTTGAAAATTTCACACTAGTTGGGAAATCCGAAATAGTGGTACGAAAAACCCTCTATTTCTCAAATTTCAAGTTAAGATTTTATTTTATTATTTATTTATTTTTATTTTTTTTGTTTTTTTGCGATTTTTCATTTTCTTTGATTTTTGTTTTTTTATTTTTTTTTTTAGAACAATAAAGATCGATTCAATTTTTTTTTTTTTTCATTTTTTCTGATGTGAGAAAGTAAATATTTTCAACAACTTAATAACAGTATATGAAGTGCATAAAAAAAAATTATATAAATAAAAGCGTGGTAAGGTGTAGAAGAGGAAAATAAAAGCAAGGCAAGACGCAGAATAGAAAAATAAATACAACCAAAATAAAAGCATGAAAAAGACACAGAATAGAAAATAAATACAAAAAAATAAAAGCGTGGGAAGGCGCGGAACAAGAAAATAAATGCAGAAAAGTAAACCAATTTTAAGTGTTCCAGAGGAACGTCCTTTTAAGTTTTGTCCAATTTTAGGTCCATCCTTTCAAGCTATTTAAGCAAAAAATAGATGTGTAGTTGAAGGGTAGGAAAAACTTACTTGGGTGTGGACGGTTTTTTTTTTTTTCCCTCCAAAAATCCATTTTTCTCACTTCCTCACTCTCCCCTCTTTATTTTGGCTGGATCCCCCCAGCCCAAGAAAACTAAAAACCTCCATTTGTTAAGAGAGTGGCTGCCTTTTATAGGCAGCCGCTTACTCCCTTTTCAATTTTTATATTATTTTTTATAATATATATTTTTTGAGCAACCCCTCTTTCCTGGATAGAAGGGCACCGCCCCCTCTGTCCCAAAATGGTTGCAATTACAGCCCTTAATGGGCTGCAATTGCGGTCCTGGGGTTGCGTGCAAAGTGGACACTACCCCCCTTTATATATATATATATATATATATATATATATATATATATATATATATATATATATATATATATATATATATATTCTGTTTTTCATTTTTAACTGAAGTAAAATTAAGTTATCTAAAATATAATTGTGTTTAAATTATTTGTTCTCCAATTTCATGAATTTTCGAAAATACCAAAATTTTGGGGGTCAAAATGAAAATTTCTACAGACTTTTGCTTTTACTTGTTTTTTGCCAAATTGAATTTTGAACGCGAAACTTTCTTTTGACTTTCTGAACCGCAATTAGAGTTTCGATTTGACTTTTTTCAAGAATTAATTCTTTTAAAAGATTTGATAAGGAAATTTTGAATAGAAATTGGTCCTTGTTGAACGACGATTTAAAATTTCTCAAAATTTTCAATTAGTCTCCCTAAACTTTCTAATTCAACAAATTGTCTAACTTGGCTTGCTCGGGGGACCAATTGGAATTATGAGACTTTCAATTAACTTATTTTGAGATTAATTGAACATTCCAATGATTAATTTCAAAATATGAGTCCAACTATCAATCTTTTAATTTGTTAATTTAGTCCCAAAAAGTTTTCAAAAGGAAATTTTTTGATTCAAAACCCACAATTCGATAACCTTTCGACTTAATTAGATTTTTAAGATATTAATTTAAATCTTAGACACTTAATTTATTATTTCAAACATGCAATGAAAGCAATAAGATTTCCAATTGTAAAATTCAAGTTTGAATTAATTCCTGAAACCTTCGAATCGACCCTCTATTTTTGTTTGGATATTCTGAAAAATTCATAAATAATCGACTCGAAAAAACCAACAATTTATTTATTTTTTTAAATGCCATGCATGGGCGGGACAAAATACAGTGTCTACAACGCACCCAACAAAGCAGCAGCTAATAGTTCTTGAGTCTAGTTTAATTTCATTTGGCTTATAAGGCATTGTCTTAGCTGGACAACCTCAAATGTGTAAATAGATTATGCTAAAAATTTTGCCTAACCACAGTTCATTAGGGATTTTAGCTACTGCCTTACTTGGTACCCTGTTCAGGATATATGCTAAAGTCTTAAATGCTTCTCCCCTGAGTGATTCTAGCAAAAAAAAATAAAAATGATTTACCATACTTCTTACCATGTCCTTAAGTATTCTGTTTCGTCTCTCAACAATACCATTCATGCTAGGTTTGCCTGACATGGTGTACCATGGGACGATTTCACATTCCTCTAGGAATTTTGCAAAGGGTCTTGGACGTTGTTCTCTTGATCAGTTATATCGACCATAGTATTCACCACCATGGTTAGATTTAACAGTCTTTATTGTCTTACCTAGTTGATTTTCAACTTCAGCTTTGAAAGCCTTAAATATGTCCAAGGATTGAGACTTTTTTATAAATTAAATATAGGTACCCATAATGAGAGTAGTCATCTATGAATGTAATAAAATACTATTGTCCATTCAAAGATGTCGTAGGGAATGGTCCACAGATACTAGTATGCATTAGTTCTAAGACACCAGAACTCTTGTTGGCACCGAATTTTCTTATGTTTGTCTGTTTCCCCTTTACACATTCAATAAAAACTTTGAAATTTGTTAAATAAAGAGGATCAAGAATTTCATCAGAAACAAGCATTTCTATTTTCTGTTTAGAGATATGTCCTAGACGCTTGTACCAAAGCATGGTAGAATTCTCATTAGCTAATTTGCATTTTGTACGATGAATAGTTGTTTGTAAGGTTTCATTATGTGAAGTAATAGTATCCAAAATATAGATTATTAATCAAAGAACCAGTTGCAACAATACTCGAAACTCAAAAAAAATTGAATTTATTATTACTAAATGATCAAGAAAAATAAAATTTTTCCAAAGCAAAAATAGAAACCAAATTCTGTCAAAATGACGGTACAACATATGTCTCTTTTAAATCCAAAAAGTAACCAGTCTTTAAAGATAATGCAAAAGTCCATATTGCCTCCACAACAACTATTTTTTCATCGCTTACATAGATAAATCTTTCAGCATCATTTGGCTTTCGGCTTTATAGGAAACCTTGCATAGACACACTTACATGATTAGTAACACTAGAATCTACCCACCAAGGATTATTTGGTACAAAAGTTAAATTAACCTCAGAACAAACAAGAGTGCGAAACATACCCTTCTTTACATGCTATGCGGCGTATTTAGAATAATCCCTTTTTATATATCCTTCTTTTCTGCAGATGAAATAGGTAAATTCGTGATCTAGATTCTTTTAAAATTTGGACTGTTGTGTTCCAATTGCAACGTCCGAACCTTTATCGCTTTGTCGTTTCTTACCTTTAGATGTAGTGGCTAAGTGAGCACTTTCAGTCTTTTCTTACTTAATTATTTCTTCTTCCTGCACATAGTGAGATACGAGCTCATTAAGAGTCCATTTATCATTTTGAGTATTATAACTGACTATAAACTTACTGTATTATGCAACTCTAACTTTAGTGACTTTAGTTTCGAAGCAAGATTGGACCCTTATGTTCCATTTACCTTTATACATCATCGAGACAAGATTAGCTAAAGGCGTACTTATCTCTGTTTTTTCTTTAGTTACAAAACGTTTCTTTATTTCCTTAAGGAACTTCTTAGTAGTTACCTCATCGAATATACCGCCCCTGAATGTTTCCGGAACGCTACGTTTGATCATCATAAAACTTATGCGATTAGAACACTCTCATCTCTCATATTCCCTTTTAGCCTTAGGAGAACTTTCATTAGTGAGAGGTGAATGTTGTTCTTTACTTAGCGTAAAGTCAAGATCCATGCAACTGAGAACAATTAAAATGTTCTCCATCTAATCCTTAAAGTTCGTGCTATTAAGCACTAGAATAGAATTCATGTTGGCAATAGTAGTATCTGTAGAAGTAGTAACTGAACAGAAAACAATGACGATCAATAATATCATAACATGAAAGTTTATGTCAAATTATTAATCAAACCATTAACACATATTTATATGCTCGACATAAACAAAACAATTATATTGGTGGGCCCCATTATAAGATATTTGGTACAACATTGATATTTAGTCTTTGGATAGAAACACCAACTTATAAGTGGTACTCTTAATGCAGTATTCAAATGTTTACAATAAATCATGTCAAACAATAAGCCTTTCTTTGGACTGACTTATTCTTTACAGGGAAACTTGATAATCATCATACATTTATTCCCACAGGTATGTTTATTATTTGGCCAAATAATAACCTTCCTTTGGGCTGATTACTAGTTGCATAAAAAATGACCATGCATTTATTAATATCAAACTAATGCCTATTATATGGTCAAATAATAACCTTCATTTGGACCGGTTATTGTTCGCATAAATAATAATATCTGAATCTTAATATCGTAAAATAAATAAATCTACACCATAGTGGTTACTTCGGTAACATATTGCTTCAATTAATTTGTTTCAATATAAGACAATTTGTGCATTAAAAAAAAATATCAACAGAAATCTTAGTCCTAAAACATCATGTCAAATTATCAAAGGTTTAATCCATGTCGATTATTCGTCAGGGTAGAGGTCTTCCGCATACTAATCACTTGATGTTATTCAATGGGTTTTCTCTCACAGATAGGGAAGAGGAGATGAGTACTCGTTTGATTAGTCTCGAGGACTATAACCCTTATATAAAGTTCTTTATATATTAGGTCAACTCAGAACCCATTAACCCTAATTTTCTAATGGGTAACTACACTTTGAAAAGCCCATACTCATTTAATGTTTTCTGAGCCTAATTAATTAGATCACTTATTTGGGTCTTTATAATTGATAACCCATAATATAATTGTTTAATTAAATCATATGAGCCCACAATGAGACTTGTAGCTCATTTTGATTTAGAGTTACATCAGATGGATGTAAAGATTGTGTTGCTTAATAGAGACATTGATGAAATAATATATATGGTGCAACCAAAAAACTTTGTATCAGACGTTCCAAAGTCTACGGTTTGCAAACTAAAGAAATTTATTTGTGGACTGAAACAAGCTTCCTATCAATGGTATCAAAAATTTCATCAAATCACTATATCATATGGATTTGAAGTAAATGCAGTTGATAAATGTGTATATCACGAGTTCGGTGGGAGTGAATTCATTTTTCTAGTGCTATATGTGAATGACATAATGATGGCTAGCAGTTATATATGCTTATTGCACGAAACCTAGAGATTTCTAACTAAGAATTTTGAAATGAAAGATCTTGGGGACACCTCTTTTATATTAGGAATAAAGATACATCGAGAGCTCTCTTAAGGTATCCTTGGGTTATCACAAAAGAGTTATATCGAAAAGGTATTTGCTAGATTTGGCATGAAAGATTGTGCACTAGGAGATACTCTTGTCACAAAGGGTGACAAATTTAGTCTCACTCAATACCCCAAGAATGAGATGGAAAAGAAAGTGATGCAAAAGGTTCCTTATGCATCGGTAGTAGGAAGTCTTATGTACACTCAAGTATGTACACGTCCGGATTTAGCATTCATAGTTTGAATGTTTAGAAGATACTTAAGTAACCCTGGTATAGATCATTAGAAAGCATCCAAATGGGTTTTGAGACATGTACAGAGAACAAAAGACTACATGCTCACTTATCGGAAGATTGATTATTTGAAAGATCATTGGGTATTCTAATTATGATCTTGCGGGTTGCCAAAACACTAAGAGATCCACTTCAGGTTATGTCTACTTGCTTGCTGGAGGTGTTATTTCCTAGAAGAGTGCTAAATAGTCACCCATAGTTCCTTCCACCATGGTAGCTGAATTCATAACTTGTTATGAGGTAACAAATCATGAAATATGGTTGTGAAACTTTGTCACTAAGCTGTGAGTAGTGGATGGTATCAATAGACCCTAAAGATATATTGTGATAATAAATCTATAGTGTTATATTCTAATAAAAATAGAAGCTCCAGGAAGTCGAAGCACATCGATATCAAGTTTCTGGTTGTTAAAAAGAGAATTCAGAGTACGATAGAATCTATAGAACATATGGGAAGGAACTTAATAATTGCGGATCCGCTCACTAAACGTTTACTTAAGTATTTCATGAGCACACTACTGATAGGTGTAAATTACCTATTTATTTTCAGATCGAACTTGTTAGTTTTCGAGTATGTTTATTACGTTTTAATATATTTTTTCTGTGTTTTTGTGTAAATCAGGTGTTTGAGGGGAAAATTTATGAAAACGGATCAATAACGATGAAATCGGATCAAGAACGGTGGAAGAACGATGGAAAAACAGGCACGGAGGTAATATTCAGAATTGTAGCCTATCGCCTAGGCGGTGAATATGCAGAGAGGGCCTTTTTATTGTTGGAAGCTCACTATTGAGGCGGTGAAACTGCAGAGAGGTCCTGAATCCACCACTTTCTCCACCGCTGCGGCTAAGATCAAATTGACATACCCACCGCCTAGGCGGTTACCTCTACATAGATTTAGATATTTATTTAGATATTTTTGGCTTTCTATTTCTTCTCCACTCCTCTCCTCCGGCCATTAGAGCTCGATTAGACTTAGGATATTTTAGAGAGAGGTTTTGGGAGTGTTCAACCAATTCCGAAGGAGAAGAACACGTTGCGAAGAAGGAGAAGCGATCCCGAAGCATTTTTAGCGACAAATCTTCGGACTACGGCTAAGTTTCTTTAATTTATTCTTTATTTTCTTAACTTCAGTAGTTAGTTGAGTATGTTTAGCTCCATTTTCATTGTACAAATGGCTATGACCATGAGCTAACCGGGTTTTTGTCTAAGGATTATTAATATTTATAAAAATGTTGTTTGTTTGAGTTGGTGTTTTGTTAATGGTTGTTCTTTGCTATTTGGATTGTGTTTATCGTGTTGTCATGATATTATGCTTAGATAGATATAGTGAGAATACATAGTTTGACACTCAGGAGAGATAACCTCGAATTCAGATAAGGGTAAACACAACACGACGATCCAATAACCCGGGAGGGAGTTGGAGAGTGTGCAATCAATGATGTTGGGGCGAGACTTATATGACCTGGGGTTGTTAAGATGTTGATGGGGACTTCTTCATTGACGAGAAGTCGCGTATTCCCTCGTCTTCCACTCGGGAGAGGTGGCGAGTGAGTTTACGAACCGAGATTGTCGGATAGGTTGAACGCTGTTAACGTAAACTAAAACGAGACCAAACACGTTTTTGTAAACAAAGTTAATTCCTAGGAAATATTTTCTCTAAGCATCTCTTATTAGTATTAGTATAGTTTAATTAATATTTATTAATTATAAATTACATTTTTTAGCGCCTAGATAAAATTAGGTTATGATAATCGCGGTAATCGATAATAATCTCAAACAATTCATGTGGACACGATACCCTTACTTTCCCCATCTATACTAAAACTTGACTCGTATACTTGCGGTAAAAGTAGCGATGTATTTACACGCTACTAAGTTTTTGGCACCGTTGTCAAGGATTGTTTTATTATTATTATTATTATTATTATTATTATTATTATTATTATTATTATTATTATTATTATTATTATAAATATTGTGAGTAAATGACCCAATTTTTCTTTAGGCATTTCGTTTGTGTATAATTTTTCTTTTTAATTTTTGTTTTTGTTTTCCTGCAGGGTGCTTAAAAATGTTAGATCAATAGGTACTCTTGCGTTTCTTTCATTGGGATTCCGAGCCATTTTATAGTGCTTGGGATCGATACAAGGAATTGCTACTTCGGTTTCCAAACAAAGATTTCTTGAGGGAATGTCAACTCCTGAATTTCCTCGACAGGTTACAAGCCGCAACTAGAATATGGGTGGAAGGAGGAAATAATACTACCTCTTTCTACGACCTAACCGCAGACAAAGTCATTTGGGCGTTGGAGGAAATGGAAACCTATGATTATCAGAGTTGGAATTATTCGTCAAGTCACCAAAGCTTGGGGGATAGTTTCAACACTACGGTGCCATGGATTGACATTCCAGATAAAGATGAGGAGTCTTTCCCTACCTTAGAAGACGTGTTCATTACAGTTATGGGGAAAACGCAGAGATTCTTTAGGGAGACGCATGAGCAGATCAACGAGCACTAGGATCGTCTTGATTATATCGAGACGGTCAGCGCCGATATCAATATGATCGTAATGTCTCTTCAGATGCAGATCGGTCAGCTTATCTGCTTGATTGAGGTTGAGTTAGACGTGGTGGCACTGGGAGATATACAAGCCATATTTATCGAAAGCCACCACGAGGAACCGGAGACAAGTGGGAGGTACTTGGGTGAGATCAATAGAGATTCACATATTTATCATTGTGAATTTTCACCGTTTGAATTCCAACTGGTGACACCGTAGTCGATCCAAGACGATCATATTTATGAGGATCCGATGTGGTTCACTTGTTCCTCGCCCCCAATAGGAATATCTTTTCATGCCCACCAAGTACATGAGTCGGTGAGGTATGATGTTGAAAGATCGAGCCATCTAGAGCAATATCTCGCTAGTCTTGAGGGCGTTTTGAACAAAGACCCGTACGTGGTGTTATTTGACACGTACTACGGGCAGAAGCCGCTCTTTGACGAGCACTTCGGCGTGTCAGGTTGACGACCATAAACCAAATGCTTCTTGGGAGGCAACCCAAATGAAAAAAATAGGTTAGATCCATCTTCATCGACTTGAGTCGGAGGCGAGATTCTCTCGCCTCCTAGGTACGTGTTTTAAACCCCCGTCTTCATTATCATGCTATATGCTGTCCTTAGGATCCCTGAGGGATCATTTTGGGCATTGCCTGTGTTAAGTTGGTGGTGATGTGTAGTATGTAGTATGTTAGTTATGTTTTATTGTTTTCTATGTATGCATGCTTGTTTAGGATTAGTTTGTTTAGTTTAGCTGTTGTTTTGTGCTGAGTTTTGACGTCATCTGGGCCTTTACCCGATGATGAGTATGTCCCCTGATTGTTTATTGAGGTCTTGCATAAAACTCATGCATGCGTGTTTTGTGTGCTTAACGTATAATTTTAGTAAAGTTATTGTAGATCCTAAATGCACCAGCACGTAAACTCAATATAAAACTATCTAATTGATTTGAAAACGATTATCCTTCCATCAACTTCATGACAATAGGGATTCTAGAACTTGATTTGGGAGAAATTGGAGCTGAAATCCTAGGCATGGTAGTTCAGGAGATATGATTTAGGCATTCATTTTGTTGCTTGAGCCTTTTTTACGTACCTTGCTATATGTTCATGTCTCGTTACCCTGTCGAAGCCTAATAGCCATTTCAATTTTGAACACTTAACTAATACCATAACCGATTGAACTTTTTCCAAACCTATATCGCTAAACCAAAGGCGCAATGTGAGTAAATCAAGTTAGCATTCGAAATGCTACTTGATGTTAGCGGTTGGATTTTGGGCGAGCTATTAATTGGTTCGGTATTCGAGTACTCACTTGTCTTTTTTATTCATATTTCACAAACTCCTTAAATTGTACAAATCAAATAAGTTTGGGGGGGTGTTTGTTGTTTGAAAAAAATAAAATAAAATAAACTATGTAAATATAGTTTATTTTCATTTTTTTTACAAGGGAGTACGTCGGTCTTAATAGATTGTTCAGGGTTGTTTCAATTTATCTATGGGGTTTCGAATGTGAGTGTGGCAAGCGATCTGCCTTGGGTAACATTAAGTTAACAACGTTAACCCGTTTTCTCTTCCAATTTATTTATGTGTTTTGTTTTTCTGTTTTTATATATTTAACATAAAAACAATTATCTCTATGAAATCTTTTATCTCTAAAATAATCTTTACAGGTTTTTCTTTCTAGAACATAGCTTGTAAAACTTTTTTCTTTCACTTTCTACAATGTTTTTTTTTTTTTTTTTTTTTTTTTTTTTTTTTTTTTTTTGTTAAAAATAAAATAAAAAATCAATCTTAGATTTTTGTAGTTTTGTAGTAATGATTTTTTTTTTTTTTTCCAGTTACCAAGAAGTCCTCATATGAGGACAAAACTACCAAATACACATTTTTTAAACATATGTTACAAAATAATATTTTTGTCTTTTTGTGACGATTTTACCCCTTGTATTATATTCAACATGATCTCGTGTTGAATATAGCACGAAATCGTGTTATATTCAACTTTCATCGCTGTTTAAATTCTACCAAACTGTTGTACCCATTTCATCCCATCAAAACAATCATACAATATACCTAACATAAGCTCCACTCCACTAGGGACATAAAGCCAAAGTCAAATTTCTCTTTCTCTCTCTCTTATTTATTTAGGGTAACGAGTTCGGGGCCGCCTGCCATTGTGTTATATTCCATTTTTTTTTTCATTCAAATTGATAATTCTTTATCTACATTCATATGCTTGATTTTTCGTTCCAAGCCTCCACCAGTACATCGTTTTAAGCCTCCGCCGTTCTCATTGCTGCCAATGCGAGAGATCGAGGTCGTCGCAACCAGATCTATTCAAAGATCTGACCATCGCGTTGTATAGCACATTCGAGGCACGAGTTAGGTTGTCGATGTTAAGGCTATGAGTGATTGCCTTACTTATCATTTCCTTGGTGACATTTGAAGCTTCTCTCTACAAATTTGCCAAAAATGAAACAGTGCAATGAATAATGCAGTCTTCGATCTCGTGAAACATTATCAAACAGGTGGTATGGAAATCACTTACTTCAAAATGCTTCAGGATTATGAAGCCCCAAATCAGAATAGAATAATCAGAAAATCAAGTTCAAGTGACTGAATTTGTTGAGGAAAACGAGTCGAAATCAACCATATCAAAACAAATGACATATTAGACTCTTTACTTAGGACTAATTGTGGATTAATGATGCAGAAATACCTAGATCACCAAATGGGTATCAACATTCAATCAAACTGTTAATTTATTTATTTATTTATTTTTTATCTCTATACAGTGTAAACTATATTCAATATATATACACACACATGGTTGAAAATAGAGGAAGAGAGAGAAGAGCAACGGTTTTTTTACCTTCCCAAACTATTTCAAAGAACCATGGAATAAGAACCCAGGACCAACCAGCAATGATATAATCATTGCAACAACCCAATTGGGCATTGTATCCAACGATCGTCCCCCCCTTCCATATTTCAGTTTTTGGATGATCTAATTTAAGCCGATTCGGCTTCTGGGTGTTTTATATTTGGAATCATTGAATCAACCCCTAATTACCCAACACCGTTCGTCAGATTTGTGGAGGCAAAAATGGCAGAGGCAGATTCAGAAGGGTGGCAGCACGGGATTGCAGATAGGGGGAGGAAGAAGTTGGGAGGAGGTTGCAAGAGAAGCAATCGTGAGAGACATCAAAGGGAAAAAGGAAGGGGTGAAAGAAGGGAGAAATCGTCAATTCAAAATATTTAGGATTATTTGGTGCAAACTCGAACTTTTTATAGGACTATTAGGTGTAAAAAAAAAAAGTTGTGAGACCATCTTGTACATTTAGTGACTTTTACCATTTTTTTTTATGGATTTAAATGACGAGTATTAAAAAAAATAAGTGGCAAATAAGGGAATCACGTAGCACTTAAATTTTTAAACTATTTTTAGGTGATGCTTATATATATTTTAAGTGATTGTTTAGTTTTATTATCCAACAAACTAATTTTGTAAGTACTAATGCAAATTATTTTAAGTGCTTAATTATGTTATCAAACGGGTCATAAGGGTTTTTTTTTTTTTTTTTTTTTTAATAATAAGTCATAACTAAAATTAAGATCACTTAATCATTTAGATCTTTTCTAAATTTTGTTAAAAATTTCAGCCAAATGTGGCTTACTTAATTGTCTTGTTGAACATACTAAATAAAAAATTCAAGACTTAATATTTTAATAGGTTAATAGCAGTTTACCCCCTATGGTTGGTCTGATTTTCACTTTACCCCTCTGTGGTTTGAAAATCGCTACTTACTCCCTTATGGTTAGATTTTCAAACCACTTACCCCCTGATATAGGAGGGTAAGTGCACCTAAATCAAGACCACATGGGGGGTAAGTGCAAATCAGCTAAACCATAGGGGGTAAAGTGCTACTATCCCTATTTTAATTTTATCAAACAAGCTTAAGATATGTTTAACATTTAAAATTTCAACAGTTAAAATTCAGCAATTAAAAATTTCAGATCTTAAATTTAAGCATTATCAAACATGCCCATAGTTTATTGGTTTTTGCTATTCTTATTGCAATAATTAAGGATCAAGAACTTTTGCCCTTTTTTTTTTGTGACCCAACAATTAAGCCTATTAAATTTAGTCTAGCAGAAGTTATAGGTAATTTTACAAAAAGAAAATTAAATATCAAATGAATCATTGAATACATGATTAAAATAATAAAACACAATATTGATAAGTTAATTTGCTACTTCCAACCCCTTCGTCATCCAGTGTGTAGACACCGCATTTTGTCCCGCCCATTTAGTATCGAATCTAAAGTGCATGTTTGGATAAAATTTAAACTGAGATTTAATGAGAATGAATTTCGATCATAGATTACATTGGATACTACAAAAAACCAACAAATAACACAAAACATTAAATTGTCAATTTGACTGAATTCGGTATAAGTAAAAGTTTCGGGTCAACCTCAAAATTCCTAAAGTTAAGGGGAACTAAAATGAGATTATTAAAGACTGATTTTCATGAAATTCTTTTTAATATGAATAAAAATTAGTTACTAACCTTTAACTTAAGAAAATTTCACCAATTACCTTTGTTTCCCATTTTGACCCCTGAAACTTTTATTACCAACGGTTGTGTCTTTTTGACAAAAAAAATACTTCTTCAATTTTTTGTTTAAACTAACAATCTTCAAGAAATCAATCCAAAGAAACTACCTTGAAAACTCTAGTTACTCAATGTAACTAATGCTTAAAGACATGGTTTAAAACCAACCAAACTAAATGTCATCATGACAAGCATTCAAGGCCCATTATATCAATGCCTAGTCAAGCATTAAATGCCTCATTGAACATTTAATGATGAAATATTTTCAAGATCTTTCCAGCAAAATATCTTGGATTGAAACCTAGTTACTTGAAACTAATTGACGGTTACAAAAGAAACCGAACCAATTTCCCATCACGTCATCCATTAAATGACTCATCAAGTCAAGATCATATCAAGTTTTAAATGCTTAAAATAACCATTTAAGGCTCCATTGAATGGACGCATTAAATGAGGAAGATATTTTCTCCAAAATATCTTAAAGAAAGTTAATTACTTGAAAATTAACTAGTGGTTACAAAACTAACCGGATCAATTCTCATCCCATCAAGGCATTAAATGCCCATCAAGTAAACATAAAATCAATGCATTAAATGCGTGAATGGCATGTAGAAACAACTTTAATTGAACACATTAAATGTAAGAAGATATTTTCCAGGGAAGTAACTAGAGTACATTGAGTACCTAATACATACCAAGCAAACCGAATCGAAAAATATCATATCAAGCATTTAATGACCCATGTATAAACACAATCATTGGATAGATATTTATAAGATTTTACAATCATTACAAAATCTAATGATTACTTAGAGAATTTAAGTATATCTTCAATATTGGCTCTAACCTTAATAGTGAAGGACATCAAAGGGTCATATCTAGACAAAACACAACCTGAGGAACAAGTTAGGTATGCCTACGCATTCTCCAATGCGTGGGGTACCCATCCTCTATTAATAGCTGCCTATTTTCATTCAAATCAAGGCTTGAACTCATACCTTCTCTCTCCAGTCTCAAAATTCTCGCTCAGGTCTAGGGAATTAATTAACTACTTCATAAACACTCTTAAATCTTGCCACAAAAAAAAAAAAAAGACACCGAAAATGTGTTCTTGAGATTCTTAAAACAAGATGTCAAGAAGTTGTTGAAGAACGATCAAGAACAAATAAGAAGATAAAAGAAGAAGAAGAAGGAAAAATATTTAGGAAAAGATCACTCCCCTAAGTTTGACAAGTCCTCTTAAACCTCTCTTTGATTTCATTAAAATACCATTATATTTCTTGTACATAGCATATTTGATTAGTTCTTAGATGCATAGATTATGTACATAGTTTAGATATCGAATAACATATCAAGATCATCAATTTCATATAAAAAAATATTAAGAACATGTCAATAATATTGAGAACACCATGATTTGTGCATAACATATTTGATTCTATCAAGAACACATGAAACCAAAATTCATTCAACTCAAAACAAACTTCCGACAAAGGACTACTAAAAAACTGACATTTACTTTTTTGAAATAGTCTAGATCACAGTCTAGCACCAAGTCATGGGCTTTTGGAATTTCACCGTATACAAACTATCACATCTAGACCATAGTGGCTAAAATTAGAAATAAAGAGAAGATGTCTTTTTTTCTTATTATGAGTTACGAGTAGGACTGACACATATACGATATATTTTTTTTTTCACCAAATAACAAATTGCCTAAGCAAGTACGTACGGTTGGAGTGTTCTTCACAAAATCGAAAGTATGTATCCCCTTGTTATCGGTGTGATTTATGTTCTTATCTCATATATATATATATATATATATATATAATCCCAAGATGAACTACGTATTGACCTGATTCTTAGCTATCTGAGATACGTAGGCAACCTTTACAGGTTTAGTGGTCATTAAAAAATAAAAAAATATGTTTTATCTGTTGTTGCAGTTAGATCGTAAATTTTCTTGTTTCCTTAAAAAATGCAAAAAAAGATAAAAAAAACAATTAAAACGAGAATTGTTGTGTTAAAGAAAATCGAAGGAATTTACTTGGATTTGTTTAAATGTGAAAATTTATTTACACTGAGGTAACATCTTCAGACGGGTGTCTTGGGTGCTTAACACAATCCCCGAGCATAATCGACCCCCAAACTTAAAATAAATCTCTGGTAAATACCATTTGCTTTTAAGTCAAAACTTGGGTCATTAAAAATAAAAACGGTTTTCTAAAAATCCCAATAACATAGCACACTATTTAACTCAATGCTATGTGGCAACTCTATTTTTAAACTAAATCCTGGTGCAAAGAAAATTTCAAAACGAGTTCCTAGAAAAGCCCCTAAAAACTTGGTATCTAAAATAAAAGGATTTTTGAGGATTTCGCGAGGAACGAAACCTTGTTTTTCTATTCTTATCGTTCTCTTCTTCCTCTACTTCCAAAATCCGAGGTATGTCATAGTGTTGACTTTTCTTCTTAGTGATAGAACTTGATATTGTTGGCGAGAAAATGAAACCTAAAAATTTATATGATTTTATCAACTTATTACTATCCCTACAGGTATATTTTAAATACAAGCTTTTATTATTAAAATTATTGTGGAATGGTTTTCTTGTTTTCAATTATTTTGTCATTTAGCATTAATTTATACAATATATTTTGATGTAATTATTGTATTTTATGTGAATTTTCTGGAGCAAAAATAGAGGCTTAGCAGCATGTGAGTTAACGGGGGCACAAGAGTGGTTAGAGCTTCTCAATCCTACAAAGTTCTTCATAGGCATTGTAGTCACGCACGAGTTAGGAAAATTAATAAATTTTCCAAATACATATTCATATATAAATCTACACAATAAAAATAAAAATATATAATAAATGAGACTAATAAATGGATATAATTAACGGCAAAATATATTTTAAACCCTCTTACTATTCGTACGTTTCTATGTAGTTCTCTTAAATTTAGTCGTTTCAATTTAAACCCTCTAACTATGAAGGTAATTTTAAAAGGTATTTCTGATAGATTTTCGATCCAAACTAATAGAATTAGGAGCAAAATTGTAATCTTCTAATTTTTTTATTCAATTTTTTTTTCATTTTGTTTTTCATGTTTTCTCTTCCTCCTCATTCATATTCACCAAAGATCTCTCTCTCTCTCTGTCTTTCTTTCACTCACTCACGCTCTCTCTCTCTCTATATATATATATATAAATTTTATTCCCCTTTGTTGTAATCGTTTTTTTTTTGCCAAGGAAAATCTTTCTGAATACTACAAAAGTATGCATCATCATATTTCTAAAAGATCGTGGACTTTTTCAGAGCAAGATCACAAATGGTAAGTTTTCGAATTCCACTACTAAAGGATTAAAGGTAATTTTACAAAAAGAAAATTAAATATCAAATGAATAATTGAAGACATGATTAAAATAATAAAACACAATATTTATAAGTTAATTTCCAACTTCCAACCCTCTTGTCATCGAGTGTGTTGACACCGCATTTTGTCCCGCCCATTTAGTATTGAATCTAAAGTGCATGTTCGGATAAAATTTAAACTAAGGTTTAATGAGAATGAATTTCTATATTAGATTGCATTGGATACTACAAAAAACCTACAAAAAACAAAAAGCATAAAATTGTCAATTTGACTGAATTCGGTATAAGTAAAAATTTCGAGTCAACCTCAAAATTCCTAAAGTTAATGGGAACTAAAATGAGATTATTGAAGGATGATTTTCATGAAATCACTTTTAATATAAGTAAAAATTAGTTACTAAACTTTAACTTAAGGAAATTTCACCAATTACCTTTATTTCCCGTTTTAACCCCTGAAACTTTTATTATCAACGGTTTTGTCTTTTTGACACAAAAATTACTTCTTTAATTTTTTGTTTAAAGTAATAATCTTCGAGAAATCAATCGAAAATCCTTTAATCAGCCAAAGAAACTACCATGAAAACTCCAGTTACTCAAAGTAACTAACGCTTAAAGACATGGTTCAAAACTAACCAAACCAATTGTCATCATGACAAGCATTCAACGCCCATCACATCAATGCCTAGTCAAGCATTAAATGCCTCATTGAACAATTAATGATGAGATATTTTCAAGATCTTTCTAGCAAAATATCTTGGATGAAACCTAGTTACTTGAAACTAACTAACGGCTACAAAAGAAACCGAACCAATTTCCCATCCCATCATGCATTAAATGACTCAGCAAGTCAAGATCATGTCAAGTGTTAAATGCCTAAAATAACCATTTAAGGCTCCATTAAATGGATTCATTAAATGAGGAAGATATTTTCGCCAAAATATCTTAAAGAAAGTTAATTACTTGAAAATTAACTAGTGGTTACAAAACAAACCAGATCAATTCTCATCCCAACAAGGCATTAAATGCCCATCAAGTAAACATAAAATCATTGCATTAAATGTGTCAATTGCATGTAGAGACAACTTTAATTGAACACATTAAATGTAAGAAGATATTTTCATGGGAAGTAACTAGATTACATTGAGTAACAAATACTTGCCAAGCAAACCGAATCGAAAAATATCACATCAAGCATTTAATGACCCATGTACAAACACATGATAAGCAATGATGAGCAATCATTGCTTAGATATTTATAAGATTTTACAATCATTACAAAATCTAATGATTACTTAGAGAATTTAGGTATATCTTCAATATCTGGCTCTAACCTTAATAGTGAAGGACATCAAAGGGTCATACCTAGACAAAACACAACCTGAGGAACAAGTTGGGGATGCTTGTGCATTCTCCAATCCGCGGGGTACCCATCCTCTATAAATAGTTGTCTATTTTCAATCAAATCAACGCTTGAACTCATGCCTTCTCTCTCCAGTCTCAAAATTCTCGCTCGGGTATAGGGAATTCATTGGCTTTCTACTTCATAAACACTCTTAAATCTTGCCAAAAAAAAAAGACTCCCAAAATGTGTTCTTGAGATTCTTAAAACAAGATGTCAAGAAGTTCTTGAGGAACGATCAATAACAACTAAGAAGATCAAATAAGGAGATGAAGGAAAAACACTTAGGAAAAGATCACTCCCCTAAGTTTGACAAGTCCTCTTAAACTTCTCTTTTATTTCAATAAAATACCATTATAGTTCATGTACATAGCATATTTGATTAGTTCTTAGATGCATAGATTATGTACATAGTTTAGATATCGAATAACATATCAAGATCATCAATTTCATATCAAAAATATTATGAACATGTCAAGAATATCGAGAACACCATGATTTGTGCATAACATATTTGATTCTATCAAGAACACATGAAACCAAAATTCATTCAACTCAAAACAAACTTCTGACAAAGGACTACTAAAAACTGACATTTACTTTTTGGCAATAGTCTAGATCATAGTCTGGCACCAAGTCACGGGCTTTTGGAATTTCACCGTTTACAAACTATCACATCTAGACCATTGTGGCTAAAATTAGCAATAAAGAGAAGATGTCTTTCTTTCTTGTTACGAGTAGGATTGACACATATACGATATATTTTCTTTCTTTTGACCAAATAACAAATATCTTAACATTAAACTTGCCTAAGCAAGTACGTTCGGTTGGAGTGTTCTTGACAAAATCGAAAGTGTATATCCCCTTGTTATCGGTGTGATTTATGTTCTTATCTCATAAATATATCCATATATATATATATATATATACAATCTCGAGATGAACTATGTATTGACCTGATTCTTAGCTGTCTGAGATACGTAGGCAACCTTTACAGGTTCAGTGGTCATTAAGAAATAAAAAAATATATTTTAATCTGTTGCTGCAGTTAGATAGTAAAATCTCTTGTTTTCATAGAAAGTGCATAAAAAGATAAAAACAATAAAAATGAGAATTGTTGTGTTAAACAAAACCGAAGGAATTTACTTGGATATGTTTAAATGTGAAAATTCATTTACACTGAGGTAACGTCTTCAAACGGGTGTCTTGGGTGCTTAACACAATCCCTGAGTATAATCGACTCCCAAACTTAAAATAAATCTCTGGTAAATACCAACTACTTTTAAGTTAAAACTTGGGTCATTGAAAAATAAAAATAGTTTTCTAAAAATCCCAGTAACGTAGTACACCATTTAACTCAATGCTATGTGGCAACTCTATTTTTAAACTAAATCCTGGTACAAAGAAAATTTTCTAAACTAGTGCCTGGAAAAGCCCCTGAAAACTTGGTTTCTAAAATAAAAGGATTGTTGAGGATTTCGCGACGAACGAAACCTTGTTTCCCAATTCTTATCGTTCTCTTCTTCCTCTACTTCCAAAATTTGAGGTATGTCATAGTGTTGACTTCTCTTCTCAGTAATGGCACTTGATATGGTTGGCGAGAAAATGATACCTAAAAATTTATATGATTTTATCAACATATTACTATCCCTACAGGTATATTTTAAATATAACCTTTTATTATTAAAATTATTGTAAAATGTTTTTCTTGTTTTAAATTATTTTGTCATTTTGCATTAATTTATACAACATATTTTGATGCAATTATTGTATTTTATGTGAATTTTTTGGAGCAAAAAGAGAGGCTTAGCAGCATGTGAGCCAACAGGGACACAAGAGTGGTTGGAGCTTCTCAATCCTACAGAGTTCTTCGCAGACATTGTAATCAAGCACGAGTTAGGAAAATTAATAAATTTTCCTAATACATATTCATATATAAGTGTACACAATAAAAATAAAAATATATAACAAATGAGACTAATAAATGTATATAATTAATGGCAAAATATATTTTAAACCCTCTTACTATTAGCGTGTTTCTATGTAGTTCTCTTAAATTTATTCGTTTCAATTTAAACTCTCTAAGTATGAAAGTAGTTTTAAAAGGTATTTCTAATAGATTTTCCATCCAAACTAACAAAATTAGGAGCAAAATTGTAATCTTCTAAAAAAATTTATCCTTTTTTTTTTCGTGTTTTCTCTTCCTCCTCATTCATCTTCACCGAAGATCTCTCTCTCTCTCTCTTTTCTCTCTCTCTCTCTCTCTCTCTCTCTCTCTCTCTCTCTTTTTCTATATATATATATATATATATATATATATATATATATATATTTTCCTATTTGTTGTAATCATTGTTTTTAGGCCAAGGAAAATCTTTCTGGAGACTTCAAAATTATGCGCCATCATATTTCAAAAAGATAGTGGACTTTTTCAGAGCAAGATCGGGGATTTAAGTTTTCGAATTCCACTGCTAAAGGATTAAAGGTAATTTTACAAAAAGAAAATTAAATATCAAATGAATCATTGAAGACATGATTAAAATAATAATACACAATATTGATAAGTTAATTTCCTACTTCCAACCCCCTTGTCATCTAGTGTGTAAACACCACATTTTGTCCCGCCCATTTAGTATTGAATCTAAAGTGCATGTTTGGATAAAATTTAAATAGAGGTTTAATGAGAATGAATTTCTATATTAGATTGCATTGGATACTACAAAAAACCAACAAAAAACACAAAGCATAAAATTGTCAATTTGACTGAATTCGGTATTAGTAAAAATTTCGGGTAAACTTCAAAATTCCTAAAGTTAAGGGGAACTAAAATGAGATTATTGAAGGATGATTTTCATGAAATCACTTTTAATATGAATAAAAATTAGGTACTAAACTTTAACTTAAGGAAATTTCAGCAATTACCCTTATTTCCCGTTTTGACCCTTGAAACTTTTATTATCAATGGTTTTGTCTTTTTGACACAAAAAATACTTCTTTAATTTTTTGTTTAAAGTAATAATCTTCAAGAAATCAATCCAAAATCCTTTATTCAGACAAAGAAACTACCATGAAAACTCTAGTTATTCAAAGTAACTAACGCTTAAAGACATGGTTTAAAACCAACCAAACCAAATGTCATCATGACAAGCATTCAAGACCCATCACATCAATGCCTAGTCAAGCATTAAATTCCTCATTGAACATTTAATGATGAGATATTTTCAAGATCTTTCTAGCAAAATATCTTGGATGGAAACCTAGTTACTTGAAACTAACTGACGGTTACAAAACAAACCGGAGCAATTTCCCATCACGTCATCCATTAAATGACTCATCAAGTCAAGAACATATCAAGTGTTAAATGCTTAAAATAACCATTTAAGGATCCATTAAATGGATGAAATAAATGAGGAAGATATTTTCTCGAAAATATCTTAAAGAAAGTTAATTACTTGACAATTAACTAGTGGTTACAAAACTAACCGGATCAACTCTCATCCCATCAAGGCATTAAATGCCCATCAAGTAAATATAAAATCGTTGCATTAAATGCATGAATGGAATATAGAGACAACTTTAATTGAACACATTAAATGTAAGAAGATATTTTCAAGGGAAGTAACTAGATTACATTGAGTAACTAATACTTACCAAGCAAACCGAATCGAAAAATATCACCTCAGGCATTTAATGACCCATGTACAAACACATGATGAGCAATGATGAGAAATCATTGCTTAGATATTTATAAGATTTTACAATCATTACAAAATCTTATGATTACTTAGAGAATTTAAGTATATCTTCAATATCTGGCTCTAACCTTAATAGTGAAGGATATCAAAGGGTCATACCTAGACAAAATACAACCTGAGGAACAAGTTGGGTATGCCTGTGCATTCTCTAATGCGCGGGGTACCCATCCTCTATAAATAGCTGCCTATTTTCATTCAAATCAAGGCTTGAACTCATACCTTCTCTCTCCAGTCTCAAAATTCGCGCTCAGGTCTAAGGAATTCATTGGCTTTCTACTTCATAAACAATCTTAAATCTTGCCAAAAAAAAAAAAAGGCTCCCAAAATGTGTTTTTGAGATTCTTAAAACAAGATGTCAAGATGTTGTCGAGGAACGTTCAAGAACAACTAAGAATATCAAAGAAGGAGAAGAAGGAAAAGCACTTAGAAAAGAAAATATCACTCCCCTATGTTTGACAAGTCCTCTTAAACCTCTCTTCGATTTCATTAAAATACCATTATATTTCTTGTACATAGCATATTTGATTAGTTCTTAGATGCATAGATTATGTACATAGTTTAGATATCGAATAACATATCAAGATAATCAAGTTCATGTCAAGAATATCCAGAACACCATGATTTGTGCATAACATATTTGATTCTGTCAAGAACACATGAAACCGAAATTCATTCTACTCAAAACAAATTTTCGACAAAGGACTTGTAAAAAACTAACATTCACTTTTCTATAATAGTCTAGATCACAGTCTGGCACCAAGTCACAGGATTTTGGAATTTCACCGTATACAAACTATCACATCTAGACCATTGTGGCTAAAATTGGCAATAAATAAAAGACGTCTTTCTTTCTTGTTACGAATTACGAGTAGGATTGACACATATACGATATATTTTCTTTCTTTTGACCAAATAACAAAAATCTTAACTTAAACTTACATAAGCAAGTACGTTCCGTTGGAGTGTTCTTGACAAAATTGAAAGTGTATATCCCCTTGTTATCGGTGTGATTCATGTTCTTATCTCATAAATATATCTATATATATTTATATATATAATCTCGAGATGAACTACGTATTGACCTGATTCTTAGCTATTTGAGATACGTAGGTAACCTTTACAGGTTCAGTGGTCATTAGAAAACAAAAAAATATATTTTAATCTGTTTTTTCTGTTGCCGTAGTTAGATAGTAAAATTTCTTGTTTCCTTACATAAAAAATGCACAAAAAGATAAAAACAATAAAAACGAGAATTATTTTGTTAAACAAAACTGAAGGAATTTACTTGGATATGTTTAAATGTGAAAATTCATTTACACTAAGGAAACGTCTTCAGACGGGTGTCTTGGGGTGCCTAACACAATCCCCGAGCATAACCGACTCCCAAACTTAAAAGAAATCTGTGGTAAATACCAACTCCTTTTAATTCAAAACTTGGGCTATTTAAAAATAAAAATGATTTTCTAAAAATCCCAGTAACATAGCACACCATTTAATTCAATGCTAAGTGGCAACTCTTTTTTAAAATTAAATCCCGGTCCAAAGAAAATTTTCTAAACCAGTGCCTAGAAAAGCCCCTGAAAACTTGTTTTCTAAAATAAATGGATTTTTTAGGATTTCGCGAGGAACAAAACCTTGTTTTCCTATTCTTATCGTTCTCTTCTTCCTCTACTTCCAAAATTCGGGGTACGTCATAGTGTTAACTTCTTTTCTCAGTGATGGCACTTGATATTGTTGGTGAGAAAATGGAACCTAAAAATTTATATGATTTTATCAACATATTACTATCCCTACAGGTAGATTTTAAATATAAGTTTTTATTAATAAAATTATTGTGGAATGGTTTTCTTGTTTTCAATTATTATGTCATTTTGCTTTAATTTATACAACCTATTTTGATGTAATTATTGTATTTTATTTGTATTTTTTGGCGCAAAAAGTAGAGGCTTAGCAGCATGTGAGCCAACGGGGGCACAAGAATAGTTGGAGCTTCTCAATCCTACAGAGTTCTTCGCAGACATTGTAGTTAAGCACGAGTTAGGAAAATGAATAAATTTTCCTAATACATATTCATATATAAGCCTACACAATTAAAATAAAAAATTATATTAGATGAGACTAATAAATGGATATGATTAACGGCAAAATATATTTTAAACCCTCTTACTATTAGCACGTTTATTTGTAGTCATCTTAAGTTTATTCGTTTCAATTTAAACCCTCTAAGTATGAAGGTAGTTTTAAAAGGTCTTTCTGATAGATTTTCCATCCAAACTAACAGAATTTGGAACAAAATTGTAATCTTCTAATTTTTTTATTCAATTTTCTCTTCTTTTTTTTTTTTTTTTCTTTTTTTTCCGTCTTTTCTCTTCCTCCTCCTTCATCTTCACCGAAGATCTCACTCTCTCTCTTTCTCTCTCTCTCTCTCTTTCTCTCTCTCTTTCACTCACTCTCTCTCTCTCTCTACACTACCTTCTTCCATTGCCACCAACGACTTCGTCGCCGCCATTCACCGTACCATATGTTACAGAGGGTTCTATCTTAAACAAAGGGTGAACGGCTACGGAAAAGTCAGTGGTGGTGGCAACGATGGTGGTGGTGGCGATGATAGTGGCGGTGGCAGAAGAAGGTAATTGAGAGAGAAAGAGAGCTCCTCGGTGAAAATAGAGAAGGAGGAAGTGAAAAAAAGGAAAAAAAGAAAAAAAAAATGAAAAAAATAGAAGGTTACAATTTTGCCCCCAAATTCATAGTTTTAATGTAAAATCTAACAAAATGTCCTTTTAAAACCACCTCCATACTTAGACGTTTTAAACTGAAATGAATAAATTTAAGAGGATTATATAGAAACATGCCAATAGTTAGAGGGTTTAAAATGTATTTTATCCTATAATTAATGGAACATATTATGCAAGAGAAACCTTCACATGAATCCTATTTTTCTAGAGTTTTTATTTTTTCAGTATTTTTAATGATGTTACAATTTCTCTGTTGATTATATTTTAATTTTATTTAACAAATATAATATCTCGCTAATTTCCAGCTTTCTCTACCAATTTTTTATTTTTCTCTTGAACTATTTTCTCTCTACTTTTTCAACCCACACACTAATTTATTTACACCATCCAGCTTAAAAAATGAGTAAATTATATTTTTTTAATTTTTTTAAATTCATCATGATACTTACAAAAAAATTTACATTTGTGTTAAAGTTATTAATTATCGGAATAAATAAATCGATAATTATACTTATTTTAAATTTTCTCGTGTATAACACAAGTCAACGATAGTTAGCTAGTTCTAATCATATGTATACAAGTATGTGGAGTGCACTTCCTCAACAATCCAAGCTATGGTTTTGTTCAAGTAGTTATATCCAGGTCATAGGAAATAAGGGATCGAAAGTTTCAAAGTAATTTCAATTAGGTACCTAGAAGATGTGCAAATTCAAGACAGTTTTTGGTATAGGAACTGGGGTGTGTCAATCACATATGGAACGTGGTTTGCTGTTGGAGGGCTAACAGCAGCTAAGAAGACATACTCTGACTGTTAATCTATTATAAAAGTTGATTTTCTTCTGAAAACACGAAGGGATGATGGTGGTTGGCAAGAGAGTTAGCTCTCATTCCCTAACAAGGTAACACTAATCAATCTATTTTTACATTTATCGATCAATAACATCATGTATTGAAACATAAATGAAGCTTGTGAAATTCGAACACAAATATACCCCATTAGAAAGAAATTGATCCAATTTGGTACATACCACATGGGCTCTTATGGCTTTTATACAATCAGGCCAAGTAAGTTGATATGAACTTTGTTTTATTAAATATTTATTTTTCAGTTTTATTGAAAATCTAAACAATATTGTGTTATAGGGGAGAGAAATGCAACATCTCTTCATCGTGAATTAAAATTGATAATCAAATTTCAAATTAAAAATGGAGATTTTCCACAACAGGTAAAATTTATGAATAGCGATGCTTAGTATTACTACAAAAATTAAAATTAAAATTAAAAAAAAAAACATAAATCAACAAAATTTGTTCTAACAAAAGAAAATGTATCATTAACTACAAATTAATACATGACACGGAAAGGGATACAGGAGAAACAGAAGTTTTTATGAAGAATTGCATGCTACATTACGTAACGTACATGAACATGTACCCACTTTGGGCTTTGGTAGAGTATTGCAAGAGGGTGCCATTGCCAACATCCAACACAATCGGCCAACGTTATTAATTTTCTATATCTTATCAGTTGTAGTGTTTCATGGTATCGTGTCTTCAGAGCTACTTATATCTAATATGTTTGTGTAAGTTAAAGTTCGTATGTATGGGTTGTCATATTATTTTAATTTAATGTGAGATATTTTTTTTATTGAATAAATTAAGGACTACGAAGACTAACAAAATCTAAAAAGAAAAACAACGATTGACAAGTTCAAAGAGCTTGAATTTTTGGTACAATAGATTTTCAATTCCATGTTCCAAATTTGTTAAAGTAAGCGGGTCTGACCAATGGACTTTCGTACATTGGTTGATGTTTAGGAAGAGATTGACAAGTTCAAAGATGTTTTAGATTGGTTAGAGTTAATCTCTAAAATTGAGATTGTGTTGGAGAAAAAACATAAGGAAAAATGTCCTCAAGTAAGAAGAAATTTTTGTTTGCTTGAAAATCTCGCTGAGTTCTAGATTGTTGGTTTTTTAGCTCCCTTTTCAACCCAAGTGGGCCATACCTTTTTTTTTTTTTTTTTTTTTGTGAAGTGGATTTTTTCCACGTAGATGGTTGCCTTCTTTGAAGTTTTGCTATAGCTTTTATTGTGAAAGAAGAAAATGGGAGGAAGAAAAACTTTAGTAAAAAATTAGATTTTCTCTGATTTGTAGTAGCCACAAATCAGAGATTTTTTTGTTTATTTGTTTAATTATCATCCAATAGATATTAAATGGATGGATTGATTCAAGTTCACTAGAGTGAATTCTCTTATAAGAGAAATGTGTGTATTGGAAATTCCATATAGGAATTTTGTGTGTTCATATCTAAAGATTGTGTATTTGTTGAGAGAGTCTTTCTCTTCAAAGATTTTGTTGTTAGTTCTTGAATTTAAGGATTTATCTCATTTTGTGTAAAATTTTCTTCATATTATTGAAACCATATCAAAATACGTGCACTTTTATGAAAATAAGGTTTGGTAAAAATTTTGGATGCAGATGACGCATCCAAATTATCCAAGGAGTAGGCAGCAGAGATAGAAGAAAAGATACATAGTACAATTCAACAATCTCTAACGGACATAGTTCTCAGGGAGGTACTAAATGAAAAAACAGCTAAGGAGCTATGGGACAAACTAGAAACCTTAAATATGATGAAATCTCTCAATAAGCAGTTGTATTTGAAGCAACGGTTGTATACTCTCAAGATGAAGGTGGGTATGTCCATACATCAATACCTTGAAAATATTAATCGAATTATCATGGATTTGAAGAATGTTTTCATCAAGGTTGACGAGGAGGACCAAATTCTTATTCTTTGTGTTCACTACCACTATCCTATGATTTCTTTGTTCATTCTTTGTTATATGGACAAAATTCAATTTCCGTGGTTGATGTCAAGGCATCCTTTAACTCAAAATATTTAAGGACTAAGTTAAATTAATAAGGTAGTGATGATCAGGCTATATGTTTATTCGTTAAGGGAAAGAACGGTTCTGGGAAAGGCAACAATAAATCAAAGAAAAATATTGATTGTTATTATTGTCATCGGTTTGGGTATTATAAGTCGGAGTATCCAAAGCTCAAAAAACGTGATGGCCAAGTGACAGATGCAGAGGCGAATAATGATTTGGTTGAAAATTCACAAATTGTTCTTTCTGTTACGGCTCCATAAATTTGCTCCAAAGATGATTGGATTATAGATTCGGGTTGTTCTTGTCATGTGTCCCCTAACAAGGATGTATCTGCTACCCATCGATCAATGGTGCTATAGTCTTTATGGGTAATGGTACTTCTTGCAAGATTGTTGGGATAGGTTTAATTCGGATCCAATTGCATGATGGAGCTCTTAGAATATTGACGGGTGTCCGTCATGTACCAAATTTGCAGAAGAATCTTGTGTCCTTGAGCAGTTTGAATTCCAAAGGATGTAGGTTCTTCGCGAGATGTGGAGCTTTAAAGGTGAGTAAATAAGTCGTAACATTGAGGACATGAAAAACTTGGATGCCTTTATGTTCTTCATGGTAGTACAATTGATACTACTAATGTTTTGGTGGTATCAGAAGTAGGTGGAGCTTCAGATAAGATAATTTGATGGAATGTGAGTTTGCATTCCAGTTTAATCCGTGGAAGAGAATTATCAATAAAGACGAGTTGGTTGTTCTCAAATAAAAAACACAGGTTTAGAAACACTTATTGCGGCAGAGAATATGGGGGTTCCATGTTCTGGATTTGCCAAAGTAAGTGAGTCTCACTAATGGATTATTAGAACATCGGTTGATGTTTGGGAACCGATTGACAAGTTCAAGCGGCTCTTAGACTTGGTCGGAGTTAATCTCTAAAATAGAGATTGTGTTGAAGAAGACAACGAGAGGAAAAATGACCTCAAGTAAGAAGAAAATTTTGTTTGCTTGAAAATCTCGCCAAGTTTGGGTGAAGATTCAAAATTTGTTCTTTCGGTTACAGCTCCACAAATTCGGTAAAAAAAAAATGAGTGGATTTTAGATTTGGGTTGTTCCTATCATGTGTCCCCTACTAGGGATGTGTTTTCTACCGATGAGGCGTTCAACGATGGCACAATTTTAATGGGTAATGGTATTTTCTACAAGATTGTTGGGATTGGCTCAATTCAGATCCGGTTGCATGATGGAGCTCTTAAAACATTGACGGGTGTCCGTTGTGTACCAGATTTGTAGAAAAATCTTGTGTCCTTGAGAAGTTTAGATTCCGAAGGCTGCAAGTTCTTCTCGAGAGGTGGAGTTTTAAAGGTGAGCAAAGGACCTGAGACAGGGAAAACTATTGGAGGCCTTTATGTTCTTCAGGGTAGTACAGTTAGTACTACATATATTTTGGGGTATCAAAAACTGGTGGAGCTTCAGATAAGACAATTTGATGGAGTGCGAGTTAGTGCTCCAGTTCAATCCGTGGATTAGAATTTTCAGAGAAAATAGGTTGGTCATTCTCGGATGAAAAGCACAGATTTAGAAACACTTATTGTGGCAAAGAATATGGGGGTTCCATGTTCTAGATTTGTCAAAGTAAGTGAGTCTCACCAACAAATTATTAGTACATTGGTTGATGTTTGGGAACCGATTGACAAGTTCAAAGAGCCTTGGGACTTGGTGGGAGTTAATCTCTAAAATTGAGATTGTGTTGGAGAAGACAATATAAGGAAAAATGTCCTCAAGTAAGAAGAAAATTTTGTTTACTTGAAAATCTCGCTAAGTTCGAAATTGTTGGTTTTTTGTCTCCTTTTTTAACCTAGGCGGGCAAGACTTTTTTTTTTTTTTTTTGACAAATTGTTTGAGAAATGGATTTTTTTTCCACCTTGACGGCTGCTTTCTTTGAAGTTTTGTTTCAGCTTTTGTTGTGAAAGAAGAAAAGGCGAGGAAGAAAAACTTTAGAAAAAAATTAGATTTTCTTTGATTTGTGGTAGCCGCAAATCAAAGTTTATTTATTTATTTATTTATTTTTGTTTCTTTCTCATCCAAAAGATATAAAAGAGTGGGATTGATTCAAGTTTAGTAGAGTGAATTATCTCAAAAGTGGAGTGTAGGTGTATTGAAAATTCCATAGAGGAATTTTGTGTGTCCATATTCAAATATGGGGTAGTTGTTGAGAAAGTTTTTTTCCTGGAAGATTTTATTGTTAGTTCTTGAATTCAAGAACTTTTCTAATTTTGTGTAAATTTTATTCATATTAGCGAAACCATTCGTTGTCCTTTGCCTATGAACATAGGCAGGTTGTGCCGAACTACATTATATCTTGTGTCCTTTTTTTTATTTTCATTTTATTTATTTCCATATATTCTCTATATTCGTATTTTTGTCACTCCAAGCTCAACAGTCTTTCCTATGGCATGGGCTACCACAACTATGTGGCCCTTATTTATAAGCTAGATAAGGTAAAAATAAAAAATAAAAATAAAAAAAATAAAAAAAAAAAAAAAAGAAAGAAAAACAACTCATACTTTTTTTTTTATTTATTTATTTATTTTTTCTTCATTGCACTTTGGTAAGAAAAATGGGAGTTAGGGTTTTATCCCTAGATAGTCTATAAAAGGCTATAGAGCCACCCCAATTAGCTTCCCTGTTCATTTTTTATTATGATTTTTACTACCACCTAAAATCCTAACCGAGCCCACCCTAGTTCTGCTAATTATGAATTAAATTTTGAGATAATTAGTAAAAAAAAAATTAAATAGTCCTTCATTCGTATACTGTTAGAGGCACAACTATTGTTCTGCTCTTGAGTAACCTAATCAAATCATGTCTCGAGATCAATTGGCTAGAGGCTGAAGTACACGGACAAGGTGATGAATATTTTTAGTAGGTTAAATTTTTTACATTTATTTTGTATATGTTTATACGGATTGATTCTGGATTTAAGAATTTAGGATTATTAAAATTGGTTTAATTTTTTTTATTTTTTTTTATTTTTTTATTTTTTTGTCCAATCCTAGTTATTTTAATATTTGTTTTCTATCAAAGTATTCATGGTAGATGTGCAATGATGGATAAATTCAGTGAAAAAAGAATTGAAAGGCACATAATTAGTAGGTTTTACAAAGAAAATAATTTTTAGTGGGTTTCTAATGAAGAATAAAAGTTAGTTATCTTTGGTGGCCTTAGTGTTTGTTTTTTTTTTCTATTTCTACTTCCAAATAAATTGGGAGGCCTTACTGTTTTTCTGTTTCTATTTCTACTTCTAAATATATTGAGATTGGATAAGATAGGAATTTTATTTTAGTTCTATAGTATTTTGAAAATAAAAATATGTTTGCTAATAATTATTGTCATGATTTTTTTTATTATTATTATTTTTATTTGTAAGAACAGAAATAAAAAACGTGTTTGGTTGCAACATTTATTTATTTATTTATTCTTTATATGTATGGTGGCCAGCATCGTAGGGTGGTAGTAATTAGAGTGGTGGTGGTTACTGGCAGGAGTGGTGGTGACTAGTAGGATGAAAGTGGGAATAGTTTTGTGAGGTGAATAGAAATTAACATTTTTTTGTTTTTTGTATTCTTAAAAAATACTGTTGATCCTAAGATTTTGATGGATAATTAAATATTGACATTTTTTGTGGAACTAACATTTTTATTGAGTGTTTCAGTTTATTAGTTCCAGTGAAGAGATTATCATGAAAATATTGAGAAAAATGCTAAATAGATGTTAAAAACATTGACAAAGATGATACATGTTAAGAGATCGAAGAATTTGAAAAACCTAGGGAAAACAACTCAGGTTAAATTTTACTCTTAATGTATCTCGATTAGGATCACACAGGACACAAAATACTTTTACAATTATGTGTGTTTTTTATAGGATCCTAATTAGCTAACATATTTGCGCCTATATGTAGTTGAAGAATAAACAATTGATTGAAGAAAGATAATTAATTAAAATTGAATTTAAGGATTTAGTGGAGTTAACCGAGAAAAGAAATCGGTTAAAGGGGCAAAAACGTCGAAGAAATTTAGTAGAAAATTAATTAAGGAGAGGTGTTCCAACTCCATCGGTTGACCTACACAAATTGATCGATCAACCGATAGAATGGATCAGTGAAATAGATTCAGTCCCTGAATTGGTCAATCGACAGGTAGGTCGACTTATGAAAGTGAGACAAATTCTCTGAATCTCTCGGTCAATAGGTAAGTCGACTTATGGTTAAAAGATGAACTCTCGGAATCAATAGGTCGACAGGTACGTCGACTTATGAAACTCTCTGAATCATTCTGTCGATAGATACTTAATGGGCCGTCGACTTATGATGAAGGAATTTGGGCTTCGACTACGTCTTGAATTGGGTAGTCGACCGATGGATGTTGGTCGGTCAACTGAGGGCCAGTTTCAAGATTTGGGATTTTTATGGTTTTGATCCAAAACGTAGCCGTTACTAGCTGTTTTATGGATAAGATATGCAAGATATCTTAAAGATCTGATAGTTTTTGAGCTATTTAGTTAATATTTTAATATCCCTATAGATGTGGTTCAAGTATTTTGGAATTCTCTTAATTTAGTTCATAAAATTCTTTCTATCTTATCTAATTGAGATTGAGTATAAGTTTGAAGGAATAAATTGAATATTCTAAAAGATATAATTAAGTGAATTATACCAGGAATGAGTCCTAATGATATAAGGGGGCTATTAGAGTATTTGTCATGAAATGTGGGAACTAGCCGTCAAAAGGCTTGTTTTAATCCCCTATAAATAAACCTGCGTTTTTTAGGTTTAAAAAACCTCATTCATTTGTCAATTATGAAGAACTATTCAGTTCTTGAGCTTTCTAAGAGTTATCATACTGAGAGTATTGTAAGAATTTTCTTGAGAATCATTATTGAGATATTTTGAAGTGGATTATTGTTGATTACTGACTTGAGGTTTCATTACTTATTATATTTATCGGTGGATTTCTGGTGAGATTGTTCCAAGTTGATTACTATTAATTGATTGTTTACTATTATTATATTCTACTTGGAATTTGATCTTTGAAATTGTTTTCCTGTTTTTAAATTGAATTTTTTTTTTGAAACTATTTCTTAAGAAAATCTGATTACGTGCTAAATTGTTTGCTGCCTATTTTTTTGTTTAAAATCAAATTTTGAAATTCTCACTATATTTCTATCACTAGTATTGGGACATTAATCGAGTTCAAATTTATCTGGGGTGGTAGAAGTTCCGAGTGCGAAAATCACTTATCAATTTTGTAATTGGTTAGTTGAGTGTCGGATTAGATACTATTAGGAGTGTCTAATCAAGGGTAGCTGGTTTCAATCTCTTCTGGTAAAGAGATTGATGTTTTGATCTTTGCCTAGAATATAAAAAGATTAGGTGTTAATTCTTCTAAGTATAAAAGAATTAGGTTAATCTTTAACCTGTGAAAAAAATAGGGTTCTTCTTGAGCCTGTGAAAAGGAATTATGAAGATTGATTCTGAGCCCGCATAAAGAATCGTTTTATAAGGGTTTGGTTCCTATCTGATTAAAGGGATCATAATGATTAGTGGATGCAACTCTCTGGAGAGCTTGGGGGACTAGATTAGCCAAGAATAGGTTGGTGAACCAATATAAATTTCTGGTATGTTACATTCTTTTATTTATTTATTTTTGTATTTTTTGGTGTGCACCTAGTTGATACTTAATTTTCGTTGCTATATAGATAATAATTAATTTAGGGTAAAAATTAATTATTTAATTTTTGAAGTCTTTTATTTGAATTCATTTTTATCTATCCAATTCACCCCCTCTTGGGTAGTTCACTAGGCTAACAAATTCAAAAAATAATCTTAAATTATATCCAAAATTTTGAGAACATATACATATTTATCAAATTCATTTCTATATAGGCAATAAAAGAACAAGCAACAACCGACTATATTGTTATTTTACCTCTTTCCATGAAAAGGCCAAGCGAAAAGCAAAGAAGATGAGGATCACTTTATTGCACAAAAAGGTGAAGACAGTCTCTATTCCATGAATTCAATTTTTATTTCATCTTCAAAATCCATCTTTTTTATAACAATGTCTTTATCCTATGATCCAATAACTTTCCATTCAATAAGAACAATATATTTCCATCCGGCCTGCTGCCCACTTCCTCATGTAACATCATTATTTACATAAACCCTAAGATCGTGAACATCATGATAATCACTTATAGGAAGTAAAGATGAGGGATAGAAAAATACCTCCATTCATCATGATGCAGAGAACCTTTCTGATACTACTGCTGCGCCGCTACTTCTGAGATCTGTCGAAAAAGGCCTTCAATGAAAAGTTTCGACTTCTCTCTCTTTGCCTATAAACCCTTATGTGTTGTATTTCATGAGATGCTTTGTGATGGACTAAAGCATTATATTTATAAGTAGAGAGAGGGCCGAAATTTCTATTAGGATTGCTTTAGGATTCGATCTGAACCGTCCATCAAGGTAGAGATCTAATTGGAAAGGAACTCCTTTCCCTAAACCGTTTTGGAAGAGAATAGCATATTCCTATTAAAAACGAAATTCCTATATAGACCACATAATGGGTTAGGAAAGTACTTGCGGTGCAATTAATACCCACAAGTAATTTCCTTACAGTCTCCCACTTGGTCCATAGGAAGATCTATTAATGTTTTCATTTAGGGTTCATAAGGCGTGCATTAGATGCTAAACTCTTCTTTAATTGGTTATCATAATTGCATTGGCTAATTTGATTGTCAATGGGAGTCATAGTGGTCTCACATCATTTATTGACATGGTTTCTTCCATGTACCACATCATTGACAATTTTCTTAACTAGACCAATAATACGGAGATTGCATAATAGTCCCATAGTGTCTTATTTAAAAGACGATTTCTGTTATCATTCATCCATCTATAAAATGTGTACACAATGAAAACAGAAACAAAAATGGATGTAGAAATATATGAAGAGCTAAATGAATGTCAAATACATAGGCAAGGTATCTAGTAGAAAACGAGATAACTAGGTGTCATTTTCAAGACCCATGCTTTCAGTATGTCTCTGAAATGTTTTTGGAGGTAGCCCTTTCGTAAATATATTTGCAACCATGAGTTTTGTGCTTATGTGTTCAATGACAACTTTGTGTCTTCTAACATCTTGCTTAAGTGATAGATATTTAAGGTCCACGTGTTTTGCTCCCTTAGATATCCTGTCATGCTTAGAGAAGAAGATTGCGGCTTCATTATCACAATAAAGATTCAATGGATTAGAGATGAAACTCAAAGCTCCAAACTCAGAGACAAAATTCCGCAACCATGCTCCTTGATTTGCAACCTCAAAACATGCCACAAACTCAGCCGCCATGATGGATGTGTAAAGAAATTCCGATTTCTTGCTTTTCCATGATATTGCACCTCCAGCTAAGAGATACACATAGCCAAGAGTGCAATGTCTACTGTTAGGACATCCACCAAAATCTGAATCTGAATAACCAATCACCTGTAGGTGGTTAGATTTTCTGTATGTGAGCATGTAATTCCTTATTCCCTTCAAGTATCTCATAACTTTCTTTGTAGTTTTCCAATAAGCGATCCCTGGATTACTCTGAAATCTACCCAACATACCAACAACATGACTAATGTCAGGCCTGGTGCAAACCTGTGCATACATCAAACTCTCTACTAGAAAAGCATAAGGATATTGTTCCATCTCTTTACGTTCAAAGTTGTTTTGCGGACATTATTTGAGATCAAGTTTATCTCCTTTCTGAAGTGGAACAACACTAGAAGAACATGTCATCATGCCATATCTCTCTAGAACTTTATCAATATAAGCTTTTTAAGATAATCCCAAGATTCCAAGTGACCTATCACGGAATATTTCTATTCCAATCACATAGGAAGCCTTACCCATATATTTCATTTCAAAGTTCTCAAAAAGATAATTCTTGGTTTCATGTAATAAACCAAGATTGCTGCTGGCCAATAATATGTCATCAACATACAGAACCAAAAATATGAACTTGCTCCCACTGATCTTAAGGTATATGCAAGGATCAACAATGTTTTCTTTGAAACCGAAGTTCGTAATGATTTCATTAAACTTTAGATAACATTGCCTAGAAGCTTGTTTAAGTCCATATAGTGATTTCTTAAGTTTGCAGACCATGTCTTCCTGACCTTATATTATGAAGCCTTCAGGTTGACACATGTAGACTTCTTCTTGCAAGTCTCCATTAAGAAAGGCAGTTTTCACATCCATTTAATGTAACTCGAGGTCATAGTGAGCTACTAATGCCATGATATTTCTAAGAGAATCCTTTTTGGACACAGGGGAAAAAGTCTCGGTGTAATCGATACCTTCTTTCTAATTAAAACCTTTGGCAACAACTCTGGCTTTATGTCGTTCAATATTGCCTTTGCAATCACGTTTGGTCTTAAAGACCCACTTACAACCAACTAGTTTGTGTCATATAGGCAATTCAACGACTTCCCAAACTTGATTTTTAGCCATAGATTTCAGTTCATCCTTCATGGCATTAACCCACTTACTAGAATTGATATCCTTAATGGCTTGTGAATATGAAACCGGGTCTTTAGTTGTCCCTACATCAGATTCTACTTGATAAAGCATGTAATCATCTGGAATAGCTGATCTCATTTGCCTTTGAGACCTTCTTAATGCTGGTTCCTCTGGTGCTTCATCCATATGTTCATTGGCTATAATCTCGTTATGGAGTTGTTGATCATTTATTGGGGCTTCCTCATTATTTAATGGTTCAACAATGAGAGAATTCCTAATATATTTCGGAATAGAGGGTAATGGGATAGGTACCCTTATTTCCTGAATGGTCACATCTTGAATTTTGTCACTCCCACTGATTTCGCCATTCTCATAGAATCTGGCATTACCGGTTTCAACAATTCTCGTACTATGGTTAGGAAAATAAAACCTATATCCCTTGGACTTTTCTGGGTAACCAATAAAGTGACCACTGATCATTTTAAAGTCCAATTTCTTTTTATATGGATTATAAATTCTAGCCTCAGCTAGACAACCCCAAACTTGGAGATGTTTCAAACTAGGTTTACATCTTTTCCACAGTTCAAAAGGTGTCATTGGAACTGCTTTATTGGGAACCTAATTCAAGATATAAATAGTTGTGCATAGAGAATCCATTCACAAGGATATAGGTAAGTTAGCATGACTCATCAGAGATCTAATCATTTCCATGTATGTACGATTACGCCTTTCAGCTATACCATTCTGCCAAAGAGAACCTGGCATTATGTATTGGGCAACAATTCCAAGATTTTGAAGGAGTTTGGCAAAAGGTCCAGGATGTTGTCCTGTTTCGTCATACCTTCCATAAAAGTCACCACCTCTATCTGACCTTATGATCTTCACTTTTCTATCTTGTTGCCTTTCAACTTCAGTTATGAATACTTGTGCAACATCCATAGACTGGGATTTATAATGCAACAAATATAGATAACAGTAACATGAATAATTGTCAATAAAGGTAATAAATTATTTTTCTCTTCCAAAAGTTGGGGTGTCAAAAGGTCCGCAAATATCTGTATTTATTATTTCAAGAAGTTGGGTACTTCTTGTGGCTCCTTTCTTTGTGTGTTTTGTTGTTTTGCCTTTAATACAATCCAGACATACTTTATGATCAGTAAACTCTAGATTCGGAAGGACTCCATCTTTTACCAATCTTTTGATTCTTTCACTGGATATGTGACCCAGCCTTTTATGCCACAAGAAATAAGAGTTGTTTTTTAACAACTTACGTTTTGTTTCAACATTAGGATGCAGGTTTAAATGTGTTTTAGCAAACTGACTATCAAGACGAAACTTATAAAGACCATCAATTAAGATTCCAGAACCAATACGACTAGAATTCTTGAACAAACTGAAACAACCATTTCCAATTTTAAAAGAATAACTAACTGGGGCTTTGTCTCGATTTTCCATGAATAAGAAGTTCTCACTTGGGTTTATGGGTTGCGTCGAAAGGAATCCTTGCATCGAGTTAGAAAAGTGAACGTTAGCACCAGTATCAATCCACCATGTATTAGAACATACATAAGTCAAATTTGATTCGAAAAAACTTACGAAACCCATAGGGTTACCTTTGTTTTCGAACCATTCTCGAAGTTTAAGGCAATCTTTCTGCAAGTGTCCAAGTTTCTTGCAAAACTTGCACCTTTCTTCCTTACATGCCTTTTTCTCAGGGGATTGATTAGCCTCATTAGTTTTGGGTGGTGCCCTTTTATGGCCTGAAGTTTGCCTTCTTCCAGCTTTATGCCCAGCTCCGTGAACAAAATGAGCCACTTTAATACCTTGCTGAATCAACCTAGCCTCCTATTGAACCAGTTTGTTAGTCAATTCATTTACATGCTACTTGTCCTTAATAGTGTTGTAGTGAATTTGGAAAGGCCCATACTGAGGAGGTAAAGAATTCAGGATAAATTGGACAAGAAAATAGTCGTCCACTGTCATTCCCAGATTCTTTAGTTTGGCTGAAAGGTTGGTCATCTCAATGATATGCTCATGCATTGAGCGAGTGCCATCAAACCTCATGGTTGTAAGATCTGCCATCAGTTTCCCAACAAGGGATTTATCTGCAGTCTTAAACCGCTCTTCTATAGATTTCATGTAATCCTTAGCATTCTCTAGTTTAGCGAGTAATGTTTTAATGTTGCCGGCAATAGTCATCCGTAAGAACATAATGCTTAGTCTGTTAGACCTCTCCCAAGCTTTAAGGGTAGCATTTTCCTCATCAGTACTTGTTTCCATAAGATCTTTTGGCTTATCAATTAGAAAAGCCAAATCAAGATCAAGTACGCCCAAAGTAAACTCAACTTGCTCTTTCCATTCTGAGAAGTTGGCTCTAGTGAGGATAGGAACAGATGAAGCATACGAATTCAATTGAGTAGGTAAAGTGGTTGTAGTTGAGATATAGTATACTTAATAAGGCTCACAATTTAATCAACATATGCATAAGGTTTGAATATACGACATGAAAATACGGTGCTCCTGTGGGTAGTCACCATAATTTCTAAACATGATAACATCTATGGTTGTAATATTCAGTAGCTTTAATTGGGTGGTGTATCGCATAATTTAGATAGGCAAGGTATCTGTGGATATCCTTGGTCTACATATGAACAACACTCTGATGCAGCGTTATAAGCATTATAAAGAAAACCCTAAATGCATAAAAAAATATAAGAATTGCAGAAAAGAACTGTAAACTGTCGAAAAATTGCAAAACTACCCCAAGTTTCCGCGTAAAAGCAAAAAAATGGCATTTTAAACCCCGAAACGAAAGAATTTGGCTAAAATCACGTCGGTGCCGTGCAAAGACGGCGTTTTGCTCAAAAGGCCGTTTCTACCCAGAAAAGTGGTATTTTTTATTTTTAAAAAAAAAAAAAAAAAAAAAAAAAAAAGGGTCATAGTTGACTTTTTGGTCAAACTGGGCCTCTTTAAGTCCTTTGGGCCTTCGGGTGTTCTCTTTGGGCCAAGAACTCCCACTCTCGTTGTACTGCATCACACCCCTTTAATGTTGATTCAACATATGAATATAGTCTGCCTGTGGGCAACTAATTATAGCAAGTGTTGAACAAACAAGTAGTTTCAGCATTATGATGGTAATATTATGGCTAATTAACAGTGGGTAATTGTTAGGATCACCCTAATTTTATTTTATTTTTACTGTTTCATTGTTTATGAAGAAACGGAAGAAAATGACAACATGAACATGAATCAATTTTGGCGATGCAAAACACAGTTACAATGGCATAACATGATTCCTAATTTATGGATAATCATGCGTTTGTAAACCTAAGCTTTGATATAACATGTAACATCATTATTTATAAGAACCCTAAGATCGTGAACATCATGATAATCACTTATAGGAAGTAAAAAGGATGAATAGAAAAATACCTCCATTCATCATGATGCAGAGATCCTTTCTGATGCTGATGTTGCGCCGCTACTGCTGACATCTGTCGAAGAAGGCCTTCAATGGAGAGTTTTGACTTTTCTCTCTTTGCCTATAAACCCTTATGTGTTGTACTTTGTAAGATGCTTTGTGATGGACGAAAGCATTTTATTTATAGGTAGAGAGAGGGCTGAAATTCCAATTAGGATTCGATCTGAACCGTCCATCAATGTAGAGATCTAATTGGAAAGGAACTCCTTTCCTTAAACCGTTTTGGACGAGAATAGCATATTCCTATTGAAAATGGAATTCCTATATGGACCACATAATGGGTTAGGAAAGTACTTGCGCTGCAATTAATACCCACGAGTAATTTCCTTACACCACACACCTCATCGCCCAGGTTATCTTGTCGTCGTCTTCCAAGCTGTTCATTTGGACACTTTATCAACTAATCGTATTTCACAAATCATGCACGACTCTAATCTCTTTCCATAGAAAAGAAATTAGGCACAACCGTCGATATGATCAACGACCGGACAAGTATGTCATTGCCTAAGCCATACCCTCAGCTAAAATGGTTGTGAAGCAATTGCCTTTTGTTTTATTTAACTATTTTTTTAGTTACAGTAAAGCCTGTTATCATTAGCATTAATATTGTCGCACTACTTCACTGTCGTTGGTTATCTCTCAACTCCAAAAATTATTTAATGTGGATTTTTTTTCGCATTTGTAAATTAATCCCCTGTCTCATCCACATTTGACGTGGGATAAATCTAACACAAAGAAATCAAATTACCCCTATTAAAGAAGTTTTCAATAGTGATATGAATTGGAGTTGATAGCGACATCAATCTATTTCTTCTTTCTTTAAAAAATGGAACATTTACCAATTCAATCTTTTCGTTGGTTGTGAATGCCTTTTGTGCAAAGCATCGAGTGAGCACAATTGCGTCTTCATGTCCGGCAAAAGCCCAAGAAAGGTTGATTGCCAATGAATTCGGGTCACTATTTTTAACCATTTCCTTAATTTCAGCAGGAAAATACTTTATGGTCTCCTGACCTTTAAACTCATTTAAATCTGCTCATCTCCTAAAGAAATGTAAATCTTTCCAATTTTTGAATAGGAAACAAAATGAGGCAAACCCCATTACAACTCGATTTTCTTTGTTGTTCCTACAAATTGGGAACATAACAAAAAAAAAAAAAAAGGCTGAATCTATTTTTTTTATGAACAATTAAGTGTTGATATTTTCATGAGACTAATGTGCTTACCGAGTGGCTTCAGATTTATAGTTCCATATAATTTGATTGAGAAGAGGAATCATCAACGGGAAATCATTAAACAAAATGTAATGGGTGCAAAATTGAAATGATGATGATGTGAAGAGTTTTGAAGACATTGAGGACAACTAGGTGGAAACAACTCTTTACTTATATACTTTTAATGCAACCCAAATTAAGATCACGAACGACACTTTATAATGAATTAATCTTATGTGTGTTTTAGTATGAATTGATAGGTTTAAGATTCTAAAATGGTTTTTTTTGTAATGTGGTTAATCATAAAAATGGTTTTAGTTAAGGACCTAATATAAAAATTGGTTTTAATGCTTAAAATGATGAGTTTTTGAGTCAATTCGATCAACCGGCCAAAGGGGTCAGTCGATTTACCATAATAGTGTGTTTTCGAAGTAAAATGGGTGACCTATTGATCCATTCAGTAAACTGGAAAGTTGGTTCTATCGACTAATGAATCCTATAGCCGAAATAGGAAAAGGGAAGGGGCCCCTAAACCAATCAGTCAACTAACCAGGGATGTCGGTCAACTGACTCAGTTAATCGGCAAAGTTGGTTTGAGAAGGGCAGTAGATCGGCAGTTTTAGGTGCATGGTCGACCGACGTGCCCAGTCAAGTTTTTTACTAATTCATTTTCTTGATCAAGTCTTCTCGTTTTGGATGATTTCAAGGGAGGTTTTCAAGGGATTCAAGTATATTTTAGATATATATGATATATTTAATGATTCCTATTTAATTGGTCCATTTAATTTAATATTCTTTTAACTAAAGTGATTTAATACTTCCTATTTTCGTGGTTTTTTATTTGAAAACGTTTTAAGGATCAAAATGAGTTTTCTCAAGACTATTATTTAATGAAACATATCTATTTTGAATATATATGAACTATGAGGTCTTGGGATCTCATTTAATGACATATCGTTTGAAAACTAACCGTTGGAAATCTAGTTATAGGCCTATTAATATAGACCTGCGGGATTGAGTTTTATCACATCAAGAACAATCATATTTGTGCTTTGTAAAAGAGATTTTCCAAATAATAAATGAGATTATTCATTGGGTTCTTGATCTAAGATGCTTATCGTTATTGTTATCGGTTTAGGTTTTGCTATCAAGTTATTATAATCATTTTCAACGAATCCTGGTGAGATTTTTCCAAGATATTGGTTTTATTTTCTTATATTAGTTTGATTAATTGTTCGGATAAGATATTTGAGAAAAATTGTTTTTGAACTTAATTCTGTGAAAATCTTTTCAATAATTTTTATTGAAAATCTGATTACGTGCTACTTGTGTGCTACCCATTATTTTTATAATCAGATTAATTTGCCTCATGTTGTATTTATCACGTAGTTATTATTCGGGACATTAATTGAGTGTATCTGTATTGAAGTCATAGAAACTCCTTGTGGAAAGAAACTTGTTATTTTTTGTATTTGCGAGTTTGATATTTATCCAGCAAAAAGGTTAGGTTATTCTTTTCCCTTGAAAAGATTAGATTTTAATTCTTCCTGTGATTGTAAAGGTTTGTCCTTACCTTGTGAAAAAAATATAGTGGTAGGTTAATTCTAAGCCTGTAAAAGAATCAGATTAATAAAGGTTGATTCTGACCCTGTGAAAAGAATCGAGATTGTAAGGATTTAGTTTCTACCTGGAAAATAAATCAGGGTTTAGTGGATTGCGAATCTCCGTGGAGCTTAGGGGACTGGATGGAGGTGAGACTAGCTTGGCAAACTAGGATAAATCGTTGCGTGTTATACTATTTATTTCTTTTTGATTGTTTGTGTGTGCATTTAGATTAAACACATTTTCGCTACTAATTAAGATAATGATCAATTTAAGATAATTAAGAATTGTGTTTAAGTGTTTAATTGCTTAAATTTTGTAATTACCAAATTCAACCCTCTCTTAGGTTGAACCCACAATTGGTACCAGATCTTGTTTAATTTATTTGGCTTAACATCTTAGTTAAAAATATCACATGGCACATCACGTAAACACTCTAGTTGAGAGGTAATCTATACATCGTCCCACTTTGTTCACAGGTGATAACTATTCATTCTAGAAAGACATAATTATTGCCTTTCTACAAGCCACTAATATGATATGTGGCTGGCCATTGAAGATGGTAGATATATTCCTTAGGAGAATGGAGTGATTAAAAAGAATGAACAACTAAGTTCTTTGGGTAAATAGACGTTGTCTATTAATTCTCAAGCTATTAACATTCTCTTTGCTTCTTTAGATACAAATGAATATAACAGGGTTTCAAGTTGTAGATCGGCGAAAGAAATACGGGATACATTGAAAATCACACATGAGAGAACAAATCAGGTGAAACAATCCAAGATCAATGCCTTTGTTCGTCAATTCGAACTATTCAGAATGGGTGATGCAGAAACAATTCAGGAAATGTATACAAGATTTAATAATATCTGCAACAATCTTGGTCAACTCGGAAAGTCTTATTCCATGAAAGACAAAGTATGAAAGGTTTTGAGATCGTTGACTAAAGTTTGGGAGTCAAAGGCGACTGCAATCAATGAAGCTAAAGGTGTCACTAAATATTCTATCGATGATCTTATTGAAAATATAATACTCATGAGACAGCTATTCGAGAATATGAGGATAAATCAGTAAATAGAAAAAATAAATTCTTGGCACTAAAAACTCAAATGAATGAGGAAAATGGAGACAGTGATAACATAAATATTGACAGTGAGCAAGAAAAAGAAGTGGCGCTTCTCACCAAGAATTTTAGAAAGATAATCCGTTGAACCATCCGTGGAAAGAAAAATTTAAACATGAATAATGTTGAATGCTACAATTGTCACAAAAGCAGTCATTTTCAATCCGAATATCCCGAGATAAATAAGGAAAAATAAAAGAAAAGAAAAGAAAGGAAAAGAAAAAAGCCGATGAAAAAGAGTAAGAAGAAATTTATGAAAGCCACCTAAGATGACTTAAAGTCAAGTAGCTCAGAAAAATCGAGCAGTAATGATTCGTTTATGCTTGTTTTGATGGCCACTAGAGATAAAGCAACACAATGCTCTAGTTCTTGTCCTTTAGATTTTGATGAATTATTTGATGTTTATCAAGAACTAATGCATGATTATGAAAACTAGTGTTCTCAAATTAATGCCCTTCGAAGTACAATTAACTCACTTAACGAGTAAGTGATTGAATTCAAATATGAAAACAATGAATTGAAATCCAAGGTTTAGGATTTACAATTGTTAGCCAAAGCAGTTTCAATCATAGGATCCCCGAATAAATGTGATTTTGATAATAACACCATATTTGACGTTTTAAATTAACTAACAATAACTTTGAATATAGATTATCCAAGCATCACCGAAATATATCATGGAAGTGAATTTAAGTCGAAAGGTATGAAATGTATGATTTAAATTAAAGTAATTTTTCATTTATACAATATTCACAACATATTGAACTCGAAACTCTATAGGACGCACACACACTGTCACACCTCACCCTGGGCGCCCGTCACCCGGAGCCAGGCATGACATCGGCATGATATTACCTGACGAACCAAGGAGAACACACACACACACACACATATATACATACATACCCAGACATACGCGTACCACTATCAATATTTTTTTCCAAAACAATACCTCAATCTCATTTTCCAAAAATATGGGACACACCCGTCCCAAATATATATACAACAAAAATCACCAAAAATATGTTGAACATTCCATGGTTCGCCTATAACTGGCCCACTCCCAAGATGACACTATCTCTGGACTCTACCTAGTGTCAATAGTGGACCCACTCCAATTTGCAGCACCTGAAACCAAATTTTTTTTATCTGTGTACTGTCTTCATAATACAAACATTTTATATGGATCAAGTATAAGTATTTAAATACCACGTTTTCATAATATAAAATTATATAATCACATATCGTACGAAAATTCAGTTTTCCTGTCACCACTAAAATAAATTCATATATTTAAAACACTCAATCTAAATATTTTAAGTCAACCAATGTAACAAAAAAATATATTGACGCCAATCCATTTTTAAATAGCAAATCTAAGCCAATCAATCGTTTTTACCTCACGATCGGGAGTTGCAACAGTACCGTACCACCTGCAGGATTTCCACTCCTGACGGCTCAATCAACCACCTGCAGGACTAATTTTCCTGACAGGCCATAATATCAACAACCACCTGCCGGACTAACCCTCCGGACAGGTCATGATATCAACAACCACCTACCTGACTAACCTTTTGAGCAGGTCATAATACCAACAACCACCTGTCGGATTAACCCTCCGGACAGGTCATAATATCAACAAAACCCTCCGGACAGGATATAATATCAACAACCACCTGCCGGACTAACCCTTCGGACAGGTCATAATATCAACAACTACTTGCCAGACTAATCCTCCGAACAGGTCATAATATCAACAACCACCTACCGGACTAACCTTCTAGACAGGTCATAATATCAACAACCACCTGCCGGACTAATCCTCTGGACAGGTCATAATATAATTAATCACCCTCTACATTTAGAAATCTACTTGACCCATATAAGATATAAAATTGTCCAATTTTTAATAAACACATTTTTTCACAATTTATACAAAAATAAAATTTATATATTTATATAGAAGGTAGTATACTCACCTCGATTCCCGCATAGCAAAAATAGTACCGTCCAAAACCTACCGGGACGTTGGCGCCTGTGAACCTAACAATGATAGGCCTAAATTAATATTTTATTTTAAAATAACCTAACATTCAATGCAGGCCCTAAATCTCATATTTCCCATTCCCCAAGTTTTTATTATGAAAAATAATTATTTTGTTCGTTTCGCTACGTTAATATTTACCGTACCAATTTTTTTCAAGATTAACGATTATAATGATATTATTACAGTTACAAAAATTACTATCACGTTTTCGAAACTTTTAATACTTAACAATTTGATTTAATCGATAATAATTCCCGATCAAAATTTTACCTGTTTTCGAATTGCTGGCAGGCCGAGAAGATGAATTTTGGTTTTTAATTTTTATTTGAATTTTTCTTTCTTTTCTTTTTTTTTTTTCTCTTTTTTTTTTTCCCTAGTTCCGCTTCCTGTTTGGTCTCAGCCATCTGACGCCACTCACCGCCAACAATTAAATCATACACACACACAAAGTCGCAGAGCAACACCACATGCTCACCCGCTCACCTAGGGAACAGAACACATACATACACCATCAGAGTCAGTCAATGACCGACGGCCGACCACCCACATGCCTGTCAAACTGAACAATCACACATGCATACACACCAGACCGAAAGACGCCATCACACACCCCTACACAGTCGTTGGACAACTAGAACACACCCACCACCGGCAACCCACACACTTGACGACACCGAACACACACACTGGCGAACGACGACGATCACACGCACACACTGTCGATGAACAGAACAGAACACACGCACTCACACATACACCGCCAAAACGATCACCACACCAACCCACTTCGTCAAGGCAACACACCCCATTGCCGATCACACACACCCACGACGGATGAACGATAACGATTACCCACACTCCACCGATGAACAACTACACTGCCACCAAGACATACCATCCCACTATCGGAGCACCGAACTCACGCCACCGCTACCACCATTGATTGACAACCGACCAAACCCACTCACACCTACGCTCATCGGATCTCACCACTCCCACACCGACCTCTCTCTCTCTCTCATCTGCTTTCTTTTCCTTGTGGTTTGAGATGTATAGTATAACGTGTGTGTATATATATATATATATATTAATTTAATCTAAATTACATTAACCTTCCCTCAATTTCCTTTAGGTTATTATTTAAATTCCAAAATTTAAAATGAATATTTCTAGAATTGCTAATTGACCCCTAAACTTTTAATTTAAATTAGAAATGCCACATTTTACCCCGTTATTTTCTAAATGTTCTAAAATGCCACTAAAATTATGCGTATGCGAAAATTAGGGTCTTACAACCTTTCCCATCTGAAAGAAATTTTGTCTCGAAATTTTAGTTAACTTGATTGAAAAAGTACGGATATTTATCTCTCATCTTATCCTCTCGCTCCCACGTCACCTCCTCTACCCAATGACCGTGCCACAACACTTTCACTAATAGAATCATTTTCGTCTGCAACACCTGATCTTTACGACTTAAGATTTGGACTAGCTCCTCAACGTATGTCAAATCCTCTTCCAACTCGATTGGCGGAGAAGTCAACACATGCGAAAGATCTGGCATATATTTTCTAAGCATCGACATATGAAAAATGTCGTGTAGTCTGGACAATTCTCGTGGTAAGGCAAGTTAATAAGCTATCGCGCTAACCCGTTCTAAGATTTCGTAAGGCCCGATATATCTTGGATTTAATTTCCCTTTCTTCCCAAACCTTATTATGCCCTTCCCCGAGGATATACACAAAAATACATAATCGCCTACTTCGAATTCCAACTCCCGCCTATGCTTGTCAGCGTAACTCTTTTGTCGACTCTGAGCAATCTTCCATCTTTCTTGAATCACCTTTACTTTGTCTACTGTCATTTGGGCGATATCCGGCATCAGCAATTTCTTTGCTTCCACTTCAGTCTAATAGACTGGAGTCCTGCATCTTCTGCTATATAATGCTTCATACGGGGCCATTTCGATTGTCGAATGATAGCTGTTACTGTAAGCGAATTCCATCAATGTCAATTGATCATCCCACCTACCAGGAAATTCCAGAACACAACACCTCAACATATCTTCCAACGTCTGGATCATACGCTCTGATTGACCGTTAGTTTGAGGATGAAAGGCGGTACTGAATTTCAGTTTGGTACCTAGAGCAGATTGAAGGCTCGGCCAAAACTTCAAAGTAAATCTCGGATCTCGGTCCGACACTATAGAAATTCACACACCATGTAACCGAACAATCTCGTCAATATACAATTGGGCATACTTATCCAGAGAGTATGTTGTCTTTACGGCAAGAAAATAAACAGATTTAGTAAACCTGTCAACGATTACCCAAATAGAATTAGGCACCTTTTCAGTACGGGGTAATCCCGAAACGAAATCCATCGTGATATGATCTCATTTCTACTCTAGTATAGGTAGAGGCTACAATAATCCACCTGGACTTTGGTGCTCGATCTTGACTTGCTAACAAATAAGACACCTGGAAACAAATTCAATAATTTTCCATTTCATTCCATTCCACCAATAGTGTTCTCGCAGATGTCGATACATTTTGGTACTGCCCGGGTGCATTGCGTATGCTGAGCTATGCACTTCCTCAAAGATATCATTCTTGAGATTGACGTCATCAAGTACACACAGTCTATTTTCCACCATCAAAGCCTTATCGTTATCCCTGACACGATAGTTAGTTCTATGACCACTCTTCACTTCATCTCTGATCTTTCCCAATTGGGCATCCGACTTCTGCGCTTCAATAATATGGTCGACCAACCGTCAACTAAACTCGCAAAGATCTCAACTCAGCATACAGATTGGTATGAACAAATTGAATGTGTGCGACCGAACCTGCCGATTTTTTACTCAATACATCCACTACAACATTGGCCTTTTCAGGATAATAATGGATAGTACAATCACAGTCCATAATCAACTCTATCCAACGTCTCTGCCTCAGATTTAGTTCCTTCCGAGTAAAAAATTATTTCAAACTCTAGTGGTCGGTGTATATCTCACAAGTCTCTCCATACAGGTAATGTCTCCATATTTTTAAGGAAAACACAATCGTCGCCAATTCAAAATCATGCATCGGGTAATTACTCTCATAATTCTTTAATTGCCGGGAGGCATATGCAATCACGTGACTATGTTGCATCAGTACACACCCTAGTCCCTAATGTGATGCGTCACTGTAGATCACAAAGTCATCACCTACAGTTGGAAGGGAGAGTATTGGCGCAGATATCAATCTATTCTTCATCTCTTGAAAACTTTGCTCACATTTATCCGTCCACTCGAATTTGGATTCCTTGCGGGTCAATCGGGTCAATAGGGCAGCTATAACAGAAAATCCCTGCATAAACCGACGATAATAACCCGTCAATCCCAAAAAGCTTCGAACTTTGGTCACACTTTTCGGCCTCTCCCATTGCACTACGGCTTCGACTTTCTTTGGATCCACTTGAATACCATCCCTCGAGATAACATGTCCCAAGAATATGACTCTATCCAACCAAAACTCACATTTACTGAATTTCGCATACAACTGCTTCTCTCGCAAGGTTTGCAACACAATCTAGAAATGTTCTACATGCTCTTCTCTACTTTGGGAATAGATCAGTATATCATCAATGAACATGATAATGAACTAATCTAGATAAGGTTGGAAGATATGATTCATCCAATCCAAAAAGGTAGTAGGGGCATTCATCAAACCAAATAGCATAATTAAGAATTCATAATGCCCATACCTCGTCCAGAACGCCGTCTTCGCCACGTCACTATCTCTGACTTTTAAATGGTGATATCCTGATCAAAGATCTTTTTTGGAAAACACCCTGGCCTTCTGCAGTTGGTCAAACAAATCATCAATCCTAGGCAACAGGTATTTATTACGAACCGTCACCTTATTCAACTGTCGGTAATCAATACACATCCTTAGCATGCCATCATTCTTCTTTACGAATAACACTAGGGATCCGTGGGGAGAAACCCTAGGTCTGATAAACCCGTGGTCTAACAGATCTTGCAACGGAATTTTAAACTTCTTCAGCTCAGTAGACGCCATACGTTAGGGTGGAATTGATATAGGAGAAGTTCTTGGAAATAAATCAATAATGAATTCAACTTCCCTATCCACTGGCAACCCTGACAATTCTTCTAGAAACATATCGGGAAAATCATTGACCACTGGAATATCCGATACCTGAACTTCATTCTGCATGGTGTCAATCACATGCGCAAGGTACCCCTAATATCCATTCTTTAGTAACTTCCTAGCATCCAAGATTGAAATCAAACTGATTGGGGTAATGGTTACGTCTCCTAAAAATACAAACTCTGACTCGCCTAAGACCCGAAAAGTAACTTTCTTTTTAAAACAATCTTCTGTGGCATGATAACTGGATAGCAATCCATATCCGGTATCACATCACAATCATGAATATTCAAGGGTAATACATCCACTGACAATTATCTATTACCAATACGAAGCAGACTATCTTTATACGCACTAACTATCAACACGGACTCCCAATTCTTGGTTGCTTCTCGCACATCATTCTCTATTAATTTCGTTGTGTTTACTAATTCCACATAACTTTTGATCTGCCTGCCCATCAACCTAAAACGTATTTCTAAATCGAATCCTTTCTGGAATCGTCTACATATTGTCTCTTCCATTTTTACCAAATCAGGAACAAATCGGGACAGGACATCAAATTTAATTTCATACTACAGAACGGTCATCTTTTCTTGTTTCAATAATATGAATTCCCCTCCAATAAAATTACAATGTTTCTCTTAGTATTGCCAAGAAGACAATTTTATGCACACCTTTGGATGTGGTACGCTATGATAGAATCCATGTATCTCAAATAGTAGCATAATGTGTTGCGTTGTCCTATAAATTATCAGTAAGGTGTTGTCTAATAATCCAACTTAATTGTACTCTATCACACTATTGATTTAACAACTAAAGCATTAAGTGCGACCGATGGTGAATCCCAATGTCAGGTAATATGAATATGTTTACTTATCAGTTATAATTTAACTTTTAAAACCACTAGCACTCCCACAATCATAACCCATCCATCACCACTACCGACAACAACACCTAACCCATTAACTAGCAGTATCACAATTTCATCACACAACTAATCATCAACTTTATAGGTATTCCTGTTAACGGAAAACTAGTCTAGGAAAATAACGTAACAACTTCAATCAATAGTTAGGCTCCCCAATTATCAATTACTTAATTTACTATATGCTAAGGGAGGGCCAACAAAACGAACAACAATGCACAACACCAATCTACTATCTAATGCAATGCAATAACTATCACCCACGTGCCGAACCCACTTATCGACACCCTATTTCATGGTCCACCACTGGCTCAACAAACTGACATGTCTACAGAACCTATAACCTAGACTCTGGTACCACAAATGTCACACCCCACCCCGGGCGCCCGTCACTTGGAGCCGAGCGTGACGTCGGCATGACATTCCCTTGACCAACCAACCAAACATATATATATATATATACCCAGACACATGCATACCACTATCAATATTTTTTCCAAACCAATATCTCAATCTCATTTCCAAAAATATGGGACACACCTGTCCCAAATATATATACAACAAAAATTACCAAAAATAAGTTGAACCTTCCATGGTTCGCCTATGAGTGGCCCACTCTCATGATGACACTACCTTAGGACACTACCTAGTCCTATTAGTGGACCCACTTCTATTTGCGGCACCTGAAACCAATTTTTTTATGGGTGTACTCTCTTCATAATAAAAATATTTTATATGGATTAAGTATAAGTATTTAAATACCACGTTTTGATAATATCAAATTATATAATCACATACCGTACGGAAATCCAGTTTCCCTGTCATCACTAAAATAAACTCATATATTTAAAACACCCAATCCAAATATTTTAAGTCAACCAATGTAACAAAAAAATATATTGACGCCAATCCATTTTTAAATAGAAAATATAAGCCAATCAATCCAGGGAGTTCATCGTATAATAAAATACCCTACACCACTTTCCTACTAGTCATAGGATTGTTTTTACCTTACGATCAGGAGTTGTAATGGTACCATACCACCCACAGGATTTGCACTCCTGACAGGTCAATCAATCACCTGTACAACTAATCCTCCAGATAGGTCATAATATCAACAACCACCTGCCGGACTAACCCTCCGGACAAGTCATGATATCAACAACCACCTATCGAACTAACCCTCCGGGCAAGTCATAATATCAACAACCATCTACCAGACTAACCCTCCGGACAGGTCATAATATCAACAACCACCTGCCGGACTAACCCTCTGGACAGGTCATAATATTAACAACCACCTGCTGGACTAACCCTCCGGACAGGTCATAATATAATCAATCACCCTCTACATTTAGAAATCTACTTAACCCATATAAATTGTAAAATTGTCAAATTTTTAAGAAACACATTTTTCTACAATTTATACAAAAATAAAATTTGTATATTTACATAAAAAACAGTACACTCACCTTGATTCCCGCACAACAAAAATAGCACCGTCCAAAACCTACCGGGACGCTAGTGCCTGTGAACCTAACAACGATATGCCTAAATTAATATTTTATTTTAAAATAACATAACTTGCAATGCAGGCCCTAAATCTCATATTTCCCATTCTCCAAGTTTTTATAATGGAAAATTATTATTTTGTCTGTTCCGCTACATTAATATTTACCGTACTAATTTTTTTCAAGATTAACGATTATAACGATATTATTACGGTTACGAAAATTACTATCATGGTTTCCAAACTTTTAATACTTAACATTTTAATTTAATAGATAATATTTCCTGATTAAAATTTTACCTGTTTTCGAATTGCTCACAAGCCAAGAAGTTGAATTTTGCTTTTTGGTTTTTATTTGAATTTTGTTTTTTTTCCTTTACTTTTTTTCTTTTTTTTTTCTTTTCCCTAGTTTCGCTTCCTGTTTGGTCTCAACCATCCGACGCCACAGTGATCAGATCACACACACACACACACACAACGGTAGAACAACACCACATGCTCACCCGCTCACCTAGCGAACAGAACACACACACACCCCATCACAGTCGGCCGACGACCGATGACCGACCACCCACACGCTTGTCGAATTGAACGATCATACATACACACACACCAAACTGAACGGCGCCACCACACATCCCCACACAGTCTCCGGACAACCAGAACACACCCACCGTCGGCAACCCACACACTTGACGATGAACTGAACGCACACGCCACCGAATGGTGACGATCACACGCATACACCGCCGGTGAATAGAATAGAACACACGCATTCGCATATACACCGCCGAACGATCACCACACCAGCCCACTTCGTCAACGCAACACACCCCCTCACCGATCACACACACCCACGATGGATGAACAACAATGATCACCCACACTCCACCGATGAATAGCTACACCGCTACCGAGACACACCCTCCAACTGTCAGAGCACTGAACTCACGCCTCCGCTACCACCGTTGATCGACAACCGACCAAACCCACTCACACTCACGCTCGTCAGATCTCACCACCCCTACGCCGACCTCTCTCTCTCTCTGTTCTGTTTCTTTTTTTTCCTTGTGCTTTGAGATGTATATTATAACGTGTATATATATATATATATATATATATATATATATATTAATTTTTTCTAAATTACATTAACCTCCCCTCAATTTTCTTTAGGTTATTATTTAAATTTCAAAATTTAAAATAAATATTTCTAGACTTGCTAATTAACCCCTAACTTTTCATTTAAATTAGAAATGCCACATTCCACCCCGTTATTTTCTAAATGTAATCTAAAATGCTGCTAAAATTATGCATATGCAAAAATTAGGGTCCTACAACCTTTCTCTCTTAAAAAAAATTTCGTCGCGAAATTTTAGTTATCTTGATTGAACAATTTGAACAAACCAAGAACACAATTTGCAGAATTTTGTCATGAACCCAAAAATTGGATTGGCATATCAATTCTTGTTCGGAATGTTCAAACCATGTTTTGACAAGTTAGTTTAGTGTGTATACTTGATATATTCATGATCAATTAATATGTTTATCATTATATCTAAGATTAAATGATAAATTGGCTCAATAACTTATCAAATTTTGTTTTGTGCATGAAAAATATGTTTAGGTGTTTGAACCTCTTGGAATCATTCTCAATTCATAAAAGACTTGTATTAATGTTCAAACATCATTATATATCTTTAAATTTGATAAACAAATTCCTGCATATACTTGTATACATGTATTTGTCAAGCCAACTATACGACGAGATTTTTACACGCTCGCGTATTGACTACTCGTAAGTGCACGAGGTCCAGTTTTAATATAGTAGATCTTTAAGATCTGATATCATTCCCACAGGGACGGGTTGAATAATTGAGTATCACAATTTGCAGAGTCTTATATTATCCAGACGGTTAAAAAATTATTTAAAACTAAGCTAAACTACAATTAGTGGTTAATCCTAACTAATTTGATTACCTAGGGATTGATTTCGTTCACTTAATACATGTTTGATTTCGTTTAGTTAACAATAATGGAGTTTATGGTATCCGATAATCTCGGTTCGTAAACTCATCCGCCATCTCTCCTGAGTGTAAGATGGGAGAATACACGACTTCGTGTCAACGAAGAAGTCCTTCTCAACGTCTTAACGACTTTAGGACACATGAGTCTTGCCCCAACGTCATCGATTTCACACTAACTAATGCCCTCCCGGGTCATTAGATCGTAACAATATATTTACCATAGTCTGAATCTAGGGTTACCTCTTCCGAGTGTCAAACCCTGTATTCTCAAAACTAACCCTAATACCTTAATAAGCATATTAAAGTTGTCATAAAATGATAAACACAATCCGAATTGAAAACAATGAACTGTTAAAGAAACATATATTAGATCAAACAAGTATTTACACAATTACATCGATCCCTAGCTAATATTTATCTAATCTATCGTGATATTGGCCATTAGAACATTAAACCAAGAGGGATTCATCATTATTTACAATAAAACATTAAATTACAAAGAGAAAAACAAAGAGAGAAAGATCAAATCTTAAAGTGGAGTAATCCACTGTCGCCAAAGACTGATCCGCTAGTGTTTCCTCTTCTCCAGATGATGAATCTCCTCTTTGAGCTCTTCAAAAATGGCCAAGGATCACCTCCTAAGGGTTAGGGATGTTCCAGCTCCAAGCCTTTCTAATGGAAGTGGTAGAATAGGTATTTATAGGTGCAAGGTTTCAAAATATCTAAAAATATCTTCTTCTCTGTACGGAGCTAACCGTCGCGGTGGTGGGACTTTACTTATTTTCAGCATTCTCTGTATTCTCACTACCGCGGCGGTGGGTCTTGTAATCTTGAAACCTTGTTTCTTCATAATTTCTTCACCGTTTTTCCACCGTTTCGCCTATTTATAGCTCATTAACGTCCCTACACCTGATTTAACTAAAAACAAACTAAAACTCAATTAAATATTAATAATACACTCAAAAACTACCCAATTCAATTTAGAAGTAGATAGGTATTTTACACCTATCAAATACGCCAAAACTTGGAATTTTGCTAGACCTCGAGCAAAACACCCTACCACTAAATTAAACTAACTAAACTAATTGAATAACTAACTACTTAAACTAAAAATGAAAAACTCTAACAAAGAAAAAGTATATGGATACGAGTTTCAAATTCAATCGAAGAAACCAAGTTAGTCCTCCCTCAACAACCCTCAATCAGATCAAGTTCGAGAAATAATACACACCAAGTGGTGTTTTAGAATTTCAACACTCAATATCAATAAAAATCATTCAACATCCATTTGAAATGTGTGTGTGTGTGTGTGTGTGTGTGTGTGTGTGTGAGGGCTCAAATGTATAACTAACCAAACTCCAGATTGGATTATTCACTAGATAAGCTCATGACTTAAATCTTAAAGGATTCAGGAAATCCATACGCTTGACTTGGCTCGACTATCCACTAATGTAGGTTCGGATATTCACAAAGATCAATAGGGCTTGGTTTGACTTTAGAGAACGACCAAGGGTATCGTAGGAATAGAAAATAGCAAATCGTTAAGATAAAAAGATACCCGAGGCACAAACATTTGTCGCTATCTCTCTCTCGCAACCCCAAACATTGAAAATACAACCCTGAACAAGAATTTAAGAACGTTGTATTCACTTGTCGAAAGAAATAAAAATAAAAACTATATTCACATAGTTTTTTTTTTTTGTTTTTTTTTTTTTTTTTTAACGTTGTCACACCCCCAAACTTATTCGAATTTGTACAATTTTAGGGGCGTGCAAAAAGAATGACAAGTGAATACATTAATACTGAACCAATAACAATTCGTCCGAAACCCCAATCGTTCACTTCAAGTTAGCATTAGTCTATGCTACTAGATTTCACTCAATTTTAACTTTTAGGCTTAGCGACAATAGTTTGGAAAGAATTTAATTGGCTAGAGTATTGAAACATGTTCAGAATTGAAAAGATTATTGGCTTAACAGGATAACGAGGGAATAAATTTTTCAGGTTAGCTACGAAGGTTCAAGCGAAAAAAGTGAAGGCCAAAATCACGCCTCCAGAATTACCTTACCTAGGATTTTGCCTCAAGTCTACCCCAAATCAAGTTCTAGATTCCTCATTTGTGTCATGAACTTATTACTGAATAATCAGCGTCAATTCATTCAAATAATTATACACTGAGTCCATGCGATCGTTCCATTTAAGGATCATAATAATTTTTACCTAATCAACATGCTAAGTACACAAAACACACATGACTAGCATTATCCCTAACCTTGATATACAACTAGGGGATAATTTTCATCATCGAGAAATGGCCCTAGACGAACTCAACAACTCATTAAGCATACACGACTTTATACATAAATATTTCTACATTACTCTAAATACTAACATACATATACTAATTGAGCATTTAACATGCAAAAACAAAAAAATTAAAATAAAGCTTAACTAAAAATGAAAGTTTTACATATAAAAAAATATTTCCATGCTTCACATCTTTCTTTAACAACACAAAACATAATATACATTCCCCCCAAACTTAAAAAGAGGCAGTGTCCTTACTGACTAAGCAGCAAATCCAATAACAGTTTATAGCAATGACAAGTAAAATTGGGTGCCGACACATACCTAGGCGATAAGACGTAAAAGTCTAACCTCCTACCGTTCGTTGGAGGAAATTCATCGCCACCACTATCACATCAGAATGGAAATTGTGGACGTTGCAAGAGGTGTGGCGGCACATGCGGATAAGCACTCAAGTCAAAGCCGACGTGCTCGCACATGATCCGGTAGATTTGATCTTGATGTCTCATACATATACCAATTGCAACGGTTTCAACAAAATTTTAAAAATATAGCATGTAATTTTGTTTCACACAATTTAACAATCCATGGAAACTTAGTTTATTACCAAAAATAAAACCAAAATCCCATAGTGATAAAGAAAATCTCAAAAATGGGGTTAAAAATTGATTTTTGGTGGATGATTTAGGGTGGAAATCACAAATTTTGTAAATGGAAGGATGAATTTGGGGGTTGGAAACGGTTTGGGAGGATGAAAATGGAGAGATTTTGGAGTTTCAAAGGTGGTTGTGTCGTTTTTGTATTAGTAGGATGGTTTTAATCAAACAGAGCCTCACCGCCATGGCAGTGTGAATCACCGCCTTAGGGGTGTGAGCGCCTTTTTTTTAAACCAAAACGTTCTGTCGTTTCATCACCTCGGTGATAAGAATCACCGCCTCGACGATGAAGCGCTTTTTTTACAACCTAACACTCTGTTGTTTCACCGCTGCAGCGGTAAGGCATTTAGGATGAAAACTTGACATCCTGTATTTTCATTTCCTCGGTGGTAAGCCTGTTGCTGGATTTTTATTTTTTTCTTCAAGTTTTCACACTAGGGCTCCACACCATGCGTTTCCACTTCATTTTTTAACGAGTTTAAGTATGAAACACATCTCTGAGAATCCTCACTCCTTAATTTACCTCCAAACATGCTCCGAGACCATTCAGGCCTCCAAAAAATAATTAATAGCAAAAATTGGGTAAAAATTGATACCCTCGATTTCGGATCAAAAAAAGGTTACGTGCTTGATTTAACGTCCCTTGCTGGACTTAGCAAATTTCATGATCATTCATCAACGAGGGAGATACTCTCCACAACTCATTTTTCATTACCGATATAGCGCTTGATCTTTTCCTCTTCACCTTCCAGTTCCATTGAACCGAAAGGAAATTTGCTTGAGCATTTTTCAACAAAACCCATCATAGACAAGGAATTTGGGATAGAATGCTCCGTTGGATCACAATTCATGGTATTGAAGTTAGCTTCTTTTCTTTTTCCTTATCCTTGTCAATGTACACTCGATCTCGAGATCAAGAGTCAAGAATTGCAGCTCCTTCTTCGTTGCATGCACTGTTTGATCATAACTCACGAAACAAATTAACAAAATAATTAAAAAGAAAATAAAACAAAATAATTGTCTGGATTAATATTTAACTACTTAGTCACAATATCAATTTTATACATTTAACACCGTCCCCGGCAACGGCGCCAAAAACTTGTACGACGAGGTTTTTATACGCTCGCGTATTGACTACTCGCAAGTGCACGAGGTCCAATTTTAATATAGTGGATCTTTAAGATAGAATATCGTTCCCACAGGGATAGGTTGAATAATTGAGTACCGCAATTTGCATAGTCTTATATTATCCAGACGGTTAAAAACTTATTTAAAACTAAACTAATTAAAACTAAGCTAAACTACAATTAGTGGGTTAATCCTAACTAAGTTGGTTACCTAGGGATTGATTTAGTTCACTTAATACATGTTTGATTTGATTTAGTTAATAATAACGGAGTTTATGGTATCCGACAATCTCGGTACGTAAACTCGTCTGCCACCTCTCCCGAGTGTAAGACGGGGGAATACGCGACTTCGTGTTGATGAAGACGTCCCCCTTAACATTTTAATGACTCTAGGCCACGTGAGTATTGCCCCAACATAATCGATTGTACACTAACTAACGCCCTCCCGAGTCGTTAGACCGTAACGATGTGTCTATCCTAGTTCGAATCCAGGGTTATCTCTCCCGAATGTCAAACCTTGTATTATAAAAACCAACCCTAATATCTTAACAAGCATATTAAAGTTGTCATAAAATGATAAACACAATCAGAATTAAAAATAAACAACCGTTAAAAAAACATATATTAGATTAAACTAGTATTTACACAACTACATCGATCCCTAACTAATATTTATCGAATCTATTGTGATCTTGGCCATTGGAACATTAAACCAAGAGGGATTCATCATCATTTACAATAAAACATTAAATTACAAAGAGAGAAATAAAGAGAGAAATATCAAATCTTAAAGTGGAGTGATCCACTGTCACCAAAGACTGATCCGCTAGTGTTTCCTCTTCACCAAATGATGAATCTCCTCTTTGAGCTCTTTAAAAATGGCCAAGGATCATCTCCTAAGGGTTAGGGATGTTCCAGCTCCAAGCCTCTCCAATGGAAGTTGTAGAATAGGTATTTATAGGTGCAAGGTTTCAAAATATCTAAAAATATCTTCTTCTTTGTGCAGAGCTGACAGCCACGGCGGTGGGGATCAGTGCTGCGGTGGTGGGTATGTTGGCTAGCTTTCCAAACTCTCTAATCTTTCACCGCCTAGGTTGTGGGATTCACCGCTTAGGCGATGTGTAAGTCGGTTCGTCACCGATCTTTTCACGCTACGTCGATGAGCCAAAATCTTAACTCTTTGATCTTTCACCGCCGCAGCGGTGGGACTTTGCTCATTTTCAGCATTCTCTATATTCTCACCGCTGCGGCGGTGGGTCTTGTGATCTTAAAACCTTGTTTCTTCTTCATTTCTTCACTATTTTCTCTCTGTTTTGCCTGTTTATAGCTCGTTAACATCCCTACACTTGATTTAACTAAAAACAAACTAAAATATAATTAAATATTAATAATACACTCGAAAACTATAAAATTCGGTTTAGAAGTAGATAGGTATTTTACACCTATCACCAACCAAGTGGGAATACAAAAGAATATTATTTTGACTTTGTGGTAGGGTAGCTTATTAAATGCTAACCCATACCTTATCTCGCACAATGTGTATGGCAACCTATCTTGAACAACTTGCTACATAATTCAAAATTGAGGAGCCTTAACTTTAATAATTCCCATCCAACTTTGAATATTTCTATCATGATTTGTCTATACGTTTTAAATGTCAACCATACTCAATTATATGCATTGAATATATGAACATCAAAGCTGTATTTTTCCACTACCTCAAAGATAAAATGAATAATGGGTCCTTTGGAATTAATTAGACATATTTATCATTTATGAGTATGGAAAATGTTGTTAGCCATTGACAAATCTGTAGAATTTGAAGTGGAGTAGAGTCTTTATATTGACAATTTTGAAGAGAACCTCACAACGGTCATATTGCTCTCAACTCTTCAATTGAGATATTCTCCATTCATTCTATACACCTATATAGGAAGAAAGATTGCTGGAAGTTTCAATAAGAAGTAAACAATTCACCAAGTATCTTTCATTCAAGTTGAGCTACAAAAATCAAAGAGATACTACCAAGGCTTCCAAGCAAAAATCTGTGCAACAACACTTCTTCTCTTTCTTGATTCATTTTCTTGAGTGATTATTGTATTTGCTTCACACACATAAATTCTTGAGTTCTATATATTGTGACTGTTGAAGCTCCATTTTGTGAGACGGTGAGAAATTTGATTGTAAATCTTGAGTAAGGGTTCTGCTCAAGAAGAGCGATTTGTGAGTGGAACATATTCACTCTAGATTGTAAAATCTTGGGATACAAACTTCTCAATTGATGACTTTAGATGGTTTGGTATTCACTCATAAGAAGATTACATATAGTGAAATCCTCGAAAGAGCTCGGGGGAGTGGACTAGGTAAAAGGTGTTTGCCGAACCACGATAAAATATCGGTGTCAATCTCTCTAACTCTACTTTTTACATTTCCGCTTTTATTTCTGTTTGTGATTATTGTTTTTTATTGAATATCCGTTGTGTACTTCACACAAATCACATGAACACTTAGTTTATATTAAGTAGAATTAATTAACAAAATATTTGCCAAAATCCAATTCACCCCCTCTCTTGGGTAATTCTTGGGCCATCAACATTCTATTGTTATCAAGTTCACAGGTGGTAAAAATATTTTGCAAATGCTTTCTAGGAGTTCAAGATGAATGTTTGATAAAGTTGGAATTGGTTTTCAAAAAAATATTAAACAAAAACGATTTCACAATTTTGTTTCTGAAAGCAAAAATCTAGTTAGATGTTTTAAGTGTAATATTTTAGGGCATACGGTAAATAAATGCTTTTAATGAATATCTAAATGTAAACAAATTTGGGTTCTTAAATGAACTAAAATTCTCCCAACCAACAAGATCGGACCCATATAAACTGGGTACCACTTAAGAACTATTAGAGGTGCTCCTAACAGGTTATTCTGCAAGCATCAAATAGAAAAGAAAAAATAGTTCCTGGATGGTGGTTATTCTCGGCACATGATAGGACATAAATCAAAATTTACATCTTTCACACCTAAAGATGGAAGTCATGTGACTTTTGGAGACAACGCAAAGGGTAAAATTATCGGCATAGGTAACATCGATAATGGGTCTACTACTATTGAAGATGTTTTATTAGTAGATGGACTTAAACATAACATACTTAGTATTAGTCAATTATATGATAAAGGTTGTAATGTGATATTTGATCATAATAGATGCATTATTAAGAATGGGCATGATAGTAGTATATTAGTTGTTACATCACACGTTGAAAATCTCTATAAATTTTCATTTGAAGATTTCTCAGCTCAAAATTTATCATATTTGAATGTATTATCTAAGAATAGTTGGTTATAACATAGACGTATTGGGCATGCTATTATGGATTTAATATAAAATTACCTAAGAAGAGTCTTGTGTGTGGTTTGCCTGCATTAAAGTATGTTAAGGATAAAGTATATAATGCATATCAACTAGGTAAGCAATCTAGGTCATTGTTTAAGAAGAAACTATATATATCCACATTGAAATGCCTTGAATTGCTACATCTTGATTTATTTGGTTTGAATTCCATTACTAGTTTAGGAGGTAAATTTTATGCATTCGTGATTGTTGATGATTATTCTAGACTTACATGGGTTTTCATCTTATCTAAGAAAAGTGAGGTTGCTTCAATTTTCTCTAAATTTTGTAAACGTGTGCAAAACGATAAACAATCATGCATTATTAACATTCGCAGTGATACAGGGCAAGAATTTAACAATGATGAAATTATAAGTTATTGTTATTAGCATAGGTATGTACACATCTTTTCTACACCAATAAGACCATGTGGAGCGATAAAACAGGACGTCTCAGAAAATGGTTAGAATAATGTTGAATGAGAATCGTCTTTTTAAATATTTCTGGGCCGAAGCAGTAAGTACTGCGTCTAATGACATAAATAGTATCTCTATCCGAAGAGGTTTTAATAAAACCTCTTATGAGATGTGGAATGTAAAAACTTCAAATATATCGTATTTTATAGTTTTTGGATGTAAATGCTTTATTTTAAATGATAAGGATTATTTGGAAAAGTTTGATGTCAAATCTGATTATGGTATCTTCTTTGGGTACGATTCGGATAGTAAAGCGTATAAAATTTTTAATAAATGTATTTTAGTTGTGGAAGAGTCTATGCTTGTTGTGTTTGAGGAATCTAATTTACTTGTGTCGAGAACGGATTTGGATGATGATAATGTAGATACAATGACTAAGCAAAGCATCCAAGGAATTGAGATATGAAAAGAGCCATCAAGTCCAAAGAATGATGAGATAAAATGTGAAGAGACGACTTTACCACGAACTATAAAGATAACTCTTGTACATTCACAAACCAAATAAGGGACTTTTATTAATCAAACCAAGTACACCAAGGCATTACTAAAAACAATATGGCTTGGATGGTGCTAAAAAATACAAAACTCCCATGGAAACAATTACAAAATAGAAAAAAAAAAAAAAAAAAAAAACGATATAGGTAAAAACGTCAATGAGAAAATATATCAAGGTATGATTGGTAGTTTGTTGTATCTTACTGCTAGTAGATGTGACATAATATTTAGTGTATACTTGTGTGTTAGATTTCAATCTTGTCTGAAATAATCACATCTAACAACTGTTAAGTGAATCTTTCGATATTTAAAAAGAACAAGTGATCTAGGATTATGGTATCCCAGGGAGAGTAACTTTAAACTAATTAGTTACTCCAACACTAATTTTGTTGGATGCAAAGTTGAACGTAAAAGTACAATTGGTTCATGTCATTTTTTGGGACATGCCTTGATTTCTTGGTCTAGCAAGAAACAAAATTTAATTTCCTTATCTACAACAGAGGCAGAATATATGGTAGCTGGTAATTATTGTGCTCAAATTTTATATATTAAACAACAATTATATGACTTTAGGATATGTATGGAAGAAAACCCTATCTACTGTGATCATAAAAGTGCTATTTGCTTAATTAAGAATCCAAAACGGCTCTCATGAACTAAGCACATGGAAATTCAACACTACTTTATTCGTGATCACATTTAAAAAAAAAGGATGCATTTAATGAATATGTTGATACCACCAATTAACTTCCTGACATTTTAACTAAACCCCTAGCGGAAGATCAATTTATCAAAATTATTTAAGGTTTAGGCATGGCTAGCATAGCAATGTATGTCTAGCGTAATGTTTTGATCCTTCGCCCCCGTTTTTTGGGATGACAAAGGAGGAAACGTTGATGTTTAAGGAATTTGTATGCCTAAGCATTGCATTTATGCAGGGGGGAAAATCTTTTGTCTATTATATTATACTGAAAGAGAAAAACTTAAATCGATTATATTAGATTGAGGGAGAGAAAATTAAAAAAAATTATGTATGTGTTCATAGATAATGCTTAAATGAGTTTAAATACCCGTTTTCGGATTTAGGGAGAGTGAGGTTATATTATTTTTTTTGTGAGAAAACATAAAAGTTAATTATCATCATAAAAAAGTGAGAGATTGTTGAATCCAATGGTTTGATGAACAATTAAGTGTTGATGTTTGTATGGGACTAATGTTTTTGTTGAGTGTTTTCAGATTTATAGTTCCATGTAATTTGATTAAGAAGTGGAATCGTCGAAGAAAATATAACGGTTGCAAAATGAAAATGATCAAGACGTGAAGAGTTTTGAAGACATTGAAGACAATTAGGTGAAAACAACTCTTTAATTATATACTCTTAATGAAACCCGAATTAGGATCACGCACGACACTTTAAAAACAATTGATCTTATGTGTGTCTCAGTAAGAAATTATAATTTTAAGATTCTAAAATATTTTTTATAATGTGGTTAATCATAAAAATGATTTTGGTGAAGGGCCTAATTAAAAATTAGTTTTAAAGCTCAAAATGATGAGTTTTCGGGTCAGTTCGGCCAATCGGCGAAAGGGGTCGGTCGACTAACCAAAACAATATATTTTGGAAGTGAAATGGGTGATCTACTAGTCCATTCAGTCAGCCAGAAAAGTTGGATTATTCAACTAACGAATCCCATATCCGAAATAGGAAACTAACAAATATAGCAATCAAAATAAGAAAAGGAAAAGGGCCCCAGGACCAATTGGTCAACCAACTAGGGAGGTTGATCAACTTAATGGGTACAATCCAAAGACTAATTTTGGTCGTTGGAGGAGGGCGATCAACCGACAGTTTTGGGTGGTCAACAGATATGCCCAGTCAAGTTTTTTACTGATTCATTTTCTTGGTCCAATCATCCATTTTTTATGATTTCATGGGAGTTTTTTGAGGGATTCAAGTATTTTTCAAATATACATGATATATTTAATGATGCATATTTAATTGGTCCATTTAATTTAATATTCTAACTAAAGTGATTTAATATTTCCTATTTTTGTGGATTTCAATTTGAAGGACCAAAATGGGTTTTCCCAATAGTATTTTTTAATGAAACATATCTATTTTGAGTATATATGATATATGGGATCTTGGGATATCATTTAATGACATATCATATGAAAACTAGTCGTTGGAGGTTTAGTTCTAGGTCTATTAATGTAGACCTATGGGATTGAGTTTTATAACATCATGAACAATCGGATTCGGGATTTCTAATAGAGATTTTGTCGCTATAAATTATAAGTGAGATTATTCATTGAGTTCTTAATCTAAGGCGTTCATCGTTATTGTCATTGGTATGGGTTTTGCTATCAAGTTGTTCTAATCATTTTTTACGAATCCTGGTGAGATTGGTCCAAGCTATTGGTTTTATTTTCTTATATTAGTTTGATTAATTGATGGGATAATATATTTGAGAAAAATTATTTTCCAACTTAATTATGTGAAAATCTTTTAAACAAATTCTATTGAAAATCTGATTACATGCTACTTGTGTACTATCCATTATTTTTATAATCAGATTTATTTTCCTTACATTGTATCTAACACATTGTTATTATTCAGGAAATTAATTGAGTATATCTCCATTGGGCTGGTAGAAACTCCTCCTAGGAAGAAATTTGTTATTTTTTGCATTTGCGAGTTTGAGCGGATTAGACACGTTTGGGTCGGTGACTAGTTAGGGTAGCTGGGGTTTCGATCTTTTTCCTATAAAAAGGTTAGGTTATTATTTTCCTTGAAAAATATTAGGGTTTAATTCTTCATGTAATTGAATTAAGTGTGATTGTAAATGTTTGTTCGTAGCTTGTGAAAAGAATATAGTGGTAGGTTGATTCTTAACCTATAAAAGAATCATGTTTGTAAAGATTGATTCTGAGCCTGTGAAAAGAATCGAGATTATAAGAATTTTTTTCCATCTAGAGAAAAGAATCAAGGCTTAGTGGATTGTGAATCTCCGTAGAGGTGAGGGACTGGACGTAGGTAAGACTAGCTTACCAAATCAGGATTAATCATTGTGTGTTACACTGTTTATTTCTTTTTGATTTATTGGGTGTGCATTTAGATTAAACATATTTCTACTACTAATCAAGATAATAATCAATTTAGGATAATTGAGAATTTACGTTCAAGTGTTTAATTGTTTAAATTTCAAAACTATCTAATTTACCCCCCTCTTGGATTGATATTTGGACCAACAAATATTTCTATAGTTTCTCATTTTCTCAAGTGTTCATATTTTTCAAGAATAGAAATAGAAAACACTAAGCAAATGCTACCTTAATTTCCCTAGAATCAAACTTCTACTATTTTTTTATAAGGTAAATGACACTTTACCTGAATTGTACTACTGTTACAGTATGTTTGGTACATGAGATTTGGTAATGGATTGAAATACACATGGAAATTATCTTTCCATTCATATGTTTGGTACGTAGGATTAAATTTTCATTATCAAGGATTTCCTTTTCATACAAAATATGGAATTAATCACAAGATAAACTTGGTATTATTTAATCCTAATTACATGAAATTATGTTTAATTTGTTTCGACCAAAAAAGGCGACCAAACACTAAACAAAATTGGAATAATAATTAAATTTAATTAAATTACTATTTTATCCAATTGAAAATTTAATTAAATTATTATTTTATCTTTTGAATTTCTAATAAATATATCCTTTTTTTTGCTCTTACACTTTTCTCCCCCATTTTTTTTGCTTCCCTACACCATTTTCTCAAGCGAAAATTTGACATTGAAAGATGCCATTGGATTCTCTCTCTCTCTCTCTCTCTCTCTTCCCCCCACTAACCACCTACCCACCACTACCACTACCTCAACCCTTTGCTGGTAATACCATCGCCCACCCTCTGTTCACCGCCTTCCTCCTCTTCTTCTTCTTATTCTTCTTCTTCTTCCTCTTCTCCTTTAAAAACTTATATATTTTTCAAGGGGAGATTTTATTATACAAATACATTTTAGTCATGATTTATTTTCAACACTAATCAAACATTGAAATAGGAATGATTATTCTAATACCACATCTAATCTCTTCTGTCACCAAATAGGAATATTATAGACCATTTGATTACATTCTAGAGTACTAATAACAATATTGTAATATTTTTTTTTCATCACTACTCTTTTTGGTTCAGACTTAAGTGTAATGTTTTAATAATTAATAAAATTTTATAAAATCATAGATTTATAACTACACCCAAACTAGCCTAACCCAAGAAATAAAAGAAAGAAAGAAAATACACACACACACACACACAAAAAAAAAAAAAAAGGCAAAACACAAAGGGCAAATGGATGTTATCCAATCTGATTTGGACTGGGGGTATAAATGTTAGTAAATAATTTGTTAACTCTTTACTTTTTGATATTTAACTATAATTTCAATAAAGAAAAATGTAAATATTTCATTTTAATATAAATCATATACGAGGTAGTACTTAAAAAAATACTATAGAGATTTAAAGGAAAATTTAGTTAAACGGGCAGAGTCTCCTTTACCCCTTTATGATATCATGAATTGATGGCTACCACTACTAGTAAAAGTCATTTTTCTTATGGTAACGTTATTTTGTACTTTTAAAGTCAATAGTTATATTTTTTGTTGTTTCTTATTTAAAAAACTTACAAAAACTCAAACCACCACATTTGGGATTCACCATCACCAAAAGTTAGAGCTCAATAAATATATAAATAAAAGGGTTTACATCAAAGACCTCTCCGTCTTTTGGCCTTATATCAGAAATATCTTCTGTCATTTGACACCAATCACCCTCTTGTCATTTGACAAATGCAACCAATTACTCCATTTATAATATAAATGGCCTTCTATATTTTTAAAAAAATTATATTTTTATTTTTATAAAATTCATTCACATCCTTTTATTTTTAAAGTTATAATTTTACCCCTTTAACTTTTTAAATAATTATATTTATCTCCCACCCTACCATACCTTCTCACCGCCCACCGCCCATCACCCACCACCACCTTCACCTCCACCCCAACACTACCGCCGGAGAGAGATAGGTTGGTGGTGGGGAAAGAGAGGCAAAAGGAAAATATTTTTTATTTTATTTAAAAAAAAAAAAAACACTAATGGGTGGAGTCTGTGGAGCTAGCGGTGGAGGGTAGAGGTGGACGGTTGGCTGTGGGCGGTTATGGTGGCGATGGTGGTGGGCGGTTATCGTGGAGGTGGGCGATGGGTGGAGATTGCAGTGGTAGTGGGCGGTGAGAGGGTGTGGTAGGGTGAGAGGTAAATATAATTATTTAAAAAGTTAAAAATTAAAAATTATAACTTTAAAAATAAAGGGGGTGTTAATGAATTTTTATAAAAATTAAAAAATATAGAAGAACATTTATGTCATGGGTAATTTGTTGTATTTGTCAAATGACGGAGGGGTGATTGATATTTGTCAAATAAAATGAGAGGTCTATGGTTTAAGGCCAAAAGACAAGGAAGGTCTTTCTTATAAACCTATAAATAAAAACTAAAGTATTGTTCGGTAACGTTTTTAAAGTATTTTTATATTGAAAAATAACTTTTATTTCTAGTAAAAATGAAAATAACAAATGTATTCAATAATGTGGAATTGATCATTGTTATCCATATACATATTCCCGTTATCCAAAAGAATTTCGTAGAGGATTGAAAAATATGAGTAGAGAGGTTTTCGTTGTTCAATCTCTTAAAATATAAAAAAAAAAAATTAGAGTTATGCCCACTTTCAAAAAATAAATTCACATGCACCATATTTCCTCGACAAATTTTGATTTGATAAAACACTACTCATAAACGAAATATAAGCAAAAATCCATTAATTAAAAGTGATGTTCTTAAATGGTCATTTTTAAAAGGACCTATATTTCTTGGATTTTTCAACTTTGTACCCCCAACATTATTTCACTTTGGTTCCTATAGTTTCTATTTAAAACCATAATATCCTAAAATTTTGTAATCATCTCAATTCAATCCAAATCAATAATTTCACGTCAACTGCATGGAGCGTACCTTTGGACCTTTACAAGGTCTAACCTCGATGGTCTCCAACATGTTAAGAAGTTCAAGAAGATTGACTTCTTCCTTGTTCAGGTTGAAGTTCACCACAAACTGATCCTACACATCCGACAGTAACTGTAGAACTAGGTCCACAACTAGGTTATGATCCAAAACTGACTCCAACCTTTTCAGTTCCTCGATCTAGCTAGTCATCTTAAGAACATGGTCTCTAATCGATGGCACTACCACCATTTTGTCCCTAAAAAGCTCCTTAGAGATGGTGTACCTATTAGTACTATTGATGTCGAATTTTGGATGACTTCGACAGTATGGTCTGATCAGCACTGGTGGAGTTGGAGAAGTTTGGAATTGAGATCTTTAATCCTTGGATCTTCTTATCCATGGAGAGATTCCTAGCCAAGAAAGGATGGGCCTGAATTAAAATGGACCCCCAAAGCCTTCTAAGCTAAAAAGATGATGGCTGGAGCACCTTGAGACTGGGGAAAAAGTGAATCGGAGCTTGAGATGGGGCAGTTCGGAGATTGGGGGCACCTAGAAACCTACACAAAGGACTTGCTGGGATGATCCTAGCGTGTCTCATGCGGCGTGAGAATCAACGTACGGGGGAAAACTTTATTGAGAAATTGTCGAGAAAAGTGAGCAAAATTCATATACCTTTGGGTAATTGTATGCCCTTCTATTTCTAAGCAATGAGTGGATTAGCTTAAGGGCTTAAGCAAGGATTAGTGTCTCATCAATATCATATCAATGTTTCATCTTGGTATGTAGCCAATGGGAGGATGCCAAGAGGCTCTTGTGTTAACTATATTAGGAGATACTTAGTGATATTTTCGGTTGGAGAAGTAAGCCATGGAGATATTTAGGGATATTTATAGATATTTGGTGATATTTAGAGATATTTGTGGAGATATTTGGAGATATGTCGGGGATATTTAGGGTTGGAGAAATGGTCCAGCCCATAAATCGAGGGAGACACTATCCTATTGTAGCCGAGATGAGGAGTCTAATTCCTGCCCTTCCCGGATAGCTGGAGATGGGAAGGGGAGTTATGCGGAGCTTTCTGCCCTGCCCTTCTCGGGTAGCCGGAGACGAGAAGGGGGGCTTTTCTCAAGGAGCTTTGTGAAGTATATCCCCGAGATGGGCGACATCGTTGTGAAGAATGCCAAGATAGGAAAAGATTCCCCATCTCGGTGGTAGCTTGCCAGCTCTTCCTGGAGTGTGTTGAGGGTTTTGAGATGGCTGACATGGATGGAGATGTCCCTTTGCTTGGTGCAATCTTCACATTTAATCTTTGGTATGACTTTATCCTTGTGGAGAGTTGTGGACACGTGGCAGTCTTCAATTGGATGCATTGGGATGACCATTTTTACGCTTATCAAGTACTATTGTGCTTGTCGAAGAAAGACTCAGGCATTGCATAATTGCACATGAGCTCCCCAACCTTTTGGATAGTTTTTAGAGTTCATTACTCATCAATTCTATAACATTGCACTAAGCCCACTTATCATCGTATAACCATTTTTGGATAGTGATGTGTTCCTCATAATTTTTGGCATCATATGCCACGAGAATTGAACCCTCTAGAACATAGTCCTATTTATAAGAAGATAAAAATGACTTAAGTAGTCTCAACCAATCAGAGAAATTAGGTCATGTTAAATTGTTTTTTTTTAAGAATATTTTGTAATATTTTTGTTGATCCCTAGGTTTTGATGAACAATTAAAGGTTGATGTGTTTTGTAGAACTAGTGTGTTTGTTGAGTGTTTCAGAAAAAGAGTTCGATTTATTGATCAAGTTAAAGATATCATGAAGAAAATGTCAAGGGTACAAAGACACAGTGAATAAATGAAGAGTGTTGAAGACCTTAAAGAAATTAGGTGAAAACAACTCAATACTCTTATACAATGCAGCCCGAATTAGGATCACACATAACACTATTAAATGAGTTATCTTTTGCATGTTGAAATGATAGAATTTAGGATCCTAATTATTAATTAAATATGTTCTCTTTATGTGATATTGAAAATGAAAATTGACCTAAGTGAAAATCATGATTAAAAGTTGTAGTTTAGGGTCAATTCAGTCAACCGAGAAAAGCAATCGGTTAACGGAATCAAGCAATGGGATTTGGAGCAAAATTGGTGTAGGAAATGACCATCCAACAACAATCGATCAACTGATCAGAAGAGATCGGTCAACCATTTGAAACAGTGAGGTTTTTGGAGCAAAATGTGTAGTCCCTGCATCGATCGGTTAACCGACCAAAGGTGATCGCTCAACCGATCGGCTTAAGGGTTTAAAAGTGAAAGTCTTTGAACCAATCAGTCAACCGATTGGGACTCAATCGCTCAATCGACTGTACTGGAGTTTGGTAGAGGAAACTCTCTAAACCAATCGATTTACCGACCGAAGGAAGATCGGTCAATTGATTGGGTTTTTTTAGTAGTTTGGTTTCTACATTGTATTAATCGTTCAATCGATGGCAAGGGATCGGTCAACCGACTGTTTCGATTGAAATTTCGAGGAACTTGGTTTTTCAGTAAAAACTAGCCGGTTTTTTATGATTCCAATGGAGAAATTCGACGGATCTGATCTTGTTAAAAATATGGTACGCATATTTTATATCCCTATTGATTTGGTCCACATAATTAATGATTCTCTCAATTTAAGTAATTAAATATTTTCTATCTTTATGATTGATAATTGAGAAATGTTTTATGGAACTATTTGAGAGTTTTGAAAGTTATTTTTAAGTGAATTACATCAGAATTGAATGATTATGTTATATGGGGTCTAAGAGTGCCTTTTTTAGGTATATATTTTGAAAAGTAGGCGTTGGATGACTTGATATTGGTCTATATAATTAGACCTGCGGGATTAAGGTTCAAACATCGAGAACAATCAGTTCCTAAGCTTTTTTGAGAGATATTATTCTAGTGGGATTTTATGTGAGATATTTGAGTGAAGTTCTTGATCTAAAGCACTGATTGATTTGGCGTCACCAACTTGTGCTATCTTACGATTCTATTTTCAATCTTCGGTGTTATCCCAGTGAGATCTTTCCAAACTATTATTCTTAATTGTTATTTTATATTATTACATTTGCTTAGTTGTTAAGATCATTAGAAAATCATTTCCAAATCTAAAATCCTGAAAAATCTTTTTAAAACGATTTTGTATATTTATCTGATTACGTGCTATAATTTGTGATACCCACATTGATTATTAATCACATATTAATTTGTCGCACATTGAATATATCACGTACTAAATTTTGGGACATTAATCAAGTGTAACTGTATTGAGGTGGTAGAAACTCTTTGTGGAAATAAACTCATAATTTCTGTATTTGTGAGTTTGAGTGTATTAGACACGGTTGGGCCAATGTCCAATCAGGGTAGCTAGGTTTCAATCTTTTCCAGTGATCTTTATCCTAATTATAAAAAGGTTATATTATTCTTTTTCCTTGAAAATAACTAGGTCTTAATTCTCCTTGAAATTGAATTTATTTGAGTGATTTGTAAAGGTTCTATTCTTAGTTGGGAAAATGATACTTGTGAGTGTTGTGAGGTTTTGATTCTTCCTGTAATAGAATTATGTTAGTCTTTAAACTGATAAAAAGATAAGGTTATTTTTAAACCTGGGAAAAAATAAATTATAAAGGTTGATTCTAAGCCTAGTAAAAGAATCGTTGTCAGGATTTGGTTCCTACTATTAAAGGAATCAAGGGTTTAGAGATTGCAAATCTCCGTGGAGCTCCAGGGATTGGATTAGGCAAAGCCAGCTTGCTGAACTATGATATGTCTTGGTGTGCTACATTCTTTATTTTTATTATATTGTGTTTGGGTGTGTACCTAGATTTAAACACTTATTCGCTGCATAACGAAGATAATAATTGATTTAGGAAATATTGATTATTTGATAATTAAATTTTGAAAGATTTATTTTTTTAAATTTTTATAACTACCCAATTCACCCCCTCTTGGGTAACTCACGAGGCCAACAATTTTTGATATTATGATATCTACATAAAAAAAGTGAAATGTATAACCTAAGAAGAAAAGTAATGTACATTAATTTTAAATCGAAGATAATTTATGAATCTAAATGTTCTACTAATAAAATTTTCACATCTCACATCCCTTTGGAGAAACGAGTACATTCCAAATGTTCCTATTGGAGAATTGAATAATCCTTACATTGTCAATGGGCTCACATCATCAACATATTGGCCTATCGAACCTTCGAGGAGAAGTAACTTTTATCGCTCGCCTTTTTAGGGAATATTGAATTCACATTTAGTCTTTAGTTTGATCATACCACACATCATAATCATATTGGTATATATCTCTAGTTAAATTATACTTTTTCCCATATGATTTAACCAAATTGCACTTTACACCCTATATTTTTCTATGTGCACACATGTCACTATTGCCACCATCGTTGTGGCCTTCTTGGGTTGAAGAAATCATGTCATCTTTATCTTCCATACAACACGAAATCTTGAATCGAAACCACCTCTCACCCCTACCACCACCAATCGAAACAACCTCCACCATACATCATCTACTTTCATGACCTCGATTTCTCTGTTGGTGCTTGCTTTTCTAGCGTATTTGAAGTCTCGATTTCATCATCTTCTTCTCTTCTCTCACTGGTCATTTCTCTCTCTCATTCCAGATTTTAATCTATTTTCAATAGAATCTAGATTTGCAAAATCTGAGGTAGTTCTACTGTTGCACCGTTGATTTGCAAACAAGGACGAAGAAGAAGAGGTTTAGGAGATAACAAAGAAGGCTATAATTAATACCCCTAAACTTTTTCTATCTTTTTTTTTTTTTTTTTTTTTTGTCCCTTATGTTTTAATTACTTATTAATTTTGATTTTTTAAGATTGATTGATAACTTTAACGGAAAATATAACTATTGCAATTAAATATGAACCATATAAGGTAAGTATTGATAAAAATACTACAGGAGTATAAAGTATAATTCGATAGAACTATAGGGGACAAAGTGTAATTAACCCTATATTTTATTAAAAAAATAGATGGATATATAATTTTCTACCATCGTGCTTTTGAGCTCGTTGTCATAGACCGTTTACTGACATAGTGGTTAGAAGGATTAAGCATATTAGCTGAAGGATCGTAGCGCTTATACGTGACTCTCAGCGAGACATGTGTTGACATCACTAGGCGTCGCTTCAGAGTTAAGGAATACGTACTCTATTAGGTTCGAAGACTATGTCGATAGTCACGGACCTGACCAAATAAAACGGGTTTGGCCTCCCCTACACAAACTGATCGAGAGTTATAACCGCTCTCTAGATGAGTCTAAGACAGGGCGAAACCAGTCAGCATTGTACAAGAAAACATGCTTATCCACGCTTAGCGGACATATTGGGAATACCGTATGGATAATTACAGTTGCGAAAGTATGAACCCGTGAGATTGTGGTACCAATTTTTAGTTTTTCCCATAAATGTATAAGGGGATAAACCAAAATGTAGAATATGAAAATAAAGGGAATATAATGAAGCATGAAGTCAAAGTGAGTAATATATATATATATATATATACACACACACATACACATATACACCAGTCATCCCCTTACCATTTTTAGTTAAACAATATTTAGTTTCTCTATTAATTAAAAACTACTAAAAAATTTATCACTATGACAATTTTATGGTAAATAACTTAAAATAAATAAAAATTAAGATACATAAATATTCCTTCAAATTTTTTTGTTATATTTTTCTCTTTTACTTTTTTACATTAAAATTCTTATTTAAAAAAATATTTTTTTCACCCCTTTCTTTTTTAACAAATTAAAAAAAGAAAGTGTATGATTGAGGAGAGCCGGTGGATGGGGTAGGGTGGGATGGGTAGTAAATGTATTTTTTGTTTTTTAAAAGTAGTAAAAAACATTTTTTAAGAATAAGGATGTTAGTAAATTTTTGAAAAAATAAAGGAAATAATTTATTTATTTATTTTTAATAAGAGAAGGATATTTAAATTTTTTTTTTTTTATTTATTTATCATTTCTTTTTAAAGAGTCAAATGGGTTGACAGGTACTTTCCAAATAATAGGGAAGGTTTGTGATTTTAGGCAAAATGACAAGGAGGTAAATGGTAAATATCCAATATATATATATATATATATATATATATATATATATATATATATATATATATATATATTGCCCATTATACCCTTTGACTTTCAACTCATATTTTGTCTTTCCAAATTAACCCTATTATGTTGATGTTAAAAACTATATTGTCCTTTACTAGTACATTTAAGGATTAACAATAATAACTAAGCCTTTATCTCACTCATCTAAGGTCGGCTACATGAATCCATTTACGCTATGGAGATCGATAAATGGTCATCCCCTTCTTCAGGTTTGATGTTGCCAAATCATTTCTAGTAGTCTCATCCAATATCTTTTTAGGTCTACCTCTCTCTCTAATAGTCCCCTGAACTTAAACTAAATTACATTTTCTCACTTATGCTTATGTGGGTCTTCTATGCATATGCCCAAACCATCGAACACGATTTTTTTTAATTTTCTCTTCGATGAGTGTTATTCTTAAATTCTCTCTAATAGTTTCATTCTTAATTATATCTATTATTATCTTTCCACTCATCCACTGCAGCATCCTTATTTCTGTCACCCCAATTTTCTAGACATGATTCGTTTTTACAACCTAACATTCTGAACCATAAAGAAGTGTTGGCCTTATAGTAGTTTTGTAGAATTTTCCTTTAAATTTCAACGGAATTCTATGATCACAAATCACCCCAATTGTAGTTCTCCACTTTAATCAACCTGCCTTAATTCTATGCATAATATTCTCCTCGATTTTGCCATTGCGCTGAATCACTAAACCTAAATATCTAAAATAATAAACCTTCGACCACCCTCCTCGTCTTTAATTTTAATTGCACCACCATCTCTCCAAGCATTACTAAAATTACAATATATGTATTTCTTCTTGCTTATGCTAACCTTCAAACCTTTAAACCCTAATGCTTCTCTCTATCTTTCTAACTTAGTATTAGGACCTATTCTATTTTCGTCCACTAATACGTTGTCATCCGCAAACAACATACTCCAAGGTACTCCATCTTGAATATGTTTTGTAAGCTCCTCCATCATTAAAATGACAAGGTAAAGACTTAAAGATGATCCTTGATGTAAACCTATATTAATAGGAAATGCACAAGTACCACATCCTCCTATTCGAACACTAGTGACTATACCTTCATACATATCCTTAATTACTTTGATGTACACATTGGATACATGTTTCTTTTCTAGCACCCACCACAAAACTTCTCTAGGTACCCTATCATAAGCCTTTTTTAGGTTCACAAATACCATATGTAAATCTCTCTTCTTTTCTCTATATTTTTGCATTAATCTCCTGAGTAAATAAATAGCTTCAGTGGTTGATCGGCTGGGCATAAATCTAAATTGTTTATCTTCTATGCCCATTTCCTGTCTTATTCTATATTCTATGACTCTCTCCCCAAGTTTCATAGTTTTATGTCCTGATAGTTCGTGCAACTCTGAACATCCCCTTTATTTTTATAGATGGGCAGTGAGATACTCATCCTCTAGTCGTTAGGCATTCTCTTAATACTCAAAATGTCATTGAAAAGTCTATTCAACCACTCTATCCCAATATCTCTCAAACTTTTCCGTACCTCTATAGGAATTTCATTTGACCTTACTGCTTTTCCAATTCGCATCTTCCTTAGTGTTATTCTAACTTTCGAAGCCCTAATTCTTCCATGTAACATATAAATCTTATCTGAAGATAAATTAGGCAACTCTAGTCTAAATTCTCCAACGTCATTCTCATTAAATAAATTATAAAAATAAGTTTTCCATCATTCTATAATCTGCTCATATTTTACTAGTACATTTTTATCAATGTCTTTGATGTATCTAACACTTCTAATATCTCTAGTCTTTTATTCACATGACCTAATAAGTTTAAATGTATCTCTCTCTCCCTCTTTTGTATCTAACTTTTTATATAAATTATCATACACCCTAAATTTTGATTCCTTAATTACTTTTCTTGCTTCCGTTTTTGCATGTTTATACTTCTCCAAACTCTCCCTACTTAGATATTTTTTCCATTCTTTATAAGCTATTTTCTTGTCCCCAAACGCCTTTTTGGACCTCTTTATTCTACCACCAACTTTCTTTATATCGTGGTCCTTCTTCTGTACAAACTCCTAAAACTTCTCTTCATATCTCTCTAATACGACTCGCCATATCAATCCACATGTCGTTCACATCCTCATGTCTCTTCCATAACTCATCATTGCTAATTTTATCCTTAAACAACTCCATCTTTTCACCTTTTCGATCTCTCCAACGTATCCTTGCATGCCTACTTATCTTAAACTCATGTTTCCACCCCTGAAAGTTGATATCAGTTACCATTAGTCTATGTTGGGTACCAATACTCTCTCGAGGTATGACTTTACAGTCCTTACATATTAAATGATCACTCGCTTTAGTAAGAACAAAATCTATCTGGCTATTCTTCTGACCACTCTTAAATGTTATAAGGTGTTCATCATTTTTCCTGAAGCATGTATTTAGAAGAATTAAATCATACGCCATAGAAAAATCTAAAATCATCTCACCCATTACATTATTCTCTCCAAATCCATAATCACCATGTACTTTCTCAAAAAAATTTCTTTCCTTCCCGACATGGCCATTCAAGTCTCCCCTAATAAAATATTTTTCTTGGTTAGGTATACTTTTAATGACTTCATTCATCTTCTTCTAAAATTCTCATCTAACATTTTCTTGTAGTTCAACTTGGGGAGCATATACACTAATAACGTTAATCACCTCCCCTCCAATCACCAGCTTCATAACCATCATCCTATCGCCAATTCTCCTAATATCAACAACGCTATCTTTTAAATCCCTATCTACCATGATGCCCACCCGATTCTTATGTTTGTCCGTCCCCGTATACCATAATTTATATTCCGTACTCTCAATTTCTTTAGACATTTCTCCAACCCATTTAGTTTCCTGCAAGCATAGAATATTAATCTTCCTCTTACACATCACATTCACCAATTCTTGAGTCTTACCCGTCAGCGTTCCAATATTCCAAGTTACCAACCTAAGCTTATTATCATGGATTAACTTCTTTATCCGTATCCGTCCACCATATGCAGCAACCCTCGTTCATTTGATAACGTGTCCAGACGAAAACACAGCGCATCACTTCCGGGCGACCCCCTAGCCCACCCTAATCCGTTATTCACTACATTCGGGCGGTGGAAATACAGCGTGTCTCTAGTAGGGAACGCCCCAACGTTTAATATCTTTGAATTCATGTCATAAAAGTTTTGACAAAATTTTTCGTTGGCTGTCAGCTACCTAACGCAACCCTCCTCTTTCACCCAAGTTTAGGACCGGCTGTGTATAAGGAATAAAGTATCGAACCCTACCAACAAAGTTACATTTAAGAATTAATATGAGATAATGAAAGCAAATAGATTGGAAATTAGATATGAACAAAAATTTTAGGGTCCATTTTCTAATTCTTGCTTTTTATTTGATTTTGAATTTCTGTTTTGTTTTTAGTTCATATTTTTTATTCTATCTCAATCTCTTGACAATTCAAGGGGTACAATTAAAAAGGGGTTTATACTAAAGATCTCCCTTGTCTTTTGGTCTTATACCATAAACCTCCCCTGTCATTTGACAAATACCAATCAACTCCATTTGCCAATATTTTATTTGAAAAGACCATTTTACCCCTTATTTTTTATCATATATTATTCAATTAAAAAGTTCTAAATAAAATTACTGATTTACCCTCTTGATTTTTCTCCTCTCACCACCTCTCTACCTGTGTACCTCATTTCTCTCGATCTCTCTTATCAGTCCTCTTATCTCCCTCAGATCTCCTGTTCCGAGCTTCGGCCAAGATTGAAGATCCTGATTTACTGCCTCCATACCTCAACCATCATTCGTTGTTTACGTACTCGGACTTCATTCGCCGTCTTGCCGTCATCTATCTTTGCTCCAGTTCTAAAGAATGGAGTTTACAATAAAACCCACAATTGTTGTGAAAATCATGGGGAGGACGGGATCTCGAGGACAGGTGACTCAGGTGAGAATGACGTTTCTTGATGATCAAAACAAGTTTATCATGAGGAATGTAAAATGACTCATTTCTTCACCCTTTTCATTTTCATTTCTTCACCCTGTGAATCGACTTTCTTCCCTATTCCATCCTCGACAATGAAGAAATCGATTTAATCTACCAAACACGGGTAGATTTCTTCGGCTCCGGCGGCGATTAATTCTTTAAATCTGTTCGGAGATTTAATCTACCAAACATGGGGGTAGAAATTGAAAGAAGAACGACGAATCACATTAGTTCGTTTTACCAAGTAAGATTTTTTATCTTTTTTGTCATCTCGAATTGTGTAATTTTAGGGTTTTGGATTGATTTTTGGAGATTCGGGTAGACGTTTGACTTTTTTTGATGGATTTGGAGGTGATTTACCAAACGATTTGATCGTATTTTTCGATTAATCGTGTCGTTCTTGTTCGAATTTTCTGTTATAGAGTTCTTCGTCTTCTTACAATTTTTTTTTGCACTAATTTCTGCAAGTTGATATAGGAGAAGCCTTTTGTTCGATTTCGGGTTGACACAATCGATGTTTTAATTGATGAATTTTCGCTTATAAGTCGTATATAATTGTTCAATTTTTAGCTGCATTTCTTTTTCTTAGAATTTCAACTTCCTACTCCTCCAATGGAGGATTTGGGTTTTTTTTTATAAATTGTAGATCACTTGAATTCTAATTATTTGGTGTTCGACTGAGGTGGAGATGCGAGAGGGAGGACAACGATGGCTTCAACTGGATTCGGTGGTGACGACCATTTTTTGAGGGCGCAGAGGTGCCGTTGTCAGTGGCGGTTGCAAGGCTATGGCGGGGCGATAAAGGTCGTCGGAGCCAGCCACTTGGCGAGGATAGGAGAAGCTTGTTAGTGGTGGTGGCAGCTCTACAAAGGAAAATAGGGTAGTTTTTTTTTTTTTTTTTTGTCATGTAATGAAATGGAAATGCTTTGAGGTAGAGAAAGAAGGGTATACTTGTCCAATAAATTAAATTAAGAAAGAATATTTATGTTATTTTATTGAAGTTAAATGATTTTGAGGATATTTTTGTCAATATCAATGTTGTGTCAATAACTAGGTTTCAATTGTAAAATTACAAGGGAGTGATTGGTATTTGTCAAATGACATGAGATATTTGTGATATAAGACCAAAAGACAGGAGAGGTCTTTAGTATAAACCCATTAAAAATTATCATTCTGCAACGTCACTACATGCGATAGATCTACAGACTCAGCCACCACCGAAGGACATATGGACATGGGCCATTCAAGGTCCTGATGATCATCGGTAATGCAATCTAAATCTGTTAAATTGTTTTTTGAATTTTGGTTTCACTTTACTTTTGTGTGTCAGTGAAGTTTGGGTTGCTACATTCTCAGGATTGGAAGGTACCCATGAATAATGGGTCCACAAATCAAGGGTCTTATAGGGTCTCTGACGCAAAACGACGACAAATCGTTGGCCATCAATCGCAGCTCAGATGAGGTGAATGAGGTTGGTGTCGAGGTCTGCACTTTGGATATGCGTGGAATGGGTCGTACTCCGTACCCACCAAAAAGTCATATTTTAGATGTTGAATTTAACTTACTTTGCATTTTGACAATTGCTGGAATAATATAACTTTTGTTGAATTTTGCCCTTTAAAAAAACACATTATCATCTAAAATCTTCAGAAATTTTATGGCTATATGTGGCTCGAAACAACTAAAATCTTCTATTAACTTGCCTCAGACAGCTAGCTATTGAGAGTTTATAACTTGAAAAAAAAAAAAAAAAAAAAAAGGGCACTATCATTTTTGAAAAAGAGTTGGCAGTAGGCCAAACTGTCATACTTTGGTCAACGTGTCATGTTGACATTGTTCAATTATTATTATTTCTATTATTATTATTATTAAATATTATGGCTCTGTTTCTATTTACAAAATTTTGGGAACATAAATTGAAATTTGAAAAAAATGTTTTCTTTTCCAATTCTTAATTAATGTTTGTTGATTCTGATTAGGGAAGAACATAGCCCAACCGAAAGGAATCCATGATTGTTGAGCTCAACTTAGCTTAGAACAACTACCTAGCAACTTAGATAGAAGGACAGGTATTATTATTTTTTTTAATTATTTTTTTTTTTCGATTAGTATTATTTCTTAATTACTGTTTCGTTCTCATTAGTATTGTTTCTTGATTAATGTTTCAAAAACTAAAACTACAAAAACAGTTTAATTTATCTGTTTTTTATATAGATTATTCAATGTCCTCAAAAGTTTGTTTCGGTTCTCTGTTTGTTGTTTCTACTCTCAATATTCTGGTAACATGAATTGAATTTTTGAAAAAGAAAAAGAAAAAACAAACTTTTGTTTTGTTACCATTTTCAGGTTTAATGGTATGCAACAGTTCTTGCAATTTAGATTGAGACCCATTTGTGGCTTTAGATTCTAAAACAAGAACAAATCAAAATTCACCAAGGAGTTTGGTGAAAGAACTTGCTGATATTAAAGAATTTGAGTCCAAGTATTTACTTTTTCATTTTTTTTATTTTTGTGTCATTCCCTGATAATTTTTTCATTCCCTGATTTTTGTTCAAACAATCTAAGATCATAATAGAAATATTTGTTTTCCCATATTTCTATTTTAATTCTCAGAATTGTTAGAAAATAAAAAATAAAAAAAAAAACAAAAAAATAAAAACAAAAATCAGGGAACAAAAACGCTAAAAAATAAGTCCATCAGTTTTTGTTTGTTTTGTTTTTTTTTTAAAGCAAGATTGGATATGTGTTTATTTAGCGTTTTTGTTCTCATATTTTTGTTCGTTTAGAGTTTTTCTTCCCATGAGTTCTTAATGAAAATATTATAATCGTAATAAAAAATTACTATATATAATCTTATATACAAAAAGCAGGTAAAATAGATTTTGGAAATTCGTTTATTGAAAAACAGATTTTCAAAATCCGTTTTTCGGAAGAGAAAGAGAAATGGATTTTTAAAGACCGTATATACGATGCAAGTTTTCTTTTATATAAAATCCTAAAAATAGAGATCAAATCTCTGTTTTTAGCATAAACCAAGATCCGATCTCTATTTCTTCTTGACCTCCATTTCGGAGGAATTCAACTGCATTTTTTTTCTTATTCTCATAAGCCTAAACCCCAATTCTTAATTTTTCTCTTCACCTTTCTGAACCCCCTTCTCCATTTTTATCATAACCCTAACCCTAATATTCAATTAGTGCTCTTTAAATTTAATATGTGAGGTGATTTTTAGAATAGAAATTTTGGATGAATATATTTAACATATGTATGCATTGTTTTAAAAATATGCTATTTTTAGACCAGCACAACATGCATGTTTTTAAAAATTAAACTAAAATTTTTATTAATAGTATTTAAAAAAAATTGATTGTTAACATTCAGAGTATTGTTTATTTTAATTTCATGTTTAATAATATTTTTAAAAAAATAAATAATACATTTAGGGAAAAAAAATAAATAACTTTAGATCACTCTCATTTGTTTTTACACCTAAAAATAAAGCAATAAAGAGCTAAAAAAAAAATTAAGTATTAAGTTCCAAGATGATATATATAATTTTTTGACTTTCTAACGTGTGTTTGAATAATAATTTTACTTATTTATTTATTTTTAGATTTTTTTAATTCTGTTTTTAAAGTTAACTTTTAAGCAGATATAATGACTCCCAATTTGTTGGTTAGTAAATATTATTTTTTAAAATTTTATTAATCATTATCAATTAAAAAAAAAAAGTCACAATAAGAGAGGAAAAAGATAACATACAACTTTCTTGACCAATTTTATATGTCATATTTAAAAAAAAATAATAATAATGTTTTTGCATAATACCCATTTTTAGTAAATATATTATTATGGGCCCTAATAACCAAGGCCCATACAACAAAAACCCACTATATTATTTATTTCTAAAGAAAACCCCAAAACTAGCCATAAACAATTCAAAGGCGATTTGGCTTGAAGAAACCATCAGGTATTTTTGGAAACAATCAACAAATTAAATAAGGAAATTCTCATTCAAAATCCTTGATCAAGCTATGAAAATGGATGTTTTTTGGGTGAATAATCTTTCCACACTCATTTCTCATTACCCTAAGTTGCAAACAATCAAGTAGATAACCCTAAATTACTAAAATCTGGTGAACGTCGATGGTTGAGACGACATTACTACCAAAATGGCGACGACAGTGGAGGGATTTTTGAGGCAGCAACAGTTGGGGATTTAACGATGACGACTATAGCTACGGGTAGCGACGACGGAGGCAACGGCGACAGAGGTGAATGGTGTGTTTTTGTTTTCAATGAGTTGTTTGGTTTTTGTTTTTCATGACCTTGTTTGGTTTTTGTTTTCAAAACCACTTTTCTGAAAGTTCAAGGCCCTGTTTGTTTTTGTTTTTCAAGGCCCTGTTTTGGGTTTTATTTTTCATGGTAAAATTCTTCATATTTATTATAGGAGGAATTCAATCTTTAATGTTTTACTACTAGGCATGATTTTTTCACTGGTACTTTTTAATTGATTGGTTACTTCAATGGTTACTGCTATGGATACTACAATGTGTTTACCGAAATTTGAATGCATCCGCATTCTTTTATGCTTTGCACCCTTGTATTTCCACTAGCCATGGAATCAAGTTAAAGTTTTTGCACTACTAATTTGGACTAAATTTCACTTTGATCCATATGGTATAAATTTGGAACATATAACACCTTAAAGTTCTTAATCGTCCCATCGCAGGCACAGTCATATTCACGTTTAAAATTTTGGTTGAAAAAAAAGTCTTGACTTACACCTAATTTTCTCCGGTGCATTTTTTAGTTAGGATGTATGCAATATTGATTTTGTTGATATATGTATCAAATTGATACCATTCATATATGTGCATAGTCCGGGTCTTATTGTTCACAAATACATGGGCACACATTTTTTGTTGTACAACAACAATTTAAAGGGACTAAGTAAGGTTATTGCACCGAATCATTCCAATGGTTACGGCATAGTAAATATTACCAATTTTTCAGGGATAATTTGTCCAATTGTAACTATACAGTAATAATACCACGAATACGCCCACAATTGGAAGTGATTGACGAAAATGTCGCTGCACAGTAAACATTATTGACAAATGTATAATGACATAATGTTTGTTGTACAACAACAATTTTAAATTGATTAGCTTGAATGTTACTGTACAATAATAATTGATACATATCGTAATATATGTACAAACATGTTTTGTACTTTTACAATCGTTTATACGTGTTACTGATAATCAGATACATTGTATTTTTATTTGATCAGGGAATGGAAAATTGGGCAGACGTCATACTTGTGTGTAAACACATGGGGACCACACATATTTTCGGTGTTGATAGCATCGACCATTGAGGATTTATATGACCTCGTGTGTGACAAGTATTTGAGTTTGCGCATGGAAAATTTCAAGTTGAATTCTTACTGTGCAACTATCATCGCGTTCAACGTTTAATTTGTTCAACAACAATCATATTAGATCGATTAATTAATGAACAATAATAAGAATATTAATGGGAATGATTTTGATTTTGTTTCAAAAATAGATTTTGGTTTTGTTTTATTTGATAACAAAAATGTGTTTTTACTACTTATAGAACAAATGATATTAATCACTTCATGAAAGTTAGTGTACAGTAACTATTAACATTTGCTTTAAATTTTTGAAAAGTATACAATTATTTGTGATTAACTATTATACGACAACAATGGTAATGGTGGATTGATTTTACGAAAAAAATGGATTTGAATTTCGGTTAAAAAATGTGATGTTACTATTCTAGAATTTTGATATCCCAGTTTTAGTCTTGGCTTGGTTGAACAATGAGCCCCTTATTCCCTCAATTCTTATTCATAAATACATAAAAAAAATCATGCACTAAAATTGCATTGCAATAACCTTTAGAGAGTGTTGACACACGATAAACGATAATGAGTGTAGATTTCATAAGAAACTGATAATAATTATTGTACAACAATATTTACTCAAATGCGATTATTACACGAATCATCGAGGCATAATAGATTAACCAATAATAGTGAAACAACACTCAAACAAAGCTAGAAATGAGTAATCAAATTTTTGATACCCTCTGTTGATGAAAATTCCACTACAAAAAATTGCGAACACACTGCCCAAATCAAACTGCTACCATAACAATTACAGCACAAGAATATTGCAAAGAGAAATATTTACTACACAGTAATAAAATATTTCATCGCCACTGAAATGTTGTTGCCGATGGTAAAGTCAATTGTCTTCGTCACTGAAACGTAGTTCGCTATCGATGATCAGCGCTGAAACATAGTCGCTAGAACGTCACTACTGATATCAGCTTTCCCACAACCAAAAGTCGTTGCAGATTGCCGCCGATGATAAAATTACAATTTGAGCACAACAACATTCGTCTCTTCATCCATAAGTATCACCGTTGTGCCCAATCAAGTCCACTAAGTATGCAAAACAATTGCAACTACCATAACACTGTTCAGTATATTTACATAAAAATTTTGACGGGCTGCAACTTTTCAAGAATTTTAACTGTTGAGTAACCCTTTTCACAAAATTTTACTATTTAAATTGAAAAAAAAAATTAAGGAACTATTTGGATAACTATTAAAATGAATACAAGTAATATAAGTGAGGGATTAATCTTGGCCATTGATTTTGGTAGGAGCAAGGAGATGAGAGAAAATGACAAATCTCAATTGTGATTGTTTTAAAGTTTTTGTCCTCCACTTTAAATATTATAATTATATTTAATGAATAAAATATTTTATATGTAATTGTGATAAGTATTTAATTTATAATTATAAAAACAAAGCAAAACAACTTAAAATAACAGAGATAGACATCAAATTGAAATGAAATGATGACAAGTACAAGTAATCACAAAAGGAAAAAAAAAATAAAACCTTAGATGAATTAGAAACATACTACCCATCATTGAACTTTTCTAGCATCGATAATTACATAGTTTTATCAAACCATTTGTAGTAAATATTTCCACCTTTATAATTGGATAGTTCTGCGTCATCTGTGTAGTTGGGATCATTAAAGTACTTTGACATCTTCTCATTTGCATTTAGCGCATTGTTCTTCTGAATCTTGTGAAGTTGTTGTTTGACGTGAATCCATTTCTCCATTTATTTTATTTCTTGTTTCAATGCACGACAAATTTTGTCGATATTATTCGGTTCGTTTTCCAATATTTCGAAAGACCGTAATTTCAGAATCTTGAGGTGGTACATATGAGACCTTACCTCATAAAGGTTCTTCTTTTCCATTACCATTGTCAATTGTAAATTCTTTGTTTCTTCATTATCCTTACCCCATTTGGTGTTGTTGTAACTCTCGTGATAACGACGATTGACCCAACGAATAATTTGCTTGAAAGGATCACCATGTACTAAGAAAGTTAATTTTCTCGTGATAGCATTCAGCCATACGCTAAAGAGATCTAGTTTTCGCTGAACACCGGTCCAATCTATAATAACATCCCACAAACTGCACAATAAATTGGGGGTAACACAACTTATCTCAGGCATCACACCATACTAATGGGCGTCGCGGTTTGTCTTCACTCCAATGTATAATTTTTTACGAGTGTATTTGGATTCTATACCATATACCTATCTCATCTTGGTATTTAACATGGTCCCTTGTCCCTAAACCCTCACCAGTGTAATGAATCTTTATTGGTTCCTTGCCTTTGCCCTTATTCTTATCATTTCCTGACCCACTTACCATTTAAACTGATTTTTTAAGTAATAAAAATAGATAAGAGAATTGAATGTGGTGCCAAAATAAAATTTCCCCAACCACTTTCCTGTCCACAACTTTCCCAATTTCTTCACTAATTTCCCACCAAACTATTTTCCTTCAATTTTATGTATTTTTTTTCTCACCAAAATATTTTCCTCTATTATATTCCCATTTCCCTCCAATTTGCTGCCTATTTCCCGCCCTAAATTTTCTATAAATAACAAAAGTCACAGTTCTCAATTTAATCACCTGAGGTACTCCGGTAAAGTGTTTCTAAAGAGAATGAATAGAATATATGAAGAAGAATAAGGTGAATGTTTTGTGTGTGTGTGTGTGTGTGTGTGTGTGTGTGTGTGTGTATGTATGTATGTATGTATATGTTACTCTATTTTTGTTTCTATTCCTAATTTGATGGTTTTTTGTTTTGTAGGCAAGTATTTGGTGAATGTTAGTGGCCAAATAACTAGTCAGCATGTCGTCACATTAGGAGGGCTAATTCGAACGAGATCAGGCAACTTCTATAATGGTTTTGCAGGGACAAAGTTGTGTTGCTTCAACACTTTACCGAAGTGTAAAAAAAATGCTAGCATATGAAGTATTCGCCAAGGCCTTTTCATGTTGAACCAAACAATGTTTACAAATCATGTAATTTACTGTGACTGTAAAACTTTTGTTGAGGATGTGATAAACATAGGTAAGTTTGCACAAATCCTAAATGAGACAGGTAGCATAGTAAAGTACTTACCAAAATCGATGAACAACTTGACAGTTAGGATGGATTCAAAGGGTTGAGACTATTTATTTAAATTTAACGAGTTTGTAGAATTTCCTGATGGTATATGGAGGGATTATGTGAGTGCCCTTAAATATATCAAAGAACTAAAGTTTGTTGATCCGCCCATTTAACAAACTTTATTTTGAGGACGTATTTTGTAGTAGTTGTTATTGTAAGAGACTATGTGTTTGTTTCTACGTATTATTTTGGTATTGTAAACCCTTCTTGTTGTATGTGTGTTTTTTGAATGCAAATAAAGATAAAAAAAAAAATATGGTGTTTGTAGAGGTAGCATTATTATTATTTAACTGGAAATGATATAGTATAACCATTCTTCTTTTACACTAATCCATGCTATAACATTAATACTCTTGTAATAGTACGCACTAATTTAATTGGGGGCAAAAATCATTTAGCTCCAATTTAGCGCTAGTTTAAAAAATCAAAAAAACATGATTAAGACCAGTTTAGATAAATATTGCTCGTTTTATAACATGAGACCAATTCTTACTTACAAAAACGAATACTAAATTTTTAACTCAATCTAATCCTGACTTAATTTCAAGTACAACAAATCTAATACAATAACTAAAAGTGGAAGCCATTACCCAAACTGAACGAGAGCTCTCCATTGCTGTTTCCCTGCATTATATGAATTTATCTCTTTGTATTCTTTACTTCAGTGAATTTAAATGCATTGAAGTAGAATTTTAGTGGCCCTAATATTTTTTTTATTTTCAAAAAAGATTTTAACGGATTTCAACAGACGTAGGAAATAATTTATTATGTTATGTTTGGTTATTATTTTTTGAACCCTGAAGGTATGTCAAAGGCGTCGATCCTACTATCACTCTGTTATGCGCAACCAGTGTTGCAGCCCTGGCGATGTCGCCTCCTTATGCCTAATCAAACACCAGATCTGAGCCTCAACAATTAATTTTTCATAATTTTTGTTTTCTTTCGATAACTAAAAATTTAATTTCTTTGATCCATTACTTTTTGTTTTTTCTGGAAAGCAATTTGTAGGCGGTGATGATCTTATATCTATAAACAATATAAATCGCACTCGTATCTTGGCTGGGAAATCCATAAGGTATGTCAAAGGCGTCAATCCGATTATCGATCTCTTACGCGCAAACCAGTGCTACAACCCTGGGGGTGTCGCCTCTTCCTTCTACCTAACCAAACACCAAAATCTGAGTCTCACTAACTAATTTTTTATTTAAATTTATTTTACCATTATTGATCCCAAGGTTTTGATGAACAATTCAGTATTGATGTTTTGGTGGAGCTAATGTTTGATCAAGTGTTTCAGTGATTTAAAGTTCCAATAATGAAGATGTCAAAGTGAATGGATGCTAAATGAAGATATCAAGATGATGAAGAAGTATTAAGAATTTGAAGACATTAAGAAAAACAACCCAGGTAAATATAAATTCTTAATATCCCATTTAGGAACACACACACGACACAAAATAAATTTTATCTTTTATGTGTGTTTTGGTTGAATATATTTATTTGCTCCTATGTGAATTAAAAAGAAATATTCTTGAATGACTAAAGTAGAATATAAGAGTATTAGTGGAGTTCATTTGAATATAAATATAAATAAAGGGGCAAAATTGTAAAGGAAAGTAAGTTCAAAACGAGATCAGAGAAGTGATTCAGGAGGGTACAGTCGACTGAGGAGTTGACCGAAGAAATAAGATGAACTCTCTGAATCTGTGAGTCGACAGAGATGTCGACCGATAGAAGGCAAACTCTCTGAATCTACGAGTTGATAAAGCGGTCGACCGGTGGAAGTTTGGCAAACTCTCTAAATCTGCGAGTCAACTGAATAGTCGACCGATCAAATGCATGGGATACTTCCAGTATCATTTAGTCGACCGGGCAGTTGACTGAACACGCAGTTTCAGGATATTGGTTGATCCGATTTTAAATCCAAAAGTAGCTTTTTTTGGTAAAGATTTAAGAGAAATTTCGGGGATATTCTTAACATTTGAGATGTGGTTCATATACTAATTAAATCTTTTCAATATGGTTCATTAATTATTAAAGTTTCTCAATTTGGTACTTAAAATGGATTCTATACTTATTTGTTTTAATTGAGAAATACTTTGGAGATTTAATTGAGAGTTTTAAAAGTTATTATTAAGTGAAATTGAACCTAAATAAAGTCCTCATGTTATGAAGGGTCTATAAGAGTATTTTATTGTCATGACACTTGTAAACTAGCCGTTAGGAGGCTGATTACATGTGCCCTTATATAGACCTACGAATTTTCTAAGAGAGAAAATCATTCTAATCATTCTAAGAGATAAAATCAGTCTATATCTTTTTGAGAGAGCGTTTATAAGAGTTATCATTCAACGATACTGTGAGTTGTTCTAAGAGTGATTTTGATAATCAACTGCAATCAATTTGTGCTGATACCGGAATTGAAGCTATATTGTTTTCATCATTAATTATGTGGATTCCAGGTAAGATATTTCCATATTGATTATTACTTGTTTATTATTGTATTTTGGAAATTGATCTTAGAAATTGTTTTTGATTTTTTAAAGAAAATATTCTTTCAAACAATTTCTTGAATCTGATTAAGTGCTCCAATTTGCTACCCATATATTGTTAAAATAAGATTTCGGCATCTCACATAATCCTATCACTAGTTGGGATATTAATTGAGTTTATATATATCTAGGGTGGTAAAAGCTCCGACTGAGATTTACTTATCAATTTTTGTATTGGTGAATTGTGACGGGTTAAATATCATTGGGGATATTTAATCAGTGGTAGTTAGGTTTCAGTCTATTCCTGAAAAGAGATTAAGGTAGTGATTCTCCCTAGATAAGAATTGCGTGTTTGTGAGTGATTTTGTAACGGTTCAATCCTTACCGGGTAAAAAGATATTTGGAGTGTTTTGGTGAGATTTTGATTCTTGAGCCTAAGTGTTAAAAAGAATTAGGTTATTCTTTAACCTGTAAAAAGTAAGGGTTATTCCTTAGCTTTTGAAAAGGAAATTGTAAATGTTGATTCTGAGCCTGTAAAAGGATCAATGTGCAGGTTTGGTTCCTACCTTTAAAGGATTCTTGGTTTTAGTGGGTGCAACCTCCGTGGAGCTCAGGGGACTGGATTAGCCAAGAGTAGCTTGATGAACCAGTATAAATCTCTGGTGTGTTACTTTCTTAATTTGTCTATTTTTGCTGTTTGTGTGTGCACCTAGTTGATTGATTAATTTCACTGTGTTATAGAGATAATAATTAATTTAGGTATAAAATTAATTATTTGATTTATTGATTTTTATTCTGATTATTTTTTAATTACCCAATTCACCCCCCTCTTGAGTATTCTACTGGGCCAACAACCATTATTTAGATTTAATTTAGTTAGTTCTTTTTAGATTCATTTTTATATTTATCCCAATTGTGATTTATCCCTTGGCAGGGTACTTGGAAACCACTGCTATCTTTCCGATGTCTCCACGGTCATCACGTCTCGAAAGTAAGATTTGAGTTCATCACCATCACCCTTCTTTCGATTAATTTAGATATTTTGATTCATTTTGAATTTCACACGTGTAATCTGTATATGAGCTTTGTAATGGTTGCTTTTGAAGATCAGCAACAGTTTTATAAGAGTTTCATGACCAATGAAAGTACCTAGCAAAGAAGATGAGACAGGACCTAGGTAAGGTTTGTGCAAGTTTTATGTTCTTTTGTGTTGTATGAGATATTACCTGTGCATCTAGGGTGGTATTTGTTTTGTGTTTGTATTCTCATATTTGTTTTAGTTCACAAAAATATGGGAAAGAAATATGTTCTCGCCTTGTTGCCATGTTTTATGTCAAAATTCTTGAAATAAAACAAAATTGTTGGCAAAAAAAAATTTCAGATTTATATTTTCTTGGGACAGTTGCGAAAAGAAAGTTGAATGTGACATCTAATGAACATAGCCTTTGATTGGACTTAGGAACACAAACTAAGTTTATGTTTTTGTTCATATAATCAATTTCCATGTGATAATTCTCTTTAGTGAACCATTTTTGGCTATTGCAAATTCATCACTTGATTTATTGTTATGGGTTTTCAGTGATTACCTATGCTTGATCAATTTCCTTTTGTTTTTTTTTTTTTGTTTTTTTTTTTTTCCCTTTTTGAAGGGGAACTATTTTTTCCCTTTGCCATTGGTGAACACATGCTCAAAACCACCATATTTTTTGTGTTTCAGATCTCATTATTTGCTTCATCTGTTTCTATGTTCTTTTGCAAAACTTCTCTTCAAATCCACCACAACACAAGTATTATTGATCTCTGATTTTATTTACTATTTTAATTTAAGAAATGGGTAATTTCATTGTCTTTTTTCAACAATGTTTTGGTTGGATTTTGATCTCATTGATCTTTTTTTTTTTTTTTTTTTTTTTCAGAAATTCTCCTCAAATCCACAAAAAATAAGTATTCATTTCTGATTTTATATACCATTTTCATATCAAGTGAGTAATTTCTAAAGTTTTTTCCCCAACTATTTCTAATCAGGCTTTACATCTCATTATGTGCTTGATTTGTTTCGTGTGTGTGTGTCTATATATATATATATATATATATATATATATATATTAATAAATCAGAATAATGTTTGCTGACTAGGACATTTTAAGGGCTAGGATTGATTTTCACAAAATGAATGGCTAGGATTAGCTCGACCTTTATAATTAACTGCCATAGTCTTAAAATGTAAATTGAGGGTTGCTCAAGAGGTATTTCAGGTGTTTTATATAGTCATCTGTATACTTTTTATAGTTTTTTTCGCTCCAAGCCCTAACATGACAGCTAATAGGATTTCACAGCCACCCACGCTCTATTTTCCTCTGCCCCAAGTTCATCGATACACCTCCCTTCCCTTCACAAGTTCATCACTTTCTCCACATTCGTCTCCCATGTTCAATCCCTACTCCACGGTGATCGATTCAGTTTTTATCCCTCTCTTCTTAACCATAATTGTTATGATTCTCCTCTTCCATCTCAATCTCAAGAAATCATCTCCATCGCCAATCGACAGATATGAAATCGCCATCGCCACCAACAGATCTTCCATCGCTAGCCGCTAACGCCTTCATCTCGCCATCAACGGATTCTTCATCGCCAGCCGCTAACACCGTTGCCATATCCCCCTTTCCATTGTTCTCTCTCTATCAATCAATCACTGCCTTGATCAGGTACATTTTTCTTCTTTCATTTACACCCGGTTTTTTGTTCCCTTGATCTTTGTGTTTCTAATCCAACTCATCTGAACACAATGTTGTAAAAAAAATATTGAACTGAAATGTGAAAAAAAATTTACACTCATTTACTTCATTCATTGTATGTTCATTGAAGGATTCCAGTAATTTATATATTGTTCATTGGTAATTTATATAGCGTTCTCATTTTCTATTGAGTTTTTGCAGTAAATGAATACTAATTTTGCAGTGGTTTGTTTAGTGTTAATTTTTAAAAGACAATTCAATAATGATGGCCTTTGTTTAGTGTCTGTGTTTCTGTTTAATGTTTCTGCTTAGCGTTTGTTTCGTTTTTTTTGTGTTTTAGTGAAGCATAATGTGTTTAGTAAAGTAGAAACACTTATACGTGAGAAATAGAAATAGAAATGGTGAACAACCTTCTTTGATTGTATTCTTCTTCTTCTTTTGAAGAACAGTTTAAAGAACAGTTTATGTTCCCAAATGCATTTGATTATATGTATATCTAATTTATGCCTATTTTTTAAAAAATTTTACAAGATGAACAAATTACTCTCCCCTGATTTGGGTTTCTGTTGATTTGATGATTATATTGGGATTATTCCTTGATTGAAGTCCAAAGGTTGAGTGTTTCAGATCATTTTCATCGAATGTAAGTTTCTTCTCTTTTTTCTAAGAACTCAAATTTCTTCTCTGTTTTCTAAGAACGAAATGTTCTCAATTGTTTGTTTTTGTTCCAATGGTGATAAAACAAAATGTTCTTATTTTTTAAAATAGAAATTACCTATCTTCTTCCTTGACTCAGTGACATAATGTTTTAGGTTGTCTGCCGGCTCCATCCAAAAAAAAAAACTGTTTCTGTTTTCTGTTCCCAAAAAAAACATTTTTGTTTCTGTTTTTCTGTACTCAAAGACAAACTGTTTATGTTCCCCAAAAAAAGGTCACTGATTTCATTTTGGAAAAACAAATTGTTTTTGCTCCCAAAAAAATTGGGTTCATAAATTGATGCGGAAGTGTTTTTCGTTGTAGAGTTTTGTCAATGGCCAAGGTTTAAGGGTGGCAGAGGGGTTGAAACTCAAGTGTTTCAATTTCGTTTTTAGGTTTGTCGATACAATTTTGTTTGTGCTATATATAATGTGAAAGAGTTGTTTTTGTTTTGTTCCCAATTTCTTGTTTCGTTAAATAGAAATAGAACTTATCCTCTTCCTAGATTTTTTTTATGAACTGTTGCGAAATTTAAGAGTCAAATTTGTTAATGTTTTAGTTTTGCTCAAATGCAACTTGCAAACTTTCCTATTACAAATCATGATATTAATTCAACAATTTCTTTAATCAAGTGTTTTTTTTTTCTTTTTTAAAATGGATAACATCACCGATTATGGAAATATAAGTTTTTCAGATCAATTACATTGATTCTTTCGTCTCTTTTAATGTAACAGAAATTCATATTTATATTTTTTGATTTTCAATTCCCAGGTAAATGGAGATTTAGAAAAAACAGTAAGACATACAATTTTTTTTACCGTATTTAGATTAATCCAATATAATATAAATTGCTTATATTTTCGTAACTCATTAAAATTAAGTACAATGCAATACAAGCTTCAAGGATAATTTCTATGCGAAATATCATGTTCATTAATGCACAATTTTCGTTTACATATTCATTATAATTAACATATTTACTATCTATTATATAAACCAATGAAAGTAAATGGAAAAAGAGAATCAAAATGCAAGTGCAAAGAGAAAAGAAAAGACAAATGGAACTTCTAATATGGTATGTTGTTTATAACAATTTTTTTTTTGTCAACATGGAATTGTATGCTATTTTAATAAAAAGTAAATTCTAATAAATTTGTAGTTGATATTGTGAAATCTACAATTACGATTTATGAGATGTGAATTGAAGATCAATAACAATAGAAAGAAATAATTATTTGCTTTATTGTTTTACGTATGTGCATATCCTTCAAAGTTATGTGATATATTGAAATGAAAAAATTTAATTTCTTTAGCCATTCTATTCGTTATGAAATTGTAACTTATTATGTAATGATATGCATTGAAATTCTAAATTGATTTTCCTGAATTAAATTAAAAAAAAAAAAAAAAAAATGAACTTCAATGTTTTCAGGTTAATGTTAAAAAATATTTGAATTTTTTAAAATCAAGTCAATAACTTTTGAAAAACAATTCGACAATCTTCTAATTCAATATTTAAATTGTTTTAATTCATAAATTTAAATTAAGATTGGCAAATCGCCAGATGATATTTTTCCTTTATGATTTATATTAAAATATTAGTCAACCACCGAAAACAACTTTTCCAAAGCAGCACAAGCCCAACGAGCATGTAGGAAAAGAAAAGGATATAACCATGAAATTACATGACAATTTGTTGGAGAGTCATCTACGCCTGCACCAAAACGTAGAATTATTGAGCATCTCAATGTTAGTGCAATGACTTCTTTATGTTCACATACATAAGTAATTTTTTATTTTTTTATTTTTATTTTTATTTTTTATCTTAATGTATATAATAGATTTTATATTGTAGTCTTTTTTTGCTAATATATTTACTTTGATAATTCAGGTTATTGTGGCGCTTTCTCATTGGCCGACTCATGTTCGTGTGTCTCTTCAAATATTCATTAATGTGGTCAAAAGAATTTATGGAAGATGGATTAAGTATTTAGTTACTTAAAAAAATATGAATGTAATGTCAGTGTAATAAATTTCATTTAATTTTTTTATAGATTTTAGTCCTGATGTGACAATTAAATTAATTTTAGTATTGTATATTAATGTTTGTTTGGTGAGCGATTTTTAATGCAATTCAAGAATGATAGTTATTTAAGATTTATAATACAAAATTAAATTTAGACGCTAACGAATTACACCCATGCCTTTCGGCACAGGGTATATGTTATATATATATATATATATATTAATTATATTTTACCTCCTGTGATTTGGCTAATTTTCACTTACCCCATTTAGTTTGAAAATCGCCACTTACCCCCCGGTGGTCAAATATTTGGTGCACTTAACCCCTACATGAGGGAGATAAGTGGTTTGAAAATTTAACCACAGGGGGGATAAGTGGCGATTTCCAAACCACAGGGGGGTAAAGTGAAAATTGGTCAAACCACAAGGGGGTAAAGTGTAATTAACCCTATACATACATACATACATACATATATATATATATATATATATATATATATTGCATAAACTATCCATCCCCATTCGTTTCATATTTATAGCAAATGGTGTTGGGGTTGGAAAAGGAAGACGCATTTGTAGATTGTTTTTTTTTCCCCTTAGATATAAAATGACCAACAACCCATCTGAAGATTTTTCTTCATATTTGGCTCTCGGCCTCTAACCAGCAAAGACTCGATTAGGTTTGTTTGTGTCCTAAATATCGTAGTTTGAAGTTTTTGTTTTTTTTTTTAATTTGCTTTGGCATTTATGTTGTTAAACATTCGGTTTTGTTGATCACTAAAGTTTTAGAACTTCCTATTTTGAAAACTGATATTTTTTTATCTACTTTTCATCTTAAGTTTGAATTTGATCTTAAGCTGACTCTTTTCAATATATATATTTTTTTTAATAATTAATCATATATTCTCTTTCTAACATTTATGCATTTCTTTTGTATTTGGAATTTTTTGGATTGACTTCTTACCTAATCGATTTTACCTATTTGATGAAGGAGCTAAATCACTTTTTAGCAAACAATCGCAAGTGCTTCTATTTCTTTTTCATTTCTAAATTTTGTTTTATGTTTCAGTTTTTGTTTTAGATTTCGCTTTCAATTTCTATTTTTGTTTTTGCGTTCTCTTTCTAATTTTTGTTTCTAATGTTTGTTTGATATTTCTATTTCTATTTTGAATTATCTTTTAGTTTTACATTTTGGTTTCTTTTTCGATTTTTGAAATTATGATTTTTTTCTTCAAATTATAGTTACTAATAATATCATTTTTTTTTGGTTAGATAGTGTTGGTTCAATTCTAAATTTTTCCTTCTTCAGTTTCTTTCGTTATGATTACAACGTTGTTGCCTATTTGGTGTAGGTGCAAGAGATTACTCTCTTTCCAAAAAAAAAATAGCCTATGCGTTGCGTGAAGGTCCATGCACTCATATATATTGAGATTTTAGGAAAATGTGATTTTTTTTACGAGTTTATTTTATTTTTAATCTCATTGTAAATAGTTTGTCAGGTGTATATATTATTTTTTATTGTTTTTGTAAATTATACCTTAAAGCTATCCACATAGAAGGAGGTATGGTCATATTATTATTGTTTTTCCTAGAAATGTGTATGTTCAAGTGAGATTCATTTTAAGAAATTAATTATTGTCGTAAGAACTTGATTTTTGAATACGTGTTATGGGAGTTTTATTTGGCCAGATTTTTTTAGTGTTTGTATTTGTAATGGGTTTGTTTCTTAATGAAGCATAATAGTGCTTTTAGGCATGTGTTATGCAGTAATAGTTTGGTACCAATATTTTGATTGTATAGTTTCATAATTGTCGATATTTTTATTTCAATTAGTTTGTAACTTAATGTGAAGATTTAGTTATAGATAAAATTGTCGAATTTTATTTTTTATACTATTGAACTTTTTTTATATTATTTTTTCATGTAATTTTTTATGTCTAATTTTTTTTTTTAGATTTGTTTTAGGGTGTAGATGAAATAGAAACAAAAATTTATTGGAAGCTCTATGCAGGTATATAAATAATATGTAATTATAAAGAATGTATGATCTTTTTTTTCCCCTTATTGGGAATTTAAAACATAGATGAAACGATACTCATTTTCTTCTATAATTTTAAAAAAAATATATATATATCTATTACTTGCATATAACCCGTCTTATGTTTATTTATTAGTTATTATTGATGTTCAAATGAAATAGATGCATAACGTTTGTCTCGATTGTTAGTTATGATTGATATTCAAATGAATAGGTATAGAATGTTATATGTACAAAGGAAATTATGTCAATTTGTTTTTTGCACATGTGTCTTCAGGCACGAGTTATATGCTAATATATATATATATATATATATATATATATATATATATATCTTATTTGAAATTTCATTTGGTTTATATTCAAATATTCCTTATTTAAAAAAAATTATATGTTTTTCAAGAAGAGATTTTATTGTACAAATGCATTTCATTCCTAACTTTTCCCAACACTAATAAAACATTGAAATAAGAATAGTCATTTCAATACTACATCTAATTTTTTTTTTCACCAAATAAGAATAGTAAAGACAATTTTATTTCATTCCAGCGTACCAAAAATAACGTTATAATACTTTTTTTCATCACTGACCCTTTCTGGTTCAAGCTCAAGTGTAATGTTTTAATAATTAATAAAATTTTATAAAATGATAGATTTATCCATATACCCGACCTAGCGCAACCCAAGAAATAAAAATAAAAAAAATACATGTACAAAAAAGAAAAGAAAAAATAACGAAGGGCAAACAAATGTTATCCAATTTGATCTAGCCTAGAAGTATAAATGTCAGCAAATAATTTGTTCATTTTTTTACTTTTTGAGATTTGATTGTTGATTTCAACAAGAAAAAAATATAATTATTTTATTTTTGGGTTAATTATACTTTACCTTATGTGGTTAGGCTGTTTTGCACTTTGCTCCCTTGTCGTATTGCGTCACCACTTTTCTCCTGTGGTTAGTCCTTTGTTGCACTTTACCCCATCGTCAGAACTTTGCCCCCTATGATTATACCTACATCAAGTGGTAAAGTGCAACGAAACCTAAGTACAGGGGTAAAGTAGTGAAGAAAATACCATGGGGGCAAAGTGCAAAATATTCTAACTACAGGGGGCAAAGTATATAATTAACCCTTTATTTTAATATAAACCATATGAGAGGTAAATGCTTGAGAAAATACTATATAGATTTAAAGAATTCAGTCAAACACACAAAATGTACTATACCCCTTTTTTTTAAATGGAAAAATACCGGGAAGATCCAAAATATCATCAAATTACCAGCTAAACCTGCTAATTAAATAATAAACAAGAAATCCAAGATTATAAATTACATGCATAGCGATGTCCCAAAATTCTTTTCCTTACACTTTCCAGATTTGCCCTCACGGCAATGAAGATTGTATAATAGGAATTGTGAATTTTCATATTCAAAAAAATTATTTTATTAAAATCAAAATAACTATTGTTGTATGTATTTTTTTGGGTTAATTACACTTTACCCCATTGTGGTTTGGCCAACTTGCACTTTACCCCCTTGTGGTTTGAAAATAGCCACTTACCACCCTGTGGTGAGATATTTGTTGCACTTACCACCCTATATCAGGGGGGTAAGTGGTTTGAAAATCTAACTGCAGGGGAGGTAAGTGGCGATTTTCAAACTATAGGGGGGTAAGTGCAAATTGGCAATACTACAAGGGGGTAAAGTATAATTAACCCTAATTTTTTCACAATCTAGTTATATATTCAGATTCCTCTGAATAAGATTTTCAAAACGATATCAAATTTACTATTTTTTTTTTCATTTGTCTTAGTTTTCACATTCATATTACATTCAACATGGTACTTCAAAAAAATTTTGTTTTTATTACATTGGATATTATATTTTTCAATCGCAGGACACACAGAACGTAGTGATGTTATATATATCAGTAACATCATAGTTAATATTATATATAGCATCTACATGCATCACAATTTAGAATTAGAAAAAAAAAGATTAATATCAATCATCAAATGTTATATTCAACATTAGTATCACAGGAATTATAACATGTCATGTAACATTTACTTGCAATACGATTCAGCACAAGTAATGTTACATTCCACAAGCAAAGAACTAGAGGGTAATAAGCAAATCCGTTGCGAACATTATAGCGTTGCTTCGGCTAGATTGGATGTTACATTCAACATGCAAATGTAAATTAAAATATAGTAATGTTAGATGCAACATTATTGTTACTTGAATATTATATGTAACATGGTGTAAAACATGCAAATATAAATGAAAATACAGTAATGTTACATGAATGTTACATGTAACATTGTGTAATTACTAAATGTTACAAGTAACATTTACACTTATTACGATAAATAACTCCAAAAAATATGATTAATATATCATTTTAAATAGAAATAATCACATATAATTATTGTGTAAAAAATTTATTGTTTCACATTCGGTTGTTTCCAACATTGCTAGAACTAGTCTTATGTTACCTAATTTAGTTTTGCATAAGGGAGAAGTGATTACATAATATTTATGAAAGTGTACATTAATTAGGCGCATTTTGGTCATGAAAAATGTTCCAATGACTACTCAGTTCACATAAAAAGTTGCGAGTTTACTTGATAATTTTTATACCTTTTTGGGATTACTTGGTAAACGTCATTTTTTCTATTTCATGAATTAATGACTACCTACTGCTACCAGTAAAGAGTCATTTCTCTTATGGTAATCTTATTTTGTACGTTTATAATCAACTGTAATATTTTTCGTTGTTTGTTAATTAAAAAAAATGCAAAAAATTTAAAAGTGAAAGAGAAAGAAAGAGATATTTTGGGAGTGTTTTATTTTGGTAGAACACTTGTTCAAAAGTGAACCATAAATGTGGACAAAATTTTGACAAAAAATAGTGCTGACTTTTATGTTTTAAGAACTCGGATTTGGGATTCTCCAAAACCGCAAGTTAGAGTCGTAGACTCACCTGCCCCATCCCCCTTGGGATACGGCATCACACATACAAGTTAAGGGTCTTATGCCTTTAGCCCAATAGACTCAGCTTCTCCCTACCGCGGGATACTCCATCACACACACTTTAGCCCAATGGACTTAGCTTCTCCCCGCCGCGGGATACTCCATCACACACACGTTAGAGTTCGACTTTAGCCCAATAGACTCACCCCCACCCCCACCCCCACCCCCACCCCATTTGGTATTCACCATCACCAAAAGTTAATCCAATTTAGAGACTTAGCCCAATAGACTCAATCCCCCCCACCCCACCAAACCCGAAATAAATAAATAAATAAATAAAAACTAAAGCATTGTTCGTTAACATTTTTAAAGTACTTTTTATACTTAAAAAAATAAAAATAAAATTATTTCTTGCAAAAACGAAAATAAAAAATATATTTAATAATGTGGAGCTGATATATCAGTGTTATCCATATACATGTTCTTGTTATCCAAAAAACTTTCGTAGATGATTGAAGAATATAAATATAAGCAAAAATCCATTAATTAAAATTGATGTTCTTAAATTGTCATTTTAAAAAGGCCAACATTTATGGGATTTTGATACTTTGTACCCCCAAAATTATTTCACTTTGGTTCCTATAGTTTCTATTTAAACCCATAATACCCTAAAATTTTGTAATCATCCCGCTTCAACCCAAATCAATAATTTCATTATAATTTCTCACGTCAACCACAAGGAGCGAACCTGTGGACCTTTACAATCGGACCTCGACGGTCTCCAACATGTTAAGAAGCTCAAGAAGATTGATTTCTTCCTTGTTCAGGTTGAAGTTCACCACAAACTGGTCGTACATGTCCGACAGTGACTGCAGAACTAGGTCTACAACTAAGTTATGGTCCAAAACTGACTCAAACCTTTTTAGTTCCTTAACCTGGTTCATCATCTTAAAAATGTGGTCTCTAATCAATGGCCCTACCTCCATCTTGTACATGAAAAACTCCTTAGAGATGGTGTACCTAGTAGTACTATTGTGTTTGCCGAAGAAAGACTCAGGCATTGCATATGAGCTCCCCAACCTCTTGAACTTTTTCTGGAGTTCATTGCTCATCGATGCTATAATATCACTGACCCTACTCATCATCATATATCTATTTTTTTATGGTAAGGTGTTCCTCATAATAATTGGCATCATATGCCACGAGAATTGAACCCTACATAATATAGTCCTATTTGTGAGAAGGCAAAAACAACTTAAGGAGTCTCTGCCAATCAGAGAAATTAGATCTTGTTAAATTGTTTTTCCTAAAAACATTTTGCAATGTTTTGATATTATGATAACTACGTAAAAAAATAAAAAAATAAAAAAAAGAAATGTATAATTTAAGCAAAAAAGTAATGTACATTAATTTTAAATCATAGATCGTTTATGAATCTAAATGTTGTACTACTAAAATTTTCACATCTCACATCCTTCTGGAGAAACGAGTACATTCCAAATGTTCCTATTGGGGAATTGAATAATCCTTACATTGTCAACGGGCTCACATAAGCAACATATTGGCCTGCGAACCTTTGAGGATAAGTAACTCTTACCTCTCGCCTTTTTGGACAAGATTCAACTCACATTTGGTCTATAGTTTGATCATACCTCACATCATTAGTATATTGGTATACCTCCCTAGTTGAATTATACTTTTTCCCATATAATTTGATCGAATTGCACTTTACACCCTATATTTTTCTTTGCCCACACGCATCACTATTGCCACCATCATTGTGGTCCTCTTGGGTTGAAGAAATCCCACCATCTTCATCTTCCATACAACTCGAACTCTTGAATCAAAAATCACGTCTCACCTTTACCAACGTCAATCAAAGCAGCCACCACCGCCATCACACATTATCGTCCAACTCTACTTTCACGACCTCGATTTCTCTGTTCATGCTTGCATTTCTTGCGTTTTTAAAGTCTCGATTTCATCTTCTTCTTTATTTATCTCATTGGTCCATTTCTCTCTCTTATTCCAAATCTGAATCTATTTTCGAAAGAATCAAGATTTGCAAAATCAGAGGTGGTCCCACTGTTGCACCATTGATTTGTAAATGAGGATGAAGAAGAAGAAAAGGTTTAGGAGAGAACAAAGAAGAAAGTCTAATTATAACTAATACACCTAAACTTTTTCTCATATTTTATTTTTGACCCTTATGTTTTAATAACTTATTAATTTTGACTTTTTAAGATTGCCTATTAACTTTGACCGAAAATATAATTATTGTAATTAAATATGAACCACATGGGATAAGTATTGATAAAAATATTGCACGAGTATAAAATATAATTCGATCAAACTACACGGGACAAAGTGTAATTAACCCTATATTTTATAAAAATAAAATAAAAAATTAGATAGATATAAAATTTTCTTCCACTGTACTTTTGGGCTCATTGTCATGGACCGCTTACTGACATGGTGGTTAAGAGGATCAAGGATATTAGCTAGAGGATCATAGCGCTTATACGCAGCTCTCAGCGAGACGAGCAATGACATCACTAGGCGTCCCTTTAGAGTCAAGGCATACTGACTCAATTTAGTTCAGAGACTATGTCTCAAGTCACAGACTAGACCAAATAAAAGGGGTTTGGCCTCCCTTTTACAAACTGATTAAGAGATATACTCTCTCTCCTAATGAGTCCGAGATAGGGCAAAACCAGTCAGCATCATAAAAGAAGACGTGCTTATAACCATGACAGTTTTATCCTAAATATTTTACAATAATTAAATAATTCAAAATTAAAATACATAAATATTCCTTCAAGTTTTTTGGTTATATTTTTCTCTTTTATCTTTTTACATTAAAATTCCTATTTAAAAAAATATATATATTTTTTACCCCTTTCTTTTTTAACAAATTAATATAGAATACATATATATGATTGAAGTGAGACGGTCGGTGGGGTGGGGGTGGGGTGGAATAGGTAGTAAATGTATTTTTTTTTTTAAATAATAAAAAATTAAAAGAAATAATTTTTTTTAAGAAGAGAACGGTATTCAAGTTTTTTCTTTTTTATTAAATGTCAAATGGGTTGACAAGTATTTTCCAAATGATAGGAAATGTTTGTGGTTTTAAGAAAAATGACATAGAGGTAAGTGGTAAATACCTAGAATATATATTAGTTCTTTATGGGTTAATTCCTCACACATTTCCTAATATTTTCAATGAAAACACAAAAAATTCTTGTATTATTAAAATGAGTTGTTCGACCTCTTATAATATTATGTGTCAGAGGTCAATAATAATCCTTTAAAAAAAATAATAATAATAAATTTTCCTTTATACCCTTTGACTCTAAACTCATATTTGTCTTTCCCAATTTAAACCCCAATATTATGATGTTAATAGGGCCCGTTTGGTTAGTATTTCCATTCCATTCTAACCCAACTCAACTCAAAAAATTTGGATTCGATTTTTGGAAACACGGTTGATAAATACAAAATTCAACCCAACCCAACCCAAAAAATAAGAATTGATTCTCAAAATTCTAAAGAAACCAGAAACAAAAAAAAAAAATTTTTTTTTTTTTTTTTACCCAAAAAACTCAACCCAAAGTTCTCAACTTCCGTCTTCATCTGCCGGTCGACCACCACCACCCGCCGCCGCCGGCCACCGTCCGGTGACCATTGCCGGCCACTTCCGCCACCGTCCGGTGGCCACCTCCGTTGACCATCCGCCGTCGCCGGCCACCTCCAGCGACTGGCCGTCGCCGTTCACCTCTGCCTCCACCGTCGCCGCCAAAACAAAAAAAAAAATCTCAAAAAAAAAAAAATTTGTTTTAGGATAAAATCGTTACTAAACACAATTTTGTTCTCAGAACAAAATAAAAATTGTCGTTACTAAACGCAATTCTGTTCTCAAAAGGAAACAAAATTCTCAACCCAACTCAACCAACCTATCCCAGTTGGGTTGAGAAAAGTGGGAACACTAACCAAACGTCACCTATATTGCCCTTTTACTGATACATTTAAGGATTAATATGAGATAATTAAAGTGAACAGGTAGGAAATGAGATATGAGCAAAGATTTTAGGGTTCAAATTGTAGTTAGATCTTCTGTCCCAAATGGTTATCAACACCACACATCTGCTTAAAATCAGCGTTGGTGGTCATCTCTTTCGCGAAGTGAAACAAAACCGTTGCCTCCGTTATCAGTGCAACTTGAAGCCACATTCGTCGCGTGGCACAACGAAACCGATGCTGCAATTCCCAAACCGTCGCCCTACTTTCATTGTTAATCTCCACCATCACAATTCCCCGAAGCCACCATGCTATACCCGTAACAGCCACCATCACTGACGCACACTGGAAAAACATTTTACGTGTCTTTTTCCATTCATTTTTTAAATAAGACTTGGCAATTTTGAAATGCTTTTGGATAAGCTTTATTTCTGGGTTTTTTTTTTAATCTTAAGAAAATAGTCCATGGACTTTCCTAGGTGCCGGTTTTGAAAATATTTCTTTGCGTCTATTTTTATTAAAAAATAGAGTTGTTACCTAACATTGGATTTAAATAATCTGCTAGATCACCTTAATTTTGAAATATTTTTTAAAATGACCCAAGTTTGACACAAAATATTTTTTTGGCCTTAACCAAAATATTCTTTAAGGTTTGGGGGTTGGTTATGGTTGGGGAAGGTGTTAGGCACCCCAAGGCTCCCTTATGAAGATAATACCTTTTGTCTAAATATTTTTCAATTTAAATTAAATCGAAGAGTATTTTGTTGATTTAATTAACAAGATTTTCCATTTCTTTGTGTATTAAAAATTAAATAAATAAAATGTCTCATTTTTAGAACGCCTACCCATTATAAGTGAATCAACAAGTTTGGCCCTAGTGGTTATTTTTCATTACCTTTTTTTAGCTTAGGTTATCTTGGAGAAAATTGAAAGGAATTTTTTGGGAAATGTCTTATTATGAAAAAATCTTTTTTCATTGGGATAAAAGTCTCTTATTAGGAAGGAAACATATTTATATAAAAATGAAATATCTTATAGATTTCTTATAGACTACTTGACATTCTTTTTTAAGAATAAGTCTTAGTTTTCTTTAAAAAATAAAAAATAAATTAAAAAAAAAAAGTAAATAAGAAGAAGAAGAATGTTTTTTTATTATGAAAAAACATTAGGGATTCCTTTTATGAAGAGAATTTTAATTAAAACAACATTAGCAAAATATTCTTATTATGAAAAATATTGGGGAGTTCTTATTATGAAGAAAATTTTATTTGAAAAAACAATTATAAGGAAAACAAATTAGGATTTTTTATGGAAAACCTCATTTTAAAACAAAATGTTGGTATTATGAAAAATATTTGGAGTTCTTTTTTATGAAGAAACTTTACTAAAAAAAATAAAATAGTTATTTTTGTTTTTTATTATGAAAAACATTTAAGGTTCTTTTTATGAAAGACATTATTTTAAAACAAAATGATCTTATTATGAAAAACTTTGGAGTTATTTTTATGAAGAAAACTCCGGGATAGAAAATCATATTATTATGAGGAAGTATCAACTTTCAAAATATTAAAAAAAAAAAAAAAAAAAGTGATTTTTAGAGTTCCTACTAGCTAGGGAAAAAATCTTTTGGGAATTTATTTATATATTTATTTATTTTTGGGAAGAAACATTTCTGTAATGAAAAAACAAGGGGAATGAGCAAGTGTTTGAAATGGGGAACATGGCTGTTATTTATAAGCAACCATTTTCTGCGTATTTACTAGGGCGCACTGTCACGGGCTCACATTTTCGCAGTGGCATTTGCTCGTGCGGTGCTCCAATACGTTCGCTTAGGTTGGGGCAAGCTTGCCTTTTTTAGGATGCTGACTGGTTTCGCCCTGCCTTGGGCTCATCAGGAGAGCGGCTCCAACTCCCGACCAGTTTGTGTAGGGAAGGCCTAACCCTTTCTTCTTTTGTCAGGTCCACGACCAGCGACGTATTCTCCGAACCTAACTGGGTCGGTATGCCTTGACTTCGAATGGACGCCTACTTTTGTTGACCCCTACACCTGGTGGAGAGCCGTATTTGAGTGGTCAACCCTCCAGCCAGCATGATTCTTCATTCTAACAGCCTTGATGACAACGGTCTGTGACACTCTTCCCCACCCAATATAGCAAACGTCCTCGTTGCGATGCGAACAACTCTCGATATCGTGCCTCCCGCTGTGCCTCCGTACTCTACCACGTGACGCTCCGTGAAACCCTGCCTGCTCATCATGAGTGCTTGGTGAATCACGACTCCCCACCCATCCCGCCGATAAGCTACGTGCATTATCTCTACAGCTCAACTCCTTCCCTCTTGGAGTATCGTCCCCATGGCTCGAGCGAGTCACCCCCGTGGTGGAGCTAATCGTGCCCTGCTCTAATACCACTTGTCACAGGCTCATATTTTCGTAGCGGCATTTGCCCGTGCGGCGCTCCAACATGTTCGCTTAGGTTAGGGCAAACCTTCCTTCTTTAGGATACTGACTGATTTCACCCTGCCTTGGGCTTATCAGGAAATCGACTCCAACTCCCAATCAGTTTGTGTAAGGGAGGCCTAACCCCTTCTTTTTTTATTAGGTCCACGACCAATGACGTATTCTCTGAACTTAACCGGGTCGGTACGCCTTGACTTCGAATGGACGCCTACTTGTTGTTGACGCCCATACCTGGTTGAGAGCCGCATTTGATTGCTCAACCCTCCATCCTGCATGATTCTTTGTTTTGACCGCCTCGATGATAACGGTCCATGATGGCATGCCCTGATGAGTGCACAGAAGATTCATTTCTAGTCAGCCACCCTATTTGTTGGATGGCTACCCCCGATATCATGATTTGTTACCTTTTTAGACCTCATATTTCGGGTATGGAGTGTTTTACTTTGTTATAAACCCAACTTATTAATCTTACCATAAGTGGTAATGGCTTGCGACACTCCCTAGGTTGGTATCACAACTCTTAAGGTGGCATACTAATGCTCCATCTTACTCCTCGGCAGTGCATGCGCAGTGTTTTTTATGTTTTTGTTAATAAAATGCAATTTTTTGTAATTTTCATCCAAATAAAATTAAAATTATGCAATTAAAATGTCCAATATATGATTGGAATGCTCAATTTGAAGGTGGGAAACCGCAATTAATTATGTCAAAAGTGATATTTTAGAAAAATTAACATTTAATTTAATCAATTTGGCCCAGATTTAACTTTTAGGAATTTTAACTTTTGCCCAAAATGTTTTTTTTTTTTTGCCGGAATTCATCTTTTTTTTTTCTTTTTTTTTTTTCCCTATATTAAAACATTATGAAAAATTAAACATTAGAGTCCAAGGTGAAGATCCATACCTTTAAACACCGGTCTAAAGTTTGTCTGAATTTCCACCTTAGACTGGGAACTTTTATTAAATGCAACACAAACGGGGAAAAAATGTGGTATCTACAATCACCATCATCGTTTTGTCTTTAATTTCAAATCAACTTGACCACTCTCTCTCTCTCTCCACCATCATCAATACTTATATCCTTAAGAAATTGAAATTAAATATACCCGAAATCCCCGGACCTGTACCAAAATCTTGATGGGGTAGTTGTTGATGGGCATTGTGGTAGATAGTTGTTGCTGATCGTGGTGGTGAAGGAAAAGAAAATGATTATTATTCTTTTATTTTTTTTAATTTTTATGCATAGAGTCAAGACAAGTTAGTTAAAGTAGAGAAGTGAAGTTAGTGTGATTTGTGATCGTAGGATACTATTGAAACTTAAAGGAAAATTCTACAAAACTGCTATAATGTCGGCACTTTTGTTGTTGTTGATTTCATTAATATTTTTTATATTACAGGCAAACTTGTCATTATATATATATATATATATATATATATATATATATATATATATTAATCTAGATATATGGAGGTATTTTGACATTGCAATATATTATTTTTTGACAAGGGTTTTCCGTGGTAATTTTAGTATATGTTAAGTAATGACTGAAACTTTCAAAAACAAAAAACGATGTATGATGTATTGGAGCAACTCTAACCAAAATAGTTGTTTTCATTAGTTAAAATACTATCATGAAAACTATTTTTCCTAAAAGAAATTTGGACTTGTACTCCAACCATGATACCCAAATTAAGTAACTATTAATATTTTAATTTTAATTTTGGCTAAGTAAATATTTGACTAGCGAGTTGTAATAGATACTTGATTGCTTAAATTTAATACTCTATTTAAGTGCAAAATATCATAGTATAGTATACTTAAATACATGTGTTGAACTACAGGAATGAGTTTTGTAATTATTGATTTTTTGATTATTTTTCTTTCTTTGACGAAAATGATTTTTGATTTTTTGGTTTTTAAAACAAGAAAAGAAAATATTAAATCCACAAAAAAAAAAAAAAAATTAAATAGGGTACCGGATTAGGAATTATGGGTTTAGTATTTTTATTATTATGCTGTTGTAGATACCGTATTTTGTCTCGCCCAATCAGTGTCAAATCGAAAGTATAAGTTCAAATAAAATTTAAACAAAGGTTTAAATGGAGTGAATATCTACTCTTAGTCACACTAGAGAATATAGAAAAACAACAAAATACATAAGAAATTAAACACAAAAACTATTGAATTTGACTAAATTCGGTAAAAGTAAATGTTTCAGGTCAACCTCGAGATTCCTAAAAGTAAAAGGAGGCTAAGATGACTATATTAAAGGATGATTTTATAACCTGTAATATAAATAAAAATTATTACAACCCTTTAATTATAGGATATTTTACCAATTACCTTTATTACCTAATTCGACCCTGAAACATTTAATATCACCGGTTCTTCTATTTAATACCAAAAATACTTGTATAAATACTTTTTTAAAGTTTATATATCCATAAACCAATATTAAATACGATTATCAAGGCATGGAAATGGCATGAAAAATTCCATTTACACAAAGTAACTAAGGATTAGGACTCGGTTTAAAATCGACCAAACCAGAGTTGTCTTAGCAAACCATCAAAGACCAATCAACCTAGGGCCCAACCAATCATAATCACTCATAAACATGAGCATTAAAATACCATAGGAAGCTTCCTATAAGTTTCCTACAAAATATCTAAGAAAGGAACCAAGTCACTTAGGAAGTGACCAACCGTTATCAAAACTAAATCGATTCGGTTTACCACCTAAAAAATAAATTTAATGATCATAAAATGACAATCCCATCAAGAAATAAATGCTTGGGATGACATGTCAAGACTAGGTTCAAGACATGTAGATATTGTGAGCAAAATATCTCAAAGTAACTAAAGCACTTGAATTGTGACTATCGATTACGAGGCAAACTGAGTCAATTCGATCCAAAACCAACCAAATCAAACCTCATAATGTCAAGGGGCACTATCCAGAATTAAATTAAAAGTAACACCTAAAGACCAAATACATTGAACCCTAAAGGCATTAATAGCAACTGAACCAGTACTTAGCCACCAAACCGAACCAGATATGTCGATTGAAGCCATTAATGACCCCATGTCCAACCAGTCATATCCAAGGAAAGGTAATGATGACCATTGATTTTAAATCATTAAAAATGATTTCTAATCATTACCTAAAGATAAAAGATTTGGTAATATTACAAATTCTTTAAGGTGGCTTTTGGTATTCGGGATTTGAGATGGTAGCCAAGGGAATGGTCATTTCATTCCAATGTACATGAGATTAAATTCCATTTCCAACACCATGGATTTTCTAATCTCACAAAACATGAGATTAGATTTTAATCATTCATCGGCCAAAAAACGAGATCAAATGCTAACCAAATATTTGAATTAGAATGAAATTAAATTAAATTAACTATTATACTGTTGAAAATTTAATTAAATTACTATTTTATCCTTTGATGTCATTCTAATACCACATGTAATTTCTTTTGTCACCAAACATTAGAATAATAATGACCATTCCATTCCATTACCATACTAATTCAAATCCTATTGTCATTTCATTCCATTCGAACGTACCAAACCCATCGTAAAGATCTTATAAATTTTCTAAATTCATCTAAACCAAAGCAAGAGGACATGACCTCTATGCCAAACAGGCCCTAAGACAAAGCCTGGAATGTCCTGCGCATGGGCCAATGCGTAGCCCCCCTGGCTTATAAATACAGGGGCCTATTTTCATTTTTTAAGGTCTTGGGAACCATTCATTCTCTCTCTAGATTCAAGAAAACCTCACGGGTCTCTAGGGTTTCCAAGAATTCTCATCAATTACACCTTGAAATTCTGTTGAAATTCTACCCTAGAGGACATTCTTGAGGTTCTTGAAGGAAGAACTCGAGGATTTGATGACGATCGATAGACGACAACCAAAGAAGATCAAGGAAGAAAGGAAGGTAATTACTTAGGGAAGACAACTTCCTAAGGTAATTATATATATATATATATATATATATATATATATATATATATATATATATATATATATATATATATATATATATATATATATATATAATGTACATACATACAGGAACAAAAATCAAAGCAAAAGACATAAAACAATATGTCCAAAAAACATCAAAACGATGACAAAATCATCAAACCATACAAAAATTGTTCAAAAACAACAAGAAACTCAAAAAAGTCCGAGAACATGCTAAGAACATGTGAGGCCCAAAAACACCTGAGAACATGTTAAGAACATGTGAGGGTTCTATACAAAACATCTATCACACTATGAGTTGTGCTTAGTTTCTATGATTCTCTCATGAACACATCAAACGAACTCTTACTAATTATTAATACAACCATATACTGTTAATAATTGAATTTACTTTATGCTAAACTTCAAGATCATAGCCTGACACTAAGTCTTCAGGCTAGTGGATTGGCACCTTATATCTATATACTACACTGACAAACTCTTGTGGCTAAAAAATCAGGATAAATGGAGGATCTGTAGTTTTTCGAGGATATGTGTGACCCTTCTTCAGTAACCTTCCTGTTTTTCTTAGTTACTAGTAGGATTGGTATATATATATATATAACACAACATATTACATTTTGAGCCGTCGGATCGAATATCGTACGGCTGATATTACACCTAGAGACATTTTATATTTGAGACATTTTGAATCGTTGGATCGATATCTAACGGTTGACATCAAATAATATCAATAGATATTTTTATCCTTTGAATAAATCTAAAGGCTAAAATGTTATAATTATTTTTTACGGTTGGATTGATTTTAATCAACGATTGAGATTGAATATTAAAAATTATATTATTTTTTTTACAATTGATTTAGAACTAAATTCACCCAAATCTCACACTAATATGTAACTAATCCCCAATCTCGCTTCACTCTCTCACTATATATCGTTCTTCAATCTTCCTCTCTCCAAATCCAATCATTATTCATAGTTCCTTCTCCATCTGCCTTCCTCATCCCATACCAGCCCTGTATCACTCTTGACGCCTCCCCTCTCACCGCCATAGATCGACGCCCCTCCTCCATGATGCGTCGACACCACCATCCATGGCCGTCACGCCTCACACATCGCCCCGCCACCATCCACCACCGTCAATCTCGCGTGATTAAATCCACCATCACCGTTCCATCGCCATCGAAATCACATTCCATCGCCATCACCGAAAATCAGCCTCTGTCTCCGTCGAATTGATGTTGCATGCAAATTAGATGAGATCCAATCTTCTTTGGTGACCTACGACTCCATCGACAAATCCACGACCTTAGATTTGAAAAATCTTTGCCTCATCTCTCACGCTCATCTCCTTTGCAAAGCTCCTCATCCGCTTTTAGAAATCTTCACCTCATCTCTCACGCTCATCTTCTTCGCAAAGCTCCTCCTCTGCTTCCAGTCCAGATCTAGATAATTAATCGATCCAAATCAAGAACAATTGTTTGGGAGTTTCAGAATTTAGAGGATCGATCAATGCAGAGGCACTGAGATGGGATGTGATCGAGCGACTTCCGACTTATGACAGGTAATCAAAATTATTTTTTCAATTACTTAATCAAGAGATTAAATATATCATATTAATATACATATTCTTAATATATCAAATTGTTTGTTCAATTATGAGAAGTGGAGGATCCAAATCAAGAGACACGATAAGATTGTTGTTCAGTCCAGCCCTAGCCCCAGCCCCGGTGAGATTGATGTTCTTCGCATCTACTCGATCTGACTTTTGTTCTTACATACATCGTTCATTTCTCTATTTTCCTTTTTCGCTCACAGATTGCATTAGTAATTTTGATTAGAACATTTTTTTTAGATTTACCTATGTGTTCATTGCCCCATTTTCCTTTTTCATTCACATATCTATTTTCCTCCTCATTGTTGCTCTCTCAGTTACGTTTTTCTCTTACACGGTTCAATGTATTGTATTCCAATCTTCGACAACAAAATCATTGCATATTCTACATATTTTCGCTTCGTATTTGCATTCAGATTCAAGCTTTGTTGGATTTTGATGTTAGATTCAGTTTTACATTTCGTTGCTCTGAAATTTGGGTTCATTCTTCATTTCGTTTCAACATACAAAGAAACAACTTAGAATAATGAGGCTATTTGATAGGTTGTATTCCTATAAATTTAGGAGATTTGATGATTGATTTTAGATAAGAAAATATATTTGTTTCTAATTTTTTATCTTAGTTTTTTTTTTTCAATTACAATCTGGAACCGTATGAGAATATAATTAGCAATGAGAAAATAAATTTGTTGTGTTTCCAGAAAATTGAATTTTCAAATACAATTGTTAGTGTTCTTCCTTTTATTTGTTTTCTTTCTTTTTTGATTTTTCTTATTTTCATTTGTTCTGTGCAGGGAGATAATCAGCGATCATTAAGGTTCAAGGTCGGTCATTTGGACTTAAGCTTAAATTGGATTGCGATAAGCTTGATTGAAAATTTAGTAAGGATATATTTAATGATTTTTCTGATTTTGTTCTTTCTATTGTTGTTTTTAAATAATTAATTGAGTTATTTAGTTGTTTCCACTTTCCACATATTTCTGATTGAGTTGTTTAGTGTTTTTATTGGTTGTGTTTGTTTATATCGTGTTTATTACAAGAAAGGTATTGATAATTTGGGAATGTTACAAAAATAAAAGGGTTATGTCAATTTTTTTTTCTTGCTAAATTATGCCCTTTTTTATATTAAATTAATTATTGCGTTCGTTTTTTATTACATGATATACAAACATGTGGCACTTCAAATGTTGAAGACAAATGGAGAGAATTTATGGATTGACATTCTATAATTAAGGTAAGTTTCAGTAACCCTAAGTGGTGGGTTTCAATGTCCGCGGTGGTGAATTTATCCTACTAAATTTATAATGTATGAAAATAGAATATTATGTTAGATTGTTAAAGTTCATATTGTAGATTATGGTATTATCATAAATTAGAAAATGATTGTTTATGATATGATTGTGTTAGTTGTGTTTGTTAGTATTATGTTGTTATAAAAGCTCAAATTTAAATATATATATATATATATATATATATATATATATATATATTAGGTTATTTAGTACTTCATTGGCATTTTTCATTATTTCTATTTTAAATGTATCCTATGCATAGCTAAATATAGAAATATTGTTCTGATACTTATGCTAACACACTTTCGACCTAACATGGTGTTTGGCTGCATGGAATTATTGGAATTAGAATCATGTATTTAGGTTGCGTTTGGTTTTGTTGAATTGGAGTCAAGGGATTGGAATTGGAAATGAACGCAAACAAAAACTTGAAAATTTTCCGTGCTTTCCTTTCTGATACCAATTCGGAGACTCCAATTTTGGTTTCATTGAATTGGAATTGGAAATGAAGGCTATTAAAAACTTCAAACATTTATGATCCCAATTCCAAGTCTCCAATTCCTTACAACCAAACACTACCTTAATGCCAAAACTTGAATTTGTTGCTTCCATTTGCTACCCAAGTGAATATGTTACACAGGGCTCAAAATCTCCCTTCTAATTAGCAATGAAGAAGGTGAAGAAAATGCATAATAGGTTAAACAGTAAGCGACAAAACACATCCACCTAGCATTTCAATTTCCTTACATTCAAATTGACACCTTAAATTGATTATTGAAATATCATTTTCAAGAGATCTCATGTATCTAGCGAAATTTTGATCTGATCCAAACACTCTTAAACACAAATTGTCATCATATACTCATATGTATTAACAGAATTATAATTAGCGATGAATCCAAATATGCAGTGTTTTAGTTAAGGAAATCATTGAAATAGTACCACTGATGACCTCACAGGAGAAAATGGAGATTTGAGAAGAGGTCCGGTGATCGACGGAGTAGTCGAGCGGGACAGTGAATCTGTGGTCGCGAATTCAGAGCTCCGGCACGGAGTACCAGCTTCCAACCTCGGGGGCCGGGAAGGCAATGCTGGATGCGGTACTAGCTCCGTCCATGGCAGTTATCGGTTCTCTGATTAATAGGTATGTAATAGTCACATATATAATTTATTGCAATAGTATATAGGCTTTCTCTATTGTAACTTGCATAGTCAAGAAAATGATTATTATTTATGACATGATTGTGTTAATTATTGTCGTGCTTCATTGTCATTGGCCATGTTGGTTAATGTCGTGTTCGAAATTTGGAATGTATTATAAATAAAGGGGATTATGTTCAAATTTTTCATAGCATATTTTTTTAGTTTTTGTTCTGGTACCTGTTAAATAGTTGTTTCTTGCCTGCTTCCTGTGTTTTTAGAAATATTATCATTTTTTCCTTATGCATTTAAATGAGATCTAATTATTTGTCATTTTTTTTCTACGCATTGATAATTTTTTTACAAGATTATTAAAAACTAGAGTTATATTTGTAACATTTAGTGTAAATTCCAATTGTTTAGTATGCTCTAATGTCGTCTTTAATTTTTGGTTTGAGAGTCCATGTTTAAGGTAATTTTCCCTAACCATGAGTGAACTTATTTATTTGTTTGTGTTAAATATGATTCTAATTTATTTGTTCAGTTAATAATTATTGTGTTTGATTTTCACTAGACAATATACAAACATATGCCACTTCAAATATTGAAGACAAATGGAGAAATCTATGGCTTGACAAACTATAATTAAGGTAGGTTCCAGTAGCCCGGGGTGGTGGGCTCCAGTGTCCTGAGTGGTGGACTTATATTACTAAATTTATAATATATATACATAGTTATTATTCGTCATATTGTTAAAGTTCTTATTGCATATTATGCTCTTATTGTTGTATGATATGATTATGTTCCTTGTTGTCGTGCCTGATTGATATTGGTTGTATTTGTCAGTGTTGTGTTATAAAACAGGAGTTGAGAATTTCAAATGTCATATAAATAGAGGGAGTTATGTCCAATTTTTTGATTTTTTTTTACATTAATTATTGATTGTCTTCATTTGAAAATAACTTTCAAATATTGGAGTATGTCGTATAAACAAAACAAATTATGTCAATATTTTTAATTTTTTAAGAGTGCTTATTCGATAGGGAGCATGATTGATTCATTGCCCAAACTAAGAGTGCTCATTCGATAGGGAGCATGGCTGATTCATTACCCAAACTAGACAATACCAAATGTTATACAAGTGCATCAAATGCTAACAACAATGTTAACATTCGTAGTAGTACTAAAAATTCGAATCTTAGAGGTCCATCTATGCGGAATATGATTGGAATTGGAAGTGGGATGAGTTTGAATAAAGATCTATTTAGTTCATTATTCGATTTTGGATCAAAACGTAGTGTGTCACTTCAAGAACTATAACCTGTTTGGGAGATGGATAATTTGAGAATTTTCATAATGCTTCAAAATCAAGTTGATCGTCTATTAAAAAGGTGAACATCAAAAGTAGAAAGTGTTTTGATTGATCATAAAAATGTTTTTTTTTTTTTTTTGTCTTTATATAATTTTTAAACTCAACATGATATTAGTCCTAAGGGTTGTTTGGTTTGCAATTTCATTTTCAAAGTACTTGGAGTATATATTAATAGGGTAATTTAATTAATTTTAAATATAAAAAAAAATAAAACCCGTGCCTTCAGGCACGGGTTATGCCCTAGTATATATATATATATATATATATATATATACACACACCAATCATCCCCTTAACATTTTTGATCAAACAATATTTAGTTTCTCTATTAATTAACTACTACTAAAAATTTTATCAGAACGACAAATTTATGGTAAATAATTTATAATAATTAAATAATTAAAAATTAAAATACATAAATATTCCTTCATTTTTTTTTTGTTATATTTTTTCTTTTATATTTTTACATTAAAATTCCTATTTTAAAAAATATTTTTTTCACCCCTTTCTTTTTTTACAAATTAAAAAAAGAAATGTATGATTGAGGGGAGCCAGTGGGTGGGGTAGGGTTGGATGGGTAGTAAATGTATTTTTTTTTTTTTTTTTTTTTTTTTTTTTTTAAGTATAGGAGTAAAAAACATTTTTTTAAGAATAGGGATGTTAGTGAATTTTGGAAAAAATAAAAGAAATATTTTTTTTAATAAGAGAAGGGTATTCAATTTTTTTTATATATATATTTTTTTTAAAGAGTCAAATGGGTTGATAAGTATTTTCAAAATGATAGGGAAGGTTTGTGGTTTTAGGCAAAATGATATGGAGGTAAATGGTAAATATCCAAAACATCTATCTATCTATCTATCTATCTATCTATATATATATATATATATATATATATATATATATTAGTTTTTTACGAGTTAATTCCTCACACATTTCCTGATATTTTTAATGAAAACGTGAAAATTTCTTGTATTATTGAAATTACTTGTTCAACCTCTTATATTATTATATGTCACAAGTAAATCATACTCCTTTAAAAAAAATTGCCTATTATACCCTTTGACATTCAAATCATATTTTGTCTTTTCAAATTAACCCTAATAATTTGATGTTAAAAGCTATATTGTCCTTTACTGGTACATTTAGGGATTAACAACAATAACAATAACAACTAAGTCTTTGTCTCACTTATGTAGGGTCAGTTACATGAATCTATTTACGTCATAGAGATCGATCAAGAGTCTTTCTCTCTGTCAGGTTTAATGTCACCAAATCATTTCTAATAGTTTCATCTAACGTCTTCTTAGGTCTACCTCTCCCTCTAGTAGACCCCTGAACTTGAATTAAATCATATTTTCTCACTAGTGCTTCTATGGGTCTTCTATGCACATGCCCAAACCATCATTTACGATTTTTTCAAATTTTCTCTTCGATAGGTGTTATTCCTAAATTGTATCTAATAGTTTCATTCTCAATTTTATCATTCTCGTCTTCTCATTCATCCAGCGCAACATCTTCATTTCTGTTACCCCAATTTTCTGGACATGATTCGTTTTTACTGCCCAACATTCTGAACCATAAAGAAGCGTTAGTCTTATAGCAGTTTTGTAGAATTTTTTTCTAAGTTTCAACGGAATCCTACGATTACAAATCACCTCAACTGTACTTCTCCACTTTAACCAATCTGCCTTGATTATATGCATAATATTCTCATCAATTTCGCCATTACTCTGAATCATTGAACCTAAATATCTAAAATGATCAACTTTCGGCACCTCTTCTTCTCTAATTTTGATCGCACCACCGTCTCTTCGGGCATTACTAAAATTGTAATGCATGTATTTCATCTTACTTCTCCTAACCTTCATACCTTTAGACTCTAACGCTTCTCTCCATCTTTCTAACTTAGTATTAAGACATATTCTACTTTCGTCCACTAAAACTATGTCATCCGCAAACAACATACTTTAAGGTAGTTCATCTTGAATATATTTTGTGAGCTCATCCATAATTAGAACGAAGGAGTAAGGACTTAAACATGATCTTTGATATAAGCCTATATTAATAGGAAATGCACAAATATCACTCTCTCCTATTCGAACACTAGTGACTATACCTTCAAATATATCCTTAATTACCTCAATGTGTACATTAGATACTTGTTTCTTTTCTAACACCCACCATAAAACTTCTTTGGGTACCCTATCATAAGCCTTTTTCAAGTCCACAAATACCATATGTAAATCTCTCTTCTTTTTTCTATATTTTTTTATTAATCTCCTGAGTAAATAGATAGTTTCAATGATTGATCGGCTAGGAATAAATCCAAATTGGTTTTCTTATATGCTTATTTCCTATCTTATTCTATATTTTATCACTCTCTCCCAAAGTTTGATAGTATCACTCATAAGTTTTATACCCCGATAGTTCGTGCAACTTTGAATATCTCATTTAATTTTATAGATGGGCACAAAGATACTCCTCCTCCAATCGTCATGCATTATCTTAGTCCTCAAAATGTCATTGAAAAGTTTTGTCAACCACTTTATCCCAATATCTCCCAAACTTTTTCACACCTTTATAGGGATTTCATCTGGCCCTCCTGTTTTTCCAATTCGCATCTTCCTTAGTGCTATTCTAACTTTCAAAGCCCTAATTCTTCTATGAAACCTATAATCTTATCTAAAAATAAACAAGGCAACACTAGTATAGATTCCCCTACGTCATTCTCATTAAATAAATATTAAAAACAACTTTTCCAATGTTCTATACTCTCATCATCTTTTACCAGTACCTTTTCATCAATGTGTTTAATGCATCTAACACTTCTAATATCTCTAGTCTTTCGTTCACGTCGCTTAGAGAGTTCAAATATATCTCTCTCTCCCTCTTTTGTATTTAACTTTTGATATAAATTATCATACGCCCTAAATTTTGATTCCTTAATTACTTTTCTCGTCTCCGTTTGTGCATGTTTGTACTTCTCCAAACTCTTCTGACTTCGATATTTTTACCATTTTTATCAGCTATTTTCTTGTCCCGAATGGTTTTTTGGACCTTATCATTCCACCACCAACTTTCTATATATCGTGGTCCTCCTCCTCTACAAACTCCTAAAATTTCTCTTCCTATCTCTCTAATATGACTCGCCATATCAATCCACATTTTGTTCACATCCTCATGTCCCTCCATAACTCACCATTACTATTTTTATCCTTAAATAACTCCATATTTTCAGCTCTTATATCTCTCCAACGTATCCTTGCATGCCTACTTATCTTAGACTCCCGTTTCCACCCTTAAAACTTGAGATCAGTTACTATTAGTCTATGTTTGGTAGCAATACTCTCTTCGGGTATGACTTTACAGTCCTTACATATCAAACGATCACTCGCCCTAGTAAGGACAAAGTCTATCTGGCTATTCCTTTTACCACTCTTAAATGTGATAAAGTGTTCATCCATTTTCTTGAAACATGTATTTAGAATAAATAAATAATACGCCAGAGCAAAATCTAAATCATCTCACTCATTGCATTCTTCTCTCCAAATCCATAACCACCATGTACTTTCTCAAAAGTCCCTATATCTTCCTCGATATATCCATTCAAGTATCCCCCAATAAATTAAATATTTTTTCTTAGTTAGGTATACTTTGAATGACTTTTTCCATCTTCTCTCAAAATTCTCGTCTAATATTTTCTTGCAATCCAACTACGGAAGCATATACACTAATAAAGTTAATCACTTCCCCTACAATCACCAACATCATAACCATCAACCTATTGCCAATTCTCCTAATATCAACAACGTTGTCCCTTAAATCCCTACCGTGATATCCACCCCATTCTTATGTTTGTCATTCCCCATATACCATAATTTATATCCCGTACTCTCAATTTATCTAGATTTTTCTCCAACTCACTTAGTTTCCTGCAAGTATAGACTATTAATTCTCCTACTTATCACATCCACCAATTCTCGAGTCTTACCTGTCAGGGTTCCTATATTCCAAATTACGAACCTAAGCCAATTCTCATAGACTAACTTCTTTATCCGCATCCGTTCACCATAATGCGGCAACCCTCTTTCATTTGACACCGTATCCGAGCGAAAACACGGCGCATCGCTTCCGGGCGACACCCTAGCCCACCCTTACCCAGTATTCATTACATCCGAGTGGAGGAATCGTAGTTCGTCGCTAGTAGGGAATGCCCCAACATTTGATATCTTTGGATTCATGTTATAAAAGTTCTGACAAAGTTTTTCGCTTGCTGTTAGTTGCATAACGCAACCCTCCTCTTTTACCTGGGCTTAGGACTGGCTGTATGTAAGCAATATAATATTGAACCTCACATGCGGAGGTACATTTAAGGATTAATATGAGATAATTAAAGCAAACAGGATGGAAATTAGATATGAACAAAAAATTTAGGTTCCATTTTCTAATTCATGTTTTTTATTCGATTTTGAATTTCTGCTTTGTTTTTAATTCATATTTTTTATTCTATCTCAATCTCTCGACAATTCAAGGGGTACAATTAAAAAAAGTCATTCTGCAACGTCACTACATGCAATAGATCTACGAACTCAGCCGCCACCGAAGGACATATGGACATGGGCCATTCAAGGTCCTGATGATCATCGGTAATGCAATCTAAATCTGTTAAATTGGTTTTTGAATTTTGGTTTTACTTTACTTTTGTGTGTCAGTGAAGTTTGGGCTGCTACATTCTCAGGATTGGAAGATACCCATGAATAATGGGGTCCACTAATCAAGGGGCTTACAGGGTATCTGACACAAAATGACGATGAATCGCTGGCTATCAATCGGAGCTCAGATGAGGTGAATGAGGTTGGTGTGGAGGTCTGCACTTTGGATACTCGTGTAATGAGTCGTAGCTCCATACCCACCAAAAAGTCAGAATATACGTAAGACTCCTTGGTACATATATTGTTTTTTATCAATATTTCAATGCGTAATTCGCTATATACTGTTGAGATTTTGATGATTGTTTCAATTGGATTTTGGATGATGAATTTAACTTACTTTGCATTTTGACAATTGCTGGAATAATATAACTTTTGTTGAATTTTGCCCTTTAAAAAAACACATTATCATCTAAAATCTTCCGAGATTTTATGGCTATGTGGCTGGAAACAACTAAAATCTTCTATTAACTTGCCTCAGACAGCTAGCTGTTGAGAGTTTATAACTTGAAAAAAAAAAAAAAAAAAAAAGGCTCTATCACTTTAGAAAAAAGGTTGGCAATTGGCCAAACTGTCATACTTTGGTCTATGTGTCATGTTATTATTATTAAATATTATTACTCTGTTTCTATTTACAAAATTTTGGGAACATAAATTGAAATTTGAAAAAAATGTTTTCTTTTCCAATTCTTATTTAATGTTTGTTAATTCTGATTAGGGAAGAACATAGCCCAACCGGAAGGAATCCACGATTGTGGAGCTCAACTTAGCTCAGAACAACTACCTAGTAACTTAGATAGAAAGACTTAGAAGGACAAGTATTTTTTTTTTCTTAATTAGTATTTTTTTTCCCAATTAGTATTGTTTCTTAATTACTGTTTCAAACCAGATTTTTAAGTACTGTTTGCAAATTCTGGTTAGTATTTTTTTGTTTCTTAATTAATGTTTCGTTCTCATTAGTATTGTTTCTTAATTAATCTTATTTGTTTTTATATAGATTATTCTATGTCCTCAAAAGTTTGTTTCTATACTCTGTTTGTTGTTTCTGTTCTCAATATTCTGGTAATATAATTTGAATTTTTGAAAAAAAGAAAAAAAAAAAAACTTTTGTTTTGTAACCATTTTCAGATTTAGTGGTATGCAAGATTTCTTGCAATTTAGATTGAGACCCATCCGTGGCTTTAGATTCTAAAACAAGAACAAATCAAAATTCACTGAGGAGTTTGGTGAAAGAACTTACTGATATCAAAGAATTTGAGTCCAAGTATTTATTTTTTCATTTTTTTTTATTTTTGTTTCATTCCCTGATAATTTTTTCATTCCCTGATTATTGTTCAAACAATCTAAGATCATAATAGAAATATTTTTTCCCCATTATTCTATTTTAATTCTCAGATTTGTTGGAAAATAAAAAATAAAATAAAAAACAAGAACAAAAATCTGGGAACAAAAACGCTAAAAAAATAAGTCCTTTAGTATTTTATTTATTTATTTATTATTTTTTGGGTTGAATCCTTGCTACAATTAGCGTTTTTGTTCCCATATTTTTGTTCGTTTAGCGTTTTTGTTCCCATATTTTTGTTCGTTTAGCGTTTTGCTTGCCATGAGTTCTTAATGAAAATATTATAATCGTAATAAAAAATTACTGAATATATATATATATATATATATACACACACACAAAAAGCAAGTAAAACTGATTTCAGAAATTCGTTTATTGAAAAACGGATTTTCAAAATCCGTTTTTCGAAGAAAAAAGAGAGAGAGAGAGAGAGAGACGGATTTTTAAAAACTGTTTATACAATGCAAGTTTTTTTTTATATAAAATTCTAAAAACAGAGATCAAATCTCTGCTTTTAGTAGAAACCAAAATTCGATCTTTGTTTCTTCTTGACCTCCATTTCGAAAGAATTCAACTGAAATTTTTTTTTCTCATTCTCATAACCCTAAACCCCAATTCCCCATTTTTCTCTTCACCTTTCCGAACCCCCTTCTCCATTTTTCTCACACACTAACCCTAATATTCAATTAGTGTTCTTCAAATTTAATATTGGATTTTAGAATAGAAATTTTGGATGAATATATTTAGCATATGTATGCATTGTTTAAAAATATGTTATTTGAGACTCGCATAACGTGCGAGTTTTTAAAAATTAAACTAAAATTTATATTAATAGTATTTAAAATTTGATTGTTAACATTCAGAGTATTGTTTCTTTTAATTTCATGTTTAATAATATTTTTTAAAAAATAAATAATACATTTAGGGAAAGAAAAAAAAAACTTTAGATCACTCTCATTTGTTTTTAGACCTAAAAATAAAGCAATAAAGAGCTAAAAAAAATGAAGTATTAAGTTCCAAGATAATATATATAACTTTTTAACGTGTGTTTGAATAATAATTTTATGTATTTATTTATTTTTAGACTTTTTTAATTTTGTTTTTAAGGTCAACTTTTAAGCAATATAATGACTCCCAATTTGTTGGTTAGTAAATATTATTTTAAATTTTTTTATTAATCATCAATTAAAAAAAAATCAAATAAAATAGGAAAAAAGATAACATACAACTTTCTTGACCAATTTTATATGTCATATTTTTTTAAAAAAAAAAAAACAGAATTTTTTAGCATAATACCCATTTTTAGTGAACATATTATTATGGGCCCTAATAACCAAGGCCCATACAACAAAAACCCACTATATTATTTGTTCTTAAAGAAAACCCCAAAACTAGCCATAAACAATACAAACGCGATTTGGCTTGAAGAAACCATTAGGTATTTTTGGAAACAATCAACAAAGTAAATAAGGAAATTCTCATTCAAAATTCTTGATCAAGCTAAGAAAATGGAAGTTTTTTGGGTGAATAATCTTTCCACACCCATTTCTCACCGCCCTAAGTTGCAAAACAATTAAGTGGGTAACCCTAGATTACTAAAATTCGGTGAACGTCGACGGTTGAGACGACATTACTACTAAAACGTAGACGATAGAGGGGGGATTTTGGAGGCAGCAACAGTTGGGGATTTAACGGTGACGACTACAACTACGGGTGGCGACGACGGAGGCAACGGCCACAGAGGTGAACAGTGTGTTTTTGTTTTCAATGAGTTGTTTGGTTTTTGTTTTTCAAGGCCTTGTTTTGGTTTTTGTTTTCAAAACCACTTTTCTGAAAGTTCAAGGCCGTGTTTGTATTTTGTTTTTCAAGGTCCTGTTTTGGGTTTTGTTTTTCATGGTAAAATTCTTCATATTTATTATAGGAGGAATTCAATCTTTAATGTTTTACTATTAGCCACGGTTTTTTCATTGGTAATTTTTAATTGATTGGTTACTTCAATGGTTACTGCTATGGTTACTGCAATGTTCTTACTGAAATTTGAATGCGTCCGCATTCTTTTATGCTTTGCACCCTTGAATTTCCACAAACCATGGAGTCAAGTTGAAGCTTTTGCACCCCTGATTTGGACTAAATTCCACTTTGATCCCTATGGTTTAAATTTGGAACATATAACACCTTAAAGTTCTTAATCGTCCCATTGCAGGCACAATCATATTCACCTTTAAAATTTTGGCTGAAAAAAAGTCTTGACTTGCAACAGATTTTCTCCCGCGCGTTTTTCAGTTAGGATGCATGCAATATTGATTTTGTTGATGTATGTATCAAATTGATATCACTCATATATGTGCACATTCCGGGTCTTATTGTTCACAAATACATGAGCACACATTTTTTGTTGTAAAACAACAATTTATAGGGACTAAGCAAGGTTATTGCACCGAATCATTCCAATAGTTACTGCATTGTAAGTATTACCAATTTTTCAGGGATAATTTGTCCAATTGTAACTATACACTAACAATGCCACAAATACGCCCATAATTGAAAGTGATTGATGAAAATGACACTGCACAGTAAACATTATTGACAAATGTATAATGACATAATATTTGTTGTACAACGACAATTTTAAATTGATTGACTTGAATGTTACTGTACAATAATAATTGATAAAATATCACAATATGAGTACAAACATGTTTTATACTTTTACAATCGTTTATACGTGTTACTGATAATCACATACATTGTATTTTTATTTGATCAAGAAATGGAAAATGAGACAGATAATAGTGAAACAACACTCAAATAAAGCTATAAATGATTAATCAACTTTTTGATACATTCTCTTGATGAAAATCCCATCGCAAAAAATTGTCTCCGTCACTGAAACGTAGCTCGCTGCCAATGATTGTCGCTGAAACATAGCCGCTGGAATGTTACTAGTGAATTCAACATCCCCGCAGCCAAACGTTGTCGAAGATTGCCGCCGATGATGAAATTACAATTACGACACAACAACATTCATCTCTTCATCCACAAGCATCACCGTTGTGACCAATCAAGTCCACCAAGTATGCAAGACAATTGCAACCACCATAGCACTATTCAATAAATTCACATAAAACACTTGATGGGTTGCAACTTTTTAAGAAATTTAACTGTTGAGTAACCCTTTTTCACAAAATTTTACTATACAATAACTTTTTTACCACGATTATAGTTTAGCGAAATTCCAAATCATGATTAACCCTAGAAAAATATTAATGTGCAATAACTTTCACAAAAATTACAATGTAGTAAAATTCCAAAGCACATTTCTCTAGTAAAATATTAATGTGCAATAATTTTCACAAAAATTACAGTGTACAAAATTTCCAAAGAACAATTAATCCTAGCAATGAAATTAGAACCCTAAAAATGCTTTCAATAATTCAAAATATTGTCTCAAATTAGCAAAACCAAATAAAAAATTTACAAATTCAAAAACACTTGAAATTCTTTGCTATAAAGCATCAATGAAAAATGAGGAATTTTCCAGTAGAAATTCATGGGTAAAAAAAGTAACCAGTACAAACCATTGCTCACCAGTACAACCTAGTACAAACTGTTTAGAGCCGCCGTCGTTGCCACACACCATCGCCTCCAATAGTAGCCTTTCTCTAACTGTCATCATTGCCATCGTGAGTATGCACTGTACACGCCATCACCTAAGCGTCATTGCAGTCGCGATAGTCCGGAACCCTAGAATCAAAGCCAACTGACCGACGTCGACTACTCACCGTCGTCGCAAACTAAATGCCAAGAGGGATATGTTTCACCATCGTGAACAAAACCCTAGAGCCCCTTACAGTTGTATGAAGAAAGATATGTTGTAGATTGAATGTCCAAGCTTCTAACAAAGAAAATTTTATGTGTTTCCCCCCAAATTGAGTTACCATCTATTCCACAAATCCTCGCGCCTTAGGAAGGAGTAAGAGTGCATGTTTTCAAATGGGTTTTGTTATAAATGAAAGAGGGATATTAGAGTTTCCTTAGAATTAATAGTAGGCCTTGGGGCTCATAATAAAATATCCTAAAAAATAGTGTAAAATTTTAGTGTAATAATCTGATTAATTGAGAAAATGGAAAGAGAAGGAATAAGAAAAAAAAAATTACTCATAAAAAAATAGTGACTTAACTAGCGAAAATTTCTTGTTTTTTCTTTTTTAATTTGTATCACTTCAATTTAAGGTTTCATGAATTTGCGTTTCATGTTAATAGCAAATGGTGTTGGGGTTGGAAAAAGAAGGTGCATTTGCATATTGTGTTTTTTTCCCCTTTGATATGAAATGACCAACAACCAATCTGAAGATTTTTGTTTAAATTTGGCTCTCGGTCTCTAACCAGCAAAGACTCGATCAGGTTTGTTTGTGTCCTAAATATCATAGTTTGAAGATTTTTTTGGAATTTGTTTTGGCATTTATGTTGTTAAACATACGGTTTTGTTGATCACTAAAGTTTTAGAACTAACATCCTATTTTGAAAATTCATATTTTTTTATCTACTTTTCATCTAAAGTTTGAATTTGATGTTGAGCTTACTCTTTTCAATATATATTTTTTTAATAAGGGTTAGTAGCACTTTATCTCTATGTGATTTAGCTGATTTACACTTACCTCCTGTGTTTGCACTTACCCCCATGTGATCTTGATTTAAGTGCACTTACCCCGCTATATCGGGGATAAGTGATTTGAATATCTAACCACGAGGGATAAGTGGCGATTTCCAAACCACAAGGGAGTAAAGTGCAAATTGGCTAAACTACAGGGGATAAAGTGCTATTAAACTTTTTAATAATTAATCATATATTATCTTTCTAACATTTATGCATTTCTTTTTTATTTTTAATTTTTTGGATTGACTTCTTACCCAATCGATTTTAGCTTTATTGATGAAGGGACTAAATCACTTTTCAAGGAGTGTTAGCTAAAATTATGCCAGTTATCGCAAGTGCTTCTATTTCTTTTTCATTTTTTTAATTTTTTTTTTCAATTTCAGTTTTTGTTTTAGATTTCTCTTTTAATTTCTCTTTTTGTTTTTGCATTCTCTTTCTAATTTTTGCTTCTAATGTTTGTTTGATATTTCTATTTCTATTTTGAATTATCTTTAATTTTTACATTTCCGCTTCTTTTTCGATTTTTGAAATTATGATTTTTTTCCTCATATTATAGTTACTAATAATATCATTTTTTTTTTTTTTGGTTAGATAGTGTTGGTCCATTTCTAAATTTTTCCTTCTTCATTTTTTGTCATTATGGTTACAACGTTGTTGCCTATTAGGTGCAGGTGCAAGAGATTACTCTCTCTTTCTAAAAACAAATAGCCTATGCATTGCATGAAGGTCCATGCACTCAATATATATCTATATCTATATCTATATATATATATATACACACACATATATTGAGGTTTTAGAAAAAATGTGATTTTTTTACGAGTTATTTTTATTTTTAATCCCATTGTAAATAGTTTGTCAGGTGTATATATTATTTTTTATTGTTTTGTAAGTTGTACCTTAAATCTATCCGCATAGGAGGTAAGGTCATATTATTATTGTTTTTTCTAGCAATGTGTATGTCCATGTGAGATTCATTTTAAGAAAAATTATTGTCGTAAGAAATTGGTTTTTGAATACGTGTTATGAGACTTTTTATTTGGCTAGATTTTGTTAATGTTTGTATTTGTAATGAGTTTGTATCTTAATGAAGCATAATAGCGCTTTCTGGCATGTGTTATGCATTAACAGTTTGGTTCCAATATTTTGATTGTATAGTGTTATAATTGTCAATATTTTTATTTCAATTAGTTTATAACTTAATGTGAAGATTAAGTTATAGATAAAATTGTTGAATATTATTTTTTATACTATTGAACTTTTTTTATATTATTTTTTTCGTGGAATTTTTTATGTCTAATTTATTTATTTATTTTAGGGTGTAGATGAAATAGAAAAAAAAATTATTGGAAACTCTATGTAGGTATATAAATAGTATACATTTGTAAAGAATGTATTATCCTTTTTTCCCCTTATTGGGAATTGAAAAAAAAAAAAAAAAGATGAAACAATGCTCACTTTCTCATATAATTTATGAAAAAAAAAAAAAATTATTACTTGCATATAACTCGTCTTATATTTATTTGTTAGTTATTATTGATGTTCAAATTAAATAGGTACATAACGTTAGTCTTGATTGTTAGTTATTATTGATGTTCAAATAAATAGATGTAGAATGTTGTATGTACATTGGAAATTATGTCAAAAAAATTTCTTTTACTTGTGCCTTTAGACACGGGTTATACGCTAGTATATATATGTTTCTTATTTGAAATTTCATTTGGTTTATATTTGAATATTCCTTATTTAAAAAAAAAAAAATTATATGTTTTTCAAGAGGAGATTTTATTGTACAAATACATTTTGTTCTTGACTTTTCCCAACACTAATAAAATATTGAAATATGTATGTTCATTCCAATACTATATCTAACCTTTTTTTTTTTCACCAAATAGGAATAGTAAAGACCATTTCATTCCATTCCAACATACCAAAAATAACGTTATAATATTTTTTTCATCACTTAGCCTTTCTAGTTCAGACTCAAATGTAATGTTTTAATAATTAATAAAATTGTTAAAATGATAGATTTATCCATATACTCGACCTAGCCTAACCCAAGAAATAAAAAGAAAAAATAAATAAACACGCCAAAAAAAACCGAAGGGCAAACAAATGTTATCCAATCTGATAGCCCGGGAGTATAAATGTTAGTAAATAATTTGTTAACTTTTTACTTTTTGAAATTTGATCGTTAATTTCAATAAGAAAAAATATAATTATTTTATTTTGGGTTTATTATAATTTACCTTCTGTGGTTAGGCTGTTTTGCACTTTATCCTCTTGTGGTATTCGCGTCACCACTTCGCCCCCTATGGTTAGGTCTTTGTTGCACTTTACTCCCTCGTCAGTATTTTGCCCCCATGTGATTATACCTACATCAAGTGATAAAGTGTAACAAAACCTAAGTACATGGGACAAAGTGGTGATGAAAATATCACAGGGGGAAAAGTACAAAATAGTTTAACCACAAGGAACAAAGTATAATTAGCCCTTTATTTTAATATAAACCATATGAGAGATAAGTGCTTAACAAAATGCTATGTAGATTTAAAGAATTCAGTCAAATGGACAAAGTGTATTTTACCCCTTTTTTAAAGGGAAAAATACTAGGAGGACCCAAGAATATCATCAAATTACCGACTAAACCAGTTAATTAAATAATAAACCAAGAAATCCAAGATTATAAATTACATGCATAGTGCTGCCCCAAAATTCTTATCCGTACACTTTCCAGATTTGCCCTTATGGCAATGAAGATTGTATAACAAGGATTGCGAATTTTCATATTCAACAAAATTATTTTATTAAAATAAAAATTACTATCATTGTACGTATTCTTTTCACAATCTAATTATATATTCAGATTCGTCTAGATAAAATTTTCAAAACGATATAAAAAATCACTATTTTTTTTCATTTGTCTTAATTTTCATATTCATGTTACATTTGACACGGTACTTCCAAAATTTTTAGTTTCTATTACATTGGATATTATATTTTTTTAATCACGGGACATACAGAATGTAGTGATATTATATATAATATTAGCATAACAGTTAATGTTATATATAACATCCACATTCATCACAAATTATAACTAAAAAAAAAATATTAATATCAATTATCAAATGTTACATTCAACATTAATGTCACATGAATTATAAAATGTTACATATAACATTTACATAACATACGATTTAACGCAGACAATATTACATTCCACACGCAATGAACTAGGGGGTAGTAAGTAAATGCAATGTGAATATTATAGCACTGTTTCGATTGGATTGGATGTTACATTCAACATGCAAATATAAATTGAATACAGTAATGTTATGTGCAACATTGTTTTCACTTAAATGTTATATGTAACATGGTGTAAAACAAAATATATAAATGGAAATATAGTAATGTTACATGAATATTACATGTAACATGGTGTAATTACTAAATGTTACATATAACATTTACACTCATTACAATAAACAATTCCAAAAAATATGATTAATATATCATATTAATCATGGTATTTAGTTTCGCATAAGGGAGACGTGATTACATGGTATTTATGAAGCGGTATATTAATTAGGGGCATTTTGGTCACGAAAATATCATAAAGACTGCTAGGTTCACATAAAATATTGCGGGTTTAATTGGTAATTTTAATACCTTTTTGGGATTGTAGGGTAAGCGTCTTTTTTTATATTTTATGAATTGATGACTTCCACTATTAGTAAAGAGTCATTTTTCTTATGGTAACCTTATTTTGTACGTTTGAAATCAATTGTTATATTTTTTGTTTTTTTTTAATTCAAAAAAATACAAAAAATCCAAAAGTGAAGGCCAAAGGAAGAGATATTTTGGAAGTGTTATATTTTGGTAGAACACTTCTTCAAAAGTAAACCATAAATGTGGACAAAATTTTGACAAAAAAAATAGTGCCGACTTTTATGTTTTAAGAACTCGGATTTGGGATTCTCCAACACCGCAAGTTAAGAGTCATAGACTCACCTGCCCCATCCCCCTTGGGATACTCCATCACACACAAGTTAAGAGTCTTTTCACTTTAGCCCAATAGACTGAGCTTCAAACCACCCACCCAAAGGAAGAGATATTTTGGAAGTGTTATATTTTGGTAGAACACTTCTTCAAAAGTAAACCATAAATGTGGACAAAATTTTGACAAAAAAAATAGTCCCGACTTTTAGGTTTTAAGAACTCGGATTTGGGATTCTCCAACACCGCAAGTTAAGAGTCATAGACTCACCTGCCCCATCCCCCTTGGGATACTCCATCACACACAAGTTAAGAGTCTTTTCACTTTAGCCCAATAGACTTAGCTTCAAACCACCCCACCCACCCACCCCCACCCCTCCGCCCCCCGCGGGTTCCATCACACACACGTAGGAGTTTGACTTTAGCCCAATGGAGACTCAGCTTCCCCCCCCGGTTCCATCACACACACGGACTCACCTGCCCCATCTACCTTGGGATACTCCATCACACAAAGTTAAGAGTCTTTTTCACTTCAGCTCCCCCCCCCCCCCCCCGGGGGGGCAAGTTCCATCACACACACGTTAGAGATTGACTTTAGCCCTATGGATACTCAGCTTTTCCCCGGTTCCATCACACATACGTAACGCTACGTTTGGTACGCTGGAATGGAATAGAATGATTGTGCTATTGGAATGAATGTCCTATTAGAATAAAATAATCATTATCATTCCCATGTTTGGTAACAAACGGGATTAAACATGGTATTGGAATGATCATAACCATTTCTATGTTTAGTTACAAAATACATTAAATATGGTATTGGAATGACCAATAAATAAAAATTAAACAATATTCAAAAAATTTAGAACAAAATTTTGGAACATAACAGAATTATTCAGAGAAATGAAACAAATGTTGTTGGAGAAAATTACTAAAATTTCAAGAAAAATAAATAAATAAATAATCATAAAATAAAACTAATAATTATTAAACAATATTAATGTGAATATTAATTAATCATGTAAGGATATTAAAAACAAACCATGAAAATTCTGTGAATCAAATTAAATGTATACTAAACCAAAAACGTGACGTTAACATTAATGTAATAGAAAGTTAAAAATAGCAGAGATAAAATATGTTAATGTTAACGTAACAGAAACAAAAAAGAAACAGCAGCAGAATATGTTAACATTAACATAACAGAAACAAAGAAAAACAGTAACAGAATGTGTTAACGTTAACGTAACAGAAATAGTGTTTTAAAAATACTATAAAAAACTTACCCGAATATTCAAACGATGAATTTGAATTAAAGTAGATCGAGGCTAGAGTTTGACTCTATGTCCTTAAAGCAGATTCATGCCCCCACACTAGTGCTAATGGTTGAATGGACGTCTGCCTCTCAGGGTACAACGATTTTCAACTTTTTGGTACAAGCACTTGAAACCAAAAATTTCGGCGAACTAAACTTGTGCTTGAACTCTCACAAAACTTTAAATGTTCTGTGCTCTTGTGGTGATATGAAGTAAAAATGTTGTCCATGAGACTAAATAAAATAAATGACAAGTCTCCTATTTATAGAAGACCAAAAGCCACCATTGAATGGATACAACTTTAGAAAGACATTTGTTCACGTTAATGTTAACGTAAACCGTCACCAATTTTGGAAAGACACCTATTCGAGTTAACGTTAATGCGAACAATCACCAACTTTGGAAAGGCACCTGTTCGTGTTAACATTAGCGCGAACAGTCACCTAATGAACCTTCATGTCTGTTCATTAGTGCTAAATCAAAATTAACAATTAAGCAATTAATTAATTGTTTAACAGTCACTAATTAAATTTTAAACTAATATGGCGGGTCAAGATTCAACCCGATCCGACCCAACTCGGATCCGATCCAAAACAAATCTAAATATGGATGGATTTATCCCAACCCAAACTCAACCTGACCCAATTTGAGTTTAAAGGTTTGATTGTTAGTGGCTTACCTTTGTCCTCAATTTATAAGTTGATACAAGCTTGAGTTTCTTTTCCACAACCAATGTGGGATAACTATCCTTACAACTCATGTTTTCTCTTTCCAAGCAATGTGGGATAACTCATCCCCTTCCAAGTAATGTGGGATAATACATTCATTTATATCTTCAATCAATCTCAAATGGGTTTCTTTGAGAATTAAAATCTAATTCAAAACTTAATTATTTTTTGCATATAAATATACTACATTGATCCTCAAACGACGAGGAACGCAACGGAATAATAACCCGATTAATTTAATTAATGGGTCTCACTTTAATTAATCAATTAAAGTTGCCAAAAATTCTAACAATCCCCCACATGAATGAGATTGACTGGATATACATCCATATGCAATATTGACACACTATAGAGTTCAAATAGAAAGTAACTGCATTGAGATAGGTAGCTTTTGGCCTTGAACCTTCTCTAATGAAAGACTATCGGATTTACTTGGCTAACTAGTGAACGCGATGTCTTGAACTGTTCAACCGTTTGTGTTAACCAAGACAACAGAATTCACACAGATACTTCCTGACACAGTCAATTCTCTGGTTGTGTTCATTTTGGCCTTGAACATCCTGGTGTTTCAATGAGTACTTTAGAGACTTTAGCCTTCTCATTCTCATTGAACAGGCCTTGTTCTTCACTCATCTAGGTGATTAACCTATCAAGAGTATCCCATATACCCTACTTGAATTTTTCAAGCTATATGAATCATTAAAAGCAAAGCCTATTCTTAATACTTATATTTGTCACTGGTTCACCATAGGAATGAGTATAAGATTAAAAGTCTTCTAGTGATTACTTAGTCTACACATAATTAGGTTGTTCCTTTGAACCTAGATCTTGGGATCTCCAGTCAGTTAGGTTGGATTTCCATTAAGGTGACTATTTAGTTGTAGGCTTTAAACCCATTCCCCTCGATGAACAGTATACTCTTTCTCTAGTTAACCCTTTGGTTAGTGGATCCGTAATATTATCTTTTGACTTCACGTAGTCAATTGTGATAACTCCATTTGAGAGTAACTATCTAAAGGTATTATGTCTACGTCCTATGTGTTGAGACTTACCATTATACATACTACTTTATGCCCTACCAATTGCAGATTGGCTATCACAATGTATACAAATAGCTGGCATAGGTTCTGTCCACATTGGAATATCTTCTAAAAATTGACGAAGCCATTCTCCTTCTTCACTTGCTTTGTCTAAAGCAATAAACTCAGATTCTATTATAGATCTTGCAATACACGTCTGTTTGGAGGATTTCCATGAGACAACTCCTCCTCCAAGTGTAAAGATGCATCCACTTGTGGATTTAGTATCTTTACAATCCGTTATCCAATTAGCATCACTGAAACCTTCAAGTACAACTGGATATTTGGTGTAATGCAATCCATAGTTTAGGGTATATGTACGCTGAAGGATTTATACTATCCTTCGCGTATATGAATACTCGCAAGTGTACAAGGTCAAAGTTTTAGTATAGTGTGATCATTAAGATCGGGTTATCGTATCCACATGGATTGGTGTCGTTACTATCGAATACCGCGTTTGTTGTGACCTAATTTTATTTAGGCGAAAAATAAATATAATTAATTAATTAAACTAATACTAATATAACCTCAATTAACTACACTAATATGCTAATATGTTTTAGGGTGAAGAATTCCCTAGGGATTAACGTGTTTACAAATACGTGTTCGATTCCGATTTACTCACATTTACGTTGTTCGACCTATTTGACAACCTCGGTACGTAAACTCCACTCCCACCTCTCCCGAGTATAAGATGGGAGAATACATGACTTTGAGTCAACGAAGAAGTCCCCCTCAACGTCTTAACGACCCTAGGTCACGTGAGTCTCGCCCAGTATCATTGATTGCACACAAACCAACTCCCGACCGGGTCATTGGATCGTGCGTTGTATTTACCCTATCGACAATCTCCGTTCTAAAACTCTCTCGCCACCTCTACCGAGTATAAGACGAGGGATATAACGCAACTTCAAGTCAATAAAGAAGTCCCCCTCAACGTCTTAACGACCCTAGGTCGCATGAGTCTTGCCCCAACGTCATCGACTGTCCACAATTCAAACCCCGACCGGGTTATAGAATCGTGGCGTTTGTTCACCCTAATCCGAATATGGGGTTTTTCAAAACCCTGTATTCTCTATTTACCATTCTAAGCATGATAAACAAACAATACAATAAATACAATCAAACTACAAAGAACAATCACAAACAAAACTCTGAAATCATCCAAACAAACATATTTATAAATTTAGTGTTAATCCCTATTACAATCCATATTTAACTCATGGTCATAACCTTATAAACATATAAATTGAGCTAAACATGCTCACATGATCCTAAGATAGAGAAATAAGAAAAAAATTATTGAAGAACTTAGCCTCGTCTGAAGATAAACCGCTAAGAACGCTCAACGATCGATTCACCATCTTTTTCACTTCGGGATGTGAGCTCCACCTCTAAAACACATAAATATACCCTTAGATGTATTCTATGGGGCTCCAAAAATCAAGAGAGACCGGAGAAGGAAGAGGAGAGGGGTATTTATAGGCAAAAGATCTCAAAATATCTAATAAATATCAAGGCTGTGCAGAGGGTTTTGGCCTAGGCGAAGGAATTTCCTCCTAGGCGCAGGTAGGTCAGTTAACTTTCTGCCATATTTCCGCCTAGGCAGTGGAATTTCTGCCTAGGCGAAGGAACTGAAGGTTTGCATTTTGTTTTGACTGTAACTTCTTCATCCGAACTCCAATTGAGATGATTCAAAAATATATAGAAATCTAAGAAAAATATATACAACTTCCATGTTTTGAGTGTTTCCAGAATTGAATTGCATCATAGTCCAAAATAGCCTTGAAGTTACAGCACATGTACCAGCTTTACAGGTTTGGTGACCGCCTAGGCGAAGAAGTAGGCGGTGGACTTGGTTCCGCCTACGCGGAGGAATTTCCCGCCTAGGCAATGGGCTGTCAGTAGCCTTTTATCATTCTTAGCATCTTCACTGCCTAGGCGGAGGTCTAGACGCCTAAGCGGTGGGCTTCCTTCATATTTTTGCCTCCTTGCTTGTTTATCCACCGTAACTTCAACTCGCCTTCGGTTTGATCTCATCGTTTTCGCTCTAGTTTCCTATCTTTTTGCTCCACACACCTGATTTAATGCAAAAAGATAAAAACTAATTAAAACATAATAAATACTATATAAACGCTCGAAAACCAACTTAATTCGATTTAGAAATATGTAGGTAGATCACACCTATCAGTATACCTTAAATATCTAAGTACCCTAACTATCGCATTCTAGTGTCCGTGTCCTGGGTTGCTAGTATATCTACTCAGTCTGCTCACCGTGTATGCAATATCAGGTCTAGTACAATTCATTAAGTACATTAGACTGCCTATTATATGAGCAAACTCAGACTGAGAGATACTTTCACTAGTAATCTTAGTCAAATAACAATTCACATCAATAGGTGTTTTAGCTAGACTAGTATCATACTCGTTAAATTTCTCAAGTATCTTCTCAATATAATGAGATTGAGATAATACTAGTCCTTCAGTAGATCTAGAAATTTTAATTCCTAGAATTACATCAGCAACACCTAAATCTTTCATATCGAACTTACTGGTTAACATCTTTTTGGTAGACTTAATAATGGCATTATTGCTACCAATAATTAGTATGTCATCTACATAAAGGCATACAATGACATATTCGGATTCATTATATTTAATGTAGACACATTCGTCACATTTATTGATTTTAAATCCATTTGACATCATAACTTTGACAAATTTCTAATGCCACTGTTTTGGTGCTTGTTTAAGTCCATATAAAGACTTAACAAACCTACAAACTTTGTTCTCTTTGCCAGAAACAACAAACCCTTCTGGTTGTTCCATGTAGATTTCCTCATCTAGTTCACCATTTAGGAAAGCTGTCTTAACATCTATTTGATGTATTTGAAGATTATACATAGCTGCTATGGCTATCAACATTCTAATGGATGTTATTCTAGTAACCGGTGAGTACGTGTCAAAGTAATCAACACCTTCTCTTTGCTTGTAACCTTTAGCTACAAGTCTAGCTTTATATTTATCAATTGATCCAGCTGCTTTTATCTTCTTTTTGAAGATCCATTTACACCCCAGAGGTTTGGAACCGGATGGAAGATCCACTAGTTCCCATGTATAGTTTTGCAAGATAGATTCTATTTTACTGTTTACAGCTTCTTTCTAAAATGGTGCTTCAGGAGTTAACGTCACCTCCTTAAAACTCTTAGGATTACCTTCTACCATATAGGTAAGAAGGTCAGGACCAAATGACTTTGTTGTCTTAGCCCTCTTACTATGTCTAGGTTCATTATCTTCCAAAGACATTTCATTTTGAACCTCACCTATCATAGTATCAAATGTTCTTTTTTAAAGAACCAGACTCTCGAGAAGTCTTACAAGGAAATATATCTTCATAAAGAATGCATTTATGGATTCCATTATTGTATTCTCATGTACGTCTTCAATCTCAGACTTGTGAACTAAAAATCGATAAGCACTACTATTTTGGGCGTACCCAATAAATATGCAATCAATTGTTTTAGGTCCTTTTAGGAATAGGAACCGCCACATTAGCAAGACACCCCCACACTTTCAAGAATTTAAAAGTAGGAGTCTTACCTTTCCACATTTCATATGGAGTTTTATCCAATTTCTTATGTGGCAACTTGTTAAAAACATAATTGGCGGTAAGCAATGCTTTCCCCCACATATTCTGGGTTAGTCCAAAACTTATCAACAAAGCATTCATCATTTCTTTTAAAGTTCTATTCTTCCTCTCAGCTACTCCATTTTGCTGAGGTGAATAAGGTGCAGTTGTTTGATGAATTATTTCGTGTTGAGCACAGAATTTCACAAATGGTGATTCATATTCACCACCTCTATCACTTCGAAGAACTTTAATATTTTTGCTAAGTTGATTCTCAATTTCGTTCTTGTATTACGTAAACTTTTCCAAGGCTTCATATTTACTCCTTAGAAGATAAACATAATAGTATCTTGGGTAATCATCAACAAAAGTAATAAAATACTTTTTATCACCTCTAGTTTGTACAAATTTTAAATCACAAATATTAGTGTGAATTTACTCCAGAGGTTTACTGCTTCTTTCAATGGATTGAAAAGAAGTTGACTCCACACAAGTCTCACATTTATGATTTGAACCAATTTTGAATTTTGGCAATAAATCTAAACTAATCAACTTATGTAAAGAATCATAATTAACATGTCCTAATCTAGCATGCCAAACATCAATTGACTCAATCATATAAACAGAAGATGTAGTTTTATTAGCTTTTGGAATCAGCGTCATTACATTCAATTTGAAGAGGCCTTCATTCATGTAGCCCCTTCCCACATATACTCCACTTTTGGTTAATACAATATTTTCAGACTCAAAGACCATTCTAAATCCTTTCTTACTCATCAAAGATTCGGAAACTAGATTCTTGCGAATGTCCTGCACATAAAGCACATCATTGAGAGTAAGTTCTTTTCCAAAAGTCATTTTCAGCACAATCCTTCCATGTCCTTCAACTTTAGAAGTCGAGGAGTTTCCCATATAGAGTTGTTCATTTGGATCCACTGGTTGATAGGTGGTGAACATTCTCTTATCTGAGCAGATATAGCGTGTAGCCCCAGGGTCCATGTACCATTCTTTCGGGTTGCCAACTAGGTTGACTTCAAACACCACTGCTAAAAGGTTCATTTCAAAAATATCCGAAGTAAGATGCTCGACTTCAGTTACGTTAGCTTGATGTGTATGCATCTTTACATTACGTTTAACTCGGCATTCACTTACACAGTGTCCATCTTTTCCACACGAAAAGCAGTTCCCCTTGAATTTCTTCATTTTCTTTCTTGTGGGACCAAAGCTTTGACTTGTTCCAAGTTTATGAAACTTTCGTTTCTTATTGGTCTTGTGAACCTCTACAACATTTGCCTTTGAGTTCATGGAATAAAGCCTATCAGGATTCTCAGCAAACCGATGTTCTTCTTCAATTCTAAGCCTCACAATCAGATCTTCAACGTTCATCTCTTTGCGTTTATGCTTGAGATAATTTTTTAAATCACTCCAAGTCGGTGGTAACTTCTCAATAATAGAAGCTACTTGAAATGATTCACTCAATGACATTCCCTCAGCGAGAATGTCATGTATAATGACTTGAAGATTTTCGGCTTGATTGACAACAGATTTGGAATCCACCATTACATAATCAAGGAACTTCCCAACTACAAATTTCTTTGAGCCGGCATGTTTTATATTTTTTATCCAAAGATTCCCATAATTCTTTAGTGGTTGAAATCCCTCCGTATACTTTATACAGAGAGTTTCTGAGAGCATTGAAGATATAGTTCCGACACAGATAGTTAGATTCTTTTCATGCTTCTACCACAGCCTTTGTATGATCATCGACATTCTCAGTCATAACTGGAGCATCTTATTTGAGAAAACGAACCAATCTCAAAGTCGTAAGGTAAAACATCATCTTTTGTTGCCACCTTTTAAAATTGCTCCAATCAAACTTGTCAGGCTTTTCAACCTTAGGCAATGGAGTAGGCACCGTAGTTATAATGATCTGAGTCATATGAGACGTCACTTTAGACGTCTCAATTGGCGTAGTATTTTCACTTACTATCACAGAGTAGTATGTCTACAATTTTAACAAATGTATAATAAATACTAAGAAACTTTTACAACCAAAGCACAAACTAAGGAATCAAATATACCACTAACCAGAAACTGAAAGTTAACGTTTATATAAGAATCAAAAATCAATTCAGAACGTTAATATTAACACAACAGTTTACAAGACAGATTTAAAATATAAACATTTACTTATTTATCTTAAAATTTCAGAATAAAATCTGAATTTGCTTTAAGATTGTTGGAGGAAACTGCTAAAATTTCAAGATAAATAAATAAATAACCATGAAATAAAACTAATAATTATTAAACAATATTAATGTGAATATTAATTAATCATGTAAGGATATTAAAAACAAATCATGAAAATTCTGTGAATCAAATTAAGTGTATACTAAACCAGAAATATGACGTTAACGTTAACGTAATAGAAAGTTAAAAATAGTAGAAATAAAATGTGTTAACGTTAACATAATAGAAATTAAAAAAAAAAAATAGCAGAATATTTTAACGTTAACGTAACAGAAACAAAAAAGAACAGCAGCAGAATGTGTTAACATTAACGTAATAGAAATAGTGTTTTAAAAATACTATAAAAAAAACTTACCCAGATGTTCAAACGACGAATTTGAATTAAAGTAGATCGAGGCTAGAGTTTGACTCTATGCCCTTAAAGTAGATTCACGCCCCCACACTGGTGCTAATAGTTGAATGGACGTCTGCCTCCCAGGGTATAACGATCTTCAAGTTTTTGGTACAAGCACTTGAAACCAAAAATTTCGGCGAACTAGACTTGTGTTTGAACTCTCACAAAACTTTAAATGTTCTATGCTCTTGTGGTGATATGAAGTGAAAATGTTGTGTATGAGACTAAATAAAATGAATGACAAGTCTCCTATTTATAGAAGACCAAAAGCCACCATTGAATGGATGCAACTTTAGAAAGACATCAGTTCACGTTAACGTTAAAGCGAACCATCACCAACTTTGAAAAGGCACTTGTTCGCGTTAACGTTCACACGAACAGTCACCAACTTTGGAAAGACATCTGTTCGCGTTAATGTTAATGCAAACAATCACCTAATGAACCTTCATGTCTGTTCATTAGTGCTAAATCAAAATTAACGATTAAGCAATTAATTAATTGCTTAACTGCCACTAATTCAATTTTAAACTAATCTAGCGGGTCAAGATTCGACCCGATCCGACCCAATTCGGATCCGGTCCAAACCAAATCCAAATATGGATGGATTTATCCCAACCCAAACTCAACCCAGCCCAATTTGAATATGAAGGTTTGATTGTTAGTGGCTTACCTTTGTCCTCATTTTATAAGTTGATACAAGCTTGAGTTTCTTCTCCACAACCAATGTGGGATAACTACCCTTACAACTCAAGTTTTCTCTTTTCAAGCAATGTGGGATAACTCATCCTCTTCCAAGCAATGTAGGGATAATACATTCATTTATATCTTCAATCAATCTCAAATTGATTTCTTTGAGAATTAAAATCTTATTCAAAACTTAATTATTTTTTGTATATAAATATACTACGTTGATCCTCAAACGATGAGGAACGCAATGGAATAATAACCCGATTAATTTAATTAATGGGTCTCACTTTAATTAATCAATTAAAGTAGCCAAAAATTCTAACAAATGTCGCCTAAGTTATCATTTAATCCGACAAACTAAAGGGCTTAGAAGTACTTTCATGTTTCTGTTTTCCTTTTCTGTTCCAAAAAAAAAAAAACTTATAACTGAAGCCAAAAAAAAAAAAAAAAAAAACGATTGGCTTATGTTTTGATTCCAGGATAATGTTGTAAAAATCTGAGAACAAAACATAACAAATTTTTCCCTATTTTACTGATTCTGTTCTAATCATTTTGTTAACAAACTTAAGATAGAAATACCAAACTTCACTTATACCTCACTTGTTTAGTGTTTCTGTTCTCATAAAATTGGGAATACAAATAAACATATGGGGAAAAAATTGTTTATTCCAAATTTTATATCTATGTTCCAGGTTTTATTGGAACAAAAAAAGAAATATGGGAACAAAAATAGAAATATGGGAACAAAAACAGAAATCTGGGAACAAAAACAAAAATAGAAATATGCGAACAAAAACATAAATATGTTCCCAGATTTTCTATTTTTGTTTAGTTCCCATATTTCTGTTTTTGTTTTAGTTCCTAGATTTCGTTCCCATATTTATGTTTCTGTTCCATGTTTTCTAGGAACAAAAATATGAAAGCAATACCACTATATTTTTGTTTTTATTCCTAAAATTTTATTTTCTATTGTGAAAAATACGAAAACAGAAGTATAAACATTTCTTTGTACATAATACCTCATTTTATTTGGATTGACTAATCCCATAAGTTGTGGGATTAATCATTACTTGGGAATGAGAATGAAAACCAATCTCATTAACCAAACGTTGGAATAGAATGGTTATTCTCAATTTTATTCCAATCCCAAGATGAATCCCATGTACCAGACGTGACCTAAGAGTTTGACTTGAGCCCAATGGACTCACACCAACACCCGTACCCCACCACAATTGGGATTCACCATTACCAAAAGTTAAAGAATCCAATTTAGACTCAGCCCAATAGACTCAATCCTCCCAACCCCACCACCCCCAAAATAAATAAATAAATAAAAACTAAAACATTTTTCGATAACATTTTTAAAGTACTTTTTATACCCAAAAAAAGTTAATTGGGGAAAAAGAATATTCAATAATGTGGAGCTGATATATCAGTGTTATCCATATACATGTTCCTGTTATCCAAAATACTTTCGTAGATGATTGAAAAATATGAGTAGAGAAGTTTTCGTTGTTTAATCTCTTAAAATATAAAAGAATAATTGGAGTTATGCCCAAGAACCGCCGGATTAAATCTATCAAGGTTAGTGAAATCAACGTATGACCCAAACCGCATGGTTGGAGGATGGGGAGGCTAACGTAACTCTCCAGAAAGCTGAGGCGTGGCCCTTTCACCCATGAACATCTCCCAAGTAGATGGCCCTTTAAAGCTGCGATGGTAGGCCGATAAATTCATCTCAGAAATCATATCTACCTAGCAAGGGTCACGACGATACGGCGGCCATATAATATTAGTGCGTATCAGGAACTCCAACTGAGTACGGCAACCATAGGAGCCACGATTGTCGACTCGGCCAATAGATGATTCTGCCAAATATACTTTCCAATCCTTGCCTCTGCAGAAATCTCGCCAAGGAGCTCATTTGCCTCCACCCACAATGTTTACCTCAACAGAACGACTCGACCTCGAAAGCGCACCCTAGTAATCATCGCCTAATCAAGGGGCACCGGCAATAGTTCCCCACAACCAAGTAAAGCTAATTCGTAGACGAAAACCATCACTCTATCAAGGCATTAGGATAACCATGATCTATGCAGGAGACCTAAATAGTGAGAAATTCTCTAAAACTGCATCTGTGGAAGAATGAGCAGTAGTCAGGGAGCATCCTCCTTGAGTAGAGAGTAAAAAAAGATAACTAAGACCCCCTAAAATTTCCATTGAAATGGGGGTCGACCTGTAAAAAAAATCAACCCGCGAAGCAATAGATATTGTTCTTTCAAAAGAAAAGGTAAATTTAGAAATGTTTTAGTGAAAAACCTAAGAAAAATGCAGGTGTATAGAAGGATGATCTTGAAAGTCTCCTACTAGAGACTGATCCTTAAGTACTATGTATTGAAGCCACTCTACATCGAAGGTAAGGCTCTATCGCAAAAAGGTTGAGGGAAATGATCTCCAGCCTCAAAATCATCTCCGAGGAAATCTTCTAGAATACCCTAGTCAAGCGCCTCGCCCTCTAAATAAAAGTAGTCTAGATCCGCTATCATATCAGCTGTCTCGGAAGGGCCAGTAGGCCTATGACCCATGGAAGTACCCAAAGACCCAAACGTCTACAAGTTAGCAAGCTTCAACAAGTCAGCAACTCGAGGCTCTGGTGGAGACTGCTTAACAATAAAGGAAGTAGGGGCAGGCACATCATCAAAAATTCTAAGCGTTCATGCCCTGGTCTGACCTCAAGAAAGCTTTGAAGCACTCTCTCTAACTGGGGTATCAGGGGCCTTTCCTTTCCTACAAAAGTGGGAAGGACGACGACCACCATCACCCGAAGGACCTACTACTGACATAGTACCATCTAAAAAAGAAAATAAAGAGTCAAGTTCTATCATTAGGACTTTGTTTCAAGGGTAAAGTTAGAATTTTAAAGGTTACAAATTGACCTTTGGAAAGAGTGTCAGATTTAACGTTTCCATTGTTCTGAAGAACCCATCATGAATGGCCGAGACAAACCTCTAATGACCTACCATTGACCGAACACGAGGAGCAAGGAAATGAATTCATTCCTTCATCATCAACATTTACGGGTACATTTCACATTCTTTAAGCTAAATATGTTTCATTCATTACCTAAACTAAGGTGAAATCGAGAAATTCAAGTCCAAAATTCCCGCCCCTAAAAGTGAGATACACTAAGTTTTACAAACCCATCTCACAATCGAGAAACATGAAATATTAAGCCATGATGTTTCAAGAAAAAATAAATTAAACCATCAAAGAATCTAAGACAATAGGTGAACAATATTCAAGAATCTTAAAAAAAAAAATAATAATAAATGGCCTTCTCATTCTAAAAAAAATAAACTTTGTATAAAAAAACAAAAAACAAAAAGAATCTCTCTGTAAAACTAAAATGAAATTTTTATTTATAATTTTACTATGGTTTTTCATATGATAGGAAGATGAAAACCAAGAAAATAACAAATGTTTCAAACTAATTTTCAAACACATTTACCCTAAAGTGGGAAATGTGAAACAATTTGCCCAAAAAACGTGCAAGAACATTGGTCTATATACATGAACACTTCTTAAGAAAAATTGATACATAAAATGCCTTCTAAACATGATCAAACATCATATACATGCATAAGAATAAAGAAAAGTTGACATTGCACCATTCCATGAAGCTAAATAACACCATTGCACTTCGGGTAGGGAAGAGCTTTACTCATTTATACAATAAACTATGAAATAAACTCAAAAACATACATTTCATTAAGCAATCAAAACATAAACCAAAATGGCATGCATAGTACGTCAAAGTAATAAGCTTCTTCAAAAATGGAGAAAACCTTAACTTTAGGGTTACAAAGATTCATCAAAGCTTGAAAAATTTGAGTGGGAAATGATCTAAACATCATAAACTACCCTTTTGATGGATGAAACTTGAAGAAAATCAAGTGTAAGTGGCCAAAATTCAGAAAATATGTAAAAAAACGACTGTTCACCTCTCTGTCCCTTGCCCTATTTTCCCAAAATAGACAGGTCACTGGCTTGTCTGCTATTTATAAGCATCCATGCGCATTGGCCAATGTACAAGGATGTAGAAATTACACTTCGCACCTTATTTTATTAAAAATGATTTTGTTTCAATTTTTAAAATGTTATTCCTGAACCATTAAAACATGATAATCTAAAGAATATAACCTTACCTCGAGACGTGTGGAGTGTCAAAAGACGTGCTCGAATTGACGCTTTGGGCATGGTCAAATTGCTTTGTTAATCCTAAGATTTTGATGGACAATTAAAGGTTGATATTTTTTGTGGAACTAACGGTTTGATTAAGTATTTCAGTTTATTAGCTCCAAACGATGAAGATATGATGACAAAGATGTCGAAGGATTAAGAGGTTAAAGAATTTGAAGAACTTAGGAAAAATAACTCAGATTAAATTTCAACTCTTAATATCCCAATTAAGATTACACACGACACAAAAAGATTTTTAAATGATTTTTATAGGATCCTAATTAGTTAAATTATTTGCTCCTATGTGTAATTGAAAAAAAAATATTTATAATTGATTAAAATTGAATTTAAGTATTTAGTGAAGCTAACCAAAAAAAGAAATTGGTTAAAAGGGTGAAAACGTCAATGAAAATGAATTAAAAACTAATTAAGAAAAGTGTTCCAGCATCAATAAGTTGACAGGTAAGTTGACCGGAGCATATAAGAAAAAGTCTTTGTATCTCTCGATCGACAGATAGGTCGACCTGTGCTTAAATATGAACTCTTTATATCTATAAGTCAACAGAACGGTCGACCTGTGAAGAGAAATAGAACTCTTTGAATCTCTAGGTTGACAGATAGGTCGACCGATGGGCATAGAATCTTTGACTTGGCTACATCCTGAATCAAACGGTCGACAGTTGATCTTGGTCAATCGACTTATGGGTCTGTTTCAGGATATTATGAAATTCCGGATTTTATTCTGAAAGTAGTCATTACTAGTCATTTTTTTGTTAGGATTTATGAAAGATTTTAGGGATTTAATATTATTTGAGATATGCAACACATATTATGATATCCCTATAGATTTGGTTAATTAAGTTTGAATATTTCTCAATTTGGTACATATAATTGTTTCTATTCTATTTAATTGTGATTGAGAAATATTTGAATGACTTAATTGAGAAGTTCAAAAGCTATAATTAAATTATTTGAATCAAAATGAAGTCTTAATAATATAAGAGGTTTATAAGAGTAATTAAGTGTCATAACAAATGGGAATTAGCCGTTAGGGAGCTTATTTTAATCCCATTTATATAGACCTGCGTTTTTTTTTATATTAGTAGGAGAGATTAAGAGAGATCAAGAGTATAATACTGAGATTTTCTAAGAGAAATCACATTGAGAATTGTGAAAGTTTTTCTAAGAGTCATTCTTGAGAATTATTTGTTGTAAATCATTACTGCTACTGAATCTAAAGTAACATCACTATAATTATTCTTTCGGTGGATTTCGAGTGAGATCTTTTCAAATTACTTTTTATTTAGTATTGCTTGATTATATTTTCGAATCTGATCTTTAGAAATTGTTTTCAGATTTTTTATTGAAAAATATTTTTTAAATAATTTCTTGAATCAATCTGATTACGTGCTCAATTACGTGCTACCAATTTTTGTTTAAAATCAGATTTTAAATATCTCACTTTTCTATCACTAGTTTTGGAATATTAATTGAGTTCTAATTTATCTAGGGTGTTAGAAGCTCCGAGTGAGAAAAATAAATTGTCAATTTTTAATTGGTGAGTTGAGTGACGGATTAAATATTGTTGGGAGTATTTAATCTAAAGGTAGTTGGTTTCAAGATCTTCTTGTAAAGAGATTAAGGTAGTAATTCTTCTAGAATTGAATTGGTTTATGAGAATTTTGTAACGGCTCAATCCTTACTGGGTAAAAAAATAATTTGAGTGTTTGTGAGGTTTTGATTCTTTAGTCTTTGTTTTAAAAAGAATTTGGTTATTCTTGAGCCTGTAAAAAGTAAATGTTATTCCTAAGCCTGTGAAAAGAAAATTTTGTAAAGGTTAATTTTGAGCCTATAAAAGAATCTTTGTGAGGGTTTAGTTCCTACCTTTAAAGGGATCTTGAGTTTAGTGGATGCGACTCTCCGTAGGACTCGGAGGGCTGGATTAGCCAAGAGTAGCTTGGTAAACCAGTATAAATTTTTTGTGTGCAACTATCTTTACATTATTTATTTATTTATTGTTTGATGTGTACCTAATTGATTTTATATTTCCGTTATGATATAAAGATAATAATTAATTTAGGATTAAAATTAATTATTTAGATTATTAAAGTATTTTTTCTCTGATAATTTTTTTAACTATTCAACCCCCCCCTCCTTGGATATTTTACTAGGCCAACATGCTTCATCTCACGTCATCATAAATAGCATGAAAAGTAAAGGTCCAATCAAAATTAAGGTTAAATCAGAAGAATGTCGAATAAAAAAAAAAGTCAAATCAGGATCAAATCATGTCATTTCACGATAAAGAAAAATTGGTAGTTGAACTTAACCCGTAAAATACTTACCAGTATCATAAAGATTAAATAGCCTGGGTGCTACTCCCACAGGAGAATCATAGGAATTGATGTTCCATAAACGAAATTCTTTTCCGTCAACATCAATAAACACGTCACCAAGCTTGTTCAAGGATTCACAACAATGATCCCAAATTCATTTTTCATCACCTCCAACAAATAGACGAACTGACTTAGCTTCTCATCCAGTGTCTAAACAGTCTCCTCCCAGCCCGCAAGTCAGGGAATATTTTACACTAATAATGATCATGATCACACAGAAAGGAAGTGTCAGATTAGATTCCCCAATGAAACTTATCCAATCATTGCCCTAGTTAGAGACTGGAGTACATTTCACCTTATTCAGGATTTTCCTATAGAAACAGTATTCATTTCCGTCTCGAGACATAAAATAGAACACCTTAACAAATAAAAAACAATCATCACCAGGATTAACTACGTATTGACCAGATTCTTGGTGAATACCAGGATACGTAGACAACATTTACAGGTTCGTTTGTCAACTTAAGAAAGAGAAATTAAAAGAGTTTGGAACTAGGTTACGACCTAATCCTTGGTAATTAACCAAGGTATGTAGGAAACCCAAGTGGGTCCAGTTGAAATTAAAGAAGTGTCAACTTTACGACATTCTCTCAGCCCTGTATTAGGGAACAAATTAGGAGAAGTCCCTCGATTTCCCTAAAAAGACAATTTTACTCCTTTTGTTAGATAAACAACAAGGGATACATGTGCATGAACTACGCTTCGACTTGATTCTTGGTGAATACCAAGATACGTAGGCAACCCTCATGAGTTCGATCGACAATCTGAAAATCAACACAGTGAGGGCTGAAGTATATTTCGACCTAATTTCGGACGTAGGAAATCAAGGTATGTAGATAACCCAGGTGGGTTTCAGTCATCTGATGGTCATTGTATGAAACAATGACTTTACATGATTTATAAAATTAAAATACATAAAGAACCAATGTGGTTTCATGTCTTAATCGGACACTCAAAATCACGCACTCAGTTCAAGATACGTGGATAGCCCATATGGGTGTTGTAATATTCTCCTAAACGCTCAAGACATATTCGTCCACCCCAGCTAGACCTAGGGCACATTATATTAGGTTTCTTTGTCGAGATTCTTTGAAAAGATTCCCTTCTAAGGCTGAGGCAAAATTCAAAATTTAAGAAATGAAATCCATAATCCCTGGAAAATAAACAAGCATCACCGAGCCCTAGTCTATAACTGGGGAACATTTTATCCGAGGTAAATTTCTTACTAGAAGTTTTCTAGCCCTTATCAAGGGTCCCAAGTGGGATGTATCCATGAAACTCCACTAAATGTCGAGTTTCCTCTAGGGTTTTCTCAAGTGGGAATTCCCTTAGTCATTTTCAATCATGTATTGATATGATGACCCCAGAATCGGTTTCTCTAACCAAGAACCCTTTCCACCAAATACTGATTTACATTAAGTGTCCAGAATTACATTTGACCTGATTCTCAACTATCTGAGATATGTAGACACCTTAATTGGGCTCGATCAAGCCAGCTTAATAAAGTCAAATCCCAAACTACATTAAACCTGATTCTCAGCTATTTGAGATATGTAGGTGCCCTAATAGAGTTCAATTAAACCAACTCAAAATAAATAAATAAATGTTAAATTTACTACTTCAATGTCGACCTCAGTTTCAGACTAACAAGACACCCCAGAATTGATTTCTCTAACCCAAAACCTTTCCATCCAATCCTGATTTATTTACCTGTTAGAACTACATTTGACCTGATTCTCAGCTATCATGAGATATATAGGAAAACCTCGGTTAGGTTCGATAAAAACCAATAAACTACATTTGGCCTGATTCTTAGCTATCCTAAGATATGTAAGAAACTCTCAAGTGGGTTCAGCCAAAATAGGAGATATTGATGATCAATATTCTCTACCCCCTCGTACGATATTCTAAGCTACCCTAGAACATCGTTACGTACCATCAATATCCAAATCAATTTACTTTTGGTGATTACTGGGCTAACCTTGGAATACGAGTGTTAGAACTACATTTGACTTGATTTTCAGCTATCTTGATATATGTAGGAACTTTGAATAATGTACGGTCATAACCAAGAGAGGGCGATGAGTCGATGGGTTGTCATTCTCCACACACTGCGGCATAATCCTTTAGGACTGGTCTTTTGGCCTTTCTTTGAGAAGATTATTTACTTATAGAAAATGAATGTAGTTTTACTGAAGGATGATGCAGCAACACCGAAGAACCATTCATAAGTTCCTGGCATTTGCTTTTCTCGAAAGATACTGTAACCCTAGTAATGATGCAGCAATACCCAAAAACTATTCGTACATTCCTGTCATTTGCTTTCCTAGGAAGTTATTGTAACCCTAGTGATGATGTAGCCATACCCATGAACATTAGTATATTCCTGGCATTTGCTTTCATAGGAGGTTACCATTGTGCCTGTGGATGAAGCAACGATACTCAAGAACATTCGTACGTTCATGGCATTCACTTTCCTAGGATTTTACTATTTTTCATATTGTAGATGCAGCAATACCCAAGAACATTCGTATGTTCCTAGCATTCACTTTCATTTGCTTTACTGCTTTCCTAATGTAGATGTAGCAATGTTCAGGAACGTTCTTGACTTTTCTTAGTCAATTTAAATTTGCTATCTTTACTTTTTATGTCCCGTGAAACAAAATTTTTGTGTCTCCATCTTTGTTATTATAAGTAAACTCGCATGACAAATAGGGGCAGTTGTACACACCGTATTTTGTCCTACCCATTTAGTATCGAATTTAAAGTACAAGTTCAGATAAACTTTAAATGGAGGTTTAGGGAACGAATTTCTACCTTACATTACATTGGATACAAAGAAAAACAACAAACACAAGAAAATATAAAATTGTGAATTTGACTTAATTCGGTTTAAATAAAAGTTTCGGGTCAACCTCGAAATTCCTAAATTTAAGGAGGACTAAAATGACATTATTAAAGGTTAATTTTCATTAAATCACTTTTAATATGAATACAAATTAGTAACTACCCTTTAATTTAAAGAAATTTTACCAATTACCTTTGTTTCCCAATTTGACCCTTGAAACTTTTACTATCACTGGTTTCGTCTTTTTTACACCAAGAATACTTCTTTAATTTCTTGTTTAAAGTACTAACCCTAAAGAAATCAATCCAAAATCCTTGATTAAGCTAAAGAAACTATCATGACAAATCTAGTTACTCAAAGTAACTAATGCTAAAGACAGGGTTCAAAACCAACCAAACCGAATGTCATCATGACAACAAGCATTCAAGGCCCATCACATCAAGGCCTAATCAAGCATCAAATAACTCATTAATGAGCATTTAATGAGATGATCATTTCAAGATCTTTCTAGCAAAATATCTAGGATGGAAACCTAGTTACTTGAAATTAACAATAACCAAACTGGTTTTTTCATCAAATCATGCATTAAATGACCCATCAAGTCAAAGTCACATCAAGAATTTAATGCTTGAATCAATCCTTAAAGACTACATTCAAATGATGAATATATTTTCATCAAAATATTTTAAGGAAACTTAATTACTTCAAAAGTAACTAAATGGTTACAAAATTAACCAAATCAATTCCCATCCCATTAAGGCATTAAATGCCTATAAAATCAAGAATTGAATGCATGGATTACATGTAGATATTTCATTCATTGAATTCATTAAACGCAACTAGATATTTTCAAGAAAGATAGCCATTACTTCGGGTAACTAGTAATTAGAAAGCAAACTAAACTGGATAACATCACATCAAGCATTTAATGACCCATGTACCAACCAATAATGGTCAATGGTGAGTAATCATGATCAATCATTGCTTAGATACTTAGAAGATTGTGTAATCATTACAAAATCTAATGATTACTTAGAGAATCTAAGTAAATCTTCAACATTTGACTCTAACACTAAAAGTGAAGGACATCAAAGTGTCATACCTAGAAAGAAAAAAAAACATAGCCTGAGGAAGAGGCTACATATGCTTGTGCATTCCCCACTACGCAGGCTTCTCGATCCAATAAATAGCAACCTATTTTTTATTTGGAACAAGGCTTGATCACACACTTTCTCTCTCATCTCAAAAATCTCTCTCGGGTCTAAGAAATTCTTAAGCTTTCTATTTCAAAAACACTCTCAAATCTTGTCAAAAAAACAAAAGGCTTAAAAAGGGTATTTGTGAGATTATTAGAACAAGATCTCAACAAGTTGTTGAGGAACAATCAAGAACAACCAAGAAGATCAAAGAATGAGAAGAAGAAAAAAACACTTAGGGAAATACCACTCCCCTAAGTTAGGTATGTCCTCTTAAACCTCTCTTCGATTTTATTTAAATACCATTATATTGCTTGTACACAACATATTTAGTTAGATCTTAGATGCATAGATCATGTACATAGTGTAAATATCAAAGAACAAATTAAGAACATCAAGTTCATATCAAGAACATGTCAAGAATATCAAGAACACCATGATTTGTGCATAGCATCTTTGATTCTATCAAGAACACATGAAACCAAACTCCAATAAACTCAAAACAAACTTCCGACAAAAGACTACTAACTACTAACAATTGACATTTACTTTACTAGCAATAGTCTAGATTATAGCCTGGCACTATGTCTCAGGCTCGTGGACTGGCACCCTTATATATATATATATATATATATATATAAGTCTAGATTACAGCCTAACCCATGTCTTAGGCTCATGGACTGGCACCTTGTATATTACTCTATCGAGACCCTTGTGGCTAAAATTCGGAATAAAAAGAGGACCTCTATTCCTTCGGGAATAAGTGTACACTTTTTTGAGAAACGTTTTTGTTTTCTTAATTACAAGTAAGACTGGCACATATATGATATATTTTCTTTCCTTTTGAACTAATAGCATAAGCCTTAACACTAAACTTTCCTAAGAAAGTAAGTTCAGTTGGAGTGTTCTTGACAAAAATCAAACATGCATGTTCACTTACCATTGTTGCATTTATGTTCTTGTCTTGAATAAACAAAAAAATTTAAAATAAAAAAATAATAAAATCATCTCAAGATAAACTACATATTGACCTGATTCTCAGTTATCTGATATACGTAGGTAGCCCACACACAGGTTCGGTCACTTGTTTGAAAAATCATTCATCTTATGAACTACATTTTGACCTAATTTCTCGTGAAAACCAAGATACATAGGCAACCTTTATGGGTTCGGTTGTTATTAAAAAAAAATCATTTAATCTTTTTTATCTGTTGCTTTTTTTAGATAGTAAAAAATGCATAAAACGACAAAAAGATTAAAAACGGGAATTAATGCGTTATACAAAAATAAAGAAAATTACTTGGACTTGTTTAAACGTGAAAATCTATTTAAACATAGGTACCATCTTCGAACAGGTGTCTTGGGGTGCCTATAACCTTCCCCGACCATAATTGACCCTTGGACTTTAAAAAAATATCTGGTAAAAGATCAACTATTTTCGAGTCAAAAACTTAGGCCAATTCAAAATAAAAATAATTTACAAAAATCCCGGTAATCTAGCACACCATTTAACTCCATGCTAGGTGGCGACTCCGTTTTTTAACAAAATCCCAACCCAAAGAACGGTTCAAAATTGGAGACTAGAAAAGCTCCTGAAATCTTATTTTCTAAAATGAACGGATTTTGGAAGATTTCGAGAGGAAAACTTTTCTCTCTTTCTCCTCACCTCTTTCCAAAATCTAGGGTACGTCAGCTCTCAAGGTTAATGGAACATGGTCCTTATAGTTATTACCTCATGGGAAGAAATAGATTGGATATAAATGGGTATACAAGATCAAATTCAAACCAGATGGTTCCATTGAACACTATAAAGAGCTCATGGTTGTGAAACGATATAGTTAAATAGAAGGATTGGATTACCATGAGATTTTTGCTCCAGTTGCCAAACTTGTTATTGTTCGTCTTCTACTTGATTTGGCATCTATTCAATATTGGCATCTTCATCAACTTGATGTCAATAATGCCTTTTTACATGGAGATCTTGATGAAGAGGTTTACATGACTTTACCTCCTGGCCTCGAGCAAAAGGGGGAGACACAAGTTAGCAAACTACACAAATCATTATACGGTCTCAAACAAGCTTCCCATCAATGGTTTATCAAACTCTCAACTGCTCTCAAATGTGTTGGGTATCAACAGTCGAAGGTTGATCATTCATTATTCGTCTGATACCAAGATGGTAAATTCACTGCCCGTCTTATTTATGTAGATGATGTCATTCTAGCAGGAAATAATCTCCAAGACATTGAAGATATCAAATCATTACTAAAGGAGAAATTTAAGTTGAAGGACCTTGGACAATTAAAATACTTCATAGGGATAGAGGTCAGTCAATCTAGCAAAGACATTACTCTTTCACAATGGAAGTATGCCTTTGAAATTCTTAAAGATGTTGGATATCTTAGTGCCAGACCCGCCTCATTTTCCATGGAACAAAACTTGTCTCTCAGTAAGGTTATGGTGATTATATTAGTGACTCTTCTTCTTATCGAAGACTTGTTGCACGGTTAATTTATTTAACCATCACACAACCCGACTTGACATACGAAATTGATATTCTAAGCCAATTTATGGACAAGCCACGGGTTCCATACTTAGAAGCAACTAATCATGTTTTACAATATTTTAAACTCGCACACACCAAGCCAAGGAATTTTTCTTCCTTCAACTAGTTCAATCCAATTAAATTCCTTTTGTGATGCAGATTGGGCTAGATGTCGTGATACTCGTCGCTCTGTCACTAGATATTGCATATTTCTTGGAAATTCATTGAACTCTTGGAGAACCAAGAAGCAAACTACAATGTCGCGATCTAGCGCAAAGGCTAAATATTGGTCTATGGTTGCTACTTGTGAAATTATTTGGTTGAGATACATCTTACAAGATTTGGGCATCAAGCATTCTTGTCCTACAAATCTATATTGTGACAATCAAGCCGCATACCACATTGCTTCAAATCCAGTTTTTCGTGAGCCGACAAAGCATATAGAAATTGATTGTCATCTTATACGAGAATAAAATTCAAGAAGCATTTATCAAACCAGCCCACATATCCACATCACATCAACGAGCTAACATTTTTACCAAGCCGTTGAGTTCTTCACAATTCTAAACTTTACTTAGCAAGTTAGGAATTATCCAACATACATTCCAAATTTGAGAGGGAATGTTAAAATGCAAAGTTGGAAAGTGGCGCTTAATCTGCAATTTACACCAAGTCTGCAACCTCAAGTCTAGAAAGTTATAAGGTTGTCAACCTTTGATTGATTTGTGTTTATTTAGCTTGATTTTAGGGATTCAATTTGATTGCCAATTATGTAACGTTTTCTTTTATTCTTCCTCCCTTCCTTGCACATATATATTGAATGTATTGTACAAACATTAATATAATAGAGAAAATCATTCTCTTTTTAGTGTCTGCAAATATACCTCAAAATTGTATGAGGAGGCTTTCCCAATTCATAATATACATGGGTATTTGTAGGTAAATGGTTACCATAGGGTTTTGGTAGAAAATGGGGACAAAAATCACACAAAATGGGTCTAAAATGGATGCAAAATGAGTGAGTTGTTTACACATTAAATGCATTTTTTTTTTAAAAAAAATGAAAACGAATGGTTTTTAACTTATTTATGCAACCCAGGCCACCCGGGGTTGATAAACCCGAGTTTTAAAACCCAGGGTGACCAACCCCGGGTATAAAAAATATCAAATTCCATACACCTGGGGTTGACAACCCCGGGTATACGGTTTAACAATATTATTTTTTTTTTTATAAAACTATGAACCTGGGGTTGTGAACCTTGGTTGTAAAAATAGAAGCCAAAAGAGATGGGCCCCATTGCAGAACTCTCTCTCTCTCTCTCTCTCTCTCTCTCTCTCTCCTTTTTCCCTCTATGTAGGCTGAAAGTCAGGCAGGCCCACCACCTCTTCTCTCTCTCTCTCCTCTCCTCTTCTTTCTCTCTCTGTCAGGCAAGGCCTACTGATAAGACTGGTTTATTAACTTTTCATGCCTTTACTTAGTAGTAGTTAGATACCAAAACCAACACAAACCATATATATATAGAGAGAAAGAGAGAGAGTTCTTGACGAAAAAAATATAAATAAAAAACTTAATTTCTGAAAACATGACTGTCCAAACTTATTTACAGAAGATGAGTAAAACGCAGATTGAAAATGCGTTTTTATGAAAAACGCATTTTCGAAATGCATTTTTTTTTAAAAAGGAGAAACGCTAAGAATGCGTTTCTATAAAATCAAAGAAAAAAAAAAGGTAGAAACGCATTCTAAGAATGTGTTTCTACAAAATTCAAAAAAAAAATGGAGAAACGCATTATAAGAATGCGTTTCTCCAAAATCAGGAAAAAAATAAAACAGCAGTATTTGCAAACCCACCCCCCAAAAAAAAGGCATTTGCAAACCCATCCACCCCAAACAGCAACCCTCCCAAACAGCAGGCCCCACCCCCAAAAATGCACTTTCTTCTTACCACTTACATACACAGTAGAGAGAGGGTTTTTTGTTCAAAAAAAAAATCGCCGCTTACATTCGATAGAGTAATTTTATATTTTTTTATTTTTTTATTTTTTTCAATTTTTCGTTTTTTTTTTTTTTTTGTGTGTGTGTGTGTGTGTGTATAATTACTCTACATATATCTAGATCTGCATTACTAAAAAAAACCCAAAAAAAAAATTAAAAATTGGTTTACTAACCAAAACGAGACAGACGACGGTGGAGAGCGAGATCGGCGACAGAGGGCCGGATCTACATTTCCAAAAATAAATAAAATTAAAAACCAGCAAAAACCCATATTATACTAAAAAATTAAAAAAATGCAAAAAACTCAACAACAAACAAAAAAAAAAAAAAAATCGTATATATATATATATATATATATATATATATATATATATATATATATATATATATATATATATATATATACACACACATATATCCACACGTATATATACACACATATATACACGAAAAAAAGTCAAAAACAAACCAAAAAAAAAAAAACCTTACCTTCGTGTCCTTGGCGGAGAACTCACGGCGACGGCGGCGATCTTTCTTCTCTCTCTAGCAAATGTAAGCGGTGATTTTTTTTTTTGAACCAAAAACCCTCTCTCTCTACTGTGTATGTAAGTGGCAAGAAGAAACTGCGTTGTTTGGGGGTGGGGGCCTGCTGTTTGGGGGGGGTTGTTGTTTGGGAGGGGTGGGTTTGCAAATGCCTTTTTTTTGGGGGGTGGATTTACAAATGCTGCTGCTTTTTTCTTTCTTTCTTTTTTCTGATTTTGGAGAAACGCATTCTTATAATGTGTTTCTCCATTTTTATTTGTTTTTTGGAATTTTGTAGACACGCATTCTTAGAATGCGTTTCTACCTTCTTCTTCTTTTGATTTTATAGAAACGCATTCTTAGAATGCGTTTCTCCCTTCTTCTTTTTTTTTTTTTAAAAACGCATTTTCGATCTGCGTTTTACTCCTCTTCTGTAAATAAGTTTGGATAATCGTGTTTTCAGAAATTAAGTTTTTTATTTATATTTTTTTTGTCAAGAACTATATATGTATATCAGCCGATACCAGACATTTACATATACATATCTATACTTATTTGTCTTCATTTAAATACCACTCTAACAAGCAACTATCATTTTTCCTTATAGGAGAACGCATGAAAAGTCAATAATTCAAAAAAAAAAAAAACAAATTAGTGTTCTCAATTCAAAAAAAAAAAAAAAAACAGTAATTATATTTGTTCTTCATTTTCATTTTTAATTATATATATAGAGATAGATAGATAGTAGATAGATATTATTTACATTTTTATTTTTTATTTCTAATTATAAACATTTATCTTTAAAACACCACTTTGTTAATATTTTATTTTTGTATTTTTTTTCTTGATATTATATCAGTATTAAACTGACATTGCAGTAATAAATAATACAATAAAAAAATATTTTACTTTTTTGAAGAATTAATAAAAAGACTGATAGCATAAAAAGAAATGACATAAAAATGATACATTTTTTTTTTTTACTTCAATTAATAAGAGGAGTGATACAATAAAAAAAAATGATACACTTTTTTTTCACTTTTATTAAATTTTTATTGTATCACTCTTTTTATTAATTCTTAAAAAAAGTAAAATAATTTTTTAACAACACCCCCCCCCCCCCAGACACAGATATATACCTGTGTAGGATAATCTTCCATTATCTTTGGAAGATATACAATTAAAAAAAAATGATACAATAAAAGGAGTGATACAATCAAATAAAATTAAAAAAATAAAAAATAAAAAAGTGTATCATTTTTTATATCGTTTTTTTATTGTCTTATACTGATATAATATCAAGAAAAAAATATAAAAATAAAATATTAACAAAGTCGTGTTCTAAAGATAAACGTTTATAATTAGAAAATAAAAAAAAATGTAAATAATAAATAAATATATATATATATATATATATATATATAATGAAAAAGAACAAATATAATTACTGTTGCCTTTTTTTTTTTTTTTTTTTAATTATTTACTTTTCATATCTTCTTCTCCTGTAAGAAAAAATGATAGTTGATAGTTGCTTGTGAGAGTGGTACTTAAATGAAGACAAAGAAGTATAGATATGTATATGTATATGTGTGGTTTGGGTTGGTATTTCTAATATACATATATATATATATATGTATGTCTGGTTTTGATATTCAACTCCAATGTATACTAGTCATTTTGGAAAGTCAAATCAATAAATGATTAATTAAATAAATGATTAATTAAATAGTGATTTAGCTATCCAGATTTAAGCAACTCAAACTAGTCATTTTTCTTCTATTAATTTTTATTTAAATTTTTATCAAATAAACCTAGTTAACTCTAATTATATTAAAATCAGTCTTATCAGTGGGCCCCGCCTGACTTTTACCCTAGATAGAGAGAGGAAAGAGATGAGAGAAAGAGTGTTCTGCGGTGGGGCCCATCTTTTTTGGCTTCCTGTTTTCTCTCGGGGTTCACAAGTTTATACTTTATAGTTTAAAAATAAATAAATAAATAATTTATTAAACCGTATATCTGAGTTGTCAACTCCGGGAATATGGAATTTGGTATTTTTTATACCCGGGGTTATCAAACTCGGGTGGCCTGGGTTACGTAAATAAATTAAAACCAACTTATTTTCAGGAAAAAAAAAAAATTAAAAAGCATTTAATGTATAAACAACTCCAAAATGAGCTCAAATGGTTCAAAAATGGTAGGAGAGAAGAAAAACACAGCTGGTGCGCAGAATTCGTGCACCTGCTGTCCCCCGTCGCGCACGCACGTTTGAGCAGCAATTTTGGCAGACTTGAATGACAAACTTCAAATACTCATATCTTTCTTATAAGAACTCCGATTTGACTTTATGACCAGACGTTGAAAATCTTAGAGAAACTAATTTGATATGAAACTTGTTTTATCCTATAATTCCAACTATGAAATTTGTTACATACAAAAGAGTATACAATGGTCTTCATTCTAGTACCGTAAATCGTGACTTACATCTGGTTGATCATTTTCTTGCACATTTTGCTTCCGAAAAGTGTATTTTTTATCCAATTCTTCAAATCTACAAAAACAAATAAAATAAATTAATTATACTAATTTAATTTGTTCAAAAAAATAACAAAACTTAAATTAATGATATTAGATCGCGTAAATTGTGGCACGATCAATACCATTGATATTGAATACATAAATTGACGGTTAAAAATTAAATCACTTCACTTTTTTGTAAAAATAACTCCTAAGATAGTATAGGGTTCAGCAAAATGATAGTTAACCCTTGGTTGTACCGCTTGTTGCTGAGCTCTTCATTATTTTGGGGAATATGCCAAATGTCTTTTTGACCTTTCAATGGCCGAAGACTATTATTATTTTTATTTATTTATTTTAAGATAAACCGGCCCTCAAAGGGCCGGTTTCTCCAAATGAAGGGCCCCACTGTGGGAGCCCTTCCCCCCCCCCCCCCCAACCCCAACTACCCCCCCTCACCCCAACCCCCATCCCATCCCCATCCATCCATCCAAGATATATATATATATATATATCAAATAATATATACACAATTTTTTTATACTATTTTGTGGGACACTATTTTAATTTTATTTTTTTAAAATATTTGATGTCAAATGGACAATATATTTTTAAAATGGGCAATATATTTTTAATATTTTTAGGAAATTAACGGTGGAATATTAGTATTTTAAATAAACCATTTTTTTTTTGGGTGCATAAATTACGTTTGAAACACTACATAATGTAGTCTACAATACTAAAAACGGACTAGTGAATAATTTTTACATAATCGTCAAAATTGGTCCAATGAGTTATTTCGATGACGATATAGTTTTTTTGACAACTTTAAGTTAACAGAAGATGGTCTACCCATAACAGAATGAAACTCTTTTTTTTTGTACATAAGCTGTGTTCATAACACTATATAATATAACTGACAAAACAAAAAACGGACTAGTGAATAATTTTTAAATAATCGTCAAAGTTGGTCCGATGAGTTATTTTGATGACAATGCAGTTTTTTTTTACAACTTTGAGTTAATAGAAGATGATCTACCCGTAACAGAAATGAATCCCATTTTTTTTTTTACATAAATTGTGTTCATAACACTACATAATGTAACTGACAAAACAAAAAATGGACTAGTGAATAATTTTGAAATAATCGTCAAAATTGGTTCGATGAGTTGGTTTTTGAAAAACTTTAAGTTAACAAAGTATGGCATATCCGTAACAAAAATGAACATAATTTTTTTTTTATATACAAACTATATTCATAATACTATATAATAAAATTAAGAACACTAAAAGCGGATTAGTGAATAATTTTTAAATAATCGATGAAAATTATAAATTAGGCACCTAACACTTCAAATCCAAAATTGAAGGTGAAAACGGACGTTATTTAAAAAAAATACTCGATCAAACCGCCGATGGCGTTTGTTACGCCTAGATCTTGAAAAAATATCTGAAAAAAAAAAAAAAAAAAAAAAACCCAATCGGATCACGAAGCGCAAAAGTATGCCCATCCAAACTTTTTCTACTTTCTTACATGTAGTTTTCTCTTCTCTTATCATCTTATTCTCTTTTAAAATTATATTTATTTGGTAAATAACTCAAAAAAATTAATTATTATTCATAAAAAAATGTTAAAAAAAATCAAAAAATAAAAATAAAAACAGACTCCGGCCCGGGCCGGAGTCTAATTAGATTCCGGCCCTCACAGAGATATATATATATAATTTTAAAGTTTATTTAATATTTTAAAATTACAAATTATATGTAAAAATTAGCTAGTTAAAAAAAATATTTAAATGAATGAAAGAAAAAAATTATAATTTTGTATAAATTTAAAAAAAAAAAAAAAAAATATATATATATATATATATATATATATATATATATATATATACAAAATTGTTTAAAAATTATTTATAAAATGTATAACGAAAAAATATATTATTTTCAAAATAAATAAAATAGATAAGAAAAAATAAAATAAATCCGACCCTGCACACATATATATAACGAGTTTAATTTGTCACAAATACCTAACTGATGCAGGTTATAAATAAATCGTGAAAATAAATTAATAAAATAAACTAATTGGTTACATAACTTAACACAAAACTTTTTGTGATGTTTCATGATAATTCGATAATTTAGAAAATGTTATACTTTTATTTTTATTTTTATTTTATTAATTTATAAATTATTTTCAATAATTTAGAAAATAATTATTTTTCAATATATTTTTTAAATTATTACAAAATATAAAAACTTATACAAATATTATAATTTTTATTAGATTTTAAATTGAAAAATATTAAACAAAATTAAAAATTAAAAAAAAAATCGAATGTGATCGAATCCGGCCCTGTGGGGGCTAGATCTATGAAATTGAACCCCACCTTGGCAGCGCCGAATTATTTGTGACAAATTAAACTCATTATATATGTATGTGCAGGGCCGGATTTATTTTATTTCCGACCCTCACAGGGCCAGAATATTTTATGATTCCGGCCCTCTACTTGTTATAATTTTTTTTTAACTATTTTAAAATCTAATAAAAAGAATAATTTTCGCATAAATTTTTTATAAGCAATAAATTTTGTATAAGTTATGTACCCAACTAGCTTCTTTTATTAATTAAAATTATTTTATAACACTATTAATTACCTCAAAGTTGCATCAAATATTAAAAATATGCAGCCCATTTTACATCAAATATTTAAAAAAAAAAAAATAGTGTCCAAAAAAATTGTATAAAAAAATTGTGTATATATTATTATATATAATATATATACATATTAGGATATATATTATTTTATATATATTGGATGGATGGGGATGGGAGGGGGGAGGGGCTCCCACAGTGGGGCCCCTCATTTGGAGAAACCGGCCCTTTGAGGGCCGATTTATCTTAAAAAAAAATAATAGTCTACAACTATTGAAAGGTCGGAAAGACCCTTTTTGGTAAATAACAAAGAAAAAAAAATCTCATTTGGTATATTCTCATCTTTTCAGACCCAAAATAGTGAATAGCTCGCTTGTTGCTTGTAAACGATAATATTTTTCTTTATGGCCCACTCGGTCATTATTATATAAACTTATCAAGGTACATCATCGTATTCTCTCTATATAAATACACCCACATATTGCCGAACCCATATTGTAACTACACTAAACTCACAGGTTATATATATATAGAGAGAGAGAGAGAGAGAGAGAGAGAGAGATTTTAACTGTTTGAAAGAGAAGGATCTCTGCAGCAAAATTGAGAGGAAGGATGTGGAGGCTGAAGATAGGAGAAGGGGAGAAGAGCAGTGAGTATCTGTACAGCACAAATGGGTACGTGGGAAGACAGACATGGGTGTTCGAGCCTGATCATGGGAGTCCACAAGAGCGAAGTGAGGTTGAAAACAGTCGTCTCCATTTCTGGAACAACCGCCATAAAGTCAAGCCTAGCTCTGATCTCCTATGGCGTATGCAGGTCCCTCTTCATATACATATACATATACATATATACACACACTTCATCATGAACAATTTTCTTCTCTCTCCCTCTCTACCCATACATGCAATTTCGCTGACAATGGGGAGTTTGGTTGCTTCTCCGACATAACAGTTTTTTGTTTCTAAATTTGTCCCAAATTATATGTATATATATTAAGAGAGAGAGAGAAGAGGGCGGACCGTGGGGCAGCGGGGCTTAGGGGGGTGAGGGGACGGCGGGGTTTTGGGGGTGGGACGGCTGTACAATGAGAGAGATGGGGGATTAGTGTAATTTATGAAAGTTTATGGTTAAAATAAAATAAAAAGAAATAAAGGATAAAAAAATAATTTTTAAAATAATATTGATTTATTTTTTTAAAATTAAAATTTACATTTATATATATATATATATATATATATATATATATATATATATATATATATAAAGGAGAGAGAGAAGAAAGAGCGTACATATAGAATTACCTATCAACTAATCCAGTTATAATTTTTAAAATACCTAAAATATTCTTTGTTGCGTTCTGCTACTTTAACTCATTGGTGGTCCGGTGCCGATGGTCGGAGGTCCGACGGACTACTGCAGAATCTTCTCAACATCATTAATACATTTTTTTTTTTAAATTAAAAATACTTTTTTGTTCGATTTACATTTTTATAATAAAAAAATATTTTTTTTAAAAAAAAAAAAAAAGGTCATCAAAGACTACCTTAATCAGATAACGACTTTTCTTATTATTTTTTTCATTTCACAATCAAATTTTCGTTTTTCGGTAGGAGGGAAAAGATTGCAGGAAAAAAAATTGAAACCAAACAAAACAAAACTAAAAATCCGACATATCTCAAAAATACTTTTTATCCATCTCTTGAAAGAAAATATCTTCAAGATCAGTTGGTGGTATTTCCAGGATCTTGAGGGTACAATCTTCATTAGCTCCTCTGTTAGCCAGAATATCGGCACAGAGGTCAGCCTCACGAGGTGCAAATTGAAGAGTGTAATCATTCAGTAGAAGTAGTCTTTTACACTCTTCAATCAACTCCTTGAATCTATGATTTTTCAGGCACAGGTTTTGAATTAGAGCCACAGCATCGGGAGAGTCTGTTTCAATTTGCACTCTAGGGTAGTCTCTACCAACGGAAATTTTGCTACCCATAATTAGACTTTTGAGTTTTGCTTCTAAACTTGTACAACTATCAATACATCCATAATAGTCCATCTTTCACACACCCAAATTATCTCTGAGTAATCCTCTACTACCTCCTTTTCCAAGATCACCTTTCATGCTACATCTGTGTTGAGTTTAAGGAATCCTAAATTAGGAGGAAACCAGTTAGTTTGGCATCTTTCGAAATCATTTAGGAAATTTGGTCCCAAGAATGATTTTGAGAGGTCACGAACGTAGTTTGCAATTCTCAACAGTGTAGACTTGGGGAATTAGAAACTCCTTCTATGACCTCTTTGTTCCTGTCTTTCCAAACTTCCCAAGTAGTAACAATGAAAAAAAAAAAAAAAAGTAAGGATTAAGAAAACTCCCTTTGAGGTTATTTTTAATCCAAACCCAAATATCTGTAGAAGACTGATTGTACCTGAAAGTAGAACAATTGACTTAGTCCCAAATATAGTTAGTTTTGGGACAAATACGAATAGCATGTTCAATATTTTCATTAGCACTATTACATCCTTGGCAAATACTCGAGACATTTCCACCTCAAGAGGCACGGAAGGAGTTAGTGTATAACAAGCTTCATGAAAAATTGTCCAAAAAATGAACTCTAGATTTTGGGGAATTTAAAGTTTCCAAATCCAGTTCTAATTACTCCCCGGCACGCTAACCTCATTCTCAGGGTACCTAGCTGGTATGCCGTCTTGATGAGAAAATACAAGAATTATCAAGCATCAGACTTATCAATGAGCTCAGAAGAAGGGGGTTGTATAGCCCAAATTTTAATTTTAGTTTCCAAGTCAATCAAATGTAAAATAGGATTAAGAAACCAATTTCCATCATCATCATCATCAATAATAGACGCAACTTTAAGGTCAAAGGTATTTTGGAGATCTTGGTAGTCTAGGGGTTTACACTTCCAATCCGTCCACAAATTAATTAAAGTCTCATTCCCTACTTTCCATTTAATGCCTTTATCTAGGATATATTTTTCGCAGAGAAAATACCTCTCCAGATATGAGAATTACCACCAACTTTTTTCCAAGAATTAGAGTTATTTTTAATTGAGTATTTATTACGAATCACCCTAATCCATAGGCTTTGATAATCATTATCAATTAATTTCTAATCTGGCCAAGAAGGGTGTATTATTAGTTCTAACCTTTCTAATACCCAAGCTTCCTACCTCCTTACTAAGATAGACTTTATCCCATTTAACAAGATGATATTTTTTCAAATTATCCCTATTCCCCATAAGAAATTAGGTTGACAATCAAATAATATTTTCACTAATACAAATTAATTGTTTAATTAAAGAAGCACTATTTGCATCTATATACTATACTAGTTTTAGAGCACTATCATATGTGGTATATATAATAGAAAACCTAGAGTATTTTAAAATGATAATTTTTTTTTAAGGGTTCACTTGAAATTTATTAAATTAAAAGATGAATATATAAAATTTTAAAGATTATAATTGATTTTTTCTAAAAAAAAAAAAAAAAAAAGGGTGAAAATATATATTTTCAAACAAGTAGGGATGATTAATTCATAGAAAATCTAGGGTGAGAGTATTAATAATGAAAAAAAAGAATTAACCATTGATTTGATAGGAATAAAGAGATTAGAGAGCTTTTTTGTTTTGAGTTATGGTTCATTTTTAATTTTAACTTTCATTTTTAATATATAGTATATGATTCCTTATTCTATAAAAAAAAATATAAAAGCTAAGAAGTTTTTTTAAATAAACAAAAAAGATTGACAAAAATGAAAAAAAAAAATACTATTTATTTGTTTGTTTTGAAGGAAAATATGACCAGAATAAAAATAAAAAATAATAATAGAATGAAGCAGTATCCTTCCCACAAAGGGGAAAAAAAAGTAAATAAAAAGTATTGAGTTTATAATATTATCTAACTTTTTTTATTTTAAAAAAAAAGAGTAAATTATTTAAAAATTACTTTTACTAATTCATGATTATTAAATAATTTTTTTACTCCCATATTTTATTCCCCGGACCAAATAAGAAAGAGAGTGTAGTAGTTTGCCTATTCATCACAATTTTATTCTGAGTTGCTTATGACTTTATTACATTTTTAAAAGAAAAATACTGAAAAAGATCCCTTTTGAACTTATTTACCAAAACAGACTATCCAGAAATGTGATTCCCGGGTACTAAAACCCAGGGTTCTCAACCCCGGGTACAACCGCAACCCCGGGTATACAATACGTTTTTATTTTATTTTTTTCGTTTTTTGTTTGAAACCCGGGGTTGTGTACCTTGGGTTCTATGTAGAACCCGGGGTAGTCAACCCCCGGGTTTAGCCCAATACAAAATATATATATATATATATATATATGTGTGTGTGTGTGTGTGTGTGTGTGTGTGTGTGTGATTAAAGTCCCCAATGAATTTTTAAAATTTTCGACAAATTTGAGTTGATCAACGATGGTCTATCTGTATTTTAAATAAATCTAATTTTGTGCATAAATTACGTTCAAAATACTCCATAATACTTTTTACAACACTAAAAACGGACAAGTGAATTAATTTTAAAAAATCGCCAAAGTTGGTCAGATGAATTGTTTCAATGACGATGGAATTTTTTTGGCATTTTGGAATTAACGAAAAATGGCATATCCGTAACAACAGTATTGAACCAAATTTTTTTGTATACAAACTATGTTCATAACATTACATAACAAACTTAGAACATTAAAAACGGACTAGTGAATAATTTTTTAATAATCGTCAAATTTGGTCAGATGAGTTGTTTCAATGACGATACAGTTTTTTTTGAAAATTTTGAGTTAACAAAAAATGGTTTATCAGTAACATAAATGAACCCAGTTTTGTCGTATACAAATTATGTTCATAACACTATATAATAAAATTTAAAATACTAAAAACGGACTAGTGAACACTAAAACTTAGAACACTAAATCTACCCAAGATCATGTAGTGTGTTGTGGGGACACACAATGCAAGGTATAAAGTTGAAGTTGAAAGAGAAGGGAATAGGGGAGCATGTCATATTTACCTATTGAATTATGTGTGCTAAAATGTCTGTATTTATTGAAAACTGATTAAGAATCGAATGCAAATATAATGCAAGTATGAAAGAGTAATAGAGCATAGATCGATCGAATGCATATACTGACCAAAAAAATTGGTCACACGTGTGGTGTGGTGTGGGGGACATACAACACAAGGTACAAAATTAAGAGATAAGGGAATATGATATTGAGAAAAAATAAAACTTATGTAAGATAATAGAAAAAGTTTGAATGGGCATAACTTTGCGCTCGATAATCCGTTTTAGACGATTTATTTTTTTATTTCTGGTATTTGTTTTAGATCTAGGCGTGATAAACTGCCGTAGACTGTTTGGTTGAGTATTTCTTCAAATAAAGCTTGTTTTCACCTTCAATTTTAGATTTGAAATGTTTGATGACTAAATTTGTAATCTTTGTCGCGAGCGTGCGTCTTATCCCGTTGGTAAAATTGAAATCTTCAAAAATCAAAGTGATGACTCAGATCAAACCCAACTTTTGAATTAGTATTGACGGGCAAACTGATTCTTTAAGAGATTTTTGTTGGTTATTTATTTCTTAAATATTATGCTTTATTTAATCAATTTTTTTATGATTATTTAAAAATTATTTACTAGTCCGTTTTTAGTGTTCTAAATTTTATTATGTAGTGTTATGAGCCTAATTTGTATACCAAAAAAAATTGGTTCATTTATGTTACTGATATGCCATTTTTTTTTAACTCAAAGTTTAAAAAAAAAAAACTGTATCGTCATTGAAACAACTCATCCCACTAACTTTGATGATTATTTAAAAATTATTCACTAGTCTGTTTTTAGTGTTCTAAATTTTGTTATGTGGTGTTATGAACATAATTTGTATACAAAAAAATTTGGTTCATTTCTGTTACGGATATGTCATCTTTCGTTAATTCCAAATTGCCCAAAAATTCTGCCATCATCGAAACAGCTCATCTGGCCAACTTTGATGATTTTTTAAAATTCATTCACTTGTCCGTTTTTAATATTGTAAAAAATATTATGGAGTGTTTTGAACTTAATATATGCACACAAAAATTAGATTTATTTAAAATACCGATAGACCACCGTTAATTAATTCAAAGTTGCCGAAAACTTTAAAAATTCATTGAGGGTTGTTTTTTTTTTTTTTTTGGTATTGGGTTAAACCCGAGGTTGTGTACCCCGAGGTCTACACAGAACTCGGGGTACACAACCTCGGGTTTCAAAGAAAAAACAAAAAATAAAAATAAAAATGCTTTGTATACCTCGGGTTGCGAACCCCAAGTATACGGTTGTACCCGGGGTTGAGAACCCCGGGTTCTAGTACCCGAGGATCACATCCCCCGGTAAGTCTATTTTGGTAAATAAGTTCAAAAGAGGTCTTTTTCAGTATTTTTCTTTTAAAAATGTATTTTTCTTTTTGAGCATTTTTCTTTTATTCTTATATTTGTTTTTCCATCTATTAATAAAAAAAAAAAAATTATGATTTTTAATTAACGGGAAAGGAAATTGATGATTGGAATGAGTAATATTTAAGATAAAAAATTAGGAAAATTTGGTGAAAGATCCCATTCTATAAAACCAGCACTCTGCGAGGTCCTGTAACAGTAATTTTTTAACACATGACATGGTCCTTAGAAAGTGATTTTTTGAGTTTTGAGACCTTTCAACAAGATTCCCAAAAAATTATAGTCTAAATATTTCACACCCCTATATATAAGTTTAACTAGGAAGAAAGCACGGACTTCGCCGGCGCCTATGATCAATGTAAATTTAATAATAAAATACTAACTTTTAGCTAAAAAAAATAAAAAATGAATTTTACTTACGACCATTAAAAAATATCACAAACAAGATGATCAACTAAGTCATTTATGGTTGGAAAACCACATGGATTTTAATGAGAGTCAATTGACGATATTGTTGTTCTTTTTCTTTTTTTTTTGTACGTGTCATGATAAAAAGTAAAATAATTGATGAAATAAATTTAGCGACAAAGTGTTGAGATTGTAATTTTCAGTAAAGGATTCATTTGAAAATGTTACAGTTAAGATAACCAAATAAATTAATCATATACTAGTAGTAGAGTCACATGAATTTCAATCACAGTTAGGTAACACTATTGATTTAATTTAAATATTATAATTGAAAAAAAAAAACTATGCTCATAATCCCACCAAATATATGACAGTACAAAAATAAAATCTATAATTGTTATAAAAGTACGAAAATAAAATCTATAACTATCGAAGTATCAAATTAATATGAATTGTGTTATGAGAAAAATATTATCTATTATTTTCAACCTGTATTTTAAAATTATTTAAAATTTTCTTAAATTAAATATATGTATTTATGTCTGTGGTTACATATTTTTATAAATGCTTTTACATTTTATAATTATATTATATAGTTTGAATTTTTTTATACCAAATAGTATTACTTTTAAATATGCAATTATTTAAAATTTTCTTAAATTAAATATATGTATTTATGTCTGTGGTTACATATTTTTATAAATGCTTTTACATTTTATAATTATATTATATAGTTTGAATTTTTTTATACCAAATAGTATTACTTTTAAATATGCAATACAAAAATGTGTAAGCAAACCAACCCTTTCCTCAACTGATATTGGTATTAATTGAGACCATCTAATCTAAATTAAAGTGTATTGATAATGGCCTCTTAACTAATATTTTTATCGATTCACTCCATATGGCCTCTTAACCACTTTTTTTATTGATTCATTCCATAGCGAATAATTTATTAAATTTTTAAGTGTAATTTTTAAATCTATTTTGTGTATAAATTATTATACAAAAAATTTGTATATGTTGACATATTTATTATTACTATAATATATAGAAATATTAAATGCTTTTGAAAAAAAAAATAACTTCAAATTTTTTTATGAATAAATTTATGACTTTTTTACTTATAAATATAAATGATAAAAGAAAAGGGAAAAAAAAAATTGATAGTTAGAAATAATAAGTTAATAGTCACATATATAATATGTGAAAAAGTTGACCTTTAGTTTTGTTTTAAGTCAAATATGTGATTTTAAAAATAAACATTGCTGGATAATATAGGAGCATGTATTGACTATGAGGATTGCACATTGACATGATACTGTTATGGGATTCTGGCGTGTTGAAACACGCACTTTTGAAGTTCGAACATTATTTCCCTTTGATACCCATAGTTTTGATTTGAACACAAAACAACTTGAAATTTTATAATCATCCTACTTTAATCTAAATCAATAATTCCGTTACAATTTCAAATTATAATATTAAATGGAGCTCTTTGCTCTTTTTACTATTTCAAATTATAATATTAAATGGAGCTCTTTGCTCTTTTTACCGCTAAAGTTTCAAAGAAATTTTGCATTACTCCATGTTCTTTCAATTTGAACACATGAAATCCTGAAATATCTAAATCGTATCAAATCAGTCCTCCAATCTTTTTCTATGATGAAATTAACCCACGTGGGTGATTCCATGTTTAACGTGTGACTGATTTTTGTCATAAAAAATGACGGAGTTAGCAATTTGAACTAATTGAAACGATTTTGATACTTCAAAATTTAATATGTTCAAATCAAAAGTACAAGAGATATAGTGTACATGTCTTGGTGTCCTTTTTCATTATCAACCAGAGTTCGACTCTCTTGGTGAGTTTAGAAATTTAATCTTGAATTTAATCTTAAATGCACTAATCCGATATGGAGGAGTGCACCCTGAAGATTGCCTAGGGAGGTGATTAGTCGAGGTACGCGTAAGTTGGCCTAGACAATACCTTACTGTAAAACAAAAACAAAATGTGTCTCCCTAATAGGAGGTTTAGTGTTCAAAGCCTCTTTCTCCTAATCATTTGCATTAAAAAAATGAAGAAAAAAAATAACTAATAGATAATAGAGTTAATTATTATATATATTTTTATTAGTGGTTTGACCAAATTGCACTTTATACTCTTGTGGTACTTTCGTCTATTACTTATTTCTTATGGTTGAGACTTAAATGTAACTATTGAATATTGGGAAAAGTACATTTTAAACTCTCTAGATATTGGCACATTTTTAAATGATCCCTTTCCATTTGAGCGTTTTATTTTAAACCCTCTATGTATCAACATATTTTTAAATGGTTCTTCTGTCAAAAAATCTCTCAAAACTAACTAAATGTAGGGGCAAAACAGTCTTTTTACTTCTTTTTAACTTTTTAATGATTTTCTCTCTCTCTCTCTCTCTCTCTCTCCCCGTCGGCTAGAATCACCCCCCGTAACAGGGGGTACCACCCCCTGTTGCGGGGGTTAATCACCCCCACAACAAGGGGGTGAAACACCCCTGTTGCTACCCCCATAACAGGGGGGGCTTCCAGTCGGCGGGGAGAGGGAGGGAGGGAAGGACGAAGAGAGAGTCTTGAGTAGTAGAGAGAAAGAGGGGTCAAATAATAAAAAATAAAAAAAAAAGAAAATAAAAAAAAAAAGAAAAATGAAACGAAAAAGAAAAAAGATTAAAAAATAAAAAATATATAAAATGACAATTTTGTCCTCAAAATTCTGTTAATTTGGATGGAATTTATTAAGGAATGACCAAATAAAAATGTGTTTATACTTAAAGGGTTTAAAATGAAACACTCAAATAGAGATGGACCATTTAGAGATGTGTCAATACCTAGAGGGTTTAAAATGTATTTATCCCTTAAATATTTAACAGAATTGTGTTAAATGACATATCATCCCCTATATCCGACACTACTTGACCCAAGGGTCTAAATGTCAATTATTATTAAATAATTTATTAATTTTAATTTTTTAAAATTTGACTATTAATTTTAACGAAAAATATAACCATTACACTTAAATCTAAACCATCAAACGAATAACAGAATTCTCGCAAGTTGGCCCGTGGTGAGCAAGTGTATGAATGATCTCTTATTGAGTCTCATAAATTACTTAAAACCTCATGTCCCATAAATTGTCAAACTTTAACTTCAGGCCCCCGTTTGATAACGCAATTAAATGCTTAAAACTGAATTCATTAAATGCTTATCTAAGTGTGTTTGATAATACAAAATTAAACAATTACTTAAAATACTTAAAATACAAAATTAAGGGTATTTGATAATTTTTTAACACTTATCACTTAATATTATAAAATATCTAATTATTACAACTAACATTTTACACTGTAAAATCTCATAAAAAAATTATATACAAAAAATTATTGATAGAGAAAATATTAAATTGATAAAAAAATAAAGAGAGAATATTTTAGAAAAATAAAATTGTAAAAATTATTTTAAGAATAAAGATTTGTACAAAGATAATTTTTCTTTTCAAAGTTAAAATTTGAATATGCATTTACAATTTCAGCATTTAAAATTCAACATTTTAAATTTTCAACACAAAAATTACGCGTTATCAAACATACACTTATTTTTGTCTTCAACATTAATAATAAGAATAATGCATGCATGCAGTTTTTGCGAGAAAAGAAGTTTAAACAAACAATTCCCCAAGTGAAGGTAGGAGATGATGAAGAAATTAGTGAAGAAACCGCCAAAACCACGTTAAGGAGAGCCGTCCATTTCTTTGCAGCCTTACAAGCAAGTGATGGCCACTGGCCTGCTGAAAATGCTGGTCCACTCTTCTTTCTTCCACCCTTGGTACCTATATATTTTTATTATTTCATTATATATATATATATGTATATATATATATATATATATGTATATATATATATATATGTGTGTATATATATATATATATGTATGTATATATATATATATATATATGTATATATATATATATATATGTATATATATATATATATGTATATATATATATATATGTATATATATATATATATATATATATGTATATATATATATTAGGTAAATTGTTTGTTAGCTCCCTTTATTTAGTTTAATTAATGGGCTACATTTTACCTATTTTCTACGCTGAACAAAGTGAGAACTAATTATTTTTTCCGTTTAAATTAACTGAATATGCTTAAAAATGCATAAAGTTAAATTTTCCATCCAAGTTTTAGAGGAAATATACGAAATTGTCTCTCTATCTTAATTTTGATTAATTTTTATCATAAATATTTTATAAAAAAAAAAATAAATGAGAAATTAAAATAAATGAAAATTTTTGTCTATTTTATCCAAAAATTAGATGAAATATTTAGTTTTATCCACTTTTAAACATATCCCGTTACTCTAAACAGAAAAAATAAGTCTGTCTTCATTTAAAATAGTGTGTAAAGCGTAGTTTTTTTAAGTGCATAGACGTAAAGTGATAATTAGGCAAAGTAAAGGAGGGTAAAAGACAATATATTCTCTTCTTCTTCTTTTTTAACTAAACTTGACCGTTAATTTTTTTTTTGTATATTTATTTTTTTCAATATTTTTTTCTTTTGGCAGGTAATGTGTTTGTACATCACCGGTCATCTTAACACAATATTCTCACCAGAGCATAAAAAAGAAATACTTCGATATATATATTGCCATCAGGTAAATAAATTACATATTCATTTTGAGTTGCAAAATCAATTTTATTATATATCTAACAATTTTTTGTATATATTTTTATCACTATATATAAGAACAGAATGAAGACGGTGGATGGGGGTTACATATAGAGGGTCACAGCACAATGTTCTGCACTGCTCTCAACTATATTTGTATGCGCATATTGGGAGAAGGAATTGAAAATATTGCTTGTGTCAAAGGTCGAAAATGGATACTTGACCACGGGACCGTAGCTGCCATTCCCTCTTGGGGCAAGACATGGCTTTCGGTACATACACACACACACATATATAAATATATATATGACTTTGTTCATTCATATAGTTTGCTGTTAATAACACTTTGTACCTTTGTTATTAGACTTAATTGTACTTTGCACCTTATGGTATTTTCGCTAGCACTTACACCCTCTATGCTTCTGATTTAAGTGAAACTGATATTTTTTCAATCCAACTTAATTGTTCATGTTGTCCATGTGTGGGTTTCGAGTGTCAGAGGTTTTTTGGCACACGCATTTTCCCTCCAAAAGACTCATTTTTATTCTCATTTTTACCATTATATATCTTTTATAAAATATCCCAACCTTCTTTGTAAATTTCACACCTTTCCTCTCTTTGTTCACCAATTTCACTTCATTTTTCACTCTTATTTGATTCTCCATGTATTCTTCAAGTGTTTACCATTGGGATGAATTTCAAAAAATAAAAATACCAATGTGGTAGGAACTCATTTTTGAGTGGGTATGAAGATGAAACTCCATATAAAAGGAACAGACAAATTAAGGAGGCTACCGATGGCAATTATTATCTTTTCAAAAAAAAGGTTTAAGAAATTAGAAGTGAAGGTTCAAATCCCTGAGGCAATTACTCATCTTCCAAAAAACAAAATTATACCTGAGATACCCTCTGTCATTTAGACAAATATCAAGGTTAACTCCCTATAGTTTTTATAATACCTAAAACATCTCTTATCATATTTTGTACACTAAAATACTCTTGTAATATTTTTTTTCTTATTCTTTTATTTTTAATTTTATTTTTGTTTTTATTTACTATTTTTTTATTTTTTTTACTTTCTTTCTTTTTCTCTTGTTTTTTTCATATTTTTTATTTTATTTATTTTATTTTTATTTCTTTATTATTTTTATATGACGTTTATAGAAAAAATTAGAAGTAAAATTTTAAAGGGTGTAAATGTCATTTAACATTAATTAGCTAATTTTCATTGACTTTTACCTATTAACTATTAAAGTTAATGGAAAACTTAACTGTTTCACATAAGTACAGGGATATAAGTATTGACGAAAATAATACATGAGTGGAAAATGTAATTCGATGTCACTACATCAATACGAAGTCTAATAAACCCTGTAATTTATGTTATATGTAATTGACCTTCATTTTGTCGTAGATTCTTGGTTTATTTGATTGGACCGGAAGCAACCCAATGCCGCCTGAGTTTTGGATCATTCCTTCATTTCTTCCGATGCATCCAGGTATTCAAATATCAAGGCTCGTAAACACGGGATATTTACCATTTACTTCCTCAATTATTTTGTCTAAAATTAGAAACTTCTCCTATCATTTAAAAATATCAGTTAATTCTTTTGACTCATTCAAAAAAAAAAAAAAAACATAAACGCCATTATCTTATTTAAAATATATATATATATATATATATATATATATATATATATATATATATATATATATATATATTTAAAATCACTAACACCTCTATTTTTAAAAAAAAAATAAAAAAAATACATTTACTCCTATTTCTTTTCATTTTTTAAAAAAATTATATTTACCCCTAACTGACCACCACCCATCATTTGTTTTATTTGTTAAAAAAGAAAAGGGTGAAAAAATATATATTTTAAATGGAAATGTTAGTGTAAAACGATAAAATGATTTAATTATTTCTAAATTATTAAGGCTAAATTTGTCCCTACAATAAAAGTTTTAATAATTTTTAACCTATAGAGGAGGTAAATGGTATTTGACTAAAACTGATAGGGACATACAATAGGAAAAGTTTATGATTTTAGGCAAAATAATATGAAAGGTAGTTACGTAAGTGGTAAATACCCCTATTAACACAAATAACCAATAAGATATTGTTAAAATGTTTTTTTAATACTTAATAAACTAATTTCAAGTGAAAACTAAATTATTTAATTTTCTAAAAAATGCAGCAAAAATGTTGTGCTACAGTCGAATGGTTTATATGCCCATGTCATATTTGTACGGAAAGAGGTTTGTCGGGCCAATAACTCCATTTATTTTAGAGCTAAGAGAAGAGCTTTATGATCAACCTTACAATGAAATTGATTGGAGGAAAGTCCGGCATCTGTGCGCAAAGGTAACATGTCTCTAAACTGTTAATAACTCAAATAAATATTGAAAGCTGAATAGATTAAGAGTCCATTTGATGACATTGAAAATTAAGTACTAAAATCTTATAAGTCCTAAATTTTAAGTACTAAAATTATAAATGCTAAATTTGTTTAGTTGTTTTTTTTTAACCTCAAAATATTTATCTCTATGAAATTTTTTATCTCTAAAATAATCTTCACAAGTTTTACTTTCTAAGACATTCTATTTTCTTTATATTTTTTCTCAATTAAGTGCTTTCACTTTCTATAATAGTTTGTATAAAACAAAAATCTAAGGTTTTGTAGTAACGATTTTTAATAGTGATTGTGGTGAATTTTAACTTCTTCTTTTTTAAGTGATAAGTCCAATAAAAATAAGTGATAAATAAATGAATCAATCAAATCCTTAGGTGATACTTGTATTTTAAGTGATTGTTTAGTTTTATCATCAAACACACTAATTTCACAGGCATTTAATACAAATAGTTTTAAGTGTTGAATAATGTTATCAAACTGACCTTAAGTGTTTTTTTATAATAAGTTTGTTTATAATTAAATTGAAGACCACTTAATCAATCAAATCCTTTTTATTTATTTTATTTTTTAAAATTTTCAAACGAACTGGCTTACTTAATTATCCTATTTAACATACTAAGCCAAAAAGTTAGGACTTAACATTTTAGTTTTATTAAACAAATTTCACATATTTTCTACACTTAAAATTTCAGCACTAAAAATTTTCAGAACTTAAAATTTAAACATTATCAAACATCACCTTAATTTATTGGTTTTCATTATTCTTGTGGCAATAATTAAGGATCAAGAAGTGCCTCTTTTTTTTTGTGTGTGTGTGTGTGGGTGACGTATCTAAGATATTTATCACCCATTAAATTTATTTCGACACAAGTTAAGCACAAAAAAATAAGAGTCAACTAGATGATTCGAATTCAATAAATAATAAATAATGCAATTTTATGCAGGAAGATCTCTATTATCCTCATCCCTTGTTACAAGATTTGTTATGGGATACTCTTTACATTTGTACCGAGCCATTTCTCACTCGTTGGCCCTTCAACAAGCTAATTAGACATAAAGCCCTTGAAACTACAATGAAGCACATACACTATGAAGATGAGAATAGTCGATACATCACCATTGGGTGTGTGGAAAAAGTATTATGTATGCTTGCTTGCTGGGTTGAGGATCCAAATGGGGATTCATTCAAGAAGCATCTCGCTAGGATTCCTGATTATATATGGGTTGCAGAAGATGGTATGAAGATGCAAAGTTTTGGTAGTCAGCTGTGGGATACTGTTTTTGCCGTTCAATCACTGCTAACTTCTGATATGACTGATGAAATTGGACTTACACTTAAGAAAGGACATGACTTCATAAAAGAGTCTCAGGTTCAACCTATAGTTTTACATTTTAAATCTGGATGTTATGCTTGATTTTTTATTTTATTTTTTGTACTTGACCTATGTGGAACTAAATCTAACGGACGATATATACTTTGCTTGACACTTGATTTTTATCATCCATTGGATTTAACCCAAGACAGGTGAAGCACGTGCGCACAAAAAAAAAAAATCGACGATCTAGATCCAATTTCACGTATCAATTTGGTAATTTGTTGTTAATTATATATTTTTCCCATTTATTGTAATCTTGTTTTTCATATAGGTTAAGGAAGATCCTTCTGGAGACTTCAAAAGTATGCATCGTCATATTTCGAAAGGATCATGGACTTTTTCAGATCAAGATCACGGATGGCAAGTTTCCGATTGCACTGCCGAAGGATTAAAGGTACTTCATTTTACAAAAAGAAAATTATATATAAAATGATATCATTGAATACATGATTAAAATAATAAAACAATATATTGATAAGTTGTTTTTCTACTTCCAACACCTTTGTCCACCAGTGTTGTCTCTTTTTCTCGATGATGCCACCTGAGATTGTCGGTGAGAAAATGAAACCTGAAAATTTGTACGATTCTATCAACGTATTACTATCCCTACAGGTATCTTTTAGTTATATGTCTTTATTATTAAAATCTTTTATATTTTTCTCCTTATTTTCAATTATTATGTCATTTATCATTAAATTATACAACACATTTAATGGTATAATTATTATATTTTATGTGAACTTTCTAGAGCAAAAATGGAGGGTTAGCAGCATGGGAGCCAGCGGGGGCACAAGAGTGGTTGGAGTTTCTCAATCCCGCAGAGTTCTTTGCAGACATTGTAATCGAGCACGAGTATGAAAAATTAATAAATTTTCCTAATACATTACATGTACTAGTCTACCCAATTAAAATAAAAAAATTATAATAGATGGTATTAATGAATAAATATAATTAATGTAATGTACGGGACGTGAGAAACATTCACATGAATCCTAATTTTCTATAATTTTGATTTTTTAAGTATTTTTAATGATGTGCCAATTTCTCAATGGATTATTTAATAAATATAATATCTAGAGAATTTCCTACTTTCTCTACTAATTTTTTTTTATTTTTCTTTTCAACTCTCTTCTCTCTTCTTTTTCAACCCACATGCTAATTTATTGACAGTATGCAGCTTAAAAAAAAAAAAAAAAATTATATCTTTGTGACAATTTTTTAATTTATCATGTTACTTCAAAAAAAAATTAATAAATTACATTTGTGTCAAAGTTATTAAATTTTCAAAATAAATAATTCAATAATTATACTTTTTTTATAAAAAAAAAAATCTAGTGTATAACACAAGTCAACGCTAGTTAACTAGTTCTAATCATATGTATACAGGTACGTGGAGTGCACTTCCTCGGCAATCCATGCTATGGTTTTGTTCAAGAAGTTATATCCAAGACACAAGAATAAAGAGATCGAAAGTTTCATAGTAAATGCTATTAGGTACCTAGAAGATGTGCAAATGCCAGATGGTTCATGGTATGGGAACTGGGGTGTATGCTTCACATATGGAACGTGGTTTGCTGTTGGAGGGCTAACAGCAGCCGGGAGGACATATTCCAACTGTCAATCTATTAGGAAAGCTGTTGATTTTCTTCTAAAAATACAAAGGGATGATGGTGGTTGGGGTGAGAGTTACTTATCCTGTCCTAAGAAGGTAATGCTTATCAATCGATTTTTACATTTATCGATCAATAATATTATGTATTGAAACTTAATGAAACTTGTGAAATTGGAATAGAGATACATCCCACTAGAAGGAAATCGATCTAATTTGGTACATACCGCATGGGCTATCATGGCTCTCATACAATCAGGCCAAGTACGTTGATATGAACTTTGTTTTATTACATATTTATTTTTCTATTTTATTGAAAAACTAAATAATCTTGTGCTATAGGCGGAGAGAAATGCAACACCGCTTCATCGTGCAACAAAATTGATAATCAATTCTCAAATGGAAAATGGAGATTTCCCACAACAGGTAAAGTTTATGAATAGTGATCATCAATATTACTAAAACAAATTAAAACAAAAAAAAAAATCAACAAAATCAATTCTAATAAAAGAATGTATCATAAACTACCAATTAATACATGACGTGGAATGAGATGACAGGAGATAACAGGAGTTTTTATGAAGAATTGCATGCTACATTACGCAACGTACAGGAATATATACCCACTTTGGGCTTTGGCTGAGTATTGCAAGCAGGTGCCATTGCCAACATCGAACACTGTCTCCCAACTTTATTAATTTTCATTCAGTTATCTGTTGTAGTGTTTCATTGTAGTGTTTCTATATATGTTCGTGTAAGTTAAAGTTCGCATGTATGGGATGCCATGTTTGGCTAAGTACAAAGAGAGAATGTTATTTTTTCTCTTTTGTTCTTCCCTTTAAATGTTAAATTTAAATAAAAAAATAAAGGGTAATGAAGTTATTTTATATATATATATATTTAAATGTGAGAGGCAAGATAGATAAAAGATTTTATTTTTTTTTAATTATTAAACGGTAAAGTGTGTTCGGGCCAGTTTACGCGCACATCGACTAATCATCTTCCCGGACAATCTTAAGAGCGCATTCTCCTACATTGGCCTAGTGCATTCAAGATTTAATTCTTAGAGTAGTCCCCAATAAAGTTGAATCCTAATTGACAAGGACTATTGCGCTGGTTGTTACTCCTTTGATCAGGTAATTGAGGAGAGTCGAACCCTGGTTGTTACTCCCCTTATCTACTACCCTATTTTCAATTACTATAAAAGAGGTAACCACAGTCATACTGAGCATGCCCCAGTGGGTTACCAAACAAGACACTCAAGATGACTATACACAAAAATCGAATTACCCGTGTCGACGAAGGCTTTGATAACAACCCGATAACGTACGTTTGAGTCGATAGTAGCATCAACCTCTTTCTTCTTTCTTTCAAAAATTTATCAATTGCCAATTCAATCCTTTCGCCGGTTGTGAACGCTGTTTGTGCAAAGCATCTGGCTAGCACAATTGCGTCTTCAAGCCCAGCAGACGCCCCTTGCCCGAGGAAGGGACCCATCACATGCATGGCGTCTCCTGCTACAAAAATAGTACCTTTTCTAAAGCTTCCGGTGAGGATTTCCCAAGGGACTCTGTATTTGAGTTGGTTGGTTGTCAATGAATTCAGGTCGCTATTTTCAACCATCTCCTTAATTTCAGAGGGAAAAGACTCGACGGTTTCTTCAGCTGATCTTCGAATGGTCTCCTGATCTTTAAAAGCATTCGAACCTGCACGTTAATTGAAGGAATTTTATCACAAGACACACCTAAAGAAATGTTAATATTTCCAATTTCCAAATGGCAAACAAAATGAGCCAAAAACCACATTATAATTAACCAAGTAACCGTGAGTAATCGTTTCTATTTACTGTTCTAATAAATTTGGAACCAAAAAAAATATATATTTCTTTGGGTCCTCCTTTTTGTACTGTTCCATGTTTTTCAAGAGTAGAAATAGAAATGCTAACCAAACATCACCTTGCCCCGTTAGGTTATTATTTTTGTTCCCTAATTCTTATCCCGCTCTCAAAATTTTGTGATTAATGTACAGAATTACGTTCGATAAACATGTTTCTGTTCCCAAAATTTTGGGAGTAATATGGGACAATTTCCTTAATTCCTTAAGAATCTAAGAAACAAAAAAATGTTAAGTCTTATTCAGTCCCACAAAATTATTCCAGCTACCACCCGCCGGCCACCATACATTTAAAGAAAAAAAAAAAAACAAATGTCACAATCAAAAGTGTTTCTTGTTTCTGTTCTCATAAATTAAAAGAAACGATTTCAGGACAATGGTCGTTAGTAAACACGTTCTATTTCTAGAATACTCCAGAAACAGAAAAACAGAAACATTAACCAAACACCACCTTAATTACCCGGGGGAAAAAAATCAAACCTCTACTCTAAATTTCTACATGATGGATTCATGACTACCACCAAATTGTTCCTCGAATAATCTCGTTTGTTTTTGCTCAAGAGCAGTGCTATTCACACTCTCAAAATTAATTATCATACTTTTTCCTCTCTTTTTTTTAGAATTACAAAAAATCTATGACTTCATATTAAGATTGTGAAAGTTAACATTAAAGTAAAGTCACGCTCCCTCACGCACTTTCTCATGCGCAGGGTGGACTTTTTGACAAAATGCAATCATGTGGGCCTAAATCTCAAGAGTCCTAGCCCGATACCAATGTAGAAACTCAATGGCCCTAACTCACTCTCAAAAGACGTCTTGTAAGATAAGGATTACCTCTAGGCTTACATATAGCTCAGGATCAGGTAACACAAACGATGTGGGATTTAACATGTCCCCTCATGCGCAAGGTGGACTTTGCCAAACTACTACAAATAAATATTGGGCAAAGGGCTCAACATCGATGTGGGATTCAATAGAGCTTTTGGTAATTTGAATTTAAATAGAGAAGATGAGTGTAATAATTTGAAAGCGCGAATAGCATTACCCTTCTTCAAAAGTGAACCATTTCTAAGTACGTTTTGTTTTCAAGCCATATTCTTTTACAGAAATTCAACACCAATTTTATAGTAGGAAATTTACCACGAAAACTAAATATTTAACTAAATTATAAACCATTAAAGATTAATCAAAAGTGTCGACAGAATTCTGACCAAAAGCGGCGTTAAGTTTCATTTTGTAGGAACTCGATTTCAGGAATTTAAACTTACCCTGAGTAGAAGGCCATTCCCGTGCTACAAACCAATAGACAAGGTTGTCATCTACTGGGATTCTTCCCACTGAAATACTTCCTCTCCTCATGCGGATGGATTCATTCTCAAAACCATGACCGTTCATGTAGTTTGTGAAACCAACTGTTGAACAAGTTGAGTAACATTTGGCTGGTTTTAGCCCAATAGACTCAGCAACCACTGAGTTCGCGCCATCACAACCTATCACAACCTGCATTTCAAAAAAATAAAAAAACAATAAGGCATTGTTTGGTAACGTTTTTTAAAAGCATTTTTTATAATATAGAAAGTTAATTGAACAGAAAAATACTCATTTCTAGCAAAAACAAAAATAAGAAATGTGTTTGATGACGTGGAGATAACATCTTAATGTTATCCACATATATGATACCTTAATCCAAAAGAATTTGGTATAGGATTGAAAAAACATGAGTAGAAGTCCCAGTCCATAAATCTCTTAAATTATAAAAAAAATGAAAAATAACTTTTGCTTAAAAAAAAGTAAGTTTATTTTCTTGATTTTAGAAGTACCTTTCTTTTTTCCAAAATTACGTTTAAAAAAATAGTAATTTTACTTTCTTGATAAGTACTTTTTTTCAATTTAAAAAAAAAAATGCAAAACGAAGGCTATTCTTTTTTCTTTTTTTTAAAAAAAAAGTACTTAAAAAAGTGTAATCAAACGGTACCTAAAAACATCCCGACAATCTATCTTAAAGTCGGTTACATACAGAGAATGCAGTAGTTATGCAATGTTGATCGCATAAATAATTCAACTCTATTCATGCATCGATGTTTAAATTAGTAAGAAAAGCTCGAGTGCGGATTGAAACAACACCTTGGCTCCGATTACACTCCCATCTCGAAGATAAACCATTGGGCGTGAAGATAAAGGGTCCAATTCAACTGTGATCACTTGGCATCCGAAGCGTACCATTCCATCAGGAAGATTGTTGCCTAAGGCTCCAATAAGATCACTTCGTCTCAAGCAACGGAGTTCTTCTTTACTGATGCAAAAGGGTAAAAAGGACAAAACACAATTGTTGAAAATGAAATATAATAAGACAACAATTAGAATTTTCTAATTTCCGAAGCTCAAATTCATGAATCCCAGTGGGAGCAAAACAACAATTTGTTATGTTTTGTTTTTGTGGGGTGGTTACCGTGTAATAATTCTTTCCTAGCTCATGATTGCTCATCTTCAACAAAAATCTTCTGCTTATTCCATTATCAAGAGAGTAAAATATGTTTTTCTTAAAGCAAAAATTGTTTTTCATTTCTTACATTTTCAGATATTTACATTGATGGACTAGAACCTCTCTACCTAAATTTCTTCAACCCTCTACAATTTTTGTTTTGAATTAAGAGATCGTTTATACAGATAAGATTATATGTTGCTACATACAATTTGGTATAGTTTGATTTCATGGAATTGGAATTAGAAATGAATGCACCTAAAATATTAAGTAATTACGTTAATTCATTTTTGTTTCAATTCCGTGGCTTGAATTTCACGTTACCAGACACTAAATTTACATTTCTCAAGTAAGTGTGTTTGTTCGTTCAATTGCTTTTTTTTTTTTCTAATTTAAAGTACTAAAAATGGTGCCTAAACTGAGAAAAAATCTCATGTTGGGCAGATGCTCAACAATGGTGGATTTTCGAAACAATAACTTCGATGTTGAGCAATGTGATGGGGTTGGGGGGGTGGGGGGAAGGGTAGGGTGGGGTGGAAGGGTCCAAGTGAAGAACAGAGAGAAAAGATTCGTCTGAATGCTAAAGAATTCACCCAAGTGGTATGGTTTGCACAGAGCCATCATCATCCAGCGATATTTCTCGTAACCTGAAACCATTTGAATCAAAACAAGCGAAAAATCCAAAGCAAAAATGTTAATATGTGGATTCAAATCATATGATTAATTTATAAGAAGATGCGACAGATCAATTACGACTGAATCGGCATTGCTGTCGATCGGAGCTCGGAGGCGACGCCGAGCTGATGAAGTGCCCTCCATCCGTTTGTGAAAATGGCGATGCCAGCACCTTCAGTTCTCAACGACTCTGCCTTCTCCAGAACCACCACACTCATCCGACCACTAGATATGATTAATCCTTCCCTGATTAAAACCAGTGTATTCTATCACTTCCTTCTATGCAATCGAATTCTGCTCTACTAACCAGAAATGAAGAACTGGATCAGAAATTCAAGGGTTTTTGATTCACCTGAAAAGAGCAAAGGCAGTAGCGAGGCCGCATATGCCGGCACCGACGATTACTATGTCGTGTTCTTCTTCCATTAGGAATCCAACTGTTCATTGGTCCAAAAATGAAGAACTTGATCAGAATTTGATGGGTTTTTGATTCACCTGAAAAGAGCAAGGGCAGTAGCGAGGCCGCATATGCCGGCACCGACGATTACTATATCGTGTTCTTCTTCCATTAGGAGCCCAACTGTTCGTTGGTCCAAAAATTTGCCGAATTCTAAATCTATCTCCATGCTTTCAAGGGGGACAATGAGATTCACAACCGCAGTCGATGCCCAATTGGTCCTTCATATTTAAAAATAGATACATTAGGTCATTTATATTTCATTTTTGTTCCAAATTGATCTCTCTGCAAGACGTCGTAACTCAAATTGGACAGGAACAGCCACATGCAAAGCCTGTGGCTGTTGGGCGAGGGTACATGCATCAATTCCATCCCATGACATTAATTCTCAACGTTCAGTTGTATGGAATTTTCGTTCAAACAAACCGATGAAAGACCAGCGAAACAACATAAGATTTTCAATTGTGTAGAGCGTTCATCCTTTTTCCAAAACCACATAGGATTTTCGATTGTGTGGAGCGTTCATCCTTTTTCCGAAACAACATAGGATTTTCGATCAAAGACCAACGAAATGAAGAGGGTTTTTTATCATCAATACCTATTACATCAATTCTCAAGTGTGACATTCGAAAGAAGTAAAGATGAAGAACGAAGAGGGTTTTGGAGTGAGGGTTTTTGGACAAATTTGGGGGCCGATTGAAGTTAGGGTTTTTGATGGCCCTAAGAAACGAAAGATCTGGAACAATTTGGAACTCCATTGTACAATAAGTAAATTCAAAATGAACGATTTCTTTTCTGAACCATTTTTCCATTTTTTAGGGTTTGATTTCTTTATATTTTCGAAGATTTTTTTTAGTGTGTGAATGAATATTTTATTCATTCCAATGTATGAAATAAACCATAAGTGGAAAAATCATTTATCCCGATGTATTTTATTCATCCTGATTTCTTTATGTAATCTAAACTTAGTGTTTGGTTTATTTTATTCATCCTGATGTATATTTTATTCACTTGTTGCTGATGTTTATGTTGTTTATACTCTATATTTTATTTACCAAGTTGCGATTATGATGTGTGTGCCTTGATATTTATTCATCTGTATGTTTCATCCTTTTTGTGTGTGTGTGTGTTTTTCCTTGCATTGTTTGACGTTGTATTATGAATAAATTTGATGATGATGAACTCATTTTTTCTCTGGTATTTTGTTTATGTTGTTAGGTACTGATTCCAAACTGTTTACAGTGAAGGTATATCATGGGGGTTATTTTATACACGAGCCTATTGTTGAATATGTTGGGGGTTCTAAGACCTATTTTGATCATGTCTCTAGAGATAAAATGTCACTAGAAGGATTTAAACAATATGTTGAGTTATTATTATACATCAATAATGTTACTTATTTGATTTGTTTATATGGTTTAGATCTTTTGGGGGGGTTGGCTACGGTTAAACTGATGTAGAAATCTTAGAAGCAATTAACACTTATCCATATAATGTAGAGGTTGACTTGTCTTTGGAGGGTAGTGTTAAGGGTAAAGTTGTGGAGATGACTGTGATTTCAGAGTCCGAATATGAATCTGAAGATGTTGAACATGATTTTACCAATAGTGAGTATGAAATCGAAGAGGATGACAAGTTGTTTGAAATTTGTGTTGACAAAGGTGCTAAATTGGGTGGCTTATCAAATGCTAAGAGCACCAATAATGAATCAGCAAATGTAATTAGCTCTAATATCAATAAATTGGAAAGACTAAGATTAACAGTAAACGTGAAGATGATTGTGTCAAATCAGATGATGACATGAATAGTTAATGCGAGTTAGATGATAACGAAAGAAATAAGGGGAACAAGTGCAATCCTAAAACAGAAATGAAAGACATTCAATTTGAACTAGGTATAGTTTTCAGTACTTCTAAAGAATTTAAATGGGCAGTAAGAGATCGAGCAATTAAGATGGAAAAAATCTATTAAATTTACAAAGAGAGAACCTAAGAGAGTTAAGGCTATTTGCAAAAAACGGTGCCCTTAGGTTATATTTGCATCTTGTACATGGGGGAAACAGGGTTGACAGTGAAAACTTATCAACTACAACACAAATGCTTTTAGGGAGTTTCGGAATAGGCTTGTAAACTCAAAATGATTGGCTAATAAATACATTGAAAAAATTAGAATGGATGGAAGAAATTGGGGTTTGAAAGCCTTTAAGACCATTATTTAAATGATCTTAATGATACACTGTCTAAGACTCAAATCTATAGGGCTAAGAAAAAGGCTCTTTCGGCTATTGAAGGCAGTCAGGAATATCAATACGATAAGCTTTAGGACTACTTTTGTAAACTTAGGAGAACCAACCTAGGTCCACAGTTCGTTTACATGTTTATGATCCAGATTGTGATGGTAAAGTTCAATTTCAGTGCCTCTATGTGCGCTTGGCAGCTTGTAAGCAAGGGTATGCAATGTACAGGCCTATTATAGGTGTTGGTGGGTGCAATTGGGGGTCAATTACTAGCTACTATTGGCATAGATGCGAATAATAATATGTTTCCAATTACTTATGCAGTTGTAGAGATAGAAAACAAGGATTCGTGGGTATGGTTTTAAGCAATTTTGGATGAGGATTTGAAGACACATAGGCAAAAAGATATCATTATAATTTCAGATAGACAAAAAGATATCATTATAATTTCAGATAGACAAAAAGAATTGTTGTGGGTTGTTGATAACATGATGTCTTTTGCTGAACAAAGGCATTGTATTAGGCACTTATTCAATCATTTCAAGGGTAAATTTAAGGGAAATACCTATAAGCATGCTGTGTGGAAGGCCACTAACACTCCAATTAAGTTTAACTGGCATTCCTTATACACATGTTGTTTTGGCCATTGTCTACAAGGGTGTTAATCTGGAGGAGTATGTGAGTGAATTCTATAGCACAGAGAGATACTTGAAGACCTATTCCCCAGTGATCGTCACAATAGATTCTTCTTATTTGTGGCCGAGTTGTGGACTTCCAAAAGTGAAGCCTCCTTGCTTCACAAAGCAAACAGGAAGACCAAAGAAACTAAGAAAAGAGAGCCCGATAAACCTCAACAGAGATTAAAGAGAGAACATGTTGTTAGATGTTGCATGTGGATAATTGGGGTACAACAAGAGAAGTTGTAGATTGGCGAAAGAGAATTGTGGTTTGATGGACGTATTTTGAGTTGCCGTAAATTGTGGATGGATGTTCAGTGAAGGTGTACTAATTTTTTTGGTTATGTAATTGCTGCTGCTTTTTTTTTTTTTTTTGGCTACTATTCTGTAATCTCCATTGTCAAAAAAATGTGGAAAGAGGTGCTCTGTGCAAAAAAATTGGTTATGATTTGTTTTTTGATGGATGGATACAGTGCTCACTATAGAAAAATTTGGTTCTGTTCTTTTTTTTTTTTTTTTTTTTTTTTGTGTTCTGTTATGTTCTGTTTTGAGAAATTTGGAAAGAGACAACACATGAGGAGGCCGAGGAGGAAGAGACAGAGACAATCAAGAATCAGTCCCTGAACCTCTCCATATTCGATTGTAATCTGCGGTATATAATTGATCTACGTAATTGTAGTGGTAATCGAACTGTTCTATTGTTGTGGATAATGATTTCTCAATTAATCCTCTCTACATGTTCTTTCTATTATGCTTTTTCGTGATCCAATATTGAATTTTTGGTTTGATTTTCAAGATAATGATCAATAATGCGAAGCGTAATTAGAAATAGGAAAAGGCTCAAAGATATGCAAAATGTAATTAGTGCATTTGTTTTGTTTCCGGATACAGTAAATGAAGAACAACGACAAGGGAATCGGATTCATGTTGCCTGAGCTCCTGTTTGTATCTTTTGCATTCTTGAGCTTTGTGGAAAATGGGAGAGCAAGCATCACTAGTGTGTTTATTCGTTTGGAATGGCCATCTATGGACATTCCTCTTGATAATAAAGTGTTTGTATTTGTTTGGTTTGTTTCTCCAGTTTTTAATGATCTTTTGGCTATTTTGTTTGTTTGTCCAGGCACAATTTTGATCAATACACTATTTGGTTTATTTGTCCAGATACAATATTTGATCAATTGCATATTTGGTTTATTTGGTTTGTTTGATGATGAATGAATACATTATTTGGTGATGAATTTGGTTTAATATCTATTTTGTTTAAGTTCTAGCATTTTTTTTTTTTAAGTTAAAAAATGAATTTGGTGTTCTGGCTTTTTTTTTTTTTTTTTTTTTTGGTTACAAAATAAATAGAGTATTTGAGTTCAAAAATACAAAATACATCGTTGATTAAGGTAGCTTCATTAGGAAATAAAATACAAAATACATAATTAATTAAACAAAATAAAATAAAACATTAAAAATGCAGTTTATTTTCAAATGAGTACAAATACCCCCCATGAAACGACTAATGATATTTACAATTTTTTCTCTCTGTTCTTCCTTCGATTATTATCCTCTTCTAAAACATTCATTTTTCTTAATAATCTCGGTATTATTGCCACTTACCTTGGACACATAGGAGGATTAACTCACAAGAAATAGTCACCACCTCTAGCCTGGAAAATCAAGTTAGAAAATTTTTAAATATTTGATAAAAATGGTATGAACAAAAAAAAAAAATATCTGAATGTAATTTTCAAAAGAATAGAATCTCCATCTTGGATTATGTGCAGTCCAGGAAGTTATTATTTTTATTTTCCTTCCACAATTACAAATTTGTTGATTCTCCATGATTTTTGTTAGACAAATAAGAAAGAAGAGTAAGAAAGAGCATTTTAGGTGAAAATGAAGAATGAATATTAAAGATGGGATAGGGACGAGTATTTATAGGCTGCCAAGAAAGAAATTAGCGAGAAACATCAACAGAAATAAGAGGGACATCCTGCGGTTAGCCCCTCTTGCCTCTCCTCTCTCATAAATTTGATGTCGAAATTAATAAATCTGCATCGTTGAATCTATATAGATTCCATCAGGCATCGAATATGTATAGATCCGACACTTTGAATGCAGACAATCGAGGTGGGCTAGGGCAGGCGCCCATCCCAGAAGAAGAATAAGAGATAGAGAGAAAAAAAATTTGGCACCACCGATGGCAGCAAGCACCGAAGGTGGCTACTCTCCAGAGAAGAAGAAGAAGGGGGAAAAAAGGAATCAGATGAATATTTGTGTATTTTAGTGTTTAGTTATTTAATTATCATTTAATTTATGGATAAAATTATTACTATAATTCTAATTTCAATAGATTTTAACAAAGAACCCCGAAATAAATTAATACGACAAAAAGAATACGAACAATATCAAAATGAACTTTATGTTCCAAAAATAACAGCATTACCCGAACAGCACAAAAAATAAAACCTTTAAAAACACATATACCTGGCAAACAATAAGAATCGAAAATTTGTAGAAGATTTTTTCGCATGGTGTTGATGAAGAACATACTGATTTACTTTATTATTGTATGTTTAGAATTTTTATATTCAAAAACCAAATGATTTTTTTCACACAAGTAATGGTAGCTTATCGTAAAAATGAATCCCACAAATTTCGTAATTTTGAATTTCAAAAAATAGAACAGTTATAACTCTCTACAATTTCGAATGTAAATATTCAATCATTAAACAGATTATTAAAATTGAGTGTAAGTTAAATTTACAAATTTTCAAACCTTTTTGCCTCGATTATTCTTAAAATAAAATCACAATTAGAAAAAAATATATATAAATATTAAAAAAAATAAAGAAAATAATAGAATATTTTTTGGGGAAAAAAAAAAAAAATTACCGCCTATGATTTACGCGAATGTACTTACTCCCCTGTACTATATTTAGTGAGCAACTAAAGGATATTACGTGCTTACAAAATAGAAATAAAGGATATTATGTACCTACAAAAATACCATAGGGCATAAAATACAATTCATACGGGAAAAATTACCATTTGCCCAAAAAATTAATATTTAATTTATGTGCAATGAAAATGTATTGTTAAATAATTTATTACCTCTTAAATAAAACTACAAGTACCATAAAAGGATTGTTACAAAAAAAAAAGTTGCTAAATAAACATATTTATTTGTAAACTAAAATTATACAATAAATTTATCTCTAAAATAAAATTTATTTAAAATAAAAAACCGTAAAATATTTATTTCTTTGTCGTTTCTTTTTCATTTTTATTTTGTATTTATAACTAAATAAAAATAAAATTAGAAGAGAAAAAGAGAGAGAACATTCTCGTCAAAATATGATAAAAGAAAATAATAAAATTGTCTTTTTATCTTTAAATAAAGGGGCGCTTACCGTACAATCCCCATTTTAGGCGGAAACTACCGATTACACACGCAAAGTTTGTTGTGAAATGAACAATCCTTCTGGCAGTTTCGCAACTAAAATGCCCCTGGTTAATGTGTCTGCTTGATATCATCATGTGTTTATCTCCCCCTTTATCTAGAACTAATTGGGCAATATACACCCTGTTATGGATGAAAAATAAAACTGATTGTTTTTATATTAATGTAATGTGAAATTTCAAAAATTTTACGTGATATTTATATGCGAATAATTATCTTTAAAATGAGATATCAATCTTTTTTTTCCAATTGTTTATCGTTATGAGAGTACATGTTACATGTAACATTCTAGTGATTAAAACCAATGTTACATGTAATATTTGATCTATATTGTATCATCCATTATAGTGTTATGAATGTTAAATGTAACATTCTAGTGATTAAATCCATTGTTACATGTAACATTTGGTCTATATCGTATCATCTTTTATAGTGTAGTAAATGTTGAATGTCATACTATAATGAATTGTTGAATGTAACATCTTAATAGCGCACCATTGATATCCCTATATATGTACCATGTCATGTGTGTGTGTAACACTTGATCTCTGCCCCTCTACACCGCCAATTTCAAATGTGTCAGAGATCATGAACGTGAAACAACCGTTTTAGGTATCGCACACCACAATCATTCCACCTATTCTAAAATCCTTTTGTATTCCCCTCTAGTGGAAAAACCCTAGTTATCCTCACATCGCTTTCCATTCTTCTCCGTACTCAACCATTTTCGTCTCTTTTCTTCCCCAGCAAAAAAAACCTATCTCCCGTTTGTTCATGTTTATCATCTCCTTCTATTCTTAAAACACAAAACCATGGTTACAACACGTCGAAATATGAAGACCAAAAACTCCAATACCACGAAAGACCCCGTCAATCTGTCAGATTCTGGCCAGTAATGTGTTTGATTTTCGCAATAACTATACCTCACATCTTATTCAAAGTAAAATAATCTAAAAATTGCATGCAATACGTAGCATAAAGTCGTTGAATGACTTCACACACTTTTCATATGATATAGTGTGTTTGTGTAGCATATATTCACCTGTTATTGCTCATATAACTAATTGTACACTGTGTGATGCAAATGCGACTCGATAAGGCAAACGACGTTGTTTTTTCTATTATTAATTTGTTGTTGAATGTAACCAATATATCAGTCGATGGGTTGAACATTATTTGTATCATTGTTGAATGTAACACCGTGTTATGTTTCCTTTGAATGTAAAGTCATTTTTATGAACATCACCAGTATTTGTATGTTAAAGAATTGTTGAATGTAACGTACAAGTAATATAACAAAACAATATGTAGTTTGGTGATGGACAAATCATTTGCTTGTTGAATGTAACAAAAAAATAAAAAACTGGTGGTTGTTGAATGTAACAACTTGTTATGTAATTTGAATGTAACATTAACATTATTTTCGTTTTCCATGTGTGTGTTCAATGTAACACATTGTTAGACATTTCTAATGTTAATTGTTATATTGTTGTTGAATGTAACATATTCATAATATAGGGGAACAATGGTATGTCGATTGTGATATTGTTGTTTTTCAAATCTGTGTTGTCGTGTTGAATGTAACATTTATGTTTTTGTGCCAGATGACTTTTTCCCATCTCGGGAAACACAAGAAGAGTCATCCACAAGCTTTTCTGACGGTCTTGACAATAAATATGCGCTCTTTTGACTTTTTCTCTCATTTTTGTGAGTTTTTAAATGCTTACATGTTTACCGTTATATTGCTAGATTCCCAAATGTTTCAGCTCTCACAAACCCGTAATGTCCCTTCGATGGGTAATTTTCATGCTAGATACCGTTCAAACCTATCACAATTCCAGTCGTTTGTCTCAACTCTTCCATTGAATGAAAGGTACTTTGAATTGTTGCGAAGGACACCATTTTGGCACACGATATCTACATTGCTCCCCCATTAACTTGGGCGACAATTCATTCATCAAACTAGAAGGCTTAATCACCAATATCATTCGCTCATATGCTCAGCATAAGAAATCATTTTCGCATGGTTCAAAATTCATTGAATTTACCCCAAATAATGTGCCATTAATATTTGGTCTGACTCTTGGTACTGTCCCAATGCCCCTCCATTATACAAAAAAATATGACTCTACCCTACTCCGACGCTGAAAATTGTATACGAACAGATTCAGCGTTGTTGAACTAAGGGCCGAGATGTTTAAGGAAATTGACAGTGATGCCACAATTGTTGTCGAAGATGTTGTCTGACTTGTATGTTTACATCGCATAATAACATGTTTCTTCGCGAATAAAGGTCAGTCTGTTAGTGTGTCCAATCTTGTGCTTGTTGAGGACCTCAATGTTATGTCCACATACAACTTGGCTGAATGGATTCATTTGAACCTGATGTCATCGATTGAGGCTGGATACCAAAATCCCACTGCAGTCATTGATTGTATGCTAGCATTATAGGTTAGGGAAAAAGCATACTCCCACTTGAAAAACTGGTTTATTTATATTTTTTTATTCCTATGATGTTAATGATGTATGTTTCTTGTAGTTTTGGCTATGCGAGCACACAACCTTGATATCGGCTACCCCTGATAGGAATAGCTTTGTCCCTCGTTTGACAAAACGGAATATGATTACACTTATGAGAGTAATATCTGGACTGCAACTATCATCTCTAAGTGATTCCCAGGTACATACTTTCCTAGCACATACTGAATGTCGGTGTTTGAAATATATCACCTTTTTGGTATATGTTGAATGTAACTCCCATTGTCCCAATGATGAGAATAATGCTACAGGTCATGGAGGGAGCTATTTTTGAATCTGTCCTTGAGATTCAACTGGACATCTTGCTACCAGTACATGGAGACATCGATGACGGGGCGATGAAAAAGAGTAAGTCGCGTAAGGGTAAAGAGAAAGTAGATACCCCTGGTGACTTTCCCAATTTGTATCTCAATATATCGCAACAATTCAGCCAAGATGTTGTCGAATTTTGTGGTAGGTTACAAAATTTGGCTGAGCGTGTTGAGTGCAATCGGCAACTTGTTACCACGTGTGAAGAATTAAAGGAATCGAGACAAAATCTTAAGACTAAGTACAAGAGGAAAATTAGTAATTTGAAAGAAACAATACCGACGATGATGGCCGATAAGAGAAAATTAGGAGAGAAATTTGTTGAATTTGAAGTTCATGTTGTTACGCAAAAGAAAAAACATGAATCAGAAAACGAAAAGCTTGTATACCAACTTGTTGAGGCTATTGTCCACAACGGAACACAAAGGTTGAGAAAAAACAAAACCGTGATGAATATGTCGGTGGCATGGAGTATTACTAGTATGAGTTGAAAAAATGGGACAATGTCATTGTGCGACAAGCGCATGAAATATCACACCATGATGATTTAGGGTCGGCATCACTTTTAAAGCTGCCAGTGATAAGGAGGGTTGCGAGATCAAAAACTCAGGCGAAAACTCCAACCTCACTCATAAAAAATGTGAAGAATCATTTGCGAAAAGGTAAGAGGAGTTAAGGCTCGGTGCATGAGTACAAAATTCCCGTAAAGAGATGGAGATTGCGGAAGGCATCAAAACAAAACCCTATCGCTGACGTTGTTGTGTATCCTGGGGAAACTAGTAAGTCAATGCCGACGCTAGTTGATCCGAGCGTTCTGCCCCCAAAGAAAGTCTTGTTGCTCGGTTACTAAGTGACGAAGACTGGGCATGACTTGAGTTGATTATGAAAACTGAAGGTCGATCATAAGTCTCCAATTTTCCATATTTTGATTTCGTTCATTACCATGTAACATTTTCAAAAACATCAATATTTTTATTTTTTTGCATTTAACAGCGCATTTGTATAGGGTGGCGAGTGGCCAGATGCTCAAGTATCGTTTTCATACATCTTTGTGCTTCTGTGGGAGGTCCAATTTAAAAACTTTGTAAGCTATGTCACCTTTTTAATTTTAACAATTGTGTGTTACATTCAACCAAATTTATTGATTGTATATTCTGCCTGTTGTGTTAAATGTGTGATCAATAGGTAATAAATGGTTGCATGAGTAAATGTGGGTTAAGCAGACGCGTATCAACATCAAATTGCCAAATCTATCGTTCTTTGTCAATTGTGCATGTTGGATAATGAGAATATGAACAATACATGTCATAAAACATTTTTGTGTGACTTAACATAAACTCGACCATGTATTTTCTGTGTTGGTTGCAGACTTGGATTGTCCATAACTATATAGTCGAGCTGGAAAAAATATTGAATCCCAGCATCATTCAGATGTTCACGTCTAATGTCCGGTATGTACACTTCCCCATCAACACAGAGGGTGAAACGTCATCTGGGGGGTCATTGGACATTGTTTGTCTATGACAAAGAACGATCAACATGGAGTCATTACAACTCCATAAACCTACGAGGGCCAGGGATGGTTGATCGGTTTTATGAGAATGTAAGGAGATTATTAAGATTTTTAGTACAATATCCACTTTGCTTTGATGTCGTCTGCACAAAAATATAGTTATGCATAACTTCTTTACTTTCATGTCATGTATGTAGACACTTTACTAAAAGACAAAGATAGTCAACATCTTCTAGAAGGTGCTGAAATCAGCACTGTGAATGAAGTGCCTAACCAGGGTATGTCAACGTAAGTAGCCCCCTCCTCCCTCACATTCAACAATTTAGACATCTTATTCCCCCTCCCACCCTCTTAGCATCAAACTTCATATTATGCTAATATACTACAACAATCTTGACCAGTGTTGACTGTGGAGTGGCAATAATCCATGTTATGAAGCAGATATACAGTTCTGAAGATATCGATGTTGACGCATCTCGAATTTTGATAGCGGAAGAAGTAGACCACGGGAAGAAGAGGAAACGAGTTTCATTCCTCCCTCTCGAAATCATCCAAATACGTTCATTTTGGAAATAGTTTTTCAAGGGCTTTTCTAGGCGTCAATTTTGAAAAAATTATTGGGCCAGGATTATATGTTGAAAACGGAGTCACCACCTAGCATAGGGTTAAATGGTATGCTAGGTCACTGAGAGTTTTAGAAATTCATTTTACTTTGAAATGGCCCGTGTTTTGACTTCATAAAGGTCAATGTACTAGAGATTTTCTTAAAATTCAGGAGTTGATTATGCTCGAGGAAGGATTTACGCACCCCAAGACACTCGTTCGTAAACGGTACCTTAGTCTAAATATTTATTCACTTTTAAACAAATCCAAGTAATTTTATTTGATTTAATTAAACAAAACAATCTCCTTTACAAAAGTTTTTTCCTTTGTATGTATTTTTTTATGGTTAAAGCAGTGAAAGTTTGATTATCTATTATACAACTATAAATGAAAATGAAAATATTTTTGTATTTTTTGACATAATGAAAAGAAGTAAACTACACTAATCTACACTATTCTAGGCGATGACAACCAGATAACAATTTTATAAGATACAGAAATATAACTGATCGAACCTTATAAAGGCTTCTACATATCCCTACTTGCACATAGAATCAGGTCAACATGTAGTATTAACATTCAAGCTATACTAAATTAAATGTTTTTGTATTTTTTAAGAGACCGAACCTTATATAGGTTGCCTACATATCCTTGTTTTCACAAGGAATCAGGTCGACATGTAGTTCCACCATGCAAGCTAAACTAAATTATTTGGCTATGTGATCGAACCCGCATGTGGGTTTCCTACGTATCTCGGATTAATGGGAATCAGATATTCACGTAGCTTGTTTATGTTAAGGTGAAAACTTGGTTGGTTTTAGTTAATTTTGGTTGATTTTGGTTATTAAACAATATGAATAACAACATGATATGTATATAACCTCGTTAATTTTGTCAAGAACAACTTAACCGAACTCTTTTATTTTGGTTAGTTAGTGTTAGTTAAAAAGGAAATAAAACACCATATATTTATGTCAGTCGTACTCATAACTAAGAAAATCGGGAAGGTTTTTGAAGAAGAATCACATATACCCACAAAGGAATAGAGGTCCTCCCTTTATCCCAAGGTTTTTGCCACAAGGGTTTATCGGTGTAGTGTATATGTGTGTGTGTGTGTGTGTGTGTCTGTGTGTGTGTGTGTGTGTGCGCGCTAGTCCACTAGCCTGAAGACTTTGTGCCAAGCTGTGATCTTGACGTTAGCATAAAGTAAATCGATTATTAACAGTTATATAGTTAGTATTAATAGTTAGTAAAAAGTCGATTTGAAGTGTTCTTGAGAGAATCGTAGAGACTATGCACAACTCATGATGTGATAGGTATTTTGTTGAAGATCCTCACATATATGTTATTAACATATTCTCCAATGATTTGGGTCCTCACATGTTCTTAACATGTTCTCAAACATTCTTCATGTTCTTGAGATGATTTTGTATGATTTGGACATAATTTGATGATTATAAAAAAAATTCAATGTTATTTGGTTGATTATATTTTGTATGTGTTATATTCATAAAATTAAAGTATAGATACTACATGATTCTACTATGTACAAGAATGATACATGAATTTAAGATCAAGGAAAGTTCAAGACACATACCTAGTTTAGAGGAGTGGTCTTTCCCTAAATAAGTAACCATCTTATCCTTCTTAATCTTCTTGGCTTGAACACAATCGATCACCGTCAACTTCTTGAGTTCTTGCTCCAAGAGCCTCAAGAACACCCTCTGGGACCAAATTTTAGCAGAATAATGGTGTGCTATTCAAGAGAAATGCTTGATAATCCTAGTACAAGAGACAGTTGCTCGAGCTTAGAGAGAGAAACTAAGGTTTCAAAACTTGTCCAACATGAAAATAGGGACCTTCTATTTATAGGCCAAGGGCCTGCGTACTCAGCCAAGCACAGGACACTCTAGTCTCTTCCTTAGGGACTGTTTGTCCTAGGATACATGTTCTCTTGTTTTGGTTTTAATCAACTTAGGACAAATTTAGGGATAGTATTGGATTCTCAACGATTTGGTAATGATTACCAAATCTTTTCCTAGATTTGGTAAGGATTGGAAATCATTAGAAATCATTACATTCCCTTGAATATGATTGGTTGCACATTGGTGCGTTAATGGTATGAGGTGACATTTTCGGTTCGATTTAGGGGCTAAGTGCCGGTTAGTTTTACTATTTCGGTTTAGTTGCCATAAATGCTTCTAAGGTGCAATTAATTTAGTCTTGAAGTGTCATCTTTAATTTAATTCTCTATGATGACTCTTGACTTGGTAAGCACACATCTGGTTAGTTTCGGATTGAATCGGGTTAGTTTGCCTTGTAACTGGTAATTGGATTTCAAGGTTTCTAGTTAACCCTAAGATATTTTGGTGAAAATATATTGATCCAATGAATCCACCCCGTCCATTTAATCCCAATAAATAAATTATTTATGGGATGTGCATTGAATGCTTTGTGTAGGTGGCATACCGAATTGATTTGGTTTCGATAACGGGTAGTCACATTTAAGGAATTTCGGTTAAACCTAAGATATTTTGATCAAAATATCTACATCCATTGAATGTGTCCTATCCATGTCATCCCAAGAATTTATTTCTCGATGCGATGGGCATTGGATGAACATTAAATGCCTAACTTAGGTGGCAAACCGAATCGGTTTAATTTCGATAACGGTTGGTTACCTCCTAAGTATCTTGGTTTCACCCTTAGATATTTTGTGTAGAGAATATCTAAGGGTTTTTTTTTCATTTCAATGCTCCTTTGTGGTCCTTTTAATTATGGGTTGGTCCCTTGATAGATTAGGCTTAGGTGGTTTGTCTAGACAACTTGGATTTTGTGTAAATCCAAATCAAGCCCAAATCCTTGATCACCTTAGTGATTTAGGGCTTATCATGACATTTTCATGAATTTATCATGGTATCTTGGATTGTTTCTATATATAATTTTATGTAATATGCATCATTGATACAAATATTTTTGTTGTTAAACCGACAAAATTCAGTGATAGTAAATGTTTCAGGGTCAAGGTAAGCAATCGAGGTAATTGTTGAAATATCCTACAACTGAAGGGTAGTGGCTAATTTTTATTCATACTAAAGGTGATTTAATGAAAAATCAACCTTTAATAATGTTATTTTAGACCCCCTAAATTATAGGATTTTCTAGTTTGACCCAAAACTTTTACTTAGCTGAATTCAGTTAAATTTAATAGTTTTCTTATTTTCTCAAGTTTTTTGGTATTTTTTTGTATTATACAATGTGATCCAAAGTTGAAATTTATTCCCTTTAAACCTACATTTAAATTTTATCTGAATTTGTACTTGATTCGATACTGACTGGGTGAGACAAAATGTAGTGTCTACAATGGCCTCTCTTTGTATTGCAAGTTTACTCGTAATGACAAAGATGAAGACAGTGAAATTTGGTTCCACTAGACATGAAATGTAAATACATGTATTTAAATTAACTAAGCAAAGTCAGGAGAATTTCGACATTGCTATCTTTACTCTACGAGAGCTATAAAGGGTTTTCTAAAGAACGGCGACATGCCTAATCCTTGAGGATATACGGTCAGGATGATGATCGATTACTCCTACCATGACTTGGATTCCTAAAGAATGACCAACAATCAATCCTAGAGGACATAGTAAGGAGGGCAATCGATCAATCCGACCGATGACTATATCTATTATACTTTTAAAGGATGACCAATGATCAAACCTATAGGACTTGGCGAGGACAACACTCTATACGAGCCCTCCCGAGCATTACACTACTGGTTACATCATACTACTGGCTGGTATTATAGTTCTGGTATTATACTACTAACTGGTATTATACTACTGGCTGGTTGGCTGGTATTATATTACTATATTATACTACAGGCTTGCTAGCTGGTATTATACTACTAGTATTACATAACTATATTATACTACTAGCTGGCTTGCTGGTATTATATTACTATATTATACTACCAGTTGGCTGGCTGGTATTATACTACTATATTATACTATTGGTCAGCTGGATAGTATTATATTACTATATTATACAATTGGCTGGTTGGCTAGTATTATACTACTCTACTATACTACTGACTGGCTAGCTGGTATTATACTACTGGCTGGTTGGCTGGTATTATACTACTATATTCCTAAATAATGATGCTCGGTCTATCCTATAGGATGTGGAGAAGATGACACTCGATCAATCGACTCCTGGTTGTGACCATAGCCAAAGGGTTCTCTTACATATCTAAAATTAATGAGAATCGGGTCACATGTAGTTCTAAGAGGTTAAGTAAACCAAGATTGGGTGGAATGGTTCTAGGTTAGAAAAACCAATTCCAGGGTATCTAGTTAGTCTGAGACTGAGGTTGACGATATATCTAAATATTTATTTTCGTTAGCTGGATTGACCGAACTCTATTAGGGTGTCTTCTTATCTCAGACTTAACTGAAAATTAGGTCAAATGTAGCTCGTACACGTGGTTCAATTTGATATTTGGTGGAAAAGGTTCTTGGTTGGAGGAACCGATTCCTAGGTCGTCATATCAACATGATTGAAAATAACTAAGAGAATTCACACGGGCAAAGACCCTCGGGGAAACTCAATACCTAGTGGAATTTCTTGGCCACATCCCACCTGGGACTGCCTGACAAGGACTAGAAAACTTCATAAGGAGAAATTTAACCTCAGATAAAATGTACCACAGTCGTAGACTTGGGCTTGATAATACTTATTCATTTTTAGGGATTATAGATTTTAGTTTTAAAATTTTTGCATTGATTATGATTGTGATTGGTGCGAGTCATATATCAAGAAACTCTCTGCAGAGAAAATCTGATATAATATGCCCCAACTCTAGTTGGGGTGACTCCTATCATAGAATCTCAATGGAGAAACCGGATATAATGTGCCCCAACTCTAGCTGGGGCTAGTCCCATCACAAATTCTCAACAGAGAAACCAATTATAATGTGCCCTAACTCTAGTTAGGGACGATTGTAATGTTTAATTTAGTATGGACAACCCGTTGGGTTGTTTATGTATCTTGATATTTTCGTTTTGGATAATGATCGTTTTTATTGAAATCCACCTAGGTTACCTACATACAGTGAGTTCCTATGTTAGGAATCCAGTCGAAATGTAGTTCGGCCTTTGTTGTGCTATCTCAGATTGTCAACCTACCCACGAGCACTGATGAGTGATTTATTTATCAACAAATCAATTACTTTTAGGTTCAAATATTTGTGTGTGTTAAAGCATTTTTGTTAGCTTATGTATTTTTGTTGTGTTTTGTCGGATTACAAATAAATGGGAAAAACAGTGCAAAATGCGTTCAAGACCGATTTTGGACACGATTCAATCCTATGTTGGAAAAATGCAAAATATTAAAGTTGTATATATATGTCTTATCTTTCCATATCCATTTGAATCACCTCAATCGGAGTTTTTACAAGAAAGATATGGCCAAAATACGAACTTGGTGTAGGCGTTGCCCAACACGCGCTGCACCGCAAATTTAAGCGCGCTACAACACGCTCGTGTCAGTGTTTTTGCCCTGTTGCAGCATGCTTCTATTGGTTTGTGTCGTCTTTTTACCCAAAAACCCTAATTTTTAGCCCCTTTAAATACCCCATTTTGCCTCAAACCAAGGGGGGGACGAAAGAGGAAGAAAATGAGGTGATTTTGGGAGAGACAATCGGCGCTTTTGGGCGAGAAAACACTGGATGGTGACGTTTTAATGCAATATTGAAGAAGAAAACACCATTGGTGGCACTTGAGATTGAAGATTTGGAGCCCAAACCCACAATAAGCATTTTCTCTTCCTTTCTCTCTCCCTAATCTTTTATTTTAAGTTTGTATTTGTAATTTTGTGTTGAAAATGCTTACATATATGAATTTATTGAGAATATTAGCTATAGATCTATTTATGTTGTGTTCCTAATCTAGATCTAGGGCTTGATGTAGTCTCGTTTGAACCGTTTTAGATTATTTTGTTAATTATTAGATTTAATTTCATTTTATGCATCTCTTAGGAATAATGTGTTTGATTCATGTGGCCAATGAGTTAGACGAGTTTAGGTTACAAATTTTATACTCGGGAAAGGTTGAATTTGTAACTGGAATTGGGAGTGCATAATTTAGGTTGTTGTGAGTCCAAGAGGAAATCAACACCTAAGTAATCTAGTTGGGAATTTAGGATTTTGTAAAACCGAGAAATAATCGAGTTCTAAATTGATCAATTAGAATCGTTATTAATTGTGTTTATCTTTATAATACTTCCAAGGTATGCTTGCACATGATATTTTGGATAAATTGAGAACTTGGGATTTGACACTCGGGAGAGATAATTTTGCGTTCAAACTTAGGATAAATACAAAGTGAGTTTTAATAGATTGGGAAATATTTAAAGCTTGCGTAATCTATAAGGTCGGGTGTAACGAATGTTTTCACCTAAATACTAGATAGGGATATCAGTACTGAAGTGTTTACATATTCTCTCACTTAACGCTCGAGAGAAATAGTGAGAGAGCAATAGCACGGGGACCTTGATTATTGAATGAACGAAATTAGCTAATAATTACTTAATAGGATAACATAGGAATAACAAGATGAAATCAAGCCCCTAGAACCTTTGTGCATAGAAAATTCATATTTTATTTTGTTTTTGTATTTATTTTAGTTTAGTTTTATTTTTATAAAACCCAAAAATTGAACGCCTAAATAAAGTTAAGTTACGATAATCGCAGTAGTTAACAACCATTTAAACCAATCCCTGTGAATCCTCACTTCCTATACTATTAAAACTTGACCCGTACACTTACGGTATTGTAGCGACAAAATAATTCTCTACCAAGCGCTTCCTATGTACCTTGGTAATCTACCAAGCATCAGGTTAACGCGTAGTTCGTGCACAGGTATCCGTTGTTGTCTATTTAACAAAAGGATTGGATGAATGAAAGTTTTTATGTTGACAACCGTACCTTAAAAAGGTTGCCTGCATATCCTAGACTTGCCGAGAATTAGGTTGAAACATAATTCATTGTCTTTAGTTGTCAACCAAACCCACAAAGGTTTCCTACGTATCTCGGGATTTGTCAAAAATCAGGTTGATACACAGTTCCTCGTCCTCAGGTTATCAACCGAACCCACGAAGGTACGTATGACGGGCTTCGTTGGGAATCAGGTTGACACGTAGTTATTGCCTTTTAAGTTGAATTAAATTAAGTTCATTATGATTTGGTAACTTAATTTTACATTGTGAGACGAAATGAAAGTTGTTTCCATCAGGAAAACATGGATAGGATGAAATGTGCCGCAGTCATAGACTGGGGCAGTGATTTGCTAAGTTCTGTTATAGAATCTAATCTGACACTTCCTATCATGTGATTCGTGATTATTAACAATATCAAATATTCCCCAGCTTGCGGGTTGGGGGGGGAGACTGATTAGCTATTGGATTGAGGAGCTAAATCAGTTCGTCTCGATATTTGTCGAGGTGATGAAAAATGAATTCAGGATTTAATTGATTTAAACCCCCGAATGCACTTGCCGAGGTGTTTATTATTATATTTTCTCTAAATGCGTAGTTAATATCTTAGGAGTTTGCCTATTGGTGCAATCATATGGGTTATGCAATTGTTTATAATGTCTAGACATGAATTGATAAAAATCGATTACTTATATCTCCCGGCTTATAGATTGTTTGTTGGAATTGAATGGTGAACCTCCTCTTTTTCATTTAGTCCTTTTTGCTTCAAATGTTTTGCTTTGAATGTCAGCATATAGGCAAACTATGTCTATTTCTGGCATTTTTTACAGTAAAAGTATTGTCAGAAGAAAAACGAACCCCCGTCTCCGTTCTTTGGTCTTGTTGCGTGAACGGTGTACGCTGGCTTCCCTCTTCGAAAGTTGGAAAATCTTCATCTATCAATGGTCTTCTTCTTTTGTTAAAAGATCCATTCCTAAGGTAACTCTAGAGTGTACCACACTTGTCTCGTAGTCGAAGACCAGGCATTCTATGGTGCACGATGGTTTTGTTGGTTCTACAGCTTTTTAATGAATTTGGATCACAGGATAGTATTTAATAAATATTTTGATGTATTTTTGATTTATTAGGGGTATGGTATGGTAGAATCTCCGACTACTTTAAATAATATGGTATGGTTATTCTTCTCTGACCACTTAAAGTTGGACAGTATTTCTCTTACCTCTCCATTTTTCATTGTGTCATTTGTTTTTTTCAACTATCTAACTTAAGATGTTTAGTCACAGAAGAAACATAGCACATAGACAATCGGAAGTTTGTAATTTACTGCACAAGTTTGCTAGACTCCTAGCAGTTTTCAACCTTTATTCCATCTAATCCTAAAGAATTCTGATTTACTAGTCGAATTTTGAATTTTTCAACCCGATTTCGGAATTGTTGTATTTAGATAAACCTAAGACCTTCCTTAGCAACCGAGATTGAATAACTCTTTTTTCCATTATTTATCATTTTTTACCCCCTAGCACCCTTTAATAGGGAGTAACAATGTGAACTTAGACCTCTACCGCTTGGGGAAGAACGTACAATGGACTTTATCAGTTCCAATCTATGTATGACAGAGGAAACTCTGAGAACGCACTCTAGCCCATGGTTGGGGGGGTTCTTACAGTTGGATGACTTAACCTAAATAAGTTTCCTACGTATCTTGGCATATTGCGAAGGATCAGGTCAAGTGCAGTTCTTACTTAGGCATCCTCTACTATTTGGTAAACAAAGAGACTAAAGATGGATTTTCTCAAGAGAGTCAAAGGACTATTCCAAAGAGGCGCCCTGGTATAGGGCTAAGAGAGTATCGTAAAGATGATACCTCTCTTTATTTTCATTTCAACCGAACCCACTTGGATTTCCTACGTACCTTAATGATCTACCAAGGATCAGATCGAACATAGTTTCGGGATGAGATGATTCTAAGAATTGTACCTATCGCAAATAAAGATAACTACATTTGTCGGCAGTAATATTGCCCTAGTCTAATGGATGGAGTTTATTGCCTAAGCATTATCTAATTTAAGATTGATCAGTATCTTTGATTGGAAGTCTATTTAAATCTTTGAATTACGCTGCTTCATTGTGGTCTACTAGAGGTTTGGTACGACTCTAGGACTTGCTCAATTCTAGGAAGATCGTGTTAGATCCTGATGAGGCCAACTTTCTAATGACACTCTACGACACATTGACGCACCTTATGTGAGGTCAACTCCTTGTCTAACCCTAATTTAGTTGAAAACCACTATCAAATACGGACGATGGTACAGTGACTGGTGAGGTAACTTAACTAGATTACATGTCCGAGGATTACCTGCTAGTCGCCTAGAGCTTCTAGAAGATTGTCCAACCCTAATTTTGTTATACTGATAAAGACCAATTGATGCAACATGATATGCAAGATGCCATAGGTTTTTGCTTGAAGTATGATGCTTAAGTTTCCTCATGTGTATGAAGGTTATCCATACCTAAATGATGCGTAATTCATAGTGCTTGTGTAGTACTTTGATACTGACTCATGTATTGTATAATTTTATGATGCCCAAACCTTTTATCTAGAACGTTTTCTTTGGGAATGTGTTATCTATATAGAGATGCTAGTTTTCTCCTAGAATGTTTGCGCTAGGTACATTTTGCTATTAGACATCTCCCCTAGTTATTTCCATGTCATTTCTGATACAGAAAGCTGACCTGTGCTTTCGAGCGGCTTCTGCTTCTTTGCTCCTTCTTACGTTGCAACTGAAATTCTGAACGAGATTTTTCTTTCAAATAGTCTCTAGTTTTGGTTGCAAGATGGAAAGGTTTAGACATAAATAGTGGAGGGCTATTTCATGTATCGCTTGGATGAGATCCAGATTTCCTAGAATGGGAACATCTGGCTCGGAAGTGGGATCATTTGTTAATCTGACTCGAGCTTTGAATGATTTTTGGGTGAGTTTTGGGAGAGGGTTCAAATCAATGGATTATTTAAAAAGGCTTCTTTTCTTTTCATCTACTCTTTCAAGTTCACTTCTAATGTTTTAGGTATTATACCTATACATGCCATGTATATTTCCCTTTTCACATTTATGCGAGATTATTTTGACTAGAGTAGACTTAGGTAATCATATTCAAATATTCAATCATCTCAATGATTGTCACAATTTTTTGCATCGGATTAATCTATATTATGATGAAGATAAGTTCGATAGTAATTTAGACCAAATATTTGTAGTTATTAGTTAATGAGGTTGTCTAGTTCAATTCCCTCAAGTTCTGATATTGATATTTTCTAAGATTGTTATCGAGATTACCTAGGTCCTATATGCTACCCGAAGTTTCTTCGATGGATTTGATTCACGTCTTCTGTCTTGAAATGAGGGCAAACAGAATGGGTTTTCCCGAGATGACTCAAAGGAAGGAGAAAAGAAGTGATGGAGAAACAAGTGTTAGTTAATGACGACTAACAAATACTATCTTATCCTGGTAGTGTTAAGAGAATTATTTGCATCCATGTAGCAAGTAAAGACTCCTGGTCCAATTAGACCAAGTCACTAGGTGTCGAGACACCCTTACGACTTAATACTCATATTGTATTGAAAATGTGATTCACTTAATTGCTTTCGCGTGACCACTCAGTGTTTAAAAGTTTTCTGAGACTGGTCTTGATTCCATTGTTTCTCTAAACAAATACTTTCAGTATTTTTACAGTTTTTAGAGAATTATGGTATTTTGAGTGAGTCTTGAGGTCTTCATTGATTTTACGCTTACCCCGGCTACTTCCATTATCGACTGCTATCTTCTTGTCTTCGTCCATTCTTGACCGTCTTTAATCCTACAAGGTTCCTTCTACTTTTTTTTTAATTAGGTTTCACATGCTTCTAAATTGGTTATGTTTGGATAAAATCTTAGTTCTAATTAGTCGATCCTTCTATATTCAGATACCCGATCTTTCTAGAACTTTTCTATGGCGGGGTTACCTCTCCCGAGTGTCAAACATCGTATTCTCAAAACCAACCCTAATACCTTAACAAGTATACTAAGATAGTAATAAAATGATAAACACAATCGAATTTAAACACAAAGAACCGTTAAGGAAACATATATTAGATCAAACAAGTATTTACACAATTACATCGATCCCTAGCTAATATTTATCTAATCTATCATGATCTTCACCATTGAAACATTAAAGCAAGAGGGATTCATCATCATTCACAATAAAACATTAATTTACAAAGAGAGAAACAAAGAAATAAAGATCAAATCTTAAAGTGGAGTGGTCCACTTTCGCCAACAATCGATCTGCTAGTGTTTCCTCTTCTCCGAATAATAAATTTCCTCTTTGAGCTCTTCAAGAATGGCCAAGGATCAAGTCCTAAGGTTAGGGGTGTCCAAGAGGCTTTTTTGTAAGTGGGAGAACAAGTTTTATAAGTGCAAATTTTCAAAAATATCTAAAAATATGTCAAAAGATCTTAATTCTGCACAAAGCCCACCACCGCAGCGGTAGGGATCACTACTGTGGTGGTGGGTATGTCAACTGCCTCACATAACTCTCTGATCTTTTATCACCGCTGCGGCAGTGAAGCCTTATCAACACATCCTGCATCTCTACCGCCGCAGCGTGGTCTGACCGCTGCGGCGGTGGGACTTTAGGCAGAAATAACACCTCTCTGCATTCTCACCACCGCGGCGGTAGGTCTTGTGATCTTGAAATCTTGTTCTTTCATCGTTTCTTCACTGTTTTCCCACCATTTCGCTCGTTTGTCACTTGTTTACGTCCTTACACCTGATTTAACTAAAAATAAACTAAAACGCAATTAAATATTAATAATACACTCGAAAACTATCAAATTCGATTTAGAAGTAGATAAGTATTTTACTCCTATCAACGTCCGTGCACAAACCATAGGCATTTCTTTTCCTCTCTTAGTGAACACGTAGCTGTCACACGCACTTTATCATTTTTCAAGTAATAAAAATTGAAACAAATCTCAATTGCATATTTTTTCAACACATTTTGAAACTCACTTGTTCCACCTCTGAATTTTTGTCTCTCTTCTTGGATATCATTAGCCTACGGGGACGACAATAATAATCTGTCGTTACTTCACGGTGGTATATTGTTATAACTACCTATGTAGTCAAGTTCATTCTCGTTGTCACCACTACTGTTTATCGGAACAATACCACTTGTCTATGCACCATTCGATCCACTTGAATCATTCAGTTTTCTTTGGATGTATATCTCTAACACCTCAATTTTCATATGGGTTGTTAGCAACAACATCTCTTCAAAGACGTTTTGGTCATCAAGCATGCAGTTAGGATAATCGTGCAACACATTTGACAAATCAAATTTGTATTTAGCTAATTCTAGTCACTTGTTGACAATCTTCTTAGATAACTCACTAATGTTGTTGTCGTTTCCCATCCTCAACACAGTTATCACTCCCTCGTATTTGCACAAACATGTAACTGAAAATTGCTCCCTGATGACGTACCAAAAAACATGTGATCGTGTTTCTCGTCCCCAAACTAATATTAACAAGAGTTGAATGTAACATCAATATAATATACCGTATGTGAAATATGGAAAAATGTAATAACATAACGTTTTCATGTTGAATGTAACATGCCCTATGTTTGTGTTTATCATCCCCAAACTAATATTGACGAGAGTTAAATATAACATCGATATAATGCAATGTATGTGAAATATGGAAAAATGTAACAACATAACGTGTTCATGTTGAATGTAACACGCACTATGTTTTGTGTTTATGTGACATTCTACATTATGAAACTGTTGAATCAAACTTGTATCTTCCAAAAACACTACTATATATGTCAATCTGCATCAAAAACATTGTATCATCCATTCATATGTGTTCTTCGTGTATATATGTGTGTGTGTGTGTGTGTGTGTGTGTGTGTGTGTGTGTGTTAATCATGTTTGTACATACATCTACAAAATACGATAAAACAAACTTGAATCATCGAAAAACGCAATCTTTATGTAAGTTAACTACATTGCTGCTATCGAAACCCTAACTATAAGGTCAACAAATGTGTAAATCACTACGATTGACACAGATCACTGTGAATAAGTGTTACATGTTGTTGCTTAACTCGAAAAAATACATTAATTGTCTGTCCAATTTTACTTCTGGTGCTCGACTTGGAATGATACAATTCGATCACTTCGCATGCACCGGCTATTTCTTGAATTTAAAATTTGAAATGGAATGTATAATAGGAAATTCTGCGTGATTTCCTATTTATAGAATGTTTTAGCAACCAATTAATGATCAAGAATAGAATCTTAGCTTCCGCATATAACACGAGGGCAAATCTGTCCCTGGAAAATGTACGGACTACAATTTTGGGACTACGTTGTGCATAAAAACTCCGGCGAAGGACTGCTCTATTCGGTAATTAATCAACGAGTTTTATTGGTGTATTATCGCTTAATGTGGGTTCAACTGTTAATTTTTCCTTAAATAAATGTTAAAATTTGTACCAACATCCCTCATAATCGAGGTCAATAATATTATTAAAAAAAATAAGGGTGATTTTTCATATTATGCCATATTTGCACTAAATAATACAACTTTGAAAAAATTACATTTTGGTCCCTAAAGTATGGGGGGAGGGGGTTGGTGTCTATATTGATATTAAGGTTTGTGAACCTTCAAGTTTCACATTTATTTCACTCTTAACAAAAATAAAAAACGTTGTTAATGATTTTGAATGGAAATTGGGTTGAACTCAATATATAACCTTCTAATGATGATATTTTCGTCATTTCATCACTTTTCTCATTCTTCAAACGCAAGCGTTTTAAATTTAGTAGATTGATAAAATAATAAAAATATCTTCATTAGAAGGTCACGTACTAAATACAATCTAATTTTTCATCCAAAATCATTAACTACATTTTTAATTTTGCAGCATTGAAACAAACGTGAAATTTGAGGGATAAATGTGTAATTTAAAAAATACTACCGTGAGTTCAAACAAAAGGTCCATAACCTGCTGAATTCAAATCCTGCAAAAACACCAAACTAGCCTTTGGTTTGATGTCATTGGAGTCTCAAAAGAAATAAAATCTAAAAAGATTAATGAATTTTTTTTTTATTATTCTGGAACTTCCTGAATGTTAATTAATCAAATGTTCATTACACAAAGTCAGTCGAAAACGGCAGGTTACGTTTGTCAGCCGGGAAAAAAAAAATGGGAAGGGGATAAACCCGATTTAAGAATCGGAAGGTAGAACTTTATTGAACTTTGTACAGTCAAATGGTCCAACTTGATTGGTTTTCCGCTTCACCTGAAATCCATTAAATGATAAAAATCAGTCATATAGATGCTCTATGATAGCGTTTCGCTGCGCAGAATTAAAGCAGAATTGAAAATAAACGCATGTAAATTTTTACATGTTCATTTCTAATTCCAGAAACGAAGAAACCAAGGGATGGAATGACCATTGTTTCGACAGTTTCGACATTTGTTTGTGTAAGTGGAACGTACCGGAGACCATGGACCTGGTTCAGGAATAGATTTGTCAGGGGGTGAATTTTGTACAGCTCCACCTTTCATTGTAAGTATTTCCTGCAAGAGAAAACTCCATTATTAGATTCACTTTTATCAAACCTAATATTTTTCACCTAAGGGAATTTTTTTTTGGGGTGGGTTTACAATAAGGTGTCCAGGCCAGTTTAGGCGCACCTCAACTAATCACAATCACCCTTTTGGGCGATCTTAAGGGCGCACTCTTCCACATCAGCCTAGTGCATTCAGAATTAAATTCAAGATTTAACTCTCACAATGCTCCACATGAGAGTCTAACCCTATTGATAAGGAGGGGGCACATCCTCTTGCCTACTGGATTAACATCTCTTGTGTTGACTAAGGACATGTTTGATTACTCAATGAAGTGCTGAAAAAACTGAATAGATTTAAGTACTTTTTGTAATAAATTTGTTTGATAGCGCTACAATTTAAACCACTTAATCAATTAAGTGCTTCTTAAAATTTGTTTAAAATTTTCAACTAAACCCTTAAGAATTTGGGAGTAATTCCTAAATTCCTTAAGAATTTGAGAAACAAAAAAATATTGATTCTTATTCACTCCCACAAAACAATTCCCACTACCACCCAATCGGCCACCACCACCTCGCAGGCCGCCATACATTTAAAGAAAAGCAAAAGAACAAAAATTGCAAACAAACGTGTTTCATGTTTCTGTTCTCATCAATTAAAAGAAACAATTTCAGAACAATAGTCGTTACCAAACATATTTTTATTCTCGAAATACTTCAGAAAGGAAATAGGATTCTCATCCCAGTTTATTGGAAGTAGAAACAAAAAGGCAGAAACACTAACCAAACGCCACTTTAATTGTCTTGCTAAACATGCTCAATAAAAAATTCATCACTTACAATTTTAAATGTATCAAACAAACTTAAGATATTTTTCAGCACTTAATTCATCATTTAAAATTTTCAGCAGTTAAAATTTTAACAACATCAAACAGGCCCATCATCTGTTGATTTTTTTATAACCATCTCTATCAATGCGGTTGTTCCTCTAAGAGAAGAGCACCCCTCAAGAAACCACTCAAGAAACCATATGATTATGCCCTCATTCAATAAAACTTCACTTTTTTTTTTTGCAAATTATGGAATTTAGTGCCATTCTTATCACAGCTACAATCCAACTATCATTCTCAAATTAACACTTTCTGAGAGAAAATTGCACTACGTCAATCATATCATCTTTGGATTCTTTCTGTTACAGGGTATGAAATATTTAGAGGTTTTTGCGCTTTGCACTCCTAAAGTTTTGGAGAAATTCTACTTTAACCTTTCTACTTTTAATTTGAACATATTAAAACCTGAAAACCAGAAGTATCTAAATCATATCTTGTCAGTCCAAATTAGTAACTCTGCCATTATTATGACGACAATCAGCCACGTAGGTGAATTCCATCATAAAAAAATGACGTAAGGATTGACTTGACACAATTTAAATATTTCAGGGTTTTAATGTGTTCAAATTGAAAGGCTAGAGGTTAAAATCAGATTTCTCAGAAATTTCAAGGCTCTAAGGAGGGTTAGATGTAGACAGCCTGTACAGAGAGACTGTTTCCAAGATTTAAACCCTGGATCTCCTGGTCACAAGAGAGCAACCTTACTATTTTACCCAAGGTTCACCCTCGGTAGCACATGCACGATAATGGTGAAACACCGCAGAACATATAACAAGTAATGGGAATCAAAAATAGATTATCTATTGCAGCCATTGCGTTATGATGGTGCTCAAATAGTTAAAAAATTTACCTCTCCAGCAGCTTCAATAGCAGCCAACCATTCATCAGAGAATGGATCTGCATTTACTGGAGGTTTGATTCTCACGCTTTCTCCCTTCTCAACAATCTCAGATATCTTATCACTGCTGAAAAAAAAAAAAAAAAGGGAGAAATTGAACAAGAAGATGCAAAACAGAATACATAAATCAAGCACAGCAATATATACTTACATTTGGGTGGCGGTACTGCTATCATTCACAAAACACCTGTCCCTGTCAAATGCATGGCTGATCTCACCAACAAGACTCCTTTCAGTAACTACAATATTGGTTTCATCTTCCAAAATATTCCTCTCCTGTCCATCAAAATCATTACAGATTTGGCTAATTTCGGCTGATATGGTGTCATCTTGTCGTACTGAAAGGCCTAATTCTTTACTCGAAGAGCGAAATTCTGGACAACTTTTTGATACTTGATTTGCGATATCCATGTGAACGCCTACTGAAGGTCCTAGTATAGCTTCCATATGTAGATTATCGCATGTATCATCCACATCAATATCAGTATCTTCCACAGTAGCTGGAAACAGAGCAACGACACTACAGCTTTTTGATTCAGGGCTGCAATCATCACCCTTACGTGCAATTTCTGCAACACTCGTTAACGCATTATCCAACATCAAATCTACAGAATTGGTGTCTTTTCCCGGCAACAATGAATCGCCTAAAGACGGTGCATGCTTATTGCGCATGTCATGTTGAATAGAAGGGCAGGATTTTGGCAAATTTTGCTGTTCATTAGATTCTGCATTATGATTTTTAGTATTGACAAATTGTTCCTGCTTCGTTGGAGTTATCAGGTTTCCAGTTAATGAAAGCATTCGGTCGTCCATTGTTCTGTTAGTCTTGTTATCTCCTCCACGTGCACATTCATTTTCGTGTTCATTACTCACAGCTTGACATGCACCAAGAGAACTAGGAAATTCATCACAAGTAGAATGTTGGACAATTAAAGTATTATTTGAGATGCCTTCAATGAGATATTTTTGGTGCTCTTCATAATCGTCACTCTCCTCGTATGAAATTACTACAGAATTTCTAAGTTTCGCTCCCTCTACTCTCACATCATTCATCAATCCTTCCTTTAGCACACTCCCTATGCTACTTCCATTTGATGAAATCTGAGCGCCCAATTCCACATTCAAAGGTGCAACAAATTCCAAAGTGAGATTACTTTCATGTCCACAATGTGAATCAATAGAAAATTCAAGGTTTTCTACTGAAAGAGCACTCTGTAAAAGATCTAACGGTGTCTCCCCCACCGGAGGTTGATCGACCCTTTCCTCCACATGGAGGCCACCATCTCCAATTTCATCTGTTATGGAAGTAATAAGAACCGTGGAATCATAATATTCACTTGTTGATGGACCAACACATAAATCACTTCTAATTACTTGTTCCCCTTGCTCTTCTTCAGAACACGTGCTCTTTCCAAACAAGATATCATTATCTAGACTTCTACGAGGATCTTGAGAATCTAAAATCTCTCCAAATTGTTCACTTGAGCCATCAACCTTCAGATATTGATTAGCAGCCAAAGTTCTGAGATCATTGCTACAAATTTTGCCACACACTTCTTCATTTCTTGTCAGCGATTCTGAATCTTCCAAATGTGGTTCATTAGTCAAGTTGACTATTTCATTTTCTGGTCTGAGTTCTAGCTCTCTGAACTCATGCTGACCTAAAACATGAGCACTTCCCATGCCTCCACTATACTCTGTAGCTCTAAAACTAACACTCACTGTACCTCCATTCTCACATATATTGGACTCCAAAGACCGGTTATTAGTGATGTCGTTTGTCTTCAAACAATGGACCTCAATGTGAGTTTCAGTAGTAGTAAACGCATCAAAATTATGTATAACGGCTACCCCATGATCTTGAACGCTAGAATACGGCTGCCCTCCTAAACTTATGGAGTCTCCAAATGGTAACTCAGAGATGACTCCATCATTTATAACCGAAAATTCAAGTAACTTATCTTCTTGTTGGTTTTCCACCATACCTTTTGTTCCAGAAAACCCTTTATCACGTTGACAAACTGATTGAGAATTTTCTAGGTTGTTCTTGTCATAATCTTCGCTTCCTGGAACAAAGGTGGCCTTCTCTAGATTATTACCATCCCCCAATTGCTTAAAGGATTCATTTTCAATAAACAATTGATCTTCATTCAATCGTACTTCCATATCTTCCTTGCACATCATCTCATCATTATCATGTTTAACACCTGCCAGTACTTCTTCGTCAAAACCAACAATGTTGTGCATCTTGGATTTATCAACAATGGGCTCAGGCCTAATAAGATCATATGGAACTTCCATGTCCACGTTCCGCAAATTATTCACATCCCCCTCGAATTTCATTGTTTCATCCGGAACAGGACAATGAGCAGATGATTCTGAATACTCCTTAGTTCTATTGCAACATTCTTCAATCGAACTCAAAGCAGTGTTTACAGATGCTGTGGTATCACTCGCCATTTTAGGCATCTTTCTTGGTGCAATTGGAGGCCTCAACCTGCCCATATTTTGCAAGCCAGGGATACGTGGTTCAGGAATATTGTTTAGCTGACTATCTCGCTGAGATACACTGCGTGAAACAGAAGCTTTTGGCTGCAAAACGAAGAAGCATTTGTCAAATGGAAATCAAATTACCATTTTTCCTTTTAAACCAAGTAGTTGAATGAATCAAGATGGTAGTACCTGACCGAAAAATCCTAATGATGGGGAAGGCATTCTCAAACCTGATGGTTTCATAGTTTGAGCAGGTGCGTATTGAGCGTTCCCAGCTGTAGCACTTCTATTTGGTATAAGAGAAACATCAGAAGTGGATCCATCTTTGACATCAGATGAAGGAACACCAATGGATGAAACTATTGAATCTCGAATCTCCTTAGACACATTATGAATATTTTGAACAACCGTGGGTTGTCGATCTGTTAATGAATGCACTTCCAATGGTAAGGTGGCCTGTACAAGATGGAAGAAATGTGAACTAAAGACTTCCTACCTGATCTGTAAAACATAAAAGTTGTAATTGAGCATCTGATCCACATTCATCTGGTATCTAGTAGTTAACTAAAAGGGGACATAGTTTTAAATACAGTATCTGGTTATGTAGCAATAATTATCGCAGTATAACCAGTGAGGGGTATCGGACTGTCAACAACGAGAATCGGCTATCACGGTCATGATTTTTTTTCAATTACCAATCCCTCTAAAACTTAGCAAGTGTTATGTTTCAAATTCCATTAATGTCAAATAATCACATCTATATATAATGAATCAGGGTATATTTTATATTTGAGAGATTTTTCACCATTGGATGGTTGGAGACATTTCAAACCGTCAATTTGGCTCTTTTTGAGAAACTAAATAACACTCAACAAATTCGTGCCATCAGGCAAGGGAATATACACTTGTTCTAATATATATTTTGACATTTAACCATTTATATAACACATTATAAATATATAAAATAAACAAACAAAATCAATAGCACATTTTACTTGTTTCTTATTGTCATTAATATCCACTAATTAAAATCTATAACATAGAAAAAAAAATAGAAAAAGAAAAGAAGACATGGTAAAAGAAAAGGGACAATGGGTGAGAAGTCCTACATTGAAGCTCTAATTGGTCAAAAATCCTAGAGGCGGTAAAAACTTTTGATTTAGTCCCATCTGTTTTAAAAAGACTGAAGTCTTGCACATGTGATAGCCACGTGCCAGTTACGTGTAATTACTTTGTGTGTAATATTACTGTATTAGTTACAAGTAACTACTCTCTCTCTTTTTTTCTTTTCTTTTTTTACATGTAACAACTTTGTGTGTAAAAAAATTGTTAGATGTCACAAAATCACACAAAATACATATAATTAGTGATAGATAACTAATTAGTGATAGATAACTAATTATATGTAACTTTTTAGTTACATGTCTCTGATATGTAATTAAAAAATTTGATATTTTTCAGTTACATGTTCCAATAATATGTAACTTTTTAGTTACATGTCTCTGATATATAACTAAAAAGTTTGATTTTTCAGTTACATGTTCCAATAATATGTAACTTTTTAGTTACATGTATCTGATATGTAAGTAAAACAATTGATATTTTTTCAGTTACGTCTCAAAATATTACACATATTTATATAATTGTAACATGTAACTAAAAATACCTAAGTATATATGAAAAGTAACAATTATGAAATTGTAACTAATATTAGTTACATATAATATAATTCACTATAAAAACTGAATGTATTCACTAAAGGTTCCTTATAATCCCTGCAATATTCCTACAATTTCTGCAATGCGGGATTAAAACACAAGTGAATTAAATGGACTAAATCAAAACCTAATAACACAAAATGACTTTTTTCCAATTAGACTTTAAAAATGGTCTTTTTACCGATTTTCCCTAAAAAAAATCGTATTGAAATGGAAGTAAGAAAAAAAGATATGTAAATGTATGGTGGTAAGAGAAGCAATGGAAGTTTGTTGGCACTCTGGAATGGGTCCCAACCCCTTAAAAGCAATGTTTATGACTTGCATAGAAATCTCAAAGGATCGAAATAAGAGTTTCAAACAGGACACGTAGAAATCTCAATAAGATCAATAAATGGAAAAATGAATCCCACTAGATCAAAGAAGATTGGCAACAAAGACTTGGAAAGAAAAAGTTGCAACGACTCTAGGCTTTTTCCAAGTTCCTCCTTAGTTTTGCAAAGAGGAAAAGTTGCAAAGACTATAAAGAGGTTCGAAGAGGAGTTGAAAAGGATAATACACCAAGAGTTGTGCGTTTACGGGGGAAAATGACCGTAATACTGATATTCATGATATTCAGTATGTATGGCTGACAATGTTAATGTAACAGTCATTTAGCCCATTTCGGCCACGACCTTTATGGGCTGCTATGCATGTGAATTTGGACCACACTGCTATATAGGCCGATAAAGGTATCAGAGTGCCCAAAATCTGTTATGTAACGGCCACTATTTAGAACGTTGAACAGGGATTATCAGTGTTCTTACACGACTGCTCCTAGAATGTTGAGCCAAAGGTTTGGCCGGCAGAGGCATGCAAAGAGGACTGATCTTTGTTTTGCTTTGGGTGCATTTTCCATCTTTTACTGAGCTTTTCAATCCAGTGTTCTTTTGAAGAGTACTGACTGCACAAGAGAAAAGGAAATTTATGCCAATGAACACACAAGATAATCCTTCTGCATCGCAGTTGAATTCAACCCATGCACCAAAGATCAGAGGGGCTGAATAAGATCAACAAATTATAAAAAACCAGCATAATGAAAACTTTGATTTGAACATAAATATCAAACAAATATACAAACAAGCAGATAGAAAACCTGGTTGAGCAATCTGATTATGCTTGCTCACACTTGTCATGGTACTCTTGTTAGTAGCAGGAAGTGAGCAAAGAGACGTCTTCAGAACTGGTTTTTTGGGAAGTTTCGACTCCTTTGCTGCTGCTTTAACAGAGCCAAAGTTCGCAGGTCTTTTCAGAGTACACAAAGTTCAGGAAAATAACTTGCAACAAACTAAGACAATATACATATATATATATATACATGATTACATATATATATATATAAAAAAAAAAAAAAAAAAAAATTGGGCCCCTAATCATTGTAAAGTGGTAGAAAAAGGATATGAAGATGAAGTTGGAGGCCGAGGACAAAAGCCCGCTTTGGACCCACTTTTTCCACGGTTAAGAACTGAAAGTCCTTTCCCTGTAGCCTGTATTCAGACATTTGTCAAAGACATGAGAAGTTACAGTTGATTCGCACAATTAAGAGTTTACTGGATGCTTAGAACTAACCACAGTAGATGTAGCAATATTATCAGGGGCTGATGAATTATCCTTCTGCAGTAAACAACCAGAAGAATCATTTAATCTCTCTTTTTCACATGCTTGCTGATCTGCAGAATCAGTATTACATTCTGAATCATCATCAGAAGTGTTCCCCTCTGTCTCACTAATGACAGACAATGCATCTCCGGAAGATTTACTGCATGACCCACTAAGCATAGACAACTCAAGGGAATCCAAAACACCTGACATACCATGAACTTGTTTTCACATAAGTATTTCAACAGGAGACAGAATAGAGGTAAGTAAATTTGTGTTTTCCCTATGACTTCATCTATATTATATATATCTTGAGAGAGAGAGAGAGAGAAGAGAGAGCATAAACACCTTCTTCGGTAAAAAAGGCTCTATCCCATGCTAAACTCTTACGTAAATTGTAGCCTCCAAACTTTTTCCTCTTCATTTTCCGCGGTTCCATATTCAACTTTGGCTGTTCTGATTTGTTCATATTCCTATTTTCTTTGTTGTAGCTACCTCTTGGAGATGAAAAAGTAAGGTTTTCCATATCAACAGTGTCCTTGAAAACCCCTGCAACAGAATTAATTAATAAACACTTATGGAAAATCATCTCCCTCTCTCCAAGTCCAAGGATGTGCACGTCTTGAGTCTTGACCAATTAAAATCAACCTCTTCCACTCAAAAATCGATTCTACGAGGTCATTCCTTATACTTTATCAATAAATTCTATAAGTGGCAAATGGCAACATATATGCACCCTGTCAGCCTCCAAGGGAAACTTGCTTTCAGTTTTGGCTTCCAAATGGTACACCCAGTCAAAATGTGGCTAGTCTTAACGTATTGTTTCCTTGGTATCATTGTCTACTTCAAGTCATTACAATGAGAAGGATACCAAGGATTGAACTATTGGTGAAAACAACAACGCCAAAAACAATATGGTTCTTTACAATGATACATTCAACCAAATAAAGTCACGTTGATGACTCAGCTGATCAGTATGTGCCATATATACTTTCTCTCTATCCTGTTGAAGGTTGAAACCCGGTCATTATTTGTCACTCATCTCCAGCAGTATCTCATGTTAATGAAGCTCACCGAAATACAAGTATATTAAAAAAAAAAAAAAAAAAAAAAGGATAGTGATCTAACATTCTATTATCAGTGTTCAAACTAAAGATATACAGGTACTCTAGAGAACAACTTCAACAAGAAAAATCACAAATATTGTGCCAAATAGAGGTAAAAATGATGAAAGAAAATATAGCTGAATCCATGTAATGCCTCTTCAATGTGCACTTCATTAACATGCAATCTTCTACTACTGAAAATAATTGGCCTTCAACTAGTCCTAGCAGTATGAATGACTCACAATCTATAGAGGCTGAGCAATTAAGTCAATTGACTAAATTCCTTGTTCTTCATTCAACAACTCAGAAAGATATTAATCTCTTCTTTCCGTCTTTAGCGCACTTCAACAGCCTCATGTGTCCGGTTTTTCACCATATCAATATCCTTTCATTATTGACAAACATCAGATATTTTCCTATAGCTAATAGCAAATTTGCTTGCACGGGGTTGATAGACAAATTGAAGGGTTAGTGTTTTAGGGTATCTATATTCTCTCTTTTATTACTTGATGCGTGAGTGCATACATGCATAATGTGTACATTCACTATGAATTATCACATGTCAGAGTCAACAATTAGAGAGAAATAAACTGAGTCCTTCATTATGAGAAAGACTAAGCCATGCCAGAAAGTCAAATCTTATCAATTTAATAATCAATTGTCACCAGGCACAACCAAAAATACACAAATCGAACGAGTTTGACTTCAAATCCCACAAAGAATTTGACTTTGATTCACTAAGAAAGGAAGTGCTGGCATGGAGAAACAGAGATACTACGCAATGGAAAGCAAAACTAGCATAGATGAAACCCTAGAAGAAGAAATCAAGTATTCAGATAGCACTTACGGATGGGAGATCCGCGACGCTTATCAGGGTACAAAAAAGCGGCATTCAAAGGCGAGCATGAGAAAGAATTGGCGTCGACACTGTTTCTGTTGGTGGTTTCGCCAAGTGCCGGAATCGGTTGGAGCAGGGAATCGTCCTCGCCGTCGATTTCAATAACCGACAGATCTAAATCCATATCTCCGGCATTAGATCTGGAAGAGAAATGTTGGTTGAATATACGTCTGATTTTAGTGAAAATTCTTCGTCTGTGCGAGCGAGATCGAGTGAACTGCGTTTCGTTTTCAAAGCAAGAGCGAGCGGGAATGATCATCCAGACTCACGACATAGGCACGTGCAGTCAGCAATTACATGGCAAAATAGTACTCATAAATAATTAATTAAATCTCTAATTTCTATAAATAAATAAAATAAAAAAAAGAGTCCACAAATTTAAAATTTTAGGTTGTGTTTGGTAAAAGATTTTGTAAATGAAATGATTTCAAAATTCTAAATTTTTAAATCTCTTTATTTACAAATTTCATTGTTTGAATACGTAATACACTACAATCACACAAAATCCTGGACAAAACTACACAAATTCAGCAATCAAAAAGGGCAAAAATACACACACACAAAAAAACAGTTGTTCAAAAAATTTACGCCTTGAGATTCCTACTGATCCCACTCCTTGGTTCTTCTTTGTAGCAGCTAAACATTGATCAGCACTGCCACTCAGGACGACAGCTAGGGTTGAGCAGTAGACGAACATTCGATGATGGACGATTGTGATGATTGATGACGAACGTTCGACGACGGACGATTAACGACGAACAAGGGTTGACTCAGACGATTGACAACGGACGATTGCGAAGAGCGGCGATTAACAACGAAATCGACAACGGTTATGAAGAGCGAAGTTGGCATTAATTTTCTATTGAAAACTATCCATATCCCACCACATGAATTTGTGTTTTATGGATATACACGTGTTAATCTACATTTGTTCTTTTCTTTGTGATTGTTGTATTGTTATTTAATTTTCATCCATAACATATATTCTTTTTCATTTCAGCTGTTATATAGATTTTATAAATATTTTTTTTTTCATGTTCTCTTTTTTTTTTCCCCAAAGTTCAGCTTATTGTAATCAGCTGATTTATTAAATTGATTGTTGGACTGCTTTCTTTTTTCTTTTTTTCTTTTTTTTTTTCACTGTAATCAGATTTTTTGTTTGTTCTTGATTGATTTTCGTTATACTTCGCTTATGAAATCTCTATGCACGTTTGTCATTATGTCCTCAATTGCTTCTATTTTGCATGTGAAATCATATTGCCGAATGATGATCATGTCTTTCTTTTCATTTGATAAGTGCAATTGTCACATGATTTGCTCCAATTAGTATGATTTCTTGGATTAGTGAACTTTAATTTCTTATATGATTTCTTATATGATCCTGCCAGTAGGTAATCTCATTTCTCAGTATGCTGAACTGAAGTTGAATGTTACGCATGTTCTGTTATTTATTATATAGATTTTCAGTTTGATTGTAGAATCAGAAGGAAGAGCGACAAGCTAGCGACAACAAATATTGTTTATCTTGAAATATTATTGTAACTGTAATTGTCTCAATTGATGCAACATTTAAAGTTCTATTGAAAAATGTCAAATAATTATATATTAGTTCTCTATTTTTGTAGAATAGTTATCTCGATTGGTAATTATTATAGATGTTATAACGAAATAGATGTTGTATGTTTTGCGCCCGTGCCTTTAGATACGGGTTATACACTAATTCTTTTATAAAATTAAAATATCAAAAGAAAAGATAATTAATATAGTGATAAAACCAAAACCAAGTTTTTTTTTTTTTTTTTTTAATTTACCGTAATATATTAATAAAAATATTTTGAAATAAAAAATAAATAAATATAGGAATCAATTTGAAAGGGCCTCTAAAATTTGGGGACCCAAAGCGACGGTTTGGTCGCTTTGGGCAAGGGTCAACCCTGGTACCTAGACAAATAACTGCATCAAAACATTCTAATAGCAAAGGATTTTTCTTGATCCCCCAATCAAACAAATTGCAGAACCCTTCTCCAGGAAATGATAGCCTTATTCAACATCAGCTTTACATCTTCCTTCAAGATTTCTGTTGTATAGTATAAACCAGACAACTCTCTTATTCTTGTATAAAAAAGACCAAGAAAGCGACTTGGAATTAGCATGCAACACTAAAACGGTACACATACGTATAAACATATACACACACACACGGCGCCCCGGGGGGGAGGGGGAGAGAGAGACTTGGAATTAACATGTAACACTAAAACGGTACACATACATATAAACATATATACACACACAGCGCCGGGGGGGGGGGGAGAGTAAGAAATCAAAACCCATTTTCAGGAAAGTACAAATCTCTTAGCTAATGTTGCATTCCCTAGTATTTCCAGTACTGCCTTCCTCCGAAGAGACATCACCATCGGAAAATCCAAAACTGTAAGCAACGCCTTCATCTTCTTCTGCTTCTTCACCCTCGATGTCGGCCCGACTATATCTTCTCTCAATATATGCCAAAGCTTGCCTCCTATGCAACCGTAAAACATGCATGATCACATCAGGGGTGAGTGTAACCCGCGAATGGTCCTCTCTACCACGCCGATTAGCATCCAAGATCTATGCAACACCAAAAAACAAAATTACAAAGATAAAAAACAATAAAATTCATGTTGGTGAAGCGATATTCACTACTAATCCGCATGGTAAAGTGAAATATTAGGCCTCGTTTAGTAATGTTTTTTCTCTAGTACTTTTTTCATTTTAAAAAAAGAAGTTAAATTTGAAAAGAAAAAAAAATTACTTTAACTTAAAAGTAAAAGGAAAAATAAAAATCAAAAGTGTTTGATAGCTTAGAGATGATATCTCAGTATACTATCCCTATAAATGATCTCTTGATTCAAAAAAAAATTATAGCTGATTAAGAAAAGTGAGTAAACTGGTTTTAAGTACAAACCAAACACTACATTTAAAATCAAGTAATCCTTTGCTTAAAAGCAAAAAAGAACTTGCAAAGTGTTAGGCGCGGTTTGGTAGCACTTTTTTTTTTTTTTTTAAGTATCTAAGGCACCTTTTGGAAGTATTTTTTTTAACAGTTTCTTTAAAGAAAAAGAAAAACAAATTTAAGGTAGCATTTGTTTTATACTTGGAAAAAGTACATCTAAAAAAAATAATAGAAAAGGTAAAAATGCAATTGAAGTACTTTTTTAAAAACATTATATGTGTGCGTGTTATACACTTCGCAACCATTTGGTAACATTTTTTTCAAGTACTTTTAGAAGTAGTGTTTGTTTGGCACTTAAAAAATATTTTCAAATTAACTAAAAAAAAAGAAGCAAAGACATGAATTTAGGTATATTTTTGAGAAGCAAAGAATAGTAGCTTTATGTTTCTTTGATTTTTTTCATTATAAGAGATCGATGAAGATGGATAGAATAGGACATATCCATGTACGTTTTTTCAAGCTTTTTTTTTTTTTTTTTTTAAATTAAGAGATGGTTGATAAAAATAATAAGATATTATCTTTACCGCATCAAACACAATTTTGATTTTAAGTAAAAATATTTTTTTGTTAAATTAACTTTGATTTTAAAAGGTACTTAAAAAAGCATCACAAAACGGCGTCTTCAAAATTTTATTTTAAAAAATCGATAAACTAGGACCTCTCTGGTAGTATCTCTTTATCAAAAAGGATAGCCCAGTGCACAAGAATCTCGCCATCGCGGGGCCTGAGGAAGGTCAAATGTACACAATTCTATCCCTTGTATACAAAAAGATTGTTTCCAGAATTTGAACCCAAAACCTCCAAAACACAATTCACTACCCTTTTTGATAAAATTCCTTTGATGGATAATCCTCTCTATATTATCAAACATACTCTTCATATTTTACTTTTACTTTTATGGCGAATGTACCTTCTTAAAAAGAGTTATCAAACGATGCTTTAGACAATACCTCTTCAACATCATTAGGAAGCGGAAGAACGTCATGTGACATAGGCGTCCAGATTTTAATATTCCTTTCAATTCCACAGGTGGCAAGAACAGGCATACAAGGATGTGGCTCTAGTTGATTCACAATATGCCAATCACCCACCATCAAACGCACAAGTTTAGCGTCCTTTTTGTTCCAAATAAATATGTGACCACAATCGGACCCGCTCATTACATACTCATCGTTCAGACCAAAAAAACCAACTCCTTTTACTGTCTGTGAATTCCGATGACCAGAATACGTCTTTGCATCTTCCAATTTATCTTCGTGTGAGTCAGAATTTGGTTCAGGACCCAACCCCATGTCCTTCTGAAACAAATAAATGAGCTCGTCGTTGTACGAAATGAGCAGCTCACTTGTCTTAGAGTAAGCCAAACCTGTGACATGAACATCGTGCGTCCGAATAAGGTGATGAGGACAAAATGTATTGACAGGACGATCTAAATTCCTTATGTCATAGACACGTGCATATTCATCTGAACCTCCTACAGCCAAAAAATTTGGGTTTCTTGGATCAATGACAATGGCATTCAACCTTATGCTGCTTGAGGAGTGGTTGTTGCGTCCTGAAAATGGCGAGCAAGAGAAGAGCTTTGTGGCGGAATTGCTTCGAAGATCAAACTGCAAAAAAACAGAGATTTTTTGAGATTAGGCGATAGAAAGGGGTTTAGGAGAAGAAAAGTTGAATTTAACCTACGCGTTGAACAAAACCATCCTCGCCGCAGCTATAGAGGATGTATGAACTTCCTGGCTCCACCGCAAGCTTGTGTACACGACCTCGGTGCTTACCTAGCCTTTTTGTTTCGATTCGACCACTTTCCAAAACATGGCCTATCCTGACCTGAAAATGAGGAAATTGTTCACGTTTGAATGGAAGCCTGTTTCATGTAACAAAGGAGAAGGATTGTGTTTAGTTTACACACCCAGGTTCTTAAGCCACTTGATTTTCAAAAAATAGAACTATTCAGAATGCTACATTGAGTGACAAATATAACTTGTATGACTCCGGTGACTTTTGAACTTTTGACAATAAAAATTACTGTAATTTTTCACGTAAAAATTGCAGTAACTTTTATGACGTACAATGACTTTTGGACTTTTGATAGTAACTTTGAACTTCTAGAAAAATTACTGCAGCGCGTAGGCTGCATGGTCTAAATTTTTTATTTCGTGAGATGTTCACCAAAACACATGTTTTTTTCCTTATTGGTTGTTCCATTTCCTCTGTGTTATTCCTCATATCACTCAGCAGAGATTAAGGTTAATCAAATGAAAGCAAAATAAATTCAAAGAAAAGTCATCCAGCTGCACCTTATTAAATAAAGAAGAAAACAATGAGCAAAGATTCACGAGGTCTACCCGTAGAGCACAAGACATGTAACGGACCATGAAAAAACGCTGCTGAAGTACATACTTAGAAGCACGTACATAGTATATATCAAACAGGAAAAGATGTTGTAATAAGAAATTAACCTGACCATCAGCACCAGATGTTACGATCTTACTGTCATCAGTAAACGGCATGATTTTAACCTGGAATATGTTGTCCACGTGTCCAGAAGCGTAAGAAAATTCTAACTTATTTCTTAACCAGTCCCAAAATATGACTTGTCTGTCATCGGAGCCAGACACGAGATGGTCACCAGACGCGTTGAATTCAACTGTGTTGACACAACCTTCATGACCCTTTAATTTCCCATAAAGATCAAGTTGTTTCACCAGGGCCTGCACCAGAACAGCAAATAAGGCTTCGTTTGGTTATTGTTTTCATTCCCTGATTTTTGTTCCCGCTCCCAAAATTTTGGGATTAATGTACATAAACATGTTTGGTAAACACGTTTCTGTTCCCAAAATTTTGGGAGTAACTCTTGAATTCCTTAAGAATCCTGAAAAACAAAAAAAAATGTTGATTCATATTCACTCCCAGAAAACTATTCCCACCATCATCCGCCGGCCACCACCACCACGTCGGTCACCATATTTAAAGAAAAACAAAACAAAACAACAAACGTTACAACCAAACATGTGATTTCTGTTCTCATAAACTAAAAGCAACAATTTCAAGACAATGGTCGTTACCAAATATGTTTCTATTCCCGGGATACTTCAGAATGGAAACAAAATTTTCATCCCAATTTATTGGAAATAGAAACAGAAAAGCAGAAACACTAACCAAATGCCATCTAAACTTTCCACATTATAAACTACTTAGTGTTTGGGACTAGGCATTGTAAATAGCATCCAAAAACATAAAAAAACGGCAGTTTGAAGTTGATAGGACCCCAAAAATATGACTGAAAAGTACAGTTTTAGTAATATCTACCCCTGGGATTGAAAATTTTTAGCACATTACATCTTTCTATGATTTTTGGGTAAAAATCCAACTCTTCAATGGAGATATAGAGGAAACTTAAGCAAGCACTTAGCCCACTAGAGTTGACAAAATCTTAATGATAGTTATAAGTACCCTATTAATTGCTGCACAATGTGATCGACAATCTGAAATGCATTTGACGAGCAAGGAAGCCCTACAGACACATGATCAATATTCAATTTTATCCTCCTCAAACAAAGGCCCACCGATGAAATCTTGGGGCATCTCCAACCCAAATAGATATTTGCAGCAGGTAAAATCTTATTTTGGTTCATGAATAATGTTTTGGCTAATAGAAATTTAGAGTTGTACCCTAACCAATCTAGCCAAGTGAATTAACTTTAATTTTGACTAAACAATTGTTTACCTAGTGGGTTGGAGTAGATAACATTAATGTTGAATGGGCAAATTGGTGGTTAAAAGTTTCTACTAGTTTTTAGCTAGCCTCTCCACCTTAGGTAGAAACAAATCTTGAGAGCAACTCCAACCCAAATAGATATTTTCACGAGTTAAAATACTATTTTGGCTCATGAATAGTATTTTACCTAATAGAAATTTGGAGTTATACTCCAACCATGCTAGCCAAATGAATTTGCAATTAATATTTTAATTTTAATTTTGGATAAACAATCATTTACCTAGTGGGTTGGAGTAGATAACACTGATATTGAATAGGTAAACTGGTGGTAAAAAATTCCCACATGTTTTCAACTAACCTCTCCACCATAGGTAGAAATGACTCTTGAGATAGCTTGGGTAAAATAGCTACAGTGAGAACAACTCCCTCATGAGCCAAATGGTGTAACTACCATTTTGCCTAACCAAACCTAAAAATTTAACCTCCAACCCAAGAGTCATCACTCTAGCTATTTTACCTAATAGCCCGCTCAAGAGCCAATTCCACCTAAGGAGGCGAGATTAACTAAAAATTGGAAGGACCTTTTAACTACTAATTTCCCTATTCAACACCAATGTTGTCTACTCCAACCCACTAGGTAAATGATTGCTTAACCAAAATTAAAACTAAAATATTAATAATTTATTCATGGTTAGAGTACAATTATAAATTTCTATTAGGCAAAACACTATTCTTGAGGCAAAGAGTATTTTAGCTAATGCGAATGTCTATTTGTGTTGGGGAGCTGTTCTGATGACTCTTGATTTAGAGTTTAAATTTTTAAGTTTGGTTAGCCAAAATGATATTTACACTATTTGGCTCTAGCTAGTGGGTTGGAATTGCCCAAGAGTCGTTATTTGCATCTCGATCACTAATCCGTAAGAACAATAAACCAAACTCAATCGCCCGATCAAAATTAGCAAATTATACAAATCTACAAGGTGCATATAGTCCGAAATTAGAAGCAGCAGCATAGAAATAGCACTTCTATCACTGAAAATAACGCAAAAAGAAGAAATCTATGTATACATACAAATACGTATGCAGGAGAGTACCTCGGAAGCAGAGAGTCGGCGAGCGAAGTTTCTCGGCGTAGTGAAACCAAACTCTCTACTGCAGAATTCGAGAAACCCATGGTTGGGACCCTTATATGCAGCGGGCACCATATCAGTACACGAATTTGCTCTGAATTTTCAGGCGCATCGGCGTCTCAGAGCTCATCAATCAGCAACGCGGCGAGAGAATCCGGATAATGAGACGGCCGGTGTTACGTGGGAATTTCTCGAATACAAAGGGGATTGGTATGCCTCACATATTACACAAGTAATTTTTACTTTCTTTTTTTAAAAAAATATATAGTTTGGGGGTTTACAAAACAATCCCAATTAGGTATCTAATATATTAATTGAAAGTTTTTTTTTTTAACCAAACAGTCCTTATGGCATTTTCGTGACTAAAATATCCATATTCAATACGCCGCTTCATAACAGTAATTAACTCTCCCTAATGCAGAACTAAATTAAGTAACATGCGATCACAAAATATGGTACAAAAATACTTATTTTAATCTCAACCTGAACATGAAACAACAAAAATTTTATACATCAATTATGCGCGAATAATTCTCTTGAAAATGATATATCAATCACATTTTTGGAGTTGTTTATTATATTGAGTATGGAAGTTACATTAATATTTATTATTTAGACCATGTTACATGTAACATGTACTTACGATTATCTCTCTTTAAAAATGTTAGTGTGTTGAATGTAACATCTTAATAATCCACTAGTATATTAATAGCCCACTAGTTTCTTACTAGATGTAAATCGTATCTCATGTAAATGTTACATGTAATATCTTATAATTCGTGTGATACCAATGTTGAATGTAATATTCGATGATTAATATTAATCTTTTGGGAAAAGTATAATTTAGACCCTCTAACTATTGACACATTTCTAAGTGATCCCTCTAAGTTTAAACGTTTTATTTCAAACCCTCTACGTATCATAACGTTTTTAAATGGTCATTCCGTTAGAAAATCAATTAAAACTAACGGAATTTAGGGACAAAATGGTATTTTTCACGTTTTTTTAATTTTTTAATAATTTTTAAATAAAAAAAATTAATCTTTTTCTCTCTTCCTCCCCTTCCTCTTTCTCTCTGCCCACCTCCCTCTCCCTCCTTCCCTCTCCCCGGCACCTCATTCCTTCCCTCTCCCCGCCACTTCCCTCTTCCTCTTCCTCCCCTTCCCCTCTCTCCCTCCCACCCCACCCCCGTAACAGGGGTTAAGTTCACCCCCTGCAACAGAGGGTGGGGTGGGGTGGGGTGGGGTGGGAGGGGAAGGGGAGGAAGAGGGAGGTGGCGGGGAGAAGGAATGAGGAAGATGGAGGTGCCGGGAAAGAGAGAGAGAGGAAGGAAAGGAAGAGAGAGAAAAAGATTCAAAAAAAAATTATTTAAAAATGATTAAAAAATTTAAAAAATGTTAAAAGACCATTTTGCCCCTAAGGTTCTATTAGTTTTAACAGAATCTCTAACGGATGGACCATTTAGAAACGTTATGATACGTAGAGGGTTTGAAATAAAACGTTTAAACTTAAATGAACTACTTAGAAATGTGTCAATAGTTAGAGAGTCTAAATTGTACTTTTCCCTAATCTTTTTTGTGGGAGTTCTAAATTGGGATGTATGTGGATGTTATATATAATATTAATTGTGATGTTAATATTATATATAACATTACTATATTCTGTGGGTCCCATAATTGTTGAATATAATATCTAATGTAAATAGAAACTAAAAAATTTGAAAATACCATGTTGAATGTAACATGAATGTGAAAACTGAAATTAATGAAAATAAAAAATAATGAATTTGATATCGTTTTGAAAATCTTATTTAGACGAATCTGAATATATAATTAGATTGTGAAAAAAATTGAGTACACAATAATTATTTTGATTTTAATAAAATGATTTTGTTAAATATGGAAACTCTCAATCCATATTATCTTGCAAGGAAATCAAATCAAATTAAATAATTTTGATGAATATGAAAACTTACAATGCCCACAAATCTAGTGGGGACAAATTGTCAATGAAAAATGTACGAATTTGAATTTCAGGATTGCGTTGTGTATGTAATTTGTATTCTAGGAGTTATTGATTTATTACTTAATTAGTAGAATTAGTCAATTGTTTTATGTGTAAGTTGGGTCCTCTCGATAATTTTTCCTTTATTTTATATATTTATTTAAAATAAAATTAATGTTTTTAAAATCTGCTGATTCAAATCTATTAAACAAACCAATATTGAATATAAAAATATAATTTTTTTTATATATCTAAAATATATTTATTTTTATTTTTTATAATTGTATTTCCAAACTACGATAGATGATTACCTGTCAATGTACTTGTCGTTAATGAAGCTGTAAAAATATTATATTAAGTTATAATTATTCTAATGATAATTATTATGCACAATTATAGTAATTATAATTAAGCAATTAATGTCATTAATTTTAGTTAAAAATGAGTGATTTATTAAATTAAAATATTAACTTACCACTATTAGTTGAAACCAATTGTGACTAAATTATGCTCCAATCGAATCATACGACTGATTATTCTCGAATTGTACACTCAAATATATAATTTTGATGTTCCTTTAACCTCTTTTTATATATTAATCGACTTAACGATTCTTGCAGAAAATAATGTCCAAGAAGATAACTGTTAGGAGTTGGAGCTTAAAGTGGGTGTTAGTATTTTTAACATGTAAATAGTGTTATAATATGAACAATGTCGTACGCGTGAATAGTATCGTACATATGAATAGTAAGCGGTTCAACTGACGGTAAACAGTAGAATATGCGTGAATAGTAATATTTGCGTGAATGGTAAACCGTTACGCGTGACCAACAAACTGCGTATGTGTGAATAGTAATCGCGTTTTGAAGATACCCGCTTTGCCTTTCTCAGGGATTTTAAATAGGAGAGCCATTATTCATTCTAGCGCAAACTATTTCACCATTCTTTGAAGGCACGAAGACTAGGGTTCCAAAAAGAAAAGAGAAGATGGTGATTTTAAGGATTTCATCTAATAAAACATCGATCTACACAACGATGAGCAGCTAATCTCTTTCTATCGGGTTAGGATTATGGTAAAGTATTTTGGGTTTATGTAATTTTGTAATTTCAATTTAATTTTGGATCTATGTAAACAATTGTATGATGATGAATCTTTTTCTTAAATTGGTTTTAATGTGATTGAATTTATTTTCAAAAGTTCTTGTAGAAACTTTGGTTTTGAATTCAATTTCTTCTAGAACGTTAGATCTAGTACCTGTGGTCTAGATCCAACGGTCATATAGTAATATTCATCTTGATTGATTATTGAATTGGATAGTTTATGCATAAATTTTAATTTACCCTAAATTAAAGTAATGTAACAATTAAATACCAAAGATAAACCACGCCGATGAATAATCAATCCCATTTTTCTTAGTGGTTTTAACTTTTAGTTAAGGACGCCCATTTGCATAGATCTGAATTAGAAAGAAAATGCAAAACCCACATAATTTCCAAAATACGTAATTCATAATTCCTAACCCGGTTTCCACATTCATTGTTTAAATTTAGTATTTTCTTTTCTTGCACTTGAAAATTAAAACTAGAAATCAAAATTCATTTTTGCTAAGGAAGAAGCATAAGTAGGAATCAATAGTTACAAGTTAATCCCTGTGGTTCGACATCCTACTTTAACACTGTAAAACATCAGTATCGCAGTACCAAATACATGTATTATTTTTTAAAGATCAAACTTTGGCAACGTTGTCGGGGATTGACAACGTTAATTATTACTTTTACTTATTTTTCATCCATCTGTATATATTCATCTCTTTTCTTTTCTATTCTTGAGTTTTATTTGCAGATTTAACAGTTTCACCAAATCTTATTTTCAAGTCCAAACTTTCAAGCAAGGATTTTAGGTTATTTATTCTCTTCTTTTTTTTTTTTTTTTTTTAAATATCTATGAAATAATTTTTTTGGGATTAGGGATGATGGATGATTTCTTTAGTAGATTAGAAGCTTTAATTGAGAAATTTGACCAATTTAACATCTTCATATCGCATCCTAATTTTTATGCATTTACTGTATATTAGAGTCCTATTCATCGTACCACCCAATGTTCTTTCAGTTGGCAATATCCCACATGTGATTATTGTCATGTTTATCCTACTCCATATTACCCCGACTGAATATAATTAACGTTCAAACACTTATGTGTAGAACTATAATTATTATAGAGAACCTTTGGGGTCGTATTTTTACGATCAATTCTATTACCAACCCAAAGTCAACCAACGTTTCCCCAGCAAGCTAGGAGCTCCAAGTCCGAGGACATGCATAAAATTACAAGTATCCTAGATGGACTTCAAGCCCAGTCACAACATGATGAATTGAAGTCCAATCACAACATGACGAATTCCAATCATTGCAGACATTGGACCGAATAGAATAACTAGATGGAATAATCTCCAAGTTGGGGTTAGAAGAATCATTGACCACGTCTATAATGAATCTTGAGGATCAGACTTTGATTAAGAACCATGGTGAGTTTGTTAAGGATGACATAACCTTTAGGAGTGGGTCTGAGGTAGAAAATCAAGTGGGATATGAAAGTGATGATGAGTCCCTCTGCCTACAACCTCTTCGAACCCTGAGACTTGTTGGGTCCCTCTTGTTTGTTCTTACTTTTCTTCTTCTAGACTCTATCATGTTCCCTGATGCCCACTGGCTGTAGATCGACATTGTGGAAATAGTTATCGCGGTCAAGAACTTGGTCCAAGTTCGCGCATGAGATTGGTATGGAGGTCATAAGAGAGCCTCTGTTGGCAGAGTCTATCTATGAAGGTGGTGATGCCACCCTGTCGGAGAGATAATCAGAAGCATTTGTCTCTCGGTTGAATTAGTCGATGTCTTCCCCAAATGACTCGTCCCTCTCCTACTGGATTGTGAGAATTTGGGTGATGGACTTTGGCATTTTTCATGAGCGATTGAACAAGAGAGGAATAACTACTCGAGCTCACAAAAAGTATCGATAGAGGCAAGATGTATGCTCTGGAATCAGATCCTTATTACACCCAACAAGGGTGAGCGGGAAAAACTTGTACCTTATTGCCCCTGAGACTGTTTTGTTATCTATGAAAGAGCAAAAGATGGAGAGATAGTCCGCGGGGGCTGTCATCCTGTCATGTGTCGTCATTTCCAGGTGCACGAAATGGTGACGTACGACCTCCTTGAGCACCTTGTCAATGAATGGGGATCACACCTAGGTTGTGGGCTAGTTGTAGGTCCTCTTCGATTGTCCAGTTTGTCGACGATCGCTGTCCAGTCGTCGACGATTGTCGATCTGGTTTGCAGTCGCTAGCACCCCGGTAGGCTTTGGACAGTGTTATTTTTGTAGCGCAAGAAACAAGGTAAGTGTACTGTCTTCTTGCCAAATCTATTTTCATATATATGATGAAAAAATGTGTTTACTTAAAAAACGAGACGAATTTATAACTTATATGGATCAAGCGAATTTGGGTGTTTTTGAAAATGTGAATTTCGTTGGTTTTTAAAGAGAAAGGTGGAAAGAAATGATTTATTGAAATCAGTGGGTTTTTAAAAGAAAGTGAACAACATGATTTTTGTGGTTTAAATCGGTTTTAGAGATAGAGGTTGATGTTATTGATTGTGGCGTTACTATTGACTAGTAAATTAACGATGATAGTATTGACTTGAGGTTGTTATTGATTTGACGATGCTATTGAGATTATCTACTTCAGCAGAGTGTTGATTTGTTATTGAGTTGTAGTCGATGATGATGTTGTTGATTTGATGATGTTATTGATTTTATGTCCTACCGATGGGCGGTCCGGCCGGTGGTTGTTGATGTTATGTCTTGCCGATGGGTGGTCTGGCAGATGATTTTTGATATTATATCCAGCCGATGGGTGGTCCGGGTAGATGGTTATTTGTTCCACTAGAAAGACATATTTTACGGATGGTACAGTACCATTGCAACTCCCGATTGTGAGGTTAAAACGATCACATGGCTAGTCGGGGCGTGGTATAATGTGATGAGGGTGGTGTGATGAGGTGTGGTGTGGTGTGGTGTGATGTGGGACGTGGTATGATGTAATGTGATGTGGTGTGGTGTGCTGTGGTGTGCTGTGGTGTTGTATGTGGTGTTTTGTCATATATGGTGTTTTATCGTATATAGTGATTGAGATGAGTACATTTATATATATTCTTTTATACTAGATTGGTATGTTCTGATTTCATTATACTGTACGGTTAGTTAAATTATTCTGGTTGATTTTCGTTGTTTAGTTGGGATGCTATATGTGTGTGTGTGTGTGTGTATAAACGTTAATTTTGTGGTCAGTTGGTGGATTCAGGTGGTGTTGTGTTGTTGGTAGTGGTAATGGGTGAATTGCGATGGTGGGGGTACTAATAGTTGGGAAGGTTAGACTATAACCGATAAACAATTATATGGGTATTACTTGACGCTGGGATCCCCTATTAGTAGCACCTAATAATTAGTTGTTAAAATAATAGATAGAGTTCTTAACCAAATAAATGTTTATTAAAAAATTAATTTCTGAAAACAGTGTACTCCAAACTTATTTACGGGTCTGGTGTAAAACGCAGAAGCGAAATGCGTTTTTCGAAAAACGCATTTTGGAAATGCGTTTTTTAGTGCGGTGCTGTAGCGGTTAAAAACGCAAATCGGTTTTGCGTTTTTCAAAAACCAAAAAAAAAAAAAAAAAAAAAAGTAAAAACGCGGAATAAAAAAGGAAAAACACAAAACCGATTTGCGTTTTTAAAGAAACGCAAATCGGTTTTGCGTTTCTTAAAACCCAAAAAAAAAAAAAAAAAGTAAAAACGCAAAAATAAAAAAGGAAAAAACGCAAAACCGATTTGCATTTTTAAAGAAACGCAAATCGGTTTTGCGTTTCTTAAAACCAAAAAAAAAAAAAAAAAGGTCTGAAAAAGGAAAAACGCAGAACAGTTCTGTGTTTTTCACTTACAGTTACTCCACCACCGACAGCTTCTTCTTCCTCACTTTGTCACTGCCATTTTCACTGCTACGGGTAAAAACACAGAAGAAGACGGGAACTGCCGTCAGCCGATCTGCCGCCGCCGCCGCCGTTTTCGTCGTCTGTCGGGTATGTGTGTGTACACGATATATATTTTTTTTTTTTGTTCGGTTGTTTTTTTTTAATTTTTTTTTTCGAAAATGTAGATATATCGGCCCTCCGTCGCCGTCACCTACTCTTTCGCCGCCGATCTAGCTCCTTCAAGGCTGTTCGTCTCATTTTGGTGAGTAAACCAATTTTTATTTTTTTTTTCGGTTTTTTCGTAATGTAGATCTAGATTTATATAATTTGAAAATTGTTTTTTGGTAAGGTAAATCTAGATCTGTAGATGTGAAACAATTTTTTTCTTTTAGGGGTTTCGGTTTTTTTTTTTTTTTCAATTTTTTTGGTTTTATTTTGTGTGTATGTGTGTGTGTGTATATATATATAAGTATTTCAGTTTTTATGAGGTAGATTAGATAATGTAATTTTTTTTAGTAATATAATTGATAATCATAATAATACGTTACATGTTTTATTTTGATTTGTGAAATTGTAGTTGTTTGAAATGGAGAATGTTACATTATATTTGTATTGGGGTGGAAAGATATTGGAAGGAACTGAGTTTGGAGTGTCATATAGCATGTCTACAGTCAAATCGTTGGATGTTTGTCGGGGGATTACGTTAAACGAATTAATTGCGATGTTACGACCATATATCTTCGAGGATGGAATTGATGGAACTTTAAAGTTACAATGTAGGTTGCCGATAGCTACTATTGGTCCTGGGAATTATAGACACATGTTGTATTTAATCGGTGACAATGCAGCATTAGACCATGTGCTTCAATTACCTCTTAGGGTGCCCTCACTACTTGGTGTTGAGGTGTATGTGGAGGTAGAACGAGCTTTTAATCACGCTCCAATATTTTCTTCTCAACCTGGTCTTTTTACCCAATTTTTACGTCAAAATTTCAATCCTCATGTTACCGCGTTATTTCCTATGTTTGACCCTCAAGTTGTTCAATCCAGTTACACTCACCGGTCGCCTTACATTCCTGAAGAATATCATCCCCATATAGTGACTGATCATGATTCAGGCACCAGTTCTGCCGCTCCACCGCATGAGAATGTGGAGGGTGGGACGAATACAGTCGATAGTTTTCACGATGTTGAACAAACAGAGTTAGATGGTGCTTTTGCGTTAGAGGAAGATGAGAATGGTGGGGATGAAGATGAAGATGAAGATATGGATGTCGAGCCGACAATGGATGGGAGTGAACAATTACCGTTACACAAGGTTCCTTCATTCTATAATCAGTTGGAATGGGGTGATGATGATGATATGGCAAAGTATGAGCCAAAGTTGCGAAAGAATTTTTGGACCCCAGAAATGGACGAATTTAATTGTGGCATGGTCTTTAAGGACAAGAAACATATTCAGAATGCCGTGAATTATTATCATGTTATGAAAAATAAAGAGTATCGTGTGGTAGAGATGAACCAGAAAATTTGGTCGATTAAATGCAAGCATGGTTGTGGGTGGCGGATGCGGGCGACTCTAAAACAGAGTCACGGAATATTCCAAATTACGCAGTACAACGGGCGACACACGTGTTTCTATAATCATACGGCATTGGATCATGAAAACTTGGATTCGGGTGTCATTTCTGACATGATACTTGGACAGGTCGAAGAAGATCCAGAAGTGAAGATGGGTGTTATCGTTGCGTCCGTGAAAGGGTCTCGGGGATTCACTATCTCCTACCGAAAGGCTTGGTTGGCTAGATCTAAAGCCATTGAGACCTTGTTCGGCAATTGGGATGAATCGTATCGAAAGTTGCCAAAATTCATGTCGGCATTGCAGCACTTTAATCCTGGGACAATTGTCGAATGGAGTATTGTTCCGACTACTGCAGTTGGTTATTCGACATTCGACATGGTCTTTTGGGCATTCGAACCTTCTGTGGTCGGATGGAGATATTGTCGACCTGTCCTCACGATTGACGGGACCCATCTGTATGGTAAGTACGAAGGAAAGATCTTGATCGCTATTGGGATGACACCGTCCAATAAGTGTTATCCTATGGCGTTCGCGGTGGTACCGACGGAGGACCACCGCTGTTGGTCCTGGTTTATTTTGATGCTGAAGCGCCATATTGTTAAAGACCAGCCGGAGGTCACGTTGATATCTGACAGACAGACTGGCATTCTTAGTGCAGTAAGAACTTTATGGCTTAATCAACCGAACGAGCTCGCTCGGTATCATCGATTTTGTTTGCGGCATCTTTGTAGTAATTTTAATAACATCTTTAAAAATCAACAACTAAAAGATCTTGCGTGGAATGCGGGTGCTGCAATACAAGTTCGAAAGTACAACGCTATCATGGAAGAGATTGCGAAAATAAAAATGGGGGCGTATACATGGTTGGATAACGTAGCCAAAGATAAATGGACCAGGTCACACGATAATGGTAAACGTTGGGGCGTGTTGACAACCAATTATGCCAAAGTATTCAACAACTGTTTGAAAGGTGCAAGGAATGTCCCAATTACAGCTGCCGTTTCAATAACTTTCTATAGGTTGGTCAAATACTTTGATCTCGGTCGACAGGAAGCTCTAAAGGATATGGGCATGGGTTTGGGATACGTAAAACATGTTGTTGAGAAAATTCAGAAATCCCAAGCGAAGTCTAAAACATACGACGTCCAAATATTCAATCGGTAAGGTTTTTTAACTTGTAATTTATTAATTAGTAATATATATTTTTTAACTGATCATCTAATTTGATTTATAAATATATTTAATAATAGGGAGAATGCACGTTACCACGTGAAAACGAGAAAGACGTTGTCCGGTGGTATTGTTACACACAAAGTTACTTTAGGTGATAACCCTGATTGTACTTGTGGGAAATATAAGACTTTCAGATATCCATGCTCACACATGCTTGCGGTGACGAAGTATTGTGGCACAGATGCGTTTCGCTACATCGCTGATGAGTACACAATAGCAAACTTGTTGAAAGTTTGGGAGTCATCATTTGAACCGATCATTCACGAGGACTATTGGCCGATGGTTAACTTTCTGATCCTTCTTCCTAACAAGAATAGACTTCGAGTTGTGAAGCGCGAACGACCTAAATCCACTCGCATTCGAAACGAAATGAATGTGTCGCAGCGGATAATGACAAATCGGTGTGGGTTGTGTTCTCAAACTGGCCATGATAGGCGAACATGTCCATCCCGACCTTAATGAGATAACAATTGTAATGGAGACAACAATTTTTATTTTTTATTTTTAATTTACTTTATGGTTGGAACAACTTTAGTATATTGTGTTGTATTATATTGTCGTTTGGTATATTGTTGTTTAGTATATTGTCGTTTAGTATATTGTCGTTTAGTATATTGTGTTGTAATATATTTCGTATATTACTACTTCATATTTTAGTTTCAGATTATTGCTGCTATGGCTGAGCCTGGCCCCGTCGATCAGTCGTTGCTTTATTTGCAGAGAGACCACAGATTTGGGACTATCTGGGAGGAACGCGGAGTGCAGGTCATATTAAAAAAATATTTACCCAGTCTATTCAATTTTTTTTTTTATTTAGTAATTTTTAAATTAATTGTCTTTTAATTTATATTTCAGCATTCTTCTCGGCTTGACTGCTCCGGAGCCGGACGGTTTCCAGGGGAATGGACGAACCATGTACCTGGTCATGTGGTACAATTAATAGAAGCCGTCGGACTTTATGGAGCCTTTCGGTTAAAGAAAAAGCAGTTAGACCACGCATTGATTACGGCGTTGGTTGAGAGATGGCGTCAAGAGACGCATACGTTTCATCTACCGATTGGTGAGATGACAGTGACACTGCAAGACGTAGCAGTGTTATTTGGGCTGCCCGTGAACGGACGACCAGTTACCGGGTCTGATGACACCTTACCGACCGTACGTTGGCAGGAACTTTACCAAATCCTACTCAGTCACACACCGCCGGAGGACAAAATCAAAAGAGGTTGTCTGAAACTGAAATGGTTACAGTCCATTTTCGATCGAGTACCCGCCGACGCCGATGAGGACATTATGCAGTGTTACGCTAGGGCGTACTGCCTGATATTGATCGGGACAATATTGATGCCTGACAAATCTAATAATTTGGTTAAGTTAGCGTACTTACCACTGTTGCGTGATATGTCTGGGTCGCATCAGTATAGTTGGGGCAGTGCAACTTTAGCGGTACTGTATCGAGAGCTGTGCAAGGGATGTCGTAAGGAGACGAAAAAAATTTCAGGCCCCTTATTTTTATTACAGTGTTGGGCATGAGAATGACTCCCGAGACTATGGCACGTGTCTCTCTCTACTACCGGCGATTGGATGGGTGACCTACAGATAGGGGACATGAGGTTCCCAGGCGCTCCTTGGGGGTCTCGGTACGTTATTATATAATAAATATTTACGCAATTCAAATATTTCATTTCATGTAGTAATAATTAATTTTTATGGCTGCATACAGTTGGAAAGTATCATTCAACTTAGATAGCGAGCCGATGCACGTATTGATTGTGTATCGTGATCAGTTAGATCGTCTACAAGATTATGAGGTCAGTTATAGATTTACGTAAGATGTTACTAATGTTTTATATATGATTATATTTATTATTAATTAATTTATTTGTATGTTGTTTGCAAGGTTATTTGGATGCCGTATCCAACTGATCTCTTGGACCAATTACCACAATATTGTCGTGATGGCAAAGAAATTTGGATGGCGTCTGTGCCCCTGATATGCTACGAAATTGTAGAGTATCATTACCCCTATCGCACACTACGACAGTTTGGTTTTTGCTAAGGAATTCCCTGGTTGAGCGACACATATAAAGATATGCATTTCAATAGCCGGAGGGGAAAATTTGGCATAAACTGGTTGATAGTGCACGGGGCACATATACGAGCGTGGGATAGCCGGCGACCACCAGATTTAAGTAACCTTCAGGTTGGTACAGATGTATTTGATGATTACATGCCTTGGTATTGGGGAGTCACAAGGCGGTTCATAGTGAACCCATCTTACCGACCGAACTTCGGCTATCATGCAGTAGGAGGTCGTCCGACGATAGAGGTATAATTTAATTAGAACATATATTTATTATTTTGTATAATGTTCATTTACTTAGGTGTAATTAACTTTATGTTGCAGGAACCCGATATTTCAAACCTGATGCGAATGAGTGAACTTGCAATTCAAATAAGACAACCAGGGGATTTTGAACGGGTTACATACTTATCGCGCGACATTTGTTCCCGTGCCTATTGTCGGCAGTTGCCACACCAGATGCCTAGTCCGGGACACCAGATGCCGAGTCCGGGACACCTGATGCCGAGTCCGGGACACCTGATACCGAGTCCGCCGTTGGATACGCGAGATCCGCCGTTGGATGACGACGCCAGTGCCGGACCATCTACCTACGGGATGGATAATTTCTTTTCAGATTATGGTACCGAACTGGGCATCAGTTCCGGATGGTCAGTGGGTAACATATTTGTCACCCCGATGATGGATGTTCCATCATCGAGCTCAGTATCTGTTCCTCGTGTGACACATGGTGTACCCAGAGGAATTGGAAGACGCGTGTCACCAGTCCCATGGGAGATAAATGATGAATATTTGTTGCCCATCGTGGAGGAACCAACATATCCATCTACTATGGACTTGGGACACATTACTCAAGTTGATCATCTCCAGACAGAGGATACCGAAGAACTTCCACTTCCTTTACGGCGGCAACGGAGAAACATCAGACGTAGGGGGTGTGGTACATAGAAACTTAATGACGATATGTATTATAATTTGTAAAAATATATTATATATTCACATGTAATTTTATTTTAATTTCAATTAGTGTAATTTTTTTTAAAAAAAACGCATATATTATTTTCGTTTTTTTTGGAATCATTTCATACTAATCAAAAAATGGTTCTTCTAAGCCAAATATGAATGAGGAAAATGGTGGGAAAATGGCGAAAAAAAACAAAACGCTCTTGAAAAGAAAAAAAAAAACAAGCTCTTGAAAAAAAAAAAAAAGCTTTCAAATCAGGAAAAAAAAATTACAACTCTGCTCTAGAAAAAAATTACAACACTGTTGATCGTTACTCTCTTTTTTCTTTTTTTTTTTTTTTTTTTTGAAAAACGCAGAAGCTTTCTGCGTTTTTCAAACGTTTTTTTTTTTGTTTTTTGGAAAAACGCAGAAAGCTTCTGCGTTTTTCAAACAATTTTTTTTTTTGGTTTTAAGAAACGCAAAACCGATTTGCGTTTCTTTAAAAACGCAAATCGGTTTTGTGTTTTTCCTTTTTTATTTCGCGTTTTTACTTTTATTTTTTTTTTGGGTTTTTGAAAAACGCAAAACCGATTTGCATTTTTAAAAAACGCAAATCGGTTTTGCGTTTTTAACCGCTACAGCACCGCACTGAAAAACGCATTTCCAAAATGCGTTTTTCGAAAAACGCATTTCGCTTCTGCGTTTTACACCAGACCCGTAAATAAGTTTGGAGTACACTGTTTTCAGAAATTAATTTTTTAATAAACATTTATTTGGTTAAGAACTCATAATAGATAGTGTAGCATAACACACCTTAAGTTGAATTCTTAAACGATATCTAAACTAAGGGAATCTTGTAATGGTATTGAAGGGAGAGTTTGTATTAGTTGGAATTAGGGATGTGAGAAAACTGTGGCGATGTTAGAAAAGATTTAATTTGGTAGTACGTCCTAGGTTGACGGGCGGGCAAAAATAAGTATGTGGAACTAGTAAATATAAGAAACTTACTAATGAATGATATGTAGAAAATAGCTGAGAAATTGTGAGTCTGTGAAGATAGTAAGTGTGTATAACTATAATCCGTGTCGTGTGAATTGTCGGTGGATTGTTTCAAAAATAAGTTACCTTCTGAATCTTAGAAGAGGTAAAGTTTGTATTTTGGGAGATGTGATCATTACCCCAGTCAATTTGATTTTTGGTCCAGAAGGTCAGAAGTTGTTAAAGAAAGGATATCAGGGATACCTTACGCAGGTGATGGGCACCAATCAAAACAACGTTCAGATGGTGGATACTACAGTAATGCGGGATTGTCCCGAAGTATGTTCCAGCAGAATTGTCAAGGTTGCCAGTAAACACTATCGAATTACTTCTAGGACCTGTTCTTATATAAATTTTACCCTATCATAGGGCGCATACCGAGTTGACGAAATTGGAAGATTTATTAACCCGCGATTATAGTAGATCTGGTGTTTCTGTCTAGGAAAATCTGGTGTTATTCGAAGAGAAAAAGGGAGGCATGTTGATGATGAGTGTTGGTAACTGATAATGGAAATAAGGAGGCGGTTCGGGTAAAATTATTATAACCATTGTGTAGAATTAATGACTTGTTCGATCAGCTGCGGAAGACTAGGGTGCTTTCCCAAATAGATTTTCGATTAGTATAGCACCAATTGGAGGTCAGAGATAGTGACGTGGAAAAAACGGCGATCCAGTCGAGAGTAGAGAAGAGCATGCAGAGCATATCCAGACTATGTTGCAGATATTGCGAGAGAAACAATTGTATGGCAAATCTAATAAATGTGAGTTTTGGTTGGATCGAGTTGTAATTTTGAGAGATGTAATTTTGGGAAATAGTGTTTGAGTGAATCCAAAGGAAATTGAAGCTGTGGTTTAATGGGAACGACCGAAAAACGTGACTGAGGTTCGAAACTTTTTGGGGATTGGTGGATTATTATCGTTAGTTGGTGCAGGGATTCTCTGTTATAGCTGTCCCGTTGACCTATTTGACCCGCAAGAAATCTAAAATTGAAAAGAGTGATAAATGTGAGCGTCATTACCGGATGCATAAATTGGAGTTGGCGGCGATTGTGTTTGCCCTGAAGATTTGGAGGCACTATTTGTATGGCGAAACGTGTGAAATATAGACCGATCATCAGAGTTTAAAATACTTGTTTATTCAGAATAAGTTAAATTGGAGGCAAGGACGTTGGATAGAGTTGATTAAAGATTACGATTGCACCATCTACTATCATCCAGGGAAAACTAATGTTGTAGCGAATGCGTTGAGTCGGAAATCGACAGGTTCGATCATACACATTCGAGTAGTTCGTACTAATCTGTATGCCGAGTTGAGATCGTTGCGAGTTCAGTTAGTGGTTGGTCAGACGGCCGTATTGCTTGCGACTTTGACATTGAGGCCGACGTTGATTGATCGTATTATTGAAGCTCAGAAGTCAGACGTTCAATTAAGAAAGATTCGGGATGAAATGAAAAATGGTCATAGAACTGATTATCAAATTAGGGATAAAGATGATACGTTGATAATTGGAAGTAAGCTGTGTATGCCTAACGAGGTTAGTTTGAAGAAGTATATTTTGGAAGAAGCGCATAACTCAGCGTACGCGATGCATTCAGGTAGTACCAAGATGTACCAAGATTTGCGTAAACATTATTGGTGGATCAGAATAAAACGGAAAATCGCAGAATTTGTTGTCAGATGTCTTGTTTGTCAGCAAGTAAAGATTAAACATCAGTGTCCAAGTGAGTTGCTGCAACCTCTACCTATTTCGGAGAAGAAGTGGGAGCATATCACAATGGATTTTGTTTTGGGATTATCCCGTACTCAAAAGGAGTATAATTCTATTTGGGTGATCGTTGATAGGCTTACCAAGACCGCTCATTTTTTGGCCGAAAAGACGACGTATTCTCTTGAAAGATACGTCCAATTGCATATCGATGAGATTGTTAGGTTGCATGGTGCACCGGTTTCTATAATGTCGGATAGAGATCTGAGATTTACTTCAAGATTTTGGTCGAGTCTCCAAACTGTTTTAGGTACTAAGCTGAAATTTAGCACTGCTTTCCCTCCTCAGACAGACGATCAATTAGAGCGTACGATTCAGACATTGGAAGATATGTTGAGGGGATGTGTTATAGAATTCCTGGAAGCTAAGATGATCATTTACCGTTGATGGAATTCACCTACAACAACAGCTATAATTCGATAATCGAGATGGCATAGTAGGAAACATTGTATGGTAGGAGATGCAGAACCCCAGTCTGTTGGACTGAGGTGGGTGAACGTAAATTGTTGATGTCAGACATAGCCTAGATGACAGCAGCCAAAGTCAAGGTGATTCGGAAAAATTTAAAAATCGCTCACAGTCGACAAAAGAGTTATGCATACAAGCGCTGGCAGGAATTGGAATGCGAAGTGAGGGATCATGTGTTTTTGCGTATTTCTCCGTGGAAAGGCACAATGAGGTTCGAGAAGAAAAAGAAGTTAAGTCCAAGGTACATCAGACCCTTCTCATGTATTGACTTCGCAGCCGATCGAATTGGAAGCAGATTTGACCTACGTTGAGGAGCCAGTCCAAATCCTAAGCTATAAGGACCAGGTGTTGCGAACGAAGACAATCCCGTTAGTCAAAGTGTTGTGGCGCAGTCATGCGGTAGAAGAGGCGACATGGGAGCTAGAGGACGAAATGAGGAATAAATCCTCGCATTTTGTTCGGCTAAGGTAATAAGAATTTCGGGACGAAATTTCTTTTAGGAGGGAAGAGTTGTAAGACCTAAATCGTAGAACGTACGTCATTAATAATTGCATTTTAGAGCATTAAGAAATTTTGGGCAAATTTTTTGTTAATTAAAAATTCAATTTTAAAAGTTTAGGGGTCAAATTGCAAATTTAAAAACATTATTCTCAACTTGGGATGCAAATTACCAATTAAAATCTAAAATTGAAAATGTTTGAGATTCAATTACAATTTTAGAAACTCATAAATGTTGAATTGAACTCAAAAAGAAGACTTTAAGAAATTAGAGAGAGAAAAGAGTAATTTAACAAAAGTTTTTTTTTAAACACACACATATATATATACATGCATACGTTCGTGCATGTAAGACCGTCGGAAGGGAGAGAACGGGAGAGGTAACGTGGCAAGCTAGGACCAATTTTTGCCACTTATTTCATGCAATATATACTCACTCATGCATGTGTAAAAAAAAAAAAAAAAAAACCTCTATCAAATCTGAAATTTGATAAATTCTAGAGAGAGAAAGAGAGGACTGGAGCAAGGGATGGGTCATCGAACTTCCTTGAATCGGCGTTCCTCTGGCAAGGTGGTCATGGCTGTTACTCGTATGCGTGATTGTGTGGATATCGTCGTCAGTTCTAGAGGAGAGCAAATGTGGTTCGGCTGGTGGGGTGGTTCGTCAATGGCATGACGGGTGCGTTCTTAAGATCGCCGGTGAGCGGACGTTGGGTTCGATTGTCCAATTTGTCGACGATCGTTGTCCAGTCGTCGACGATCGTCGATCTGGTTCGCAGACGCTAGCACCCCGGTAGCCTTTGGACGGTGTTGTTTTTGTAGCAAAAGAAACGAGGTAAGTGTACTGTCTTCTTGCCAAATCTATTTTTATATATATAATGGAAAAATGTGTTTACTTAAAAAATGGGACGAATTTATAACTTATATGGATCAAGCGAATTTGGGTGTTTTTGAAAATGTGAATTTCGTTGGTTTTTAAAGAGAAATGTGGAAAGAAACGATTTATTGAAATCAGTAGGTTTTTAAAAGAAAGTGAACAACATGATTTTTGTGGTTTAAATCGGTTTTAGAGATAGAGGTTGATGTTATTGATTGTGGCGTTACTATTGACTGGTAAATTGACGGTGATAGTATTGACTTGAGGTTGTTATTGATTTGACGATGCTATTGAGATTATTTGCTTCGGCAGAGTGTTGATTTGTTATTGAGTTGTAGTCGATGATGATGTTGTTGATTTGATGATGTTATTGATTTTATGTCCTACCGATGGGCGGTCCAGCAGGTGTTTGTTGATGTTATGTCTTGCCGATGGGTGGTCTGGCAGACGATTTTTGATATTATATCCAACCGATGGGTGGTCCAGCATGTGGATATAGATATTATGACCTGTCCGATGGGTGGTCCGGGGAGATGGTCATTTGTTCCGCTAGGAAGGCATATCCTACGGATGGTACGGTACCGTTGCAACTCCCGATCGTGAGATTAAAACGATCACATGGCTAGCCAGGGCGTGGTGTGATGTGATGAGGGTGGTGTGATAAGGTGTGGTGTGGTGTGATGTGGGGCATGGTATGATGTAATGTGATGTGGTGTGGTGTGGTGTGGTGTGGTGTGGTGTGCGGTGGTGTGATATGGTGTCGTATGTGGTGTTTTGTCGTATATGGTGTTTTATCGTATATATTGATTGGGATGAATACATTTATACATATTCTTTTATATTAGATTGGTATGTTCTGATTTCATTATATTGTATGGTTAGTTGAATTATTCTGGTTAATTTTCATTGTTTAGTTGGATGCTATATATGTGTGTGTGTGTGTGTATAAACGTTGATTTTGTGGTGACAGGAAAAAGGTGTTTTCCTTGTGGTATGAGATATTTATATATTATGAGATTTTTATTTGATATGTGATATTTATATGTTTTATGTTTGATCCATCTAAAATATTTTTATTAAGAAGGCAGTACACTCGCAGGTACAGCAGTTAGGAGTTGGTCCCCTACTGGCATTAAGTAGAGTCCAGCGATGCGGTAGTGAGAGAGTATTTTGGGAGGTGCTGGTTGAGGCGAACCTATGAGAGGTTTATGGTTGTTTTATCTTTGTTGTTATTAAAAATTTTGTAAGGACGGGTGTGTCCCCAATTAGAGAGTGTGTGTGTGTGTGTGTGTATATATATATATATATATATATATATATATATATAGCCTGATTTGGTGATTGTGTATTTGTGTATGCACTTGTCGTTTCCTAGTTATTTTGGTATGTAGGTGATGTCATGTCGACGTCACGCCAGCCCCAATGTGATGAGGGTCTGGGGTGGGGTGTGACATCTGTCCTATGAAGTGGCCAGAAGATAAAACAGAAACCCTCGTCTAGCCGGTAGTTGGTCATCAGTGGCTGGGGCCTGCTGTTAGATCAAGGGTAAGGATAAATTACTATATTTTTCCTAGGAGTTTGTTTTGCGGACTATTCACAATGCAATTCTTGTTTCTTCGTTCAATTATCTGACCAGACCTTATGATGATCAAGTCTTAACATACCGGTGAGGGTTAATCAAAGAGAGGCCTTTAGTAGTGTTCCTACAGATGATACCTAACTGTTAGTGTTAAAAAATAGTTAACACCCGCAGTTGGTCTGGTCAGGTTTTACGTGGTAGTTCCTTGCTAATTTGGTCATTTCTTATATGGCGTCGTCTGTCAATTGGATGGTCCGTGGTCAAATCCTTGTGAACCGAGCAAGTACCTACACAATTCCTATTGGGGTGTGCCCAAAAATTCCTTCGGTTTGAGAGTAAGAGCTTGGATAAAAAAAAAAAATCAGTATTACTTAAAGAGAACTTCTTGTGTTACCTGGAGCATTTAATGACCCGCTATTTATAAGAGAGGTGTTAGAATCATCATATTAGTCGCGAAAAATTAGGACTCTAAGCTCAGATTAATAGCATAATCCTGTGCGTGGCCAATGAGGAGACATGTCCCATGATTTAAGCCACCATTGAAGAAGAAGCAAATGAAGACGATGGAGAAGAAACAGACGAAGACGACGAAGGCGATGGCGGATGGAAAAGAAGTAGACGAAGACGACAAAGGTGATGGAGGATGGAGAAGGCGATCGTGCCTTTTTTTGGTTGGGAATGGGATGAAAATTATGAGAAACAACTTTTTTTTGTTTATCACTTCTTAAGAAAATATGGGAATAATTCTTGGTTTTGGGAAAGGAATGGGAACAGAAACAGATTTTTCAAACGCTATGCCCAAATAGAAATCCCAAAAATCTGGGAATGAGATCAGAATTTTTGGGATGGGAACGGTTACCAAACATGGCCTAAATATTTTTATCTGATTTTCAACGAGATCATAAAAATAAAAGCGGAGGAATCCGCTGCAATAATTATTTATTAAATGATAATCAGTTATTATTAGAACATATATTCAAGAAGGTTAGAATCGAATATCAAGGAGAATGGAATATCAAGGATATTAAAATGTGATACTAATATTTAAAAAATAAATAAAAAATTACAACTAAATTGTTTTTAATAGTTAAATAATTGGGTCATATACCAGGAGGTCTCTTTTTACGTTTTCATGTACCAATCAAGCCCACTTGTTTTTTGTTTTTTTTTGCACCAATAACTCATTTTGTCATTTTCCTGACCAAAATACCCCTCATCTAATTTTAACGCCGAAATCCATATCCATTTCATAGCCACCCTTTGCTCTGTCGTTTTTTACAGCCGCATCATCTGCTTTGTCACTATTCACTGTCGCCATCGCCGATCGCTTCGCCGTCGCTGTTCGTATTCGCCGTCGCCCTTTGTATTTGCTGTCCCAGTTTATCTTCGTTGTCGTCGTCCTCATCACCGTTTGCCTTCGACGTCGCTGTTGCCTTCGCCGTTCACCTCTGACGTTCACGATTCCATAAGTAGAGTTTACAAAACGCAAGCCGCGCCTTTCTCACCGTCACCTTCCAGCAGTTCATAATTCTATAACGTGCATCAGCTAGGGTTTTCAATTAGAAATAGTATTAGTTACATTTTTGCCCCTTATTTAATTTTAGTTTCAATTTTTTTCTTTTCTTTTTTTACACTTTCATTCCTTGAACTTCACAATTGTTTAAAATAACTGCGATTTATTAGACAATGTTATATTCAACACGCATGTTTTAAGAGTATTCCAAAACAACTAGGTTCAAACGGAATATTAGACAATGTTATATTCAATTAAAATAGTATTAATTACACCCTCCTCTTATTTAAGTTTAGTTTCAATGTTTTTTTTGTTTTTTTTTCATCTCTGAACCTTCACAACTGTTTAAAAATAGCTGCGATTTATTAGATAATGTTACATTCAACACGCGTGTTGAATGTAACACTGACTAATTTTACCAAAAATTCAAAACAAATATACCTGTTGAATGTAACATTGTCTACTATTCTCAACATCAGTTTTAAAAATATTGTTGCATGTAATCTGATTGAACCAATTTATTTCAGAATAAAAATCAACATGCATGTTGAATGTAATGTTGCCTGAACTAAACATAAGAGATACTTTTAGTCAATCCAAACATTGAAGATAACTTCTCATCAATCCAAAAACTTTAATCGAACTAACTCAATCAAATTGTCTGACAAATCCAAACATTATAAACTTGAATTGATTATAACTAAACTTTTAATTAATCCAAAGTGTCGATGCTCATAAACAATATACGTGTTGAATGTAACACTATCTAATCTTGCCAAATATTAAAAAATAATATGCGTGTTGAATGTAACATTGCCTACTATTCTCAAAATTCAATTTTAGAATGTTGTTGAATGAAATCTGATTGAACCAATTTGTTCCGAAATAGTATCAACATGCATGTTGAATGTAATATTGTCTTAACTAAACATAGGAGATAAATGAACTATTAATCCAAAACATCGAAGATATCTTCTCATCAATCTAAACACTTTTATCGAACTTCAAGAGTTAAAATAAAATTACAATCCAAATTTGGGAAACAACGGATACCTCACATTTCACTTCAAATTTGCGAGCAAATAAATGAAAACAAATAATATGGAACCCTAAACCAAAAATTTGGAACAATAATAAGCAATAACCAGAAAATATGGAAAACAAAATATACGTGTTGAATGTAACATTATCTATTAAAATCGCAGCCGTGTAAATTCGTGTGTGTTGAATGTAACACTCAATCCAAACATATGAGGATAACTTCTCATTTTGCTGAAAATTGATAAAAATCAACCAAAGAACAAACAAGAAGTGTCGATGATCACAAACAATATACGTGTTGAATATAACACTGTCTAATCTTGCAAAATATTCAAAAATAATATATGTGTTGAATGTAATATTATCTAATCTTACATACAACACGCATATTATTTTTGAGAAAGTTATCACAAAAATATACGTGTTGAATGAAATAGACAAACTTGTCCCAAAATCCTAAACAATATGTATGTTGAATGTAACACATGCGTGTTAAATGTAATATTGTATAATAAATCTAAGGAATAAGATGATTGACGAGAGAACCCTAAACCAAAAATCTGAGAACAAAAGGGACCCTAAATAAAAAATCTGGAACAAAACTAAGCAATAAACATAAATATGGAACCATAAAACCAAAAATATGGAACATAATAAGCAATAAAATATAAATATGGAAACAGAAATCAACGAAATCAACGAAAGATATCAACCTCAATCTGTTAAATCTAAATAAACAACGATCTATTGTAATTGTCAATCGACATGAGGAATAAGATGATTGACGAAGGAACCCTAAACCAAAAATCTGAGAAATGTGGAACCGTAAACCAATAATCTGGAACAATACTAAGCAATGAACAAAGATATGGAACCTACACAAAAAATTTGGAACAAATAATAAGCAATAAATAGAAATATGTAAACAAAAATCAACGAAATACATCAACGTCAATCCGCATCAATGATTCGGTGACCTGCGAAATGTGCGAAAATATCAGATCTAGCAACCGATCAGATCTAATTGATGAGGGAGACGACGATATCGATCGGCAAAGGCGACGACGGAGACGATGGCGACGGACGACGATGAATTAGGGGAAAAACGATCGGCGACGGACAATAATCCCGATCGGCAATGGCGACGATAGTTGAACTGCCAGGCATAGAAGAAAATGGAAGATTACAGCGGCGAAAAACGACGATGAATCATGGGACAATCGAACGGCGACGACTGACAATATTGATTGGCACGGGCGGCGACGTTTGAAACGGTGAGGCAGAGAGAATAAAAATTGTACGGTGAGGCAAGAGCTACTAGGATTAAAAATGCATTAAGGGTAGCACGGTAATTTGACATTTGAGTTTTTTTAAAAATGGAATTATCCCCCTTCTAGTTCGGCTCTAAATTCAATCAGGCTTAAAAATTAAAATCCTAATCTGGTCTATGAGCTTAAAATAAAAGACTAAATTAAAAAAAAAAAAAAAAAAAAAAAAAAAAGAAAAAAAAAAAGAGTGGGCTGGACGGACGCGGTGCCCATGACCACCCTCACCCGTCAGTCGTCTCCTGTCATGTATATTCAAATATATCCATTGCAAATTATACTTTCCTTCATCGGCACGAGAAGACAGGTCGCTAGAACTGAGAAGAACCGGTAGGTGGGACCCTTCCACTATTTCATGATGAGGATTTGATTTCACACACCACCCACCGTTATTCTCTCTCCTCGTAAGTTGCGAAATTCGTCATTATATGGCGGTTTCATGTGCCACGTGTTCTGGGCCCCACATTTTGAATGATTAGGAGGGCCCATGGGTTATTTACGTAATAAATACTTTTTTCTAAAAAAAAAATTCTGACAAAATATGCTTACCAATTTATTTACGCAACTCAAGTATCTCAGTGTTCGGAATACCAAGATTTATTTTTTTTAATTTTTTGGTCCCGACATTCAGAATGCCGAGAACAAAAAATATACAAACGGTGTATGAAACACCGTTAAGTGGTGTCGGCTTGATCCCGGAGTTTGAAACGTCGGAACTAAGAAACCTAGTCTTGGCGTTCAAAACGCGGGGACTAAGGTGGCGTTTGGTTAGTGTTCCCACTTTTTTGAACCTAACTGGAATGGGTTGGGTTGAGTTGAATTGGGTTGGGTTGAGAATTTTGGAAATAGAATTACGTTTGGTAACGACAATATTTGTTTTGTGCTGAGAACAGAATGTGTTTGGTAACGATTTTATCCTAAAACTAATTTTTTTTTTTAAATTTTTTTTTTTTTGTTTGGTGGCTGCCAGACGGCGGCGGCGGAGGTGGCCGGCGGCAGTCGCCGGAGGTAGCCGACGGCAGTGGAAGGTCGCCGGAGGTGGCCGGAGACGGCGGCCGGCGGCGGCGGGTGGTGGTGGTCAGTCGGCAGGTGAAGTCGGAAGTTGAGAACTTTGAGTTGAGTTTTTTGGGCACAAAAAGAAACTACTTTTTTTTGTTTCTGGTTTCTTTAGGATTTTGAGAATCAATTCCTATTTTTTTGGTTGGGTTGGGTTGGGTTTTGTGCGTTCCAACAATCAATCCCTGAATTTTTGTGTTGGGTTGGGTTGGGTTTGGTTGGGAACACTACTAACCAAACGGGGCCTAAGTTTCTTTTTTCCTTTGCCGAGAAAGAGGGGAGGGGAGGGGGGCAGAAATGAACTGGGTAAAGTGTCAAAGCGAGAAGGGTTTTTGACACTTTATACCTTAAAGTTTGACTATTATTTCATTTTGAACATTTTTTTTTGCTTTTCAGTTTTTAGTTCTTTTTTTTTTAACTTTGTTTTTTTATAAAGAAAACTTAATTTTAATTTATTTGATTGTTGTAATTTAAACTTAAAAATGAAGTTAAATGGTCGATCGAATAAGTCAAACGTTTGACTAATTAAAATAGTGAGGTAAAAGGTTTTAAAAACTAATCCAGTCGGTTGACTGACTTGACAAATCAGTCGACCGTTGAAAATAATAGGTTTAAATCGCATGTCTTGATCTAATCTGTCAACCAAATGGGATATCCTGTCGATGAAATTGAATTTTTACTTGAATTCAATTGAAAATAAAAAAAATTATTTTTACTTTATTAATAATAAAAAAATAAAAAATAATAAAATAAAAAATCCATGATATAAAGTAATAATTGAATTTCACTAGTAAAAATGATTTGGAATGGAAGCAAAAATATTTTGGAATATTTCTATTTTTTTTTAAATAGTTGAATTTTAATTGGAATTTTTGAAGTAAAAATATATTTTTTATTTTTTATTTTGAAGTAAAAATATTTTGGAATGAAACGTAACAAACATTCCAAAATATTTTTTCTTCAAAAATCTAAGTGAATTAAACTGTTACTTTGTTTTTTTTTTAATTTTTACTTTATTATTTATTATTTTTTTATTATTAATAAAGTAATTTTTTTTCCAATTAAATTCAAGTAAAAATTCAATTTGGTCGACATGATACCCCATTCGGTTAATAGGTTAGATCAAAACATGCGATTTAAATCTACTATTTTCAACGGTCGACTGATTTGTCAAGTCGGTCGACCAACTAGATTAGTTTTCAGAACTTTTTACCTCATTACTTTAACCAATCAAACGTTTGACTTATTCGATCGACCGTTTGATCTCATTTTTAAATTTAAATTACAACAATCAAATAAATAAAAATTAACAAACAAAAAAAAGTTTTCTTTATAAAAAAAGGAAATTAAAAAAAAAAAAAAAAAAGTAAGTAAAAACTAAAAAATAAAAAAAAATGTTCAAAGTGAAATAATGGTCAAACTTTAGGGTATAAAGTGTCAAAAACCCTTCTCCCTTTGAAACTTTACCCAGTTCATTCTCTCTCTCTCTCTTGGCAAAGGAAAAAAGGGACTTGGTCCCGGCATTTGAATGCCGAGACTAGGTCCCGGCGTTTTGAATACCAGGACTAAGTCCCTCGGTTCCCGCATTTCAAACACCGGGACCAAGCCGACACCGCTTAACAGTGTTTTATACACCGTTTGTATAGTTTTTGGTTCCGACTTTCTGAACGTCGGGACCAAAAAAATAAAAAATAAAAATAAAAAAACAATATAAGTTCCGGTGTTCACAACATCGGGATACTTGGGTTGTGTAAATAAATTAAAAGGGACCATTTTTCAGAATTTTTTAAAAAAAATATTTATTATATAAATAACTCTCATGGTTTTGCCCCACCTGTTATTAGATTTATTACAAGTTAAAAAAAATTATTTTAATTATTATTATTTTTTTTTTCTAATGATCACCCCCTTTTTTTTATCACATTTAATTTTATATAAAATTGTTTTTTTTATATGTTTATTATATAAAATAGTTTGCATTCTACTTTTGCTTCCATATTTTTTAGAAATAATTTTAGGAAATTACTTAGTATTAATGTAAATTTTTCAGTTGATTTTTTTTTTTTTTTTGAATGATTGAGATGTATTAAAAGAAATATGGATAAATATCTGAATGAATATTTTATCTTTTGAATTATATATTTTTAGAGCTCTTAGTATTTATGTTCGCGATCTTAATAATTTTATGGAAACCATACCATTTATAGTATAAATTAAATAATTAAAGATGAATAATTAATAATATTTTAATTTTATAATTTAAGTAACATAATTTTTTTATTAAATTAATATTAACGGGTACTTTTAAGTATGAATAATTACTAGATATATCATACTTAGGGAAAATTATATTTTTGTTCTCTAAAGTATGGGATGTGTGTTTACGTGAACTCTGAGATTGATCAAATTGTATATTTGATCTCTTGAATTTTATATTTATTTCAACCCCTAAAATTAAAAATGATGTAAATGATTTTGAATATAAAATGGAATGTCCTCAACACATGTACTTCTAATAGAGATATTTTCATCATTTTATTATTTAACTAAACATAAGATGTTTTTCCTTAAAATTTCTCTAACGACTCATAAAGAATAAGAAAGATCAGTTTTAAATCGTTGTTAGAAGAAACGTGTTAAATTTAAAGGCCTAATGAAATGAAAAAATAATATCATTATTAGAAAGCCATGTCGAAAAATCTAAACAAGGATCTAGCGCTAGAGCTAGACTAAGGACCTAATTAAAGGGAAGACTTTCTCACCCTATAATCTTTATTTGGTTTTTACTACTCTGTGAAAAATCTGGAAGGATAGAAACACATAATCGATTGAGGGAATATCCCAAGATCCATTCTTAGTGTGCAACAAAATATCTCAGTTTAGAGGTGATATAATGGAAGTATTCTCTCTTAATGAGGATTCCCAGGAGTCAGATGATTTGTTAAGAACAATTATTGCTCTGATGTTCCTTTTTTTTTCAAGTTAAGCGTCAATGGCTGCGCACGGGGAAATCCTGGACCAAGGGGTTATGGAGGCCTACTGAGGGACCAAATTGGGGTTTGGCAGTTCAAATAGGGCTCTTGATCTTTGCAATAGCCTCGAAGCGGAATTGGGGGAGTCTAATAGGGATTAAACACAATAGCGAATATAGGATATCCTAGAATTATTGTGGAAACTGATGCAACAAAAGTTACGAAGTTTATAGAAAATAAATTTTTAAACAAACACAATTCAGAGCATGGATTTACGGCTGAGAGAAGGAACATATAATCTAAATCATCTTGAAGGAGAAAATTAGTTGTGTTGATTATTTTGCGAATTTAGGAACCAATAAAGAGGAGGAATTCAAAAATCTATTTAAGAACATGACTAATTGGATTTTTGCTTAAATGAGAACAACCCTGACTTATTCTGTCAAAAGTGGTGTGAAAGTGTGGAATGTAATGCTAGCAGATTCTGTTCTTGTGTTTCAGGCGGGCACATCTTCCTATATATTTCTCTAATTTCACTTTATTTGACTCATCATATAATTTGACCAGTCAATCAATCTCACTATCCCAATGAACCCCGGGGTTCCCCCCACCCCAAGTCTTTGTCATTTTCTTTGTAGGAATTTTAACGGTTTTGACACCTTGTACCCCCTAAGTTTGACTTAAATCTTACTTTGATCTCGCAGTTTCAATTTGAACATATATCACCTTCAAGTTTTTTAATCATCCCACTACAGTCCAAGTTATTATTCCCATTATAATTTTGGATAAAGAATAATCACTTGCCATGCACTTGACTGTTTTTAGAAGTTTTTCTGGATAATTCCTCCCTTATTCCTGTCCAAATATCCAAAAAATGCGCGCGCGCGTGCACACATATACATTAGAAAAAATAATCTAAGTTATTATTCCTATTATAATTTTGGATAAAGAACAATCACTGGGCATGCACTTGAATGTTTTTAAGAGTTTTTGTGGACGATTCCTACCTCATCTCTGTCCAAATATCCAAAAAATACACATACACGTGTTAGGAGGTTCCAACTTAAAACCATTCTAACTTAGAACTATATGATTTTAAGTTGGAACCTCCTAACATGGTATCAGAGTTAGGTTTGAAAAATCTTGTTTGTTTGTCCCTGTCACTTGCAAAGCGGGGCTGCACGTGAGAGTGTATGTTAGAATCCCACATCAAATTTATTAGCCTTCCCAAAATAGTTTATGTATGAAATGAGTTACACCAGTTAACATCATATGATTTTAAGTTGAAATTTCCTAACAACATGCACGCACATATACATTAGGAAATTGTAAGAGAGAGAATTAAGTTGAAAATACCTATAAAATCTAAAATAAAAAATAATAGTTAGATGCATGAAAGTTAATTGTTTCTCATCCAAATTTGTGATGAAGCTATTGATTTGTACTGAAGTGAGATGATTAAGAAACTTTAGAGTGTTATGTGATCAAATTAGAACTACTGTAGGGATCAAAATTAAATAATGATTAAACTTTAAGGGTGCAAAGTGTCAAAATCCTGAGATTTTATAGCAAAAATCCAAAATGGTCCACTTGGAGTAGCAATTTTCCTATATTTAATCTTAATTTGGAAGTAATGTACAGCCAACTCATGCATCAAACAATTTGTACCTTATGATTACTCGATGTTTGATTTTTATTTTCACCTCCAACTTTTGTCTTATTTTGGATGTTTTTTTTTTTTTTTTTTTTTAGATAATAGCAACAAGTGTCCCCACATCCACATGGGGTGTGAGACTAATCTCGTTTGGAGTATGTAACTATTCCTCTCAACAAGTATTTTTTCGTAAGTTCGATCATTTGACCTTACAGAGGTAGCTCAATTACTTTAACTCAATCAGATCTCACCACTTAGCTATATTGATGGGTATATTTTTATGTGTTGGTGTAATTGATTTTTTTGGAAAGCGCTCCAAAAATTAAATTTTGACTTTAATCTTGAATGCACCAAACCAATGTAGAGGAGTGCGTCTTCAAGATCATCTGGGGAGGTGATTAATCGATGTGCGAGTAACTTAGTTTGGACACACTTTACCATATAATAATAATAAAAAAATTAGGGGTATATTTTTGTCAATTTAACAAAGAACAAAATGAAATTTAATTCAAAATCAAATCCATTTTACATTAAATTTTATCATGTATATATTATAAAACACAATAATATATATCAATAAACCTTATATAGGTAGACTTGCCTAACTTGCCTTAGGACTTGCATGCAACTCAATTAGTTTGAACTCAAAATAAGGATCCGAAGACCCTATCCGGGACCCAAAAAGAATATGGGAAACACCTATAACCGAACATGACCATCTCAAAGTTGAGATCCTAACTCGGCTACATGTACAGTGGATTAATATCCTCAAGATTACCGAGGATGCCTCAAACCCCATCCCATACTCTGGGCCCAATCCCAATTCGGGAAATGTTACTAAATCGTGTTATGTAAGGAAAGGGATATGAAATTCAAAGTAACGTCCCATAATTTCTCAACCCCGCAAATTTTACGGGCATTAACGGGATTGACCATTATTTAAGAAAAATTTGCTAAACATTTAACTCCTATAAATACCAAAACGACGGTTGCGCCAAGGTATACACTTTTGTTTATCTATTACTCTATAAATTTTTCTCTAAAATATTTATGATTCTCACACCGAACATATAACACAAGAAAGTCCACACTGCAGTTTATTATTTTATGGAAATTGAAGTTGAAGACGGATAATATTTTGAATATTAAAGTATATAAATAATTTAAACGAAAAGAAAAGATAGGAAAATGGAGGCAAAAGGGATCCAAAGACAAATGATAGTGGGAAACTGGGATCAATGATTTGTCTGTTTGTGATGAAATGACCTCTGACAAAATGATGGCAGGTTGGACTATTTGTTTGCTAACATTAATAGATTTTCCCACTTGACTACCTCCTACAATATTCTCCTTAAAAAAAAATAAAGAGAAAGGGAGAATGACTATCTATTTAAATATTATTAGCTTAATTTAATGCATCATCTTTCTACGATTGGCTGATGATTGTTTTAGTGGATTGCATGTGTTCTTCATTTGATATCTCGATAAGACTCTTACGGTATGTTTGGTTGGACGGAATTGGGACGAAATGAATCGGACCATGTTCGGATCGACCGAATTGTTGCTGAAAATCGATGTTTGACGGATGGACCGAATTACAAGCGAATTCAATTGGTTTGCGTGAAATCAAAAATCCTAATCGAAACAGAAATCAAGACCCTAATTGAAACAGGAAATCAAAATCGAAGATCAAAAAACAAAACACCAGATTCAAAGTACAAATAGAAGTATAGAAGAACTCACCGTCTACGCCTCTAACTACTGATTTCAAACACCGATTGGTCGGATTCCATCTATCACCGTCAGGTCTGTTACAAAAAATAGAGTATTTTGTTATGGAATTTGGTTTTGAATCTAATATGAAGGCTCCTAGATGAATGTGGTGGAAGGTAGAATCAAATTTTATAGCCATAGCCATCGTGGAAGGAAGAATCGAAGACGACGAATAGCTTGGACTGGAGATTTAATGGACGAGAGAGTTACGAGATTGAAAATCAATGAGTCGAAGCGACGACGAACGAAATCTTTGAATGGAATTGAGGAATTGAAGAATTGAAGGCTGACCTTTGGACGGTGGGAGCAAAACGAAGCGTCGAAGACTGAACATATGAAAGGAGGCATTCGCTGCATGAGAGGAAATGAAGAGGAACTCAGATACAAACCCTAGAACATAGCATATTTAAGTAGCTGAGATCCGGTCGGGTTGGGTGTACCAGGTGGTGAAGCTAGATACCCGGTATCCACTTCGAATGGGAACTAAATTCTTGGGTGTTACTTGATCCAACTGCCAATCATCTTCAAACCCGATTTACCCGGATACGGGTCGGTCAGAATTATCGGGTGGGTCAGGTCAATCGGATCCATGCACACTCCTAAACAGAATTGGGATGGAATGAAATTGTCATTTCACTTTTAATTTCGATTCTCTTGTTTGGTCGTTTGATAGAATAAAAAATTTAATTTCATTAAAATGAAAGTTAATGAAATTGAATTTCATATCTCGTGGATGAAAATCAGCCTAGCCTAATGCAATAAAAAAATAGAATTCCAAAAAAATCATTCCTTTTACTCTAAAAAGCTCATTCCATTTGAATTGAATTTGGTAGATCTTTTCTCTTGTAAATATGGACTAATATTGTGAGATGTAAATATAGACTAATATATTGTTTCTTTTATTCATTTTATAAGTTTTTGATGTGTCATTTTATTTATTTCTTGGTAGATTATGAATTTTTTTATATAAAATATTACTCATATTTTGTAGTCGTTTTTTTTTTCAATAATTTATTATTACCTATATATTGTGAATAAATTTGATCTGAAAACTAATATGTAAAAGGACATTATGAAAGTTTTGTTACGTTTTACTATTCTATTCCTTTAAGCATACAACAACAACCAAACAAAATATTTGAATAGTAATTTTCTTGATAAATCTATTTTATTCATTCATTCATTCAATTCCTTCTTCTATACCATTCCACTATGATTCCATTTCATCCAATCAAACGAGTCGTTAGAAAGATAAATCTCTCACTTAAATTGGGCAAATTTATATTTTTGGTTTCTAAAGTATGAGTTGGGTGTTTATATGCACTCTACAAAAATTAAAACGTTAAAAATTTTGGACATAAAATAAGTTGTGATAAGCACGTGATATTTAATGAGAATATTTTTATCACTCCACTAAACTGTAAATGCTTTTTGTTCTTCTTAACAATGATTCAAATTTTTCTCTCTCATTTTTCATACGAATTGTTATTAGCACGAGACCAGAAAAAATATTTTAGGCTTATTGGAGTGATGAAATGACTGACATATCTCCATTAGAAGGCCACATGCTGAGCATATCCATTTTTCATTAAAAATTATTAACAACGTTTTTAATTTTGTAGGACTAAAATAAATGTGAAACTTGAGAAGTCAAATGTGCAATTTGGCAAACTTCAATGTCACACCCGAACCCCGGCCCAACACTAGAGGCAGGGCGTGACCTTGAGCTGAGAACACAGCCTAATACATGCAACCTAAATAAACAATTAATATATAAACTAAACTTACAAAATATAAAGTTTTAGATTTTCTACGTAACCTCCCGCTACATCAGAGTACCCACACAGACAACAGTTGTACTACAATACCACAAATGTCCAAACCACTATATATAGTGGGCACCAGCTCTAAAGACAACATGCCCCTAGTGGACCAAAATCTACTTTCACAATCAAAGTATAGTCACATATTGATTAGTATCACAATTTTACAAATATAGTAATGAAACAACTAAATTTAAATCACATGACGATTTTCACTTTTATATAATAAAATGTCATACACATACTTCCATACCATTCATATTATTGTTTTTCTCACGATTGAAAGTTTTGACGGTATCATAACTTGTACAACTGCTCAATTTAAGCTTTACAATGTCAGAACCATTCAAAATCTCTAATGATAAAAGCACACAAATACGAACGACACTGATGGTCAACAATATGTATCACACATTCCACGCGACTAACGTTGTGTGTTCTGTAGAGTCACACACAATCTCGTAAGACTATTCTCCCATCGAAATTCACGCTATGGTATATAATTATTAAAAAGTGTAGATGGTTATAATTATTGAGTGAATCAAAGATGCTTGGCCGACAAAGAATTCTTCATCCTTAATCAAAAATATTTGTCAATATATATAGTGGGCAATGTGTTGTTGGTTGTAGGGTCTACATACAGTTGAATGGGACAAAAGCCACATAGAACCTGGGGTGTGAATGATCAACACCAATTTTCCAGATGCTGCTTCCTTTCTCTTCTTCCAAGTCCAATCCCTTTCTCTCTCTCTCCTAAACCCCGAACAAAAAACATTCTTCCAATGTGAACATCTCTCTACTCTCTCCCCTCCTGTTCTCTCTCTCTCTCTCTACTCTCTCTCCTCCTGTTCTCTCTCTATATATAGAGGCTGTAATGGACAGTCGGTAGTAGTGTGTGCCCTGCCTTCTTAACCATCTCTTTCTCATTCCATATAGTACTCGCTCTCTCTAACTCTCACTACTACTTCTACTCTCCTTCTATCTCTCTCCCTCCATTTTTAATCTGAGAAATTGTTCTGGTGTGCATGGATCGCTCAAGTTCTAGACACCATCGCCCGGTAAGAAAACAAGAACAAAAACCCACGTCTGGTTTTTTCATATTTTTATTAAATTATATATATACACACACACACTATGTGTAATCAATTTTACTCTATCAGTTTAAGATCAAGAGTGAGAAAGAGAGAGATCTAGAGAGAGAATATTTGCGAACTTTTTTTTTTTCTTATGTTTTAGACAATTTAAATTGTTAATATATGTATATAGATGTTGGATCATTAGTTTAACCTTAATTCCATTAAAAAAATCATACTTTAATGGTACTAGGAAAATTTCTATATAAAGACTCTTCGTATATATTTGTTCTATTTCTCAATTATTCCAAGATGATATCAGAACTTAGATTATAGAAATTCGTCTCTCTTTTCTCATAGTCAAATTATCTGTGATCTGGAATTTTTACATTTCTTATAATTCTTTTATAGTCAAATCATCTGTGTAAACATGAAATTGATGGGTACTAAATTTCTATTCCACAACGATAATTTGACAGTGCCAAAAATCACTACATAAGTCAAAGAAATTATCTATACTGAAACCTCATAATACAAATAATCCCATAAAAAATGAAAAACCTTAACAAACAAACAAAGACGCAGAATTTAATAATAATCTTCTCATCAATTTTTCTCATTCCAATTTATTTATTTTTTTCAGGAAATTTCTTCACAAACACTAGAGAGCATGGTGTTACCAACAAACACAAATCCTCATAATCAAGAGACCAAGAAATTGTCAAATAGGCCACAAGAACAAGAGCCCCAGAAGTGCCCAAGATGTGATTCAACCAACACCAAATTCTGCTACTACAACAACTACAGCCTCTCCCAACCCAGGTACTTCTGCAAGTCTTGCCGGAGATACTGGACCAGAGGCGGTACCCTCCGGAATGTCCCCGTTGGCGGCGGCTGTAGAAAAAACCCCAAGAAATCATCACCGTCAGCAACAAAGAGGGTCCCAATGGATCAAGAAAATGGACCCGTTTTCCCCAACCCTATTCACAGTTTCCCGGAACCCTTTTTGGGTTACTTTGATGAATATGATCAGGGTGTTTTCAAGGCTGATTCCAGGGTAACCCATTTGGGTGATCTTGGAATGGGGAATATATCTGGGTTTTTCGAGGCACCAAACAGTGAGTTTTTTCAGAGCTTGTGTTATGGTAATATTGGGAACATGGTGGGGATGGTTGAAAATGGTGGCCAGGAAAGGGGGTTGGCGTTTGGATATATGAGCGGCGGTGGCGGTGGCGGTGGAGCCACTACTGCGGCGGCGGCGGCGGTGAAACAAGAGGTATGGGGTGGAGGGTATCCATGGGAGGGGATGATTGGTGGGGATGGAAATGGCCTAGTTGGCGGTGGTGGTTCCTCTTGGCAGCGTGGGCTTCTCAATAGTCCACTCATGTAAGATGTTGGAATATCTCCTTCTTGATTTTTTTTTTTTGGGTTTCTCTAGTGAAGAGTGGATGAAATTAAATTTTTATCCTTCGTAATTTATGCGCTATGGTTGGTTTTTTCTGAATTTACAGTCAAAAATTCAAAAATTACTATACGCCATAAAAGTTACTGTAATGTTTTACATAAAATAATTACAGTAACTTTTATTTATTATAGTATATCAATAATCTTAAATTTGTGAAAAAATTATTATAGCGCGTAAATTATATGTGATAAAATTTTAATTTTTGTTGACCAAAACACGAGAATTTTGTAATTCTCCAAAGATATCCAGTGCTATGCTAATCCTTTGTATTAAGAGATCCATTATGTTTTTATTAAAAAACTAGTGAAATCTTTCATTTATTAATCAATTACATTAAATCTTAGCTCTCTACTTTAAAAAAATTAAGACAATAAGCATGTCAAAAAAGAGACAATTAATATGGTTGGCTATAAGAAAGAGACAAAATATTGCTCTTAATTGTTTATTTTCTTAAACAAATGTTAGTTCGGTTAACATGGGAATGTGTTTTATTTTTTTGTCAACCAAAATTCGACTTTTCTGAAGGTACTCTCAAAATTTAATCTTGAATTCAATCATAAATGCACCAGATCGATATGAGAGAATGCACCCTTAAAATCGCCCGACAAAGTAATTTGTCGAGGTGCGCATAAGTTGGGTCGGACGTATTTTTCCGTAAAACCCCCAAAAAATATCTTTTTTTCTTGACTGTACTATGTTTTTTAGAGGAAAGGTATATTTCTTCTCCCTAAATTATTGTATGGGTGTCTGTATACCTAAGATTTATTAAATTGTACATCTAGTTCTACAAATTTTACATTTATTTCAATCTTGCAAATTTTTAAAAATTATTAATGATTTTGAATAAAAAATGGGTTGCGCTCAGCATGTGGTCTTCTAATGAGGATATTTTGATAATTTTATCACTCCATTAATTACAAAATATTTTTTCTTAAAACTTTTTCTAACAACGATTCTAATTTTGCTCCAATTCTTTTAGACGAATCACTGTTAAGGAAATAATAGAGAAAAACATCTTAGATTTTCTAAAGTAACGAAATGATAAAAAAATCCCATTAGAAGGAGACATACTGAACACAACCTATTTTTCGTCGAAAACTCAAGATCCATGTAGACACCTAACCCTTAGGGCCCAAAAATATAATTTATATTTTTTATTTATTTTTTGTTGAATAGTTCACGAAATTAAAAATTTAGTCCATGCAGTCGACGCACTATGATAATCTTTTCAAAATTCTAATATTACTATCAAAAGTCATAAAGTTACTGTATGCGTCATAAATGTGAGTGCAATTTATTACATAAAAAATTATATTGTAATAACTTTAAATTTTTAAAAAACTTGCGTGGGATAAAAATTTAATTGTGTGCCCTATTCACTAAAACCCATTGTTTTAGCTGGTTTTCTTGGATATAATATTATAGTGATTAAAATAATCATAAATAATTTGATGGATGTTCATTTTCCCAAGTTCGCAGATTTTTCAGTCAAGAGCACCAATTTCGGGGTAGATTTTCCCCTAATTTGGCAGACCATATCCAACATAAGATTTGCGCCTGAAATTATTAATATAATTAAATGATTAAAAAAAAATTAAAATATTACCATTTCTTCATTATTAGGTATTTATTTTCAACTATTTTAACAATTCATGACTTTTTAATTAGTGTGAACTCTACTTAGTTGTTCAAATTAATTAGCTATTTATATGTTAAAATGATTTTTTTTTTTCACTTTTTAATTCCTAAAATAGCATTCAAAGTCAATTGAAATTCAATCCTTTTTTTTTTTTTTTTTTCTTATTATTAATTTTTTTTATTAATATCCTCAATTTTGGATAAGCGTGTTCATGGCAATGTTGGTTTGGTTCAAGTCGGGCCCAACCTAATCAATTAAGAGAATTTGTAAGGTGCAGGCCCAGACTTGACTCGGACATCGGGCTTTATTCCCTTGTCCAGACTCGCTATTGTAAAATGCATAAAACTCAAGCCCGGCCCTTGGGCTGGCCCAGGCCTATATATTTTTTTAAATAACTAATAAATATTTTTTAGAATAAATTATATAATTTTTTAAATAAAATTAACCATATGTGTTATATGTTTTAATTTATTTATTTTATGTACAATATTTTTTTTTAATAATCGGATGGGTGACCCCGCTTGACCAGACCCCAAATATAAATGACTAGCTCTAGCTCGACCTAAAAATAATTGCACCTAATTTTTGTGGACCTAACTCTATCCATGGGTTTAAACTTCAAGCCCAACTCTTAAAAAATAGCTAACATGCTGGACGGGTCCTCGGGCCATGAACACCCCAAATTTTGGATCCATCAATATTTGACTATTTTAAAATTATATTTTAGTTTTATTAAAAAATATAAATATATGAAAAAAATATTTAAAAATTAAAAATACTGATTTTCAAAATTTGTCTAGATTAGTCAGGCTTGGGAGATCTTCCTACTTTTATTTTATTTTTAATGGGAAAAAATTATATTTTGGTCCCTAAAGTATGCGTTGAGTGTCCATTTACACACCAACCTTTGTCAAATTACACATAGGGTCCCTCAAGATTCACTTTTGTTTCAATCCCGCTAAAGTAAAAACGTTGTTAATGATTTTGAACGAAAAATGGATAATGTTCAGCATGTAAAATTCTAATGGGGATATTTTTTGTCATTTCATTACTTTATGAAACCTAAAATATTTTTCCTAACAACAACTAATATTTTTATCTGTCATTTGTCTAACGTATCATTGTTCCTCGACTAGGGTAAAGTAAGAGTACTCTGATAATTTTATGTTAATGTTATTTTGATTTTCTTTGATCCAAAGAGGGTACGTAGGCTCTTGTTGGCGTTGTAACTTAGAGGTTTGGATGCCCGGCCGGGATTCTTTGGTTTGTAATATTTAGATCTAGTAAGCTACAATGCAAATTTATTTTCGTTGCAACTTGATAGGCCCTTGTCCTTTTGGGTTTTCTAATATAAAGTTTGCTTATCAAGAAAAAGAAAAAAGAAAAAAAAAAAGGTGTATCATTGTTGGGACTTGGGAAAATTGTAAGGAAAAATGTCGTAACTTTAATAGAGTAATGAAATGACAAATTTTTCCATTAGAAGGCTACATTCTGAACAAAATCCATTTTCTTTTAAAAATCATTAATAATCTTCTTAAATTTGTGGGATTGAAATAAATATGAAACTTAGGGCCCGTTTGGTTACTGTTTCCTTCCCTGATTTATGTTCCCACTCTCAAAATTTTATGATTAATGTACAGAAACATGTTTTATTCCCAATTTTTTGCGAGTAATTTGGGATTAAGTCCTGAATTTCTTAAGAATTTTAGAAAGAAAAAATATTAAGTCCTATTCACTCCCACAAAATTAATCCCACTATCACCTCGCCGCCCATCACCACTCGCTGGCCACCACCATCCCACCGACCACTATACATTTAAAGAGAAAAAAAAAAAAACAAATGTTGCAACTAAACGCATTTCTTTGTTTATGTTCTCATAAATTAATAGAAACAATTTCAAGAGAATAATCGTTACCAAATATATTTCTATTATCTGAATACTCCAGAATGAAAACAAAATTATCATCCCAATTTATTTGGAGTAGAAATAGAAAAATAAAAACACTAACCAAACGCCACCTAAGAGACTAAATGTGTAATTTGGTATAACTCAGGCTCTACATAGATATGTACCCATAGTCCCATACTTTAAAGGACAAAAATATAATTTTTATTTTTTATTTTTTTTAACGAAGGAAAAATAAATATAATGTCCTATAGGAAGGACTTGTAAGTAATTCATTTTTTTATTGGTTCGACCAATGTGGTAACTAAATTTGAATAAGAAAATTAAGAAATGACAAAACTAGGATGTCAATGGTTCAATTTTGGTTTGGTTTCATACAAAACCCAAAAAAAAAAAGTTAAGACATATACTAAACCAAAATCACAACTAAAACCATAGTTTTTCTAAACAGTTTTAAAACCAATCCATTTAAATTTATGCAAAACCAAAACTAAAATTGCGAAACAATTTAAGATTTTTTAAGTTTATGAGAAACCAAAACCGAACACACACACACATATATATATAGATGAGAAGGATGGAATGGATTGGTTGTGGCTACAACACACAAATGAATGAAAAATCTAACCCTAACATATATATAGAAGGGATTAAAGTGTAAATACATAATACATAATATATATACATATATATGTGTGTGTGTGGGGGGGGTGGGGGGGTGGGGGGATTAAATTGTAAACACATATATAATAAAAAAATGATAGTATATATCCCATAAAAATATATTTCAGTTATGTGGCTTGGTTTTGTGGTTTAGTTTTGTAGTCATTATCTCAAAACTAAAACCAAAATGCTAATTTAAAAATCAAAATCGCAACTAATGGGCTAAAAATGTAAGCAACATAAGGAACTAAAGTTACCAAATAAGAAAATGAACTAAGCCCAAAAATGGTGGGCCGAATGCACGAATAAAGCCACATCTTATAGAAGGGAGGAATGCACGAATTAAGCCACATCCCACAAAATAATTAAAGAGAGAAGAAAATATAAAAATAAAATAAAAATCAGAGGATATGTTTAAGTTATTTTAAGGGTAAAATAAGAATTCCTTTAAATATTTCTTATTTATTTTTATGAGATATAGGAATAGCAAAAGGGTTTGTATATTGAAAAGCATCATATCACTCTTTATAGGGAGCTTCTAAATCCGTTATAGGGCAGAGGAAGACCCCGGGGAACAAGAAGAGGAAAAACCCAACGACTGTTGAACAAGAGCATGATCCAAAACTCTTGGATCTAATCGTGGAACAGGTGACAGTAGAATGTGTTGATGTCGAAAAGTAGTAATCGGTCAACAGTATGATCTAGAAAGATATTAAGGACACAAGATTACTGATGGCGCGATTAGCTTAGTGAATTCAAAAGTGCTGACGACTTCCGAACTGAGTTTCACTCGTTCACTCCGAGTACCTGCACAAAGACTCACCGAGGTTATGCTCGGTAAAGTCCCTCCGGCGTGAGTAAGTATCTGGGAGAAAAGGGCTAAAAGTGTTCTGCTGTCAGTAGAGAAGACGTACCATCGGACATTGGATGCCATGGGGTATTTATAGGCGCCAGGCTCAATTAGCACCGCGAAATTAAAGAGCCGAGCTTAGGTTAATTAACCTAATCCATTGAGTAGCCAATGAGTTAATTAACCTAATTCATTGAGCAGCCAATGAACAGATGGATTAGTGCTCTGATCATCTGGGTTGGGCTTTTGGGTCCACCTGTACAGGCCCATGGGCCGAATCCTCAGGATGGCCCGGAGAGGCCCCGAGTGTGGAGATAACGAGCAGAGGGTGCTCGAGTTCATCAGTTCGGCCCGGAGTCCACCGGCCCAAATTTCTTCACCTAGGCGAGACGATCTTCAGCTCGGCTCGAAGGGCACCCCAGCTCGGCACAAAGGGGATTTCAGCTCCCAACCCGGTCGTTTTCCTATATCAGTTGCCCCCCAAGTCCTGAGGGCGAGAGTGGAACGTAACGGGCTCGGAATTTCCAAGAAACAAACCCGTAGAGACTTGGCATCCTCTTCTAAGGGGCCACAACCTGATTTATATTGCGGTTAGATAAAAAAAACGGATGAGAGCAACCCATTTGTAGTAGTTTAGCTAGATCGGAAAGTGGAGAGAGCACGTAAAAGGACTCCAGGGACAAAAAATGGCTTCAAGAAAGCTTGAATGATTGGAAACCGGCTTGAGGGATTTGGGAGTTCGTCAGCTCGGCACACTTTCGGACCAGATCAAATTGTGCCTCTTAGAAGAAGCTTTGTGTGTAGGATATGTCCAAGTTAGGAGTACGGCAGCTCGTCAGCTCAGACATTTCCTCTGCCTTGGTCTTATTTTTGAAGGGTTGAAGGTTGAACCTTCCCCTTTTGACAATGTCCAAGCTGAGAGTACGGCAGTTCGTTAGCTCAGACATTTTCCCTGACTTGGTTTTTTTTTTTTCAATGGTTTGAAGGTTGAGCCTTACCTTATGACAATGTCCGAGCTGAGAGTACGACCGCTCGTCAGTTCGGACATTTCCTTTGCCTTGGTCTTCTTTTTGAAAGGTTGAAGGTTGAACCTTCTCCTTTTGACAATGTCCGAGCTGAGAGTACGGCAGCTCGTCAGTTCAGACATTTCCTCTGCCTTGCTCTTCTTTTTGAAGGGTTGAAGGTTGAACCTTCCCCTTTTGACAATGTCCGAGCTGGGAGTACGTAGGCTCGTCAGCTCAAACATTTCTTTTGACTTGGATTTTTTGGAAGGGTGGAAAGTTTGAGCCTCCCTTTTTTTTTTATAATGTTCAAGCTGAGAGTACATAGGCTCGTCAGCTCGGACATTTCCTCTGACTTGAACTTCTATGAAGGTTGGAAAGTTTGAGGCTCCCTCATTTTTGGATAATATCTAAGCTGGGAGTACGTAGGCTCGTCAGTTCGGACATTTCCTCTGACTTGAACTTCTTTGAAGGTTGGAAAGTTTGAGGCTCCCTCATTTTTGGATAATGTCCGAGCTGGGAGTACGTAGGCTCATCAGCTTGAACATTTCTTCTAACTTGAACTTCTTTGAAGGGTGGAAAGTTTGAGCCTCCTCCCTTTTCGATAATGTCTGAGCTGGGAGTACATAGGCTCGTCAGCTCAGACATTTCTTTTGACTTGAACTTCTTGGAAGGGTGAAAAGTTTGAGCTTTCCCCCTTTTTGATAATGTCCGAGCTGAGAGTACATAGGCTCGTCAGCTCGGACATTTCTTCTGCCTTGGATTTCTTGGAAGGGTGGAAAGTTTGAACCTCCCCCCTTTTTGATAATGTCCGAGCTAGGAGTACGCAGGCTCGACAGCTTGGACATTTCTTCTACCTTGGATTTCTTGGAAGGGTAGAAAGTTTGAGCCTCTTTGCTTCACATGTGGCATAAGGGTGACATGTGCCCCCCCATTGTGGCTCACATGGGAAGCCTATATCACAATTGTTGGATGGGCGCCACGTGGCTGTAAGCGCTTTAATCGACGCATCCACAACCGTTGGCCTGGGCGACGTTTCGTCTAGCCACATCCCCTTTTTATAAATTGGGGCCCCTGCGTTTATTTGACACTTGCGAAATTTCCACAGCTCTTCCTTCCTTCTCGGCATTGGTACCTTTTTTCTCCTTTATCCAAACAAAATGTCGGTGTTATCTTCTTCTTCTTCTTCTTCTTCTTTTTTGTCTTTTGGTTCAATCTCCAGCTCGGGGTCTGACTCCTCGGAACGGTCTTCCGCCAATTCTCTCTCATTCAAGGTGGAGCGTCGTCCTGCTCCATGAGACGCCTCGTCAACTGCCATGACCAGGAACCACAAAACGAGCAATGCAATCCAGTCATTCCTGGTCGACTGTGCAGTCGTGGTGAGCCGTGCTGACGAGAACAATGGGGCGTCTACATCACATGACACTGGAGTTGCCCCCTCCCCTCCCCCCCCCCGAAACCGTCACTATGGTGGAGATCCACACCGGCGTCTCTATACCTAAGCTACTTTGTGAAAACAAGGTGCATAACGCTGGGCCAGAAAAACTCCACATAAAAGTCTCGATCTCGAGCCCGGTGTGGAACACGAAAACGAATATGACAGAAGAGTCCATCTTCTGCTGCCGGAGTGAATACTTCTTCCTGGAGAGGGTCAGGACTATTGTTTCCAGGCCCAACGATCGGGCCTGCATGTCACTGCCTGGTTTTATGACCGTCTACAAACAATAACTGGAGACGGGTCTTCGATTCCCTCTCCACTGGTGGATCCGGGCCTTCTGTGCGGAGTACTGTTTGTGTCCGTCACAAATTGGTCCGAACGGTATAAGGGCCCTGGTGGCGTCGTACATCATCTTCCGGGCCAAGGGACTCGAGCTAAGCATTGAGCTCTTCAAGGCTCTATTCTTCTCCAAGCTAGTTCCTCGAGGCTCTGGGTGGTGCTACATCTCGTCCAGGTCAACTGTGATTGGAAGCCCCAATTCTTTTATCTTGGAGGGAGCGGTTGGCAATCCGGCCTGGAAGAAGAAGGAAAGTACCCCTCCAAATGGAATGAGGAAAAGTCGGTAAGACTGTGGTCCCTTGGGGGGGATTTTTGATTCTCGGATTTATCTTCACCTTTGCACTAATAACCTTTCGTTTGTAATTTTGGGCAGTTAAAGAAGTACCAAAGAAGAAGAGGCTAGAACTAAGCAAAAAGATCGCTGAGCAGAGGGAGAAGGTTCTGAGGACGGTCTTCAGGGACGTGAAACTCTCTGCTTGATTCTCATCGCTTTACAGTATACTAGTACTTACCACCGGATGCCTTGTCCATACCCGACTTCCCATTCGATTCAGATAACAGTAAGAAATTTATGCTTTGTCAATCCTTCATACTTGGAAATTTTATGCGTGTTACGCTCGATTCGCGCAGATATTTTTGTGTAGAATTGGATGTTGCCGGCTTGGACAGAGGAATTTCTAAATATCTTGTTGAATATTGCAGCTATGAACAAGGCAATGGCGGTTCAGAAGCTCTTGGAAAAGAAAGCCAAAGAGGCTGCCGAGGTGGCAAAGATCCCCGGTTCCGAGCACGCTGGCGGATCCTAGGCCGCCCAAACATCCCAACTTCCTCCAATGCCAGCCTGGAGCCGTTCCCCTGCTCTTCCTGGGGTCGTGATAAGAGACACCCCGCAGCCAAAGTCAGGTTCTCGTCAGTCCGCGCACACTCTGAGTGGTGACTCATCACCCCGTGCTTATAACAAAGAGAAAAGTAAGGCCCATGAGAGTAAACAGAAGAAGCACAAGTAGTCGAAGAGGGCCAAGTTCATGGTCGGGGCCTCTTTCGAGCTGACGGTTGACGATTTCTTTTTTGGGATCCCGAACACTGGGCTCCCGGCCGATTGTGCATTGCTAAGGAGCCCGGAGGTGATGCATGGCTATTTCCGCCACATCACCCCTCCCAACGACAAGAACTTGATGGATGAGGAGAGCACCGACAATCTCATGCGCTAGGCCGTTTGTGACCAGATCTCGGTAAGAACACTACTAGTTCAAGTTTCGTTTTGCTTTTGTCAATTAAATTTTTCCAAGTGTAACGAATTTGTAGCCCTCATGCAATGTATGCTTCGAATGTCGGTAGTGTTTGACCGAATCTTCGAGAGTGCGATGGATGAGTTAATGCTCAGGTCGAAAAAAAATGCGGCAGATGCGAGGGCAAACAAATGAAACGATGACCTCCAGCTCGCCACCCAAGCTCATCACAGCCTTCTGGCCAGGCACGTCCTTGTTACCAAAGAACGTGACGATTTCCAAAGACAAAAGGTCGACCTTGACAAAAAGGTAGACGAGCTGGAGAAGAGGCTGAAGAAATAAGAACTGCTCAGAGGGAAGGCAATCTGTAGAGCCGAAAAGAAGGCCGTCGAGGATTACAAATCGAGCGGAGAATTCGAGAACCTCAAATACGAGCTGGCTACAGAGTACATGGATAACGGTCATAAGGCCACGATTCGCTTTCTTCAGAGCCATTACCCAGAATTCAACTACTCAGGCGTTGGGATGGAATTTCCAAAACAGGAAGAGCTGGTTGTGGAGCGGGTAGCCAAAGGGGCTTCTCAGGAGCAAACTCGCGAGGTGGGGGCCGAAGAAGCAACCTATGAGGAGGCCGAGGGGGATGAGGACACCATCGTCGATGTTGAAGGTGTGTCCGGAGAAGAATAGGTCCCCCAGGCCGACTATTTTTGAAGACTTAAAACTTTTTGCTTGTTTTTTTTTTTTTTTTTTTTTTTTTTTTTTTTTTTTTTTTTTATGATTGTGTACATGGGCATGAACCTCAGCGATGTAAGCCCTCACTTCTTTTTTTTTTTTTTTAAATATAATACACATGAGATTTTTGAGCAATTACTTATCCAAAATTCTTTCTCGCTCCTCCCTTGTCTTTTAGGATACAGTAGGTGATTCGTTTCGATCTTCAGCCCGAGACTGAGTAAATGGGCATGAACCTTATTAATGTGCTCGGGACAGAGTTGTAAACTTTAAACTTTCAATCTTCCCAAAATTAGCACCCGTGCTGAGTCCTCATAGATCTCAGCTCGACATTCTCCTTGTAGATGTCCAAATTCATGGTTGTTCCGAGGGCATAGCTCGACCAAAAATTTATACTTGCTTATTTTTGTTTTGAAATCTTTTTGGTCAAGATTTGCTAAGGTTGTATTCACCCTGCCCCCCCAGCCTGTAGTGGGAGTAGTTTCACTACTCGTGCTATTGGCTATGATGTGGCTCGTCGGGTTAGTCCGCGATGTATCTATGTGTTCCAGAGTATTGTTTTGGTAGCATATTGTTTCTTGAAAAGCCATTATATTGATATCAAAATACATTACACTTGGCATGAAAATGAAATGATTACAAAATGACCTCAGTCCTGCAGTAGTACTGCTTGAGATGGTCGGTATTCCACGGATGTCGTAGTGGAACGCCTTCCTCTGTCTCGAGCTCGTATATGCCCGACCTTGTAATTTTGACGACGCGGTAAGGTCCTTCCTAGCTGGGGGCCAACTTCCATGCATTTTGCTCTTTAGTTGCTAAGGTGACCTTCCTAAGAACGAGGTCTCCGACTTCAAAATGACGCAGGCGCAAGCGCACTCTTCTATCGTAGTTTCGAGCTGCCCGTTGTTGGTAAGCCACTTGGCGTATTCGAGCGTTCTTTCGTCATTCTTCTACAAGGTCCATGTTGAGGGCTAGCATTGCGTCATTCGTTTGTTGGTCCTGATCCCCGATCGACGTTCAAATGGTTGGCAATTCGATTTTCGTAGGAATCACGAACTCGGATCCAAACGTCATTGCGTACGGTGTCTCTCCTGTCGGGGTTTGAGAAGTGGGGTGGTATACCCAAAAAAACGGGGTAAAGGTCCTCTACCCACCTCCCATTAGCCTTGTCGAGCCTCGTCTTCAAACCGTGCATGATTGTTTGGTTCGTGATCTCGACTTGGCCATTAGCCTGTGGGTGACCTGGTAACGCAAAGTGAGTTCGGATACCCAGGCCGAAGCAAAAACAAGCAAACAAATCGTAGTCGAATTGAGTGCCGTTGTCGGATACGATTGCCCTTCCCAAATCAGCATACCATCGATTTCCAGACGAAGTCTTGGATTTTTTCTTTGGTGATGCGAGCTAGGGGTTCGGCCTCCACCCACTTGGTGAAGTAATAAATAGAGACGACCAGAAACTTTCTTTGGCTGGTGCCCTAAGGAAAAAGGCCTAACAAATCCATTCCCCACTGGGCGAAGGGCCATGGGTTCGTCATTGGCACCATGGTCGTTGGAGGTAAATGAGGGTGGGGGCCGAAACGTTGGCACTTGTCATATTTTTTTACGAATTCACTCGCGTCCTCTAGCATTTTTGGCCAAAAATACCCTTGGCGGAGCAGTTTGTCAGCTAGAGCTCTGCCTCCCCGAGTAATTGCCACATATCCCCTCATGGATTTCTCTCATGACGTAGTCGGCCTCTTCTTGCCGTAGGCACCGAGAATATGGGTCAGAGAAGGAACGTCGATAAAGGATCCTATTCATGATGTGGTATATGGCAGACCTGTATTGCATCATCCTTGCCTCGTTGCGGTCGTTGGGTAGCGTTCCGTCTTTCAAGTATTTTTGTATTGGCTCCATCCAACTGGGATAGTAGCTGAGCTCACAGATTGGTGCCATCTGGTCGGATATCATTGTGCTTGGAGCATCTAGGTACTCAATGGGCACGCTTCGCTTCAGAGTCAATGCTATCGCTGCGGCTAGGTTTGCCAAGGCATCAGCATGTCAGTTCTTTTCTTGGGGTATTTGGGATATATGAATTTTTAAAAAATTTTCCATCAGGGCTTTGACCTTTTCAAGATATGCAGTCATACTAGAATCCTTCGCCAAATAATCTCCGTTGACCTGGTTGACGACTAGCTGAGAGTCGCAAAAGACAGACAACGTTTTCACATTAAATTCCCGGGCTAGGCGAAGACCGGCTAGCAGAGCCTCGTATTCAGCCTCGTTGTTAGTTGCTTTGAACCCCAGCCTCAGGGCGTATTTGATCTCTTCGTTGTCTGGGGCAACGAGCACTATTCCTATCCCACAATCGTTGGTGTTGGACGATCCGTCGGTGAACAGTCTCCACGTTGTTGAATCGGAATCTGTATTTGAGCTCCCTAGCGCTCCTTCCATTTCTATGGTTTTAGCTTCCGGGTTGATGGTAGGTGGCAGGTGGCAGGTGGGCTCTGGGTCCTCAGGGAATGTGAGCTCGGCGATGAAATCCGCCAAGACCTAGCCTTTAATGGCTGTCCGAGGGCGGTATTTAATGTGGAATTGTCCCAGCTCGAGGTTGTACTTCATTAATCGTCCCGAGACGTCTGGTGAATGTAAAATTTGCCTTATTGGCTGGTCAGTTAGGACGACGATCACGTAGGCTTGGAAGTATTGTTTCAGCTTTCGGGAAGCCACCAACAGGGAGTAAGCCACCTTTTCAAATTTGGTGTATCTGGTCTCGGTATCCGAAAGAATCCTGCTAGAGTAAAAGATGGGGTGCTGAACATCGGTGTCGTCCCTTACAAGAGCTGCGCTAACTATCGTTGCAGAGGCGACAATATATAAGTATAGAATTTCTCCCACCTTTGGGGTGCTGAGCAGAGGAGTAGAGGAAAGATAATTTTTAAGCTCTTGGAAAGCTGATTCACATTCTTCCGTCCACTCAAAGTTGTTGTTGCCTTTTAGCACCTTGAAGAAAGGCAGAAATTTCTCCGACGCTCGAGATATGAAGCGATTGAGGGCAGCGAGCCTCCCTGTCAGCATTTGTACTTCCTTCTTATTTCGAGGAGAGGTCATCCCGAGGATCGCATGTATTTGATCAGGGTTAGCATCGATGCCATACTGGGAGACCATATACCCTAGGAACTTTCCCACGGAAACCCCAAAAATGCATTTGTTAGGGTTGAGTTTCATGCGATGAGCCCTGAGCTTTTCGAAACAGTTGTGGAGATGTTGGGTGTGGTTAGGGGCCCGCGAGCTCTTGACTAACATGTCGTCGATGTAAACCTCTATTGTCCGCCCGATCTCTTCTTTGAACATTTTGTTCACCAGTTGTTGATAAGTCACTCCGGCGTTGCGCAAGCCAAATGGCATGACCTTGTAGTAGTATGTACCCTTGTCCGTGATGAATGATGTTTTGCTCTTGTCGGGGGGGAACATCTGGGGTGGGTGTATCGCGTGAGCAGTGGTTCCTCCAGTATTTCATTGATGAAAAGAGATCTTACCTCCAAAGAAAGCCCAGTTGGGCCCCTGGTCCCCCGGATCTGATGTAGGGATGCCTCCATTTCAGCTAGGCGTCTCTCTACCACCATTTCGACCCTTGGCAACACCTGAGCTTAGCTAAAAGTGATGCGAAGTGGTGGCTATTGTGGTGGGGAATGTGAGTCTACCTCCCACATGCGCCAGGGATGGTGGTCGGACCACACGGTATGACTATAAGCTTGGGCCGGCGGAGACTCGATACGGTTGCCTTTCCTTTGTCTTGGTGGAGGTGGCGACGGAGATCCCAAGGCCTCAGGAGGTGCTAATTCAACCTCCCTCCGATCAGCGTTATGGGCTTGGGGCCTCGGCACATGCCCATCGGAATGGATGATGCGTTCTTCAAGTCCAATCGCTTGCCCCTCCTGACCCGCAACCTAGATTGTCGAGAGACCCACTGGAGAGGCTGGTGGCAAGCAGGCTAGGACGATTTGGAAAAAGGTTTGGAACTCACCGAGCTGGCGTTCCAAGATATCGACGCGGGCTGCCTCAGAGGTCCCGGAAGTCTGCCCAACAAACTGCCCCGTGGGTAAGATTGGACCCACCGGAGTGGTGGGCTGAGTCGTCGGGCTTACAGCCCCGGATGGCGAAATGGCAGGTTGGTGGAGATGCTCCACAGGTTGAGCCAGGGGATCCGACCTCGGAGCCTTTGAAATTTTCTATACGAATGAGGGGGATGGATTACTGTTGGGGGCAAGCGCTTGGTCGGCTTAGCGGATTTCTTTTCCAGACCTTGTGATCATCAAGTCTTAACCTTGTGGGGAACTGACGATCAGGGGAGGCTTTTAGTGCGTTCCCACAGACAGTGCCAAACTATTGATGTCGAAAAGTGGTAATCGGTCAACAGTATGGTCTAGAAAGACATTAAGGACACAAGACTAATGATGGCGTGATTAGCTTGGTGAATTCAGGGGTGTTGACAACCTCCGAGTTGAGTTCCACTCCTTCACTCCGAGCACCTGTACAAAGACTCACTGGGGTTGTGCCCGGTGAAGTCCCTCCGGCGTGAGAGTAAGTATCCGGAAAAAAAGGGCTAAAAGTGTTCTAGTGTCAGTAGAGAAGACATACCGTCGGGTATTGGATGCCATGGGGTATTTATAAGCATGGGGCTCAATTAGCACCGCGAAATTAGGGAGCCGAGCTCGGGTTAATTAAACTAATCCGCTGAACAGCCAATGAGCAAATGGATTAGTGCTATGATCATCTAGGCTGGGCTTTTGGGCCCACCTGTAGAGGCCCATGGGCCGAATCCTCAAGACGGCCCAAAGAGGCCCCGAGTGTGGAGATGACGAACAGAGGGTGCTCGAGTTCGTCAGTGCGGCCCGAAGTCCGCCGACCCAGATTTATTCACCCAAGAGATACGATCATCAGCTCGGCTCGGAGGGCACCCCAGCTCGGCACGGAGGGGATTTTAGCTCCCAGCCTGACCGTTTTGCCATACTTGGGCAGATATTGACCACATGAGATTCCCCTATATCAGAATGAAAGGATGAAGATTTTGAACGAGCAAAATGCATTGTTGAGGGTACATATTGTAATTTTTCAAAATCGGGAAGATGTATGAACCAACAAAAAGTCTAAGTGATTGAAGATGAGTCCTTTTCAATGGAGGAACAACACCACAGGGGATAAAAAATGGCGAGGTGTGAATTCCAAGCTGAAGTAGAAGCTCGGGGCACATCACCTTTTGTTTCATTTATCAATGAAACACTGCCGAAAAGTAGAAAAAAAAATGATAGAAATGATTCACTACGCTCATGAGACGGCCATAGAAGTAGTAGAAAAGGTGAATTCCGACCCTTTCTTGAATGACGACAATCTTTAAAAAAAATTACATGACTCCCCCTCCTGGATTTCTCATCATTTTGGAGAATTTTAAAGGCTTAAGAAAGCTCCATATGGTCTTAAACATGTGTCTCAGGCTTAGTTTGAGAAGTTCACTATTGAGAGTTGTTGGTGTCGAAAATTGGTCCAATCACCAGTATTGTTTGGCCAATCTTTGCGAGGAGAGTTACGACTGATTTGGAGACAATCTTCGTCTTCGCTGGGGCCTCGAATCCGAGCTGCGGAGGAGTTGTCCGGCCTGATCTTCGATTTGCGATCTGCACACAAGACGGACTAGGGTGTTCTCGGCATGTTCTCTCCGGTGTGAGAATAAGAGCCCGGAGGGAAAGAAAACAGGTCGCTTGGAGAGATAAAGTTATTACCTCAACCTTTGCGCCTCTGCCAATCTGTTGGTGAAGCCTCCTATCTATAGGCCAGGAGGCGATTAACATTCTGGAGAATTAAAGCCTTAAGCTCGATTATCCGCAAATCCATGAGGTGCGTGGGGAACACGACGAATTAGAGTTATGGGCTTGAGGCCTTGGGCCCTTTGTTTGTTGATAGAAAAACCCATGGTCGAAGCCTGTTAAGGGTGGCAGGCAGGCGCGGGCACTGAGGTGTAGGCCGGGACGTGCGCACCGACCTGTCTTGCTGCAACCACATCAAAGGAAATTCTTGCTTGGTGATGACAAGGTCCTCAATCGTTGCCGACCTGAGGAGTCATCCGGGCTGTCTATTTACCGGGCCCATCAGGTCGTTTGATGATGTGGCACTGGTGACATGACAGTTCTGATCCAGGTTGCGGACACGTCAAGGAGGTTGCAAATAATAATGGTTGTGCTCTTTTTATAAACTGTACCATAGTGGTTCGTATTCTACTCCCTTTAGATGTTGATGACATGATTGTAATTGGTGTTGATGTTGATGGAACTGCAATATTTAATTAAAAATTATCTCGTCATATTGAAATGAAGTATTGGGGGCTCTACGCTACTTTTTGGCATTGACGTTGTATTTTCTCCAAAATGTTATCCACTCTCACAATAGAAGTATGCAACTGACATTCTTGACCGTGCTCATCTCACTGATACCAAAACAGTTCATACTTCTCTAGAGGTAAATGTTCAACATTCACTTTCTAATGGTAGCTCTTTGCCAGATCCTACTTTATATCGTATTTTTGTTAGCAATTTGGCATATCTAAGTATTACTCACCAAAGCATTACTCAAGCTGTTCACATCGTCAGTCTATTTGTTATTTTTCCTACTACAGTTTATTGAGTTGGTCTTTGTATCATGCAGTGTCTTCAAGGCCCTCTTTCAGAGTTTTTTACTTCCACCAACCTTATCATTGGAATTGCATGCATACTTTTATGCTGATTGGGCCAATGATTATATAAATCGTAAATTTGCCACTAATTTCTATGTATTTTTGGGTAATTCTCTTAGTTCTTGGAAAAGCAAGAAACAAACTATGATTTCTAGATATTTCACGAAAGCTGAGTATCGTATAATAACACTTGCTACCACGGTACCACCGAAATAGTTTGGTGACGTTGATTACTTACAAATATGAGTGTTTCTGTTTCTCATCCTATTCCTATGCATTGTAATAACAAGATTACCATTCATATTACTCAGAACCCAGTCATTTATGAACGAATTACTAAACACATTGAAATTGATTGATATCTCACTCGTTATCATCTACGGTATGTCACTATTTGACCTTTTCTCTTCTTCCATTCGGATTGTCCACTTATTTACTAAACCTATTCTATTTTATGTTTTTGTTTTTATTTGGTACTCTCATCAGAGTTTGATTGGGGATATTAGAAATCATTATATTTAGTATTAAAGTGCATATAGGTAAATGGTCAACTAAAACCATGCACCAAAGGCAGCATATTTATATACTACACTCGATCCATTCTGTAAATACGGGGGGTGGAAAAACAGAAAAGCATTACAGAAAATCACAAAACCTCACCTTCACGGCTTCACCATGGCGGCGGCGGCGGCGGCGCCTATTTCTGCGGCTTCTTCCAGAGGACTCCGATCCTCTTGAGCACGTTCCCATTTTTCTTCTTCAGCAAATCCTCGTCTTCCATTTCGTCAGAATACGGCGAACCGAACTTACCTGTCGCCGGACTATTGTTGTTCTCCAGTGATCTCGTTCTCTCTATGAATTTCCCGTTGTTCTCCATCGAAATCATAGCCGCAGCCGCCTCTGCCGCCTTCCTCCACTGGTCGGACTGCACCTTCAGCCGCCTCAACTCCGCCTCCATTTCCGAATTCACCGTCTGAGCTGCCTCCAGCTGCTCCGCCGCTCTCGCCGCCCTCTTATTGCTCTTCTCCGCCTCCTCTTTCAGGTAACCGATCTTCATAACCGCCTCTCTCTCTGAAACCCTAGCTGCCTCCAGTTCGTACACAACCTCATCGTTAACTCCCTTCTTCTTGATCTCGTTTTCCTCCAATACGATCAATTTCGCCTTCAAATTCTCGATCTCTTCTTTCGATTTCTTCAGCTCGTTTTCGAGTTGACATTCTCTAGCGCCCGATAGAGTGTTCTCCAGCCTCGTGCTTAGCTCTTCGTTTTCCTCTGTAATACACTGCACTTCCGTCTCCTTATCCATCAGATTTGCCTTCAATTCATCGATATAAGCGCTCGATTTCTTCAACTCCGCTTCAAGCTCAACCTCTCTGATTCTCGATTTCGATCTTAGTTCCTCCACTGATTCATGAGCGGTTTGAATCTGAACCGTACTCCGATTTTGTTCTTTGTGGAAATTGATAGATTTGAGCTCCGATTCATTATTAAAATCAGCCCCAAGTTTCTTCACGAGCTCTTCCAATTCGTTCACCCGTGCCCTTGATTGCTCCAACTCCATAAACACAACATCATAAGACTCCATAGATTTAACACCATCAGATTTGAGGTTTTCAACCGTCTTTTTCGCGGTTTCAAGTTGAAGAAGAGTTTCATCGACCAGAGAACGCGCATTGCTCTCCGATTCCTTGCAATCCCTCAGCTGATTCTTCATCTCCTCCAACACCAGAAGCGTTTCATTCAGGTTTTGTTTCACATTATTGAGCTCAGCTTCAGCTGATTCTGCTTTCTTTTTGTGTTTAGCCTCTGATTCGGATACGATTTCGAGCTTAGACTTGAGTTCTTCAATCTCATTTAGAGCAGAAGCTAATTGCGATTCATTGGAATTCGCTTGCTCGAACTTGGAAGAAAAATCCAAAAGCTGTTTTTTCGATTCTTCAGCTTCTTCCTCGGCTTTCTTCTTCCATGATTCCAATAAATTTAGCTCTTCCTTTGCTTTTTTCAGATCTTCTTGAAGTTTACATACCTCTGATTCTAGCTCAGGAACCCTACTTCCCCTCTTCTTCTGAAGCTATCACAAAAATGAAATCTTGGAATTAGAATTGAAAACGGATGAACTTTTTAGGCCGCGTTTGGTAGGGCAAAATTTAAATCTTGGAATTAGAATTAGAAATAAACGCATGTGAAAATCCAAACCACCAATGGCAAACTTTTTCGTTCATTTCTATTTTCGTTTCCAAGACTCCAATTTTGCGCTACCAAACACGACCGTAGAGAATTGAGCCCATGTTTATATGGAAATTTCACGTGATCAACAATACGTAAATGTTCATTAACTATTAGATTCCTGTCTTACGTTGATCACTTAAATTTTTTTCATTCATTTCTATTTTCGATTCCAAAACTCCAATTTTGCGCTACCAAACATGACCGTAGAGAAATGAGCCCATGTTTATAGGGAAATTTCACGTGATCAACAATGGGTAAATATTCACTAACTATTAGATTCCCGTCTTGAATTGATCACTTAAAATTGTTCATACCTCCATATAAATTAAAGGACTTGACACTATATGATTTTAAATTGAAACCTCTTATAGAAATTTACATCTCGTCTCTCATGGACAAATTATTCTTACAAACCGGGTATTATATTTAAGCGCGGGTGTTACATTTTTCGTCTCACATCGATCACTTAAAAGTGTCCAAACTAGTCAAAAGAATTACTTCCCTTGACATCATATGGTTTTAAGTTAAAACTTCCTAATATTAACGATTGGAACCATCAAAATGACAACTATTTTGCTCATTTCTAATTCCAATTCTAGGACTCCAATTTTGCGCTACCAAACGTTGCCTAGTAAAATAAGTCATGTTTATACGAACGGAAACCATGATGAACAATGTTTAGGTGTCGATAAGAGTACCTCAGATACTGGGCTCCTAGGGGACTTGCGTTCAACGACTTTAGGGCTTCTATCTTTTGGCGTCCTAATTGCTCGGTTTGAAGAAGAAGAAAAAGACGCAACATCAAATTCAGGTGTCTTCAGTTTACGTACAACTCGAGGAGAAACCTTTTGAGCTCGAGGAGAAATCTTTTGAGGTACTTCTGAAGAAATTACTGTTCGAGGAGAGACCTTCACATTCACTTCCGAAGAAGAATTATTTTTGCTGCCAAAAAAAATAAATCAAGTCATTTGTAACACATTAAGTGCTCTTAGAATTTGAGCATTTGAAAATTGGGAGGGAGGGGGGAGGAAGGCTTAATTGCACTTTGTACCTATGTAGTTTGCATGAAATCTCATCATGCCCTCTGACGCTTATATATATATATATATATATATATATATATATATATTAAAACCGCATTTTAATCCCAACAATTAAATCATAAATAAATCGAAGCGTAAATTTACGAGTTAAAAAAAAAAAAGGCGCCCTAGACACACCAAATCGTAATTTAGTTGGCCCAAATCAATTGATGTTGGACTTTAAACACCGGTTTTAGGCCTCTAAACTGTCTGCCAAACTGATACTATTCACAAAATCTCATCTAAAAATGAAGCATAAAAGAAGATGCAACTATATATTGCTTACTCTTTACTACTACTTCAGATGGTCCAAAAATAAAAAGGTCCCCCCATTGGCATAGTAAGCCCCAAGACAAAAGGCAGAACATGGGGGAATTAAAGAACATACACCATTGGAATAAAAAAAACTCCCAGAAGCTGCTAAAAATCAAGAATTCATTATTTGTCTTTAGTGGAAATCTTAGGTGTGTCTGGACAAGCTTACCCGCATCTCAATTAATCACCCTTCTCGCGGGCGATCCTAAAAGCATTCAGGAAAAATTCAAGATTTGATGCATGAAGTACTCCCAAGAGTACTTGGGAGTAGTTGACAAGGAAAAGAGATACATCCTCTTACCAACCGGATTAACCCTATTGAGTATCTATAAAGAAAATCTTTCAATATACTGAGGAAGGTGATAAGGCAGTGTTTGGTTTCATCTCAAAAAAGGTTTTTTTTTACTTCCATAAATGGAAGAGATAAGGTTCATAAAAGCCATTTTTGTTACCTTGCCTTTGGAGTCTGCATATCTTCAGCTTTTAATATCACCACCAAATAAGAATGGCTTTGCTCTTTCCCTTCTTCAATGCTCCCTGACCCACAACAAAAAAAATTAAGAGAGAGAGAGAATCCAATGTGGATTCATAAATGGAGGGGGGAAGAACAGAATACATTCAGGCATACCACCAGCTAAATTCAAAAGTACTGTCTAGTTTGGACCCAAAAAAGAAAAACAGACAGGATATTTAAGGTTGTCAAAACCTTCTCTCTCTAGCTTTACCCCCATAGCCATAATCAATTTCCAGCGGATCAAGCATGGTTGACGCTATTATGGTGATCACGAGAAATGGGAACACAAAGAAGTGAAAACAGTTTTTACCCCATTTTTGGAGTCGTTGCAGATGTGAATTGACACAAAAACCACTCACTACACGACAACCTCAGGGTTGACCGATAGGGGTATTTTGGTCAATTTAGGAACCCCACCCTCCATTTTTGCCGTGATTCAGGGCACTGGTGGTGGGTACTGGGTAGTGGTCTGTTTGGTATATGGGGTTTGAAATTTGTGACAAGCTAACTACTACAGAGTAGTTAAAAGAGAAAAAGAGAAGAGTGTAACAAGTGGGGTGGGGGTAGAGAGGGAGAGAGGGGAAAATCTAGATAACCCAAAAGGATTGCCAAAAAGATATTTGCAGATATTAGCTCATATCAATAGAAGAGAGAGATTTTAGAGAGAGAGAGAGCGCGCTTTTGTTAGAGGGCCAAAGAGAGAGAGAGATTGCCAGAGAGAGAGTGAAACTGTTGGAGAGAGAAATTCTTCGAGAAAGATTGTTAGACTTAGGGTATGTTTGGTTAGAGGTAAAAAATTAAATGAAAATTAAAATAGGCAAAGAAATGTTTGGTTGGAAATAAAAAAGAAAAGAAATATAAGGTGAAATGATTTTTTTTCTTTTTAAATTTAGGAGAAAATAAAATAATAAATTAAATAAAAAATATATATATATTTTTTTTAATACACAAATATTATTTTTTCTCTTTCTAATTCTTTTCAATTAAATATATTAAAAAAATAAAAAAATTATTAATTGTAAAAAAAATTATTTTTTCTAGTATTGTTTGGTTTGGAAGATAAATAAAAAGATAAAAATAATTTAATTTAATATAATTTATTATTTTATTTTTATATATTTTAAAAATAAATTAAAAAATTAATTATTAAGAGTATAATTGTAATTTGAATATAAAAAATTATTTTCTTCTCTTTTTCCTCCTAAAATTGGGAGAGAAAAAAAATTTGTCTCGAAATTTATATTTTATTCTTTCCATTTTTATTTTTTTTCTATTTTCTTTTCATACTAAATACAATTTTTTTTTATTTCTCTTTTTATTTTTTATTCCCTTTTTATTTTTTATCCATACCAAAACAATACCTAAGAAAATGAATTCAATAGCGTAAGAACTAAGAAATTACAGGAAAAATAAATAAAAAAATCACTTGTGCTTTATGGCGACGGAGCTTTTCTGTGAGATTCGGGTTCACCTTTTCAAAAAACCAAAAAGGCTGCAAAAATGTAGCGTAAAGCTCTGCAATTGCGACCTAACACTCTTTGTTTTCTTCTGTATTTACACAAACCCAAAAAGAATCTCAAAAGATAGCATCATTAGGACGCAACAAAATCATTCTAATAAAGATATTATAATCATCGAAGAAGATGATGAAGAACAAGAAAAAAGAAATGTTGGGTAATTTTTAGCATCTCTCAACCCGAAAAAAAAATCTTTGATGTGTGATAAATTCAACAATCTCTCTTTTCACATGCCGGATCTCAAAACGTCTTTTTAGTGGATCAAAGATATAACACGAACTCTAATACCAATATAGGATGATCTTGACCACAAAATCTTTTGAATAGAATAGATTTACATGTCGGAGCTCAAAAAATCTTTTTAATAGAATAAACCCAACCCCAAAAAGTACTTTCTGGGATAAAACCAAAAAAAAAAAAAAATCACCTCGAGAAGATAAAGAGAAAAGCATGAAGAGAGACAATGTGGGTTTAGAATCAATCTTACCGAGAAATCCTTGGGCGAAGTACAAAGAGAGAGGTCTGTGAGCTTTTTAAATTCTCAGAAGCAGCAGCAGGAAGAAGAAGAAGACGACGCCATTACAGGAGAGCTGCTACAGGTCCTGGAGAGGATAAAGCCAGTTCCCGAGGTCACCTTCGTCTCCTTTCCCCTTTCTAGAGAGAGAGAGAGAGCAGGGAATATATATATTTCATATTAGGCCAATAGGTGGGGTGGGGTGGCGTGGGGGTGGCAGGGGCAGGGGTGTTTGTCGTTTTACAAGAGCGTGTACACAGAGATTGTGGCTAAAAATTCAAATAAACAATCAACAAGTTCATATTAAAGAAAAGAAAAAACTTTAAATATAAGGCTCATGTATTTTGGCAAAAAGAAGATTAAACCTGGTTTAATTATTGTTGTTCCTAGACCAGACAGGTAACGGTCAGATTTAGGGGATCCCAACTCTCTTTCTCTATCAGTTCAAAACAAAAAAATAATTTCACTCTTCACCATAAGACAGACACATTTATAACTACTGAGCGTCTTTTGAGAATGGGTTAGCCACGTTGAGTTTCTATATGCTATTGGAGCCATGTTTTTTATCTAATTTTGGACATGTTGAATTCCATATCAATGTTGGGCTCTCCGATATCCATTTGCAGTGATTTATCAAAATTCACCATGCGTATGAGGAGGTGTATTGAATTCCACATTGATGTTGGGCCCTTAGATATCCGTTCGCAATAGTTTGACAAAGTCCACACTGCGCGTGAGAGAACATGTTTAATCCCACATCGTTTGTGTTATTTGATCCCAAGTCATACATAAAACCTAGGTTAATCCTCCTCTTTTAAGAGGTCTTTTGAGAGTAAATTAGGCTCGTTGGGTTTTTACAATGATTTTAAGTTTGAACCTCCTAATATGGTATTAGAACTAGCTTAAGAAAATCTTATATGATTGTTCCTGATTATTTGAATGTTTATCTTCTTCTTTTTTCTAGTTTGTTTGATTGCATCATGTGCAAGACGGAATTGTATGTGTCGACGGGTGTTAGAATCTTTCACCAAATTTGTGAGATTTACCAAGATAATATATATAGAAAATGAGTTATTTCATTTGATAATATATAATTTTAAATTGAGACATTTTAACAATACTTTTCAAACAAACTAGAAAAAAAAAATGTTGTATTTTTAACTTCCTCTTTTGCTTTGAAAAAAAAATTATAGAGTTAATTACACTTTGTTATCTTGTGGTTTGACCAAATTGCATCTTACACCTCTGTAATATTTTCGTCAGTATTTATTCTCTCATAGTTCAGATTTAGGTGCAACGGTAAAATAATTAACAGAATTTCATGAAATGATAAATTTATCCGTATACCCGACCCGACCCGACCCAACTCGACTGAATAGAGAAAATGAAGATAAGAAAAAAAGATAAAACATATATGAAGGCACCGTTTGGTTAGTGTTCCTATTTCATTCCATTTCATCCCATCTCTGGATTTTTGGGATTGATGTTTGAAAATGTATTTGGTACAAAAATTTTGTTTGCATACCATCTCAAAATTTAGGGATTTGATTGGGATTGATTCTTGAATTATTTAACAGAGAGTGAGAAGCAAAAAATTGTTTTTTTTTTTTGGTTTCCGTTCTTTTCATTCCCAACATAGGACACGCTCGTCATTTTTTAAAATTTTAATGATACCCTTGTTCAAACTTCGTCCGATTCATTCTCCGTGTAAGTGCTCCTCTCTCTCCATTGGCGACGGCAACGGCGATAGAGACGAGGTACGCTCTACCTCTTCTATGTCTCTCCATCTTTGCCTTTATTTCCCTCTCTACCCAGTCCACTTGCGATTTGGTTGTGGAAAAACCATTTTTTTTTCAGATCTACAAAATTTGGCCCCAAATCTATGGATTTTTCTCTTGAAATCCATTGATTTGGGGAAGTTTATTCAAATTTCACTGAACTAGAGATGTTTTTGTCCAATGTCAATTGCGATTTCTTTCTTTTTAGGGTTCCGATTTCTGCTTCTTTTAGTGTTCCAACTTTTGAACTTTTATATTCATATATTTGAGTAGTTGCGTAAAACATATGAATCAATCCGAGAATAATCCAGTCGTTCTTCTCCATGGTTTTGACAGATCTGGATTTGGATTATTTGTGATTTGTAGTTTTTTTAACTGATTTTTTTAAGAAGAAATATGTTCACAATGTTTCTGCAGTCTATTAAGTCCTTTTTTTTTTTTTTTTTCTTATTTTCAGCTCCTGTTTAGAATGGAGATACACACTTCCATTGCTTGAAAAGATTGGGTTGCAGGCCTGAGCAGTTGACATTCTTGGGTGGGGTTTCTCCGATTTAGGTTATTTTTCCCTTTTTTTTTCGCATCCATTTATTTACATTTTAATTGATGTGATTTTTCCTTTCTCGGTTTTTCATTTATTCGCCACTCGTTGTATTTTTTAAGGAGTCTTCCAAGGTGCAATATGGCTGCTCTCAATACTCTCGGTATCGAGGACGTGGATAAATATATGTAATCGATCGATATGATCACCAACAGTGTGCCGTTTAGGATTAGTTTTTATTTGTTGTGGATGTAACATAATATTAGTTCTTATTCTATCACTTGTATTTATTTCTATTGTACTAATTATTTGGATATATTGTAAAATATGTATGGTATTTATATTTAATATGTCAGTATTTTTTAGATATTTATTTTTAATTGATGTTTATTTTTTTGAATTTAGTGTAATTTGATATTTTATTAGTATACATTAAAATTAAAAAATAAAAATAAACAATTGTTGAGAAAAAAAATATTTGTTAGAAAATATGTTAAAAAAAAAATTATTTTTTTGATCCTGGCCTTCACAAGGCAGGGATAATTTTTTTTTTTTTTTTTTTCATCATCTATCTATCTCGGCCTTCACAAGGTTGAGATACTCGTCTGGCGTAAATAAGATAAAATTGACCCTCTGCTAGTAATTTTTTTAAAAAAATATATTTATTTAGTAAACAACTCTACATTTAACTATTTTTCTCTCTAAATATAACTATGTAAGAGATAAAGTGCTCTCTCTCTCTCTATCTAAATGTCTTTTTCTTTCTGTATAAGTATGATTGTATGATTATGATATGGGTATGGGTTGTGTACAGAAATGGGGTCCAATTGCTTTTTTTTTTTTATTATTATTATTATTATTATTTAATTTATAGAAATTGAAATTTCGTAGTATAAAAACTTCTTCTGTTTCTTTTTTTCATAATTTCAAATTTTACGATTCACTATTTACTCAATCCATTTCATAATTTCTTTAACAAAATCTGATAATTTTAATCACTGAGTATCATAAAAGTAACTGTATTTTTTTTCCATGTAAAAATTGCAGTGAGTTTTATGTATAACAATAGCTTTAAAATTCTAAAAAAAAAAATATTGTAAGGCGCAGAATACATGGATAAAAATTTTGAATTCTTAGACTATTTAATAAGAATCCCTTAAATGAATTAATTCTCTTAATTATATTATGTTTTGGTTACACAATAAAAAATATTCAAAATAACATAATAATTTTTTTTATATAATTTAAATATTTTAATAATTTCATAAATTAATTTATTGTTAAATAATGTAGTTCAAAAATTGAAAAATAACTAAACAAAACCTTATCTTTTAATTCTTAACGGAGAAAATAACTAAACAAAACCTTAATATAAATATAAAATTGTTATTTTTCAATTTATTTTGAATATTTTTTATTGTGTAACCGAAACATAATGTAATTAAGCGAATTAATTTATTTAAGGGATTGTTGTCAAACTTAAAATTTTTATCTATGTATTTTACGCATTACAATATTTTTTTTTTAGAATTTTAAAGTTACTGTTGTACATGAAATTCACTCTAATTTTTTATGGAAAAAAATACAATTACTTTTTATGATATTCAGTGATTAAAATTATCGGATTTCTTAAAGAAATTACTGTAGCAAATAGATTGAGTGTATAGTGAACCACAAAATTTGAAGTTACAGCAAATAAAGAAAAAAAAACTTTTTATACTAGAAAATTTCAATTTCTATAAATTAAATCAAAAAAAAAAAAAAAACAATTGGACCCCATTTCTGTACACAACCCATACCCATATCATACAATCATACTTATACAGAGAAAGAGAGAGACATTTAGAGAGAGAGAGAGAGAGAGCGCGCCTTATCTCTTACATAGTTATAAATATAGAGAGAAAAATAGGTATATGCACAAAGAGAGTGCCTCATCTCTTACACAGTTAGAGAGAGAGAGAGCGCTTCAAATTTGTAGTTGCGAATTGAAAACTAGTTATTTAAACCCAGGGTTTCGAACCCTGGATTTAGCTTTTTCTAAGAAAAAAAAAATTCGATATTCGGTATTGTGAACCTTGGATATCTGGAATTTTATTTTTTTAAACCCGAGGTTAGTAACCCCGGGTTTAAGTAATGGGGCGTTGTCTACCCAGGTATCCTGTGTTGTGTAAAAAAGTTGAAAACCCCTTGTTTTTAGAATTAAAAAAACATAAATCATTTATTAGGTAAACAACTCATACTTAGGGCAAAAATCATTTATTAGGTAAACAACTCATACTTAGGGCAATCTAATAAAGGGTTAAATACATTTTGCTCATTTTATCAAATTATACTTTATGTCACAAGGTTAAAAATTTTAACACAAATTTCTAACAAAGTGATGGCTTGATCGTTGGCCCAATCAGTCAGTCACATTTCTACAACATTTACACAACAGAATACACCGAAACAGACAATATAACGCACCCACGCACGGCACAACTATGATTACGGGTAAAACCCTACCTTATATTAAACTCAGGAACAAAGAACCAAATGTCTTACAATTTCGGTATACAAATTCATAGGAAACAATTATCTAACCAAAATCAGACATTACAAACAGGTATTTATACAAAACAGTTAACATCCCCAACTGTATAGGCAAGAATTTGCCATATGTCAAGCCCACAAATGGGCAGTTTGCCAGCCTGATCTGTATGGAACTTCCCATAAATGCCCATAACTGTCATGAGACTTCCAGAATCTTACAGCTTCCATGAGTTGAGTCTCTAGCTTAATGTTTTTGCATACTACCCGTTGTGTCTTCGTGTTCCTATTCACCGTTTTGTTTTCTTGGTCGTGCCGACGGATGGCGACGCCTCGTCATACCGCCCGATTGCCCAAAACGTGCCATGCGCCCACATTTTATCACATTAGCTTGGCTTCATGCACAAGCTGGTCCTCGTGAATGTCGATCCTAGCGTTGCGCCTAGGATCAACGTGTTTCATTTCAATGTGCCCGATGTCCGCTCACACCGTCCAGCGACGCTGTTGTGCCACGCTTGCCAATGCTTTCCGTCTTGTCTCCACATTGTCATCCAGCATTGTTCCATTTAGCTAAGTTAACAGAGTCCGATTAACCTGGCAGGGACGTTGGGTGTGACATGATACCAAAATCCAACCCAACGTCCTATCCCAATCTCAAGGAGCTGACACTTTATATCTCTCTAATGAAATTTCTTTAAACTCGGAGTTAGTAACCCTGAGTAACCTGTGTTGTATAAAAAAATTGAAAACCCTTCATTTTTATATTATTTTCTTTTTAAAAAATCATTTATTAGGTAAACAACTCATACTTAAGGGCAATATAATAAAATGGTTAAATACATTTTGCCGATTTTATCAAATTATACTTTATATCTCTCTAATATTTTCATAACACTTATCCCATGTGATTCACATTTATATAAATGGTTAACTAATTAAGAGTTACTTTGCACTCGGTGAGACCAAATTTCACTTTGCACTCCTATGATATTTTTGGAACTACTTACACCCTATATTCTTAGTACTTTGGTGCAACAGATAAAAATTTAACAGAATTAAAAGTATTTTTGCAATTTCACTTAAAAAAAATAAAAATAAAGATATGTTTGATAAAAAAAAAATAAGTGCTTAAAACTTATTATATTAAGTACTTAATTAATTAAGTTTGTTTGATGAATGCAGTTAGTATTACTTAATTAATTAAGTTAACTTAAAATTAAGTCAAAATGTGAAGAAAAAATTAAGCCAAGGCCCATTCACTTATTTCATTTTGTTTAATGCACTTCACTTAAAAAAATTATATTTTGACCATTTTACCCTTGATCCCTATGAGAGTTTAATTATGGTTAAGTTTAATTAGAGTTAGGCTTAATGAAAATTTGATTAACTTTGGATTATTTTAGGGTTTTAATTTTATTTTATATTTAAATTATTGTTATAATTTAATTTAAGTTATCAAACTGCATAAAAAAAAATATATTATATATTTTTGGGTTAATTTTTTTTTTAAAATGACACCCTGATTTTATTGTTTTGGTCTCAATTTTTTTTCTCCATATTATCTTGATTCAAAGGTAATTTTGTAAATTAAATAATTTTAACATACAAATTTTGTACTTATTAAACAAAAAAATAATAATTTAACACTTAAATTTTCAATACAATTTTATCAAATAACTTTCTAATATTTTTAGCACTTAAAATTTCAGCACTTAAAATTAAGTACTTAAATTTTCAGCATTTAATTTTTAAGTAGTTATCAAATATGCTAATTTCGACATTTTATGCTTATTAATTCAGTGGAGTCTATTAGACAAAATTTTCAAACTTAGGGTCAAAATGTCACGACCTGTCCCGGACACTCGTCATTCTAGGGCCGGCGTGACGACAACAAGACATCACCTATTACATTCAATCAACTAACACATTACAATATGTATACAATACTATACAATTCACTATAAAGGAGATACATAATCTCTCATAAGGTTCACCTCTGACAACTCAACTCAATACTCTCAAATGACTTTACCTAGTGCCAGTAGGGGACTGACTCCTATTTGCTTCACCTACGAGTGTACTGCCTTCTTAATAAAAATATTTTATAACAATAATAATTCATTCTACAACATCTAAATGGATCAATCAGAAGTATGTAAACATCACATAGCTAGTAAAAATCTCCATAATTTAAGCAGTGAAAATAAATCAATAAATATAAGTTCCATTCAAACCCATCTAGTATAAAATAATACCAATCACCATAATAAATCACCCAGTATAAGTTAAAATACCAAATCTCAAAACACCCCTCTACCACAACACACAATAGCTAACCATAGTGATCGTTTTAACCTCACGATCGGGAGTTGCAACGGTACCGTACCATCCGTAGGATATGCCTTCCTACGAACACCCATCACTCCGTCGAAGCGGATAATTACTGTGCAGTATAATCACCACTCTGCCGAAGTAGATAAATCACCACTCCGCCGAAGCAAATAACATCACTCTGTTGAAGCAGATAAACACCACTTCGCCGAATCGGATAAATATTATGGCATCGTCAAATCAATAACATCATCATCAAATCACAATGTAATGATATCTTCTAATCAACATCGTCAGATCACACATCTACCTCTCTTTTCCAAAATCTACTTTTTATCCGAAAATCATATTTCTCACTTTTTTTTAAAAGAAAATGTCTGATTTTACCAAAATCACTTTTTCACTCTTTATTTTTAGAAAACCATACATGTTTAAAAAAATAGATATCTTCCACTTTCTTTTAAAACCACCAAATCCAACGAAAAACTATTTTCACCTTCCTTTCGAAAACCATTGTAATCTCACGAAAATCCATTTTTCAACTCACCCAAAACCTACTTAATCCACAAAATTTTAAAAACATCTAATGTAAATACAACCATTTTCTATCATATATAGATATAAAAATAGTTTGGCAAGAAGACAGTACATTCACCTAGATGTCCATTTCCGTAAACTCTTACCCACTATCCTTTACCGGTACTCTTGTGCCTGCGAACCTAATAAGGACAGGCCTAAATTAATATTTTATGTAAACATAACTAAATCAGAAATTGTAGACTCCAAATTTTGTAATTTCCTATTCGCCACGCTTTAATATAAAATTTACTATATCGATCTATTTCCTATCGCCATTTTTCAATTTAGACACTTAAATACATATATTAAGGAAGTTCGAAATTCTACCTTTTCCAAAATTATTTGAGGGCTGCAAAATTGGATCATTAATTTTTGTGGGATAGTTTGTGCAAATTCCCCCCTCCCTTTTTTTTTTGGTCCTTTTTCTTTTTTTTTTTCTCCTTCATTTTCCCACGTTTTCTCTTCTTCCTTTTTTGTTTGCTGTTTCGGTTCCTGTTATAGCCCCGACCAACCACCCTTCGATCACGCCACCGCCTGCCGGCCATCCACAACCAACCACAACCACTTACAACTGCACACATCACATACAAACGCAATCCAAGCACAGGAGCACACACATACCCCAACAGTTTCACACACACCCACTTCTCTCTCTCTCTACACTCCACTCCGGCAACACCCCACACTACCATACACACACAACATATGAACAACCTCTACCCATACCCACAACTAAACACTCATGGCGGTCCAACGACGACGGCCGAGCGGCATCCTCACACACCACGTCCGAACCACCGTCGGACCAAACCCCCCCATATACACCAACACCGGACGACGAGCAGCAATACACACCCATTTGCTGTCGAACGGAACACTCACACTTACACAGCGGCACCCACACACCGCCCACCTGAAATCGTTGACGAACTATCCTCTCTTTCTAACCCACCACCCGCAACGACTCCGGCGAGCACTCCCACGCTCTCCAGTTTCCTCACAGCCGAACGGTGACACCGCCAGCCACTTCCTTCTTTTTTTCTCTCTCTTTTTTTTTTTTTTTTCTCTTTTGATTTGTTTCTCGATTCTTCCTCTCCCTCTCCATCTGTATATATGTATAACTGTATATATATATATATATATATATATATAGAGAGAGAGAGAGAGAGAGAGAGACAATGCACACTGACTCGACTCCCTCTCCATTCTTCTTGATCATTCGGTTCTTCTCCCGACACACGCACGATTACACACACACACATATATATATATAAAGATATAAAATATCTTTTTTGTAATTACACTAACCCCCCTTCTTTTTAGTTAGGATATTAATTAAACTCATATTCTACTTTCAATTCATCTGAAAATTACAATTCGACCCCTTAAAATTTTAAATCACACAATTAATATCGCAATCCACCCTGATATTTTTGAGATATCTTAAAATGCGACTAAAATTGTTCGTATACAAAAATCGGGGTCTTACACAAAATGTTGTTCCTTACAAACTCGCCCTCTTTTCCTTCCCCTGTTCATCACTTCTCCTCCTCCCCCTCCCCCCCCCCCCCCCCAAAAAAAAAAAGGGGCGCTTACCAGATGGTCCTTAAAGGAGGAAAAAAACTACAGTATAAATATTTTCCAAAAACATATTACCAAATAGTCTTTTTTATTTTTTGGACAATTTTACCCCTGCGTTACTGTTCATCCTAGATCCATTACGAAAAAACTCATCATCGCAAATTCAAATCCATCATTTAATCAACAAAAAATAGAGAGATTTATTACATAAATCTGTGCAGAAACTTCATCAAACACATCGATTTGAAAAAATCCGAACAGATGATGAAAGACGGTATTTTCATACTGCCAAATCTGTGTTGAATATAATATCATGTTATATTCAACATGATATCATTCTGTTTGAAATCATGATAATTCTTAAAAAATACGAAAAATATTTTGAAAAAAATAAATAATGTTTGTAAATTAAACATTATTGAATATAACACGATCGCGTTATATTTCAATATGGTATCATGTTGTATTCAAATGGAAAAATGAATACAACAAATCAACATCATGTTGAAAATAACATGATGTTATATTCAACATCACATATTATCACAAAAACACAAAACAATTACAACAAAACTCTTTCCAAAAATTAATGCATTGCATTAAGAAAATAACATTATGTTATATTCAACATCACATTATTGCATAATCAATTCAAAAATCTTGATCCACGCAATTAGAATCTTGGAAACTCCACAAATATTCGGATCAGTGTGATGTTGAATATAACATCATGTTATATTCAACATCACACTGTTACACAATCTATTCAAAAATCTTGATCAACGCAAATTCCTTTGAAAATGCCCGTCAATCCTCGTCACAACAGCCAATTTCTGCCCGCCGAACTTCGCCCAACCCAGCGACAATGAAGACGAAGCTTGAAGTTGATTATGAAGCTCACGGGAGGGCAAAACCATCCAAGAAAAAAAGCTTACTTAAAAAACAAGACTATTTGGTAACAACTGTCGCCTACCATAGGACTATTCGGTGCAAAAAAAAAAACACATGTAAGGCTATCTTGTAGTTTGAGCCTTTTAACTAGACTATATGATAATTTTCCCAAAAACAAATCCCTATTCCGGCGACGGCGACCCCATCCCCCCTATTTGTTCATGTTCGATGACATCTCTCACTCTATTCTCTCTCTCTCTTCCCCTATTTCACTCCCTACCCCCGCTCCCCTCTTCCGGCGACGGTGACCCCCTCTCCCCTCCTTGATCCTTTTCGACAACATTTCTTTCTCTCTGTTCCACTCCCCACCCTCGCTCCCCTATTCACTTCCCACCTTTACCATGCTCCCCTCTTCCGGCGACGACGACCCCCTCCCTGATCATTTCCAACGACATCTCTCTTTCTCTCTCTCTCTCTCTATATATATATATATATAGAGAGAGAGAGAGGAGAGAGAGAGAGAGAGAGAAAGAAAGAAAGAGAGATAGAGAGAGAAATTGAGAGAGAGGATTTTCTAGAGACTTTGGTTCGCCGAAGGGAAATGAGAAGAAGGTATTGGAAAAGAAAAATACATTTGGACCCTTAAAAAAATACACTACGGCCCCCTATGTTTTGAATAATATGAAAATAGTCCATATTAAAATCTTTGAAGGGTACTGGCAATTCGTGTAACAGGTCATTACACAATAACATGATAAGAACAATCACGAACACGACACAAAAATTATCGTGTCAACACGACACAATAATTTTTCAACACGACACGATAATTTTTCGTGTCACACGAAAACATGAAACCTATTAGGTAAACACGACACGATAAGATTATTTGATAGATTTCTATTACACGTTAATTTACCCATTATACGTTAACGGCCTGTTAAGTTGACAACATGTTAACAAAATTTATTTACAAAAAAAAAAATTATAATATTGGATAATTTGGGGGTGTAAAAATAATTTATTAAATTAACGGGTAACCTTTTAGGTCTCAGGTTATCGTGTAACCTGAATACACGAAATTATTATCGTGTCTTATCGTGTATCCTATCGGGTTATCAGGTTAACCTGATAACCTGCACTATTTCTTATCGTGCTATCGGGTCTGACATGATAACGACCCGATACCTGATAAGCAAAACCTAATCCTGATAATTTCGTGTCAGTCTCGTATCGTGTCATCGTGTAAATACCCGTTTTGCCAGCCCTAGGTATAAATATTATTTAACATTACTTAACATCTTTTCTTTGACTTTCACCATTTGACCGTTAAAGTTAACAAAAAATTTAACTGTTACACTTAAGCATATGGGTGTACGCGATGATGAAAATACCACATGGGTACAAAGTGCAATTCAGTTAAACTATAAGGGTGTAAAGTGAAATTAATCCAATAATTAATAAAATTTTGTAAAATGACAAATTCACTCTGATATCAACCCAAGGAATAAAGAAAAGAAGAAAAGAAGGGCAAATGAATAATGTCTAACTAGACTAGACCGAGGAATATAAATATTAATTAATACTAAATGATTTATTAATTTTGACTTTTCAAAGTTCAATCGTCAATTTTAACGAAAAGTGTAACTATTGCACTTTAATATGAACCACGAGCGGTGTTGATGTCAAAAAGTGGTGACAGGTCAACAGTATGGTCTGAAAGGATATCGGGGACACAAGATGGTTGATAATGTGGTTAGTTGGTTGAATTCAGGGGGGGTGATCTCCGAGCTGAGCTCTACTCTTTTACTCCGAGCACCTGCACAAAGACCCACCGGGATTGTGCTCGGTGAAGTCCCTCTGGCGTGAAAGTAAGTATCTGGGAGATAAGGGCTAAAAGTGTTATGATTTCAGTAGTGGTCACGTACCGTTGGGCAATGGATGCCATGGTATATTTATAGGCGCTGATGCTAATTAGTGTCGCTAAATTAGGGAGTCGAGCTCGGGTTGATTGACCTAATCCACTGAGCAGCCAATGAGCAAGCAGATTAATGCTCTGATCGCCTAGGCTGGGCTTTTGGGCCCACCTGTAGAGGCCCATGGGCCAGAATCTCATGACGGCCTGTTGAGGTCCTAAGTGTGGAGATGGCGAGCAGATGATGTCTAAGTTCGTTAATCCGGATCGTAGTCCGTCAGCCCGAATTTCTTCATTGAGATAATCCTCAGCCCTACTCGGAAGGGCGTCCCGGCTTAGCACTTGAGGGTAGGGGTGTTCAGCAGGGCGGGTCAACCCGTGAAACCAACCCAACCCACCCAAAAATCACCCGAAATGAGACCAGGTCGAACAAATCCGCCGAGCCAACAGTGTGAATAGTGCCAACCCGCCTAAACTCGGTGCGACTCGCGAGTTTGGGTAATGAGTTGGAGGGTTGACCCGCCTAATCGAAATACATGCCTAACCGACGTCGTTTAGGCCTTCCTTTACTTCAGACTTCAGTTCATCTTCAATCGTCGACGGCTAGGGTTAAACAAGCGCCCTTTCCTTTTTCTTCCACAAATCGAAGGTTTCGTTGTGTAATACTATATCAAAGTTTTCAATTTCCTAATTCAATTATGGAAACCGTGTTTTGCATCTTTCAAATTCTCCATCTATATAATACAATGATGAAGACGAAAACGAAGATGAAGACGAAGGCGATTTTGAGTCCGATTTCCCATTTCGATTTTGATTTCGAAGACGGAGAGCATAGCCTGATTTCGATTTCGAATCCTATGCACATTCTACTCCAATTTCGATTTCGATTCCAATCCTGTACACGTTCAAGTTCGATTTTGATTTTTCTGCATCGGTACGTGTAATCTTTCCCTCTTATGAATGTGACCAAACATTCCGACTCATTAATGTGACCAAAATCAATTCCTTTGTCTTGCTCTTCTCTTTCCTATGTTCCACCATTCATGTTTCATAAGGCCTAGCTTTGGCGAAGCTGAAAGGAAATTAGATCTTAATATGATATCAAAACCAGATGATCACATGAAAATTCTTGCCCAAGTTTAAGTCTTTTGCCTCTTTTATGTCATTCATTTACTCAATCTCTTGATTGTGATAATCTTATCTTTATGAGATCTTGATCTTGGTTGTTTGACCATATCTTTTGTAATTGGTGGTTTCTTTGGTTATGCTTACAATTTATGATAGAGGTAGTTAGAATTCATGTTGCCATAATGGTTTTAATGATGCTTTGTCTGCATGCAGTCAGTTTTAGAAGAGACACATACCCGAACTGTTAGATCATGTGCCTATTTCGTGTTATATTCTAGGGTCCTTGTGATGCTCAGATTCTCTTCGTGCTTAAAAGGTTTTTAATATTTTGGCCACTGCACTTTAGGTTCTTATTAGGAGCACACATTTTATGTATACGCCATGCATATCACATACTTTTGAGAGAATATTTATACAATATATTGATGGTACGCAACGGGTATGTTGTGATTATCTTCATTAATACACACCAAAATATAAACTTGATTATATCTTTGTTAAATTAATGTTTAATGGTGGATAACTTAGAGCTTGTCTTCCTTTTCATCATTTGTATTCTAAAAACGAATTCCAAAAATACATTATTGTTATGTTTATTTTATTTTAATTCTTAGAAATTTGTGATTTAGTACAATCCCTGTGGAGATGACCTTTGCTTGAACCACTATACTATAAACGATTTGTGCAATTGCAAGGTTAAAATTATTGGGAATTTTTATAACTTATTTTAGCTACTAGAAAACAACCAACAAAATTCTTTGGTATTTTTCAAACGTTTCGAGCTCTTGTTAAGACCCAACATTCTGTTGCTATCAAGTGCTTTAGATGTGATTTGGGTGGAGAGTACATTTCTAATCCTTTCACTAATTTGTTTCCTTTAGATATAACTATTTAACAAACCTTGTGTACTAACACTCTCGAGCAAAATGGTGTTGCTAAAAGGAAACATAGGCACATTATTGAAACTGCTCGTCCTTTTTTACTGTCTGCCTCTCTTTCTAGTATATTTTGGGAAAAAACAGTACTTACTACACTGAAACTAATTAGTAAGATCCCATCATTTCATTCTTCAGGTTTGTCTTCATTTGAAAAGTTGTATGGTCATGCTCCCAATTATTCTTCCTTAAGAGTATTTGGGTGCACTTGTTTTGTTATTTGACCGAGAGTAGAGCGTAGTAAGTTGTCTTCTCGCTCTGCCATTTGTGTCTTCCTAGGCTATGGTAAGGGACAGAAGGGATATCGTTGTTTTGATCCAATTGTACAAAAGCTATATGTGTCCCGTCATGTTATGTTTCTTAAGCATATACTTTTTTCTCTATTCCTTCTAGTACACACAACTTGACTAAATCTGATCTCATTTCCATTAATCCTTTCTCTAATGACACAAATAGTTTATCTTCTCAAAACCCCACTACAGATATTGAACCATCTCATGCGTCTTGACCTTATGTTCACATTGGTATTTCTGTAGGTATTGATACTTCTAACATCCCCTCCCCTCCGATGGCCTACCAAGAATCTTCTTAGATTGTGGATACTTCTTCTCGCTATCCTCAGCGCATTTGTAAGTCTACTCATATACCAGATTTCGTTTACTCTTGCTATTCAAATTCTTTTACTTTATTTTTAGCCTCCATTCAATGTCTCTCTGAGCCTTTATCCCATAAAGAGGCAACACTTGATCCTTTTTAGCAAAAGGCTATGGTTGAGGAACTCTTTATTTTACACAAGACGGATACATGAGCTTTGGAACCTTTACCTCCTAGTAAAAGTTCAATTGGTTCTCGTTGGGTCTACAAAATTAAAACCAAGTCTACTGGTTCAGTTGAGCAGAGCAAAGCTTGTTTGGTTGCCAAGGGATTTTCTTACCAATATGGTATGGATTTTGAGGAGACTTTTGCTCCAATTGCAAAAATAACGATTGTTCATACTCTTATTGCCGTTATATCTGTTCGTCAGTGGCATATTTCTCAGATGGATGTTAAAAATACCTTTTTGAATGGCGATCTTCAAGAAGAAGTTTACATGACTCCTCATCTGGGTGTTGCTCATAAGTTTGGAAAAGTTTACAAACTCAAGAAAGCTCTAAATCGCCTTAAACAGACCCTTCGAGCCTGGTTTGAGAAGTTTTCTACGATGATTACTTCGCTTAGTTTTTACCCAAGTAATCATGATTCCGCTCTGTTTATAAAGTGTACCACTACCGGGCATATTCTATGTGGATGACATGATTATTACGGGTGATGATATTGATGGTATTGCAATCTTGAAGTCACAATTATCTCGTCAGTTTGAAATGAAGAACTTAGGGATTTTACGCTACTTTCTAGGTATTGAAGTAGCATTTCCTCCAAAAGGCTATGTTCTCTCTCAGTCTAAATATGCAGTTGACATTCTCGAGCGTGCTCGTCTTACTGATCCTAGGACTGTCGATACTCCTCTATAGGTGAATGTTCGCTATTCACCTTCCGATGGTGCTCCTTTGGCAGATCCTACATTATATCGTACTATTGTTGACAGTTTGGTCTATCTAACCATCACTCACCTGGACATTACCCACACTATTTATATCGTCAGTTAGTTTGTCACTTCTCTGACTACAATTCATTAGGCTGCTGTTTTTCGTATACTTCGGTATCTTCGGGGTACCTTTTTTCACAGTCTCTTACTTCTATCAACTATGTCTTTGGAGTTACATGCCTACTCTGATGCTGATTGGGCTAGTAATCCCACAGATCTCAAGTTTGTTACAGGTTTTTGTGTATTTTTGGGTGATTCTTTTATTTCATAGAAGAGCAAGAAGCAAACTGTTGTCTCTAAATCTTCCAAGGAAGCTGAGTATAGTGCGATGGCATCTACTACCATTGAAATAGTTTGGTTGCGTTGGTTATTTGCAAATATAGGTGTTTCTCTTTCTCATCTCACTCCCATCTATTGTGATAACAAGAGTTTTATTCAGATTGCTTACAATTCAGTCTTTCATGAACGAATCAAGTGATAGGTGTAAAATACCTATCTACTTCTAAGCCAAATTTGCTATGTTTCAAGTGTTTTATTAATGTTTTAGTGTGTTTTTGTTAGTTTTTATATAATTCAGGTGTAGGGATGTTAACGAGCTATCAAGGAGTGAAATGGTGGAAAAACGACAAAGAAACAATGAAAAAATACAAGGTTTCAGGACAACTTAGCTACCGCCTCGGCGAGAAAGCCACTGCCGCAGCGGTGAGGATGTAGAGAAGGGGTAGTTGAGCCCAGCGTCCAACTGCCGTGGCGGTAAAAGATCAGAGAGTTGGTATTGTTTTCACCACTGCGGTACTGAAACGACAAAAAGATCCTAAAGTTCACCGTGTAAGACCTTGATTTTTTTTTTATACGGATAATTGGAGTCGCATTTGAGTACACTTGAAAATAACGTGATAGATGGTGTTATTTATCATTTAATTTAAATATCTTGGGGGTCAATTAGTAATTTTAAGTATATTAAAATATTGAATTGGACTTAAATGATTTCAAATTCTTAATTAGGGGGAGATTTATGTAATTATAACTAAATTAATATATATATATATATATATATATATATATATATATATATATATATATATATATATATATAGATGGGTACACACGCAAGCGAGAAAAAGAAAGAAGAATCCAGAAGCAAGAGAGAGAAAGAGAAACGGGAAAGACGGAAGAGAACTGAAGAGAGAGAGAAAGGTTTATCGGCGGTGGGTGTATGTTGTGTGTGTGTCGTCGTTCAGTGGTCGCCGATAAGTGGGTGTGGGTGTATTTCTCGGTTTGGTTGGGTGGGTGTCGCCGGAGTTCGCCGGCGGTAAGTTAGAGAGAGAAGAGGGTCCGTTTGGTGAGTGAGTGCATGCCGTTTGCCGTCGTCAAGTCTGTGTGGGTTGTCCAGGCGTCTGCAAGTATGTGTGCATGTGTTTCGTTGTGTGTGTGTTCAGCAGTAGGTATGCGTGTATGTGTGAGTGTGTTCGGAGGGGGTGTGTTGGTGGTTGTTGGCTGCTGAAAGGAAACGGAACAGGAAGAGTTAGAGAGATTGGATTTTTGGTTGATCGATGGTGTGGGTTTTTGTTGGTAGTGTGTGGGTATGTGATCATCGCCGGTGGTGGAAGTTGGAGAGAGAGAGAGAGAGCAGTTGGGGTGTGTGCGTTTGCGTCTGCTGTAAGGATGAGTGTGTGTTGTTTTGGCTGAGTCCAAAACGCCAGCTGAAGAGAGAGGGAACGGAAGAAGGCCGGAGGTCAGTGGCGAGATCGGTGGTGTCGTCGGTTGAACGCAAACGGGAAACAGAAACAGGGAAAGAAAACACAAAATAGAAAAAGGAGGAAGAAAAGAAAAAGGAAAAGAAAAAGGAGAAATGCAACAAACCACCCCACTAAAAATATAAATTCAATCTTGAGGCCGGCGGAAAAATTCGGAAAAGGTATAACTCCTATCACTTTTAAAATATGCATTTAATTCTATTTAACTGTTTCGTGGGTAATTATGAAACTAATTACTAGTATCGAAAATATCGAAATAGCAATAATAAATATTGAGACCGTTTATATGAATAAATTCGATAAAATAAACTTTAAACGGAGCAGCATTAGCGGAATAGTAATATTCATAAATAAAATATGGGGAATAGAAAATTACGGGATTTAGGGTTGCATGTCATGATTAGGTTATTTTTACATAAAATATTAATTTAGGCCCCGTCACTATTAGGTTCGCAGACATCGGAGTACTGGGAGAAGATAGTGGGTAAAAGTCTTCGGAGCGGATAACTAGGTGAGTGTACTGTCTTCTTGCAAAAATCTATTTTCATGTATATATATATGATGGGAAAATGTGTTTACTTGAAAATAGTTGAATTTTCTAACTTACATGGATCAAGCATTATTTTGGGTATTTCTGATATTGTGGATTTCATTGTTTGTTGTTGAGGTGTCAGTTGATGGTGAGATGAGTTGTTGTTGTTGAGGTGAGGTGAGGTGGACATTGGTGATGGATATTCACCCGCTTGGCATAGTCCAGCGGAGCGTTGTTTCACCCGTCTGGTTTAGTCCAGCGGAGCATTGTTATATCCCGCTAGGAAGGCATATCCTACGGGATACGGTACTGTTGCAACTCCCGATCGTGAGGTTAAAACGATCACACGGCTAGCCGAGGTGTGGGGGTGGTGTGATGTGGTGTGGTGTGGTGTGGTGAGATGTGGTGTTATATGTGGTATTTTGTCGTATATAATGTTTTGTCGTATTTGATGTTTTATTATACGTGGTGATGTAGTGTTTTATTATATCGTCGTTGGTGATTTATTATATTATCTTATGCTGATGGTTTGGACGGTTTTCATATATTTGATATATATTTATGGATGATAATTTCTGAATGGTAGGAAGAAGGAGTTTTCTTATGATATATAATTTTTATACCTGTTAAAAATGTGTTGTTTATACGCGTTAAGCTTGATCAATTTAAACGTTGTATTATTTAGAATTGTATTATTACTATGTTAAAAATGGTTTTTTTTTTTCTACTAAGAAGGCATTACACTCACAGGTGAAGCAGTTAGGAGTCGGTCCCCTACTAGCGCTAGGTAGAGTCCTACGATGGAGTCGTGTGGAGGGTTGAGATGAGCTGTCTAGGGCAAACTTATGAGAGGTTCATGATATTATATTTTGTTGTTATTATATTTGAGGGACGGGTGAGTCCCCCATAATAAATAATATGTATAGTTTATATAGAAAATGGTTTATTGATGTATGCATATTGTCGTTTTAATAGATGGTTGGTTGTTTAGGTGATGTTGTGATGTCGTTATGCCAGCCCGAGATGTCGAGTGTCCGAGCTGGGTCGTGACACACCGCCTCCTCCACCACCGCAGTGAAGGACAAACCGACTTACCCACTGCTGCGGCAGTAAATCCCACCGCCGCGGCGGTCAGCTCTGCACAGACTGAAATATATTTTTAGATCTTTTTGAAACCCTAGGCCTATAAATACCACTCTCCCACGTCTGAAATAAGGGGTTGAACGTTCCTAACCCTAGTATAGTGTTCTTTAGCCATTTTTGAGAGACCAAGGATGAGGTTCATATTCGGAAGAAGACGAAGCATTTGCGGAGCGATACTTAGCGACAGTGGACCGTTTTACTTTCAGATTTGATCGTTCTTCTTTTATTTTTATCTTTATAATTACTTTTCCATATCAAATGATGTTGAACCACTCTTATTTTGTATGTTATATGGCTAGGATCATGTAGTAGTAGACAAATATTACTTAGGTGTTGTTGTAAGTCATGTAATGCTAGTTTGATTGAATATACGTTACTTTAATGGATGTTTGTCTAAATTCGATTGTGTTTACCATTATTCTTGATATTATGCTTTCTATAATAAATTGAGAGCACGAGATTTGACACTCAGGAGAGGTAACTCCGGATTCGGACTAGGGTTAAACACAACGTGATGTTCTAACGACTTGGGAGGGCGTTAGAACATGTGCAATCCATGACGTTGGTTCACGACTCATGTGACTATGAGTTCGAAAAGACGTTCAAGGAGGACCTCAGCGTCAATGCGAAGTCATATATTCGTTCACTTTACACTCAGAAGAGAGAGTGAGCGAGTTATAGATACAGAGATTGTCGAATAGGATAAACACCATTATAGCTAACTAAACGAAGTCAAATATGTATTACATGAAAGAAATCAATACCTAGGTGATTAATATAGTTAAAATTAACCTAATAGTTGTCATTTATCTTAGTTGTAATTAAAATACAAACAATTCTTGAAAAGTCGAGATAATATAAGATTATGAAAATCACAGTATTCAATTAAGTTACACGTTTCCAGTGGAACGATATCTGATCTCACGATCACTATAATAAAATTTGACCTCATACACTTGCGAGTGAATTTAATATAAGAGCGATTAAATCCTCAACGTACAAATTTTTGGCACCATTGCCGGGGAGAGTGTTTTAATTTTGTTGATATTGTGATCAAGTGGTTGAATATTAATCACGATAATTCTTTTGTTTTATTTTCTTTCAATTCATTTGTTTATTTAATTTATTTGTTGTGACTGAGCAGTGCATGCGGCGTAGTGAAAGAATACGAAAAAAGAAAAAAAATCAAAAAGCTAAAATGGCCGGTGGAGGTGAAAATGTCCAGCAACTGCCGGTGCCGCAGGCACTCCAGCCTCTGGAACTAGAATGCCCTCAAAGAGTCCTTCGGGATTATTATAGACCATTGATCCTGGAGAACTTCTCAGGCATCCGGAGTCAACCTATTCAGGCTAATAACTTCGAGTTAAAGCCTGCCTTGATCAACATGGTTCAACAAAACCAATATGGCGGGAATCTTCATGAAGACCCCAATGTGCATTTGGCTACTTTTCTGGAAATTTGTGATATAGTGAAGATAAAGATATTGTTGAGGATGTTATCCGGTTGCAGTTATTTCTATTCTCACTACGTGATAGAGCACGGGGTTGGTTTCAATCTATTCAACCAGGAAACATTAACACTTGGGAGGACCTTACTCAAAGGTTTCTCACTAAGTTCTTCCCGCCCTCCAAGACTTCTCAACTCTGCGGTGAGATTGCGCAGTTTCGCCAAAGAGATTATGAGTCGTTTGAAGCGTGAGAGAGATTCAAAGACTTATTGCGAAGGTGCCCTCAACACGGGTATCAGGATTAGTTTTAGACCCAACTCTTTTACAATGGGTTGGACAGCCAAACACGAACGATTGTTGATACTGCCTCGGGAGGATCGTTGTTGTTAAAACCCCAACTGAAGCAAATGCATTATTGGAATAAATGGAGGCCAATAACTACCAGTGGCCAAATGAGAGGAACACGGGACAAAGGGTCGCTACAATTCAAGAGGCCGATCGTATCGCGACCTTATCGGCACAGTCACCAAACTCTCGGATCAAGTGGTCGCCTTGTCTACTAAAGGTGCTTTGTCAAGTTATGGAGATGAGAATGTTGCAAGCTGTTCTCAAACCGGATTGGATAATGAGTTTGAGGAAAATCACTTTCTAAACAATCGAGTCTATACTTTCAGGCCCGCCACCAACATTCCAACTCACTATAATCCTGGTCTTCGCAACCATGAAAATTTTTCGTATGCAAATAATTAGAACTCATTGCGGCCACCTTCGGGGTATGGAAACCAAAATTAGGGATATCATTTGCAACTAAACCGTCAAATGCAACAACCTCAATCACACAATCAAAAACCAAATTTGGATAATACGTTGGGTTCTTTTATGAAGGAGACTCATAATATTTTGCGTGAGACGCATAACTGGATAAACAAGCATGAGTCAAGATGTGACGCGATTGAGACCACATGTACGAACACCAGTGCAATAGTGAAAACTTTGGAAACTCAACTCGGTCAAATTGCAAGTGCTGTCAATGATCAATCCTTGGGAAAGTTTCCAAGTAATATAGAAATTAACCCGAGGGAATGCAAGTCCAGCAAGGGACGCTGAGCCGGAATTCACAACGTCTAGCTAGGGATGTTAAATCAAGCAAATCTTTTTGATAGGTCTTCGAGGGTATGAATTTTGCCCATCTTTTGTATTAATTATTTTATTTTGGAGGCTGGAATGGTCTCGAAAAATATTTGGTAGTGAATCTAGGAGTATGAATATTAAGGGTTGTGTTTTATACTTAAAATCGTTGAAATCGCCAAGTGGAAGTGAGTCGTGAGGCATTTTGTTGAGAAAAATAAAAAGAATCAGTAGAAGCTCACCGCCGTGGCGAGAAGCTCACCGTCGCAGTAGTGACAATACAAGATAGCCCCATTTCCATACTAACAAACCACCACTGCAGTGGATAATCCTACCACCGCGGCGGTGACATGACAAAAAGTTTTGGATTTTTAAAGACGAGCCACCGCCGCAACGGAGAATCCTACCGCCGCGGAGGTGACACGACAAAATATCTTGGATTTTTTAAAGTGCTTCACCGTTGCGGCGGTAAAGGCCTCTGTTCGATTAAAAAATTGTTACCACTTCATTTGTCCGAATTCCAACCTCCAAAATCCTAAAAACTCTCTAGTTTTCTCATACCAAACCATTCCAAAACCCAAAATCCCACCTTCCACATTCTATATTAGATATTTAAACCTCAAATCATCCACCAAATCTGAGCATCAAACCCCATTTTCGAATTTTTAGGGTTTGCTAACAAAAGAGGCGATTTCGTCAAATTTCAAGCCGTTTGATCCTATTTGTTCTATCAAGTAAGTGTTTTTCAACTTATATTTCATGTTTATGATAAAATTATAGGATGATTTGCATCTACATTTTTAAAATGGTTGAATTTGAAGAATACCCAAAACCCTACGCCCTTTTTCTTGATTTTTCTTTTCAAGTTTAAGGTTTATGCTTGATCTTTGGTATTAATTATCATTAGAGATGGAGTTTGTGTTGTGTGAAGATAGATTTCTAGCTACATTGTCGATTTTGTGTGAAACCATTGTGGTTGGTATGTGCGAATTGTGAATAGGGCGTATTCTCGACGGTTTGGATTCTTTATTTTGGTTTACGTTGTTTGGTTTTGATTGCATTGTTCTATTTTGTGACTGTGATTGCTAAGGACAATGCCAAAAAGAGTGGCTTCTAAACGGGCAAGAAGAAGAGAAGCTTCGGAGCCAATCCTGAATTTTGATTCAACTCGATTTGTATCAAAAGCTGCAGAAGAGCACTACAACCATCATGAGCACAAGTAGGCTTGTATTAAACAACGCGGCTTTGGGCCTTTGGAGGCTCTTCCAAATGAGTTTCGAAATATTATTCGAGGAAGGAGATGGGAGCGATTCTGCAGATTGCCTCCCCCGGGTGACGTAGCACTAGTCCGGGAGTTCTATGCCAATATTGCCGAAGCGACAGACATCCATACAAAAGTTTGAGGCCGCCTAATAGATTTCAGTTCTGATCGGTTTAATGTGTTATTAGAAGTGGAGCTGCCGGCACTGACTCAAGAGCTAGATGAAGATAATACCAAGAGTATGGAAACCGTTATCCGAGCCCTAACAACCGGCAACGTTGAATGGACTGTCTCAGGGTCGGAGCAAGCCACCTTCCCGGCCAAATACCTAAATCTAGTTCCGAAGGTTTGACACTATTTTATATGTGGGAATCTCCTTCCAACATCGCATCACTCCGATGTTTCAAAGGAAATAGCTATGACGCTCTACGCAATCCAGTCCGAGAAGTTGATTAACGTAGGGTCTTTGATATATTCATCGATTTTCTATGCCGTCAAAACGACGAAAGCAAGTCTTCATTTTCCCTCTTTCTTGACTGAACTTTTCCGTCAAGCCAGGGTCGTAATCAGTATGGATAATTTGTTAGCCCCTGTCTCTCAACTTGATCAATCAACGATAAAAAAAATATGGAAAGAGATAGCGTTGGGGCAGGGCGAAGAAAGAGGAGAAGCACAAGAAGAGCATAGGTCGGATGAGGCAGGGCCTTCTGAGGCCTCGGCTTCCGAGGCACCCAGGCAGGCCCCAAGTGATGTAAAGCGTATTTCTCAAGATATCCGGAATATTCAACTTGACAATTGTGTTCTACGACAAGCACAATATAATACAGATCTTCGGATTACCGCGCTAGGGGCTTACGTGGATCAATGCATGCAGTATCATGATCAAGTGCACTGGTTTATGTGCGAGCGTTTTGTCTATGATATGAGTACTTTTCCGTAGAAGTTGCATATGTCGCCCGACCTTTTGCAACCACCACAATTCCCTTTCACACAAGGCAATAGTGGCAATGATGTTCCCCCAGAAGGACAGTAGGAGGTGAGACTTCTACGTCTCATCTCCTAGGTATGTGTTCCAACCCAATATTTTTCGCTACATGCTATATATTGCAATTAGGTTCGCTGCTCAGACAGTGAGGACACTGTCTCGTTTAAGTTTGGGGAGGGTGTTATGGTGTTTATCCATGGTGTTCATCCATTTTTTTTTTTTTTTTTTTGTAGAAAATGATGAACCAAAAATTTGACCAAATTTTTTTGATGAATTAATTTTTTATTTATTATTATTTTTTTATGTATTATTTTTGGATGTTTATGTATGCGTAGTTACACTTTGTAGACGTTCTAATTTATAATGTAGATATTAATTTCTAGTTAAGTGGTATTTTAATCTCTGTTTAGGTATGTGCAATGTTTAATTAGAGTATGTATGCTAGTTTTTAGATTTAGAGTAGATATGGTAATGAATGATGTCGTATGTGCATGTGAGTTGTTGAGTTCATCTAGGTTATTTCCCGATGATGAAAATTATCCCCTAATTGTATATTGAGATCAAGGGTAATGCCATTCATGTGTGTTTTGTGTGCTTAGCATATCGATTAGGTAAAAATTATTTTGATCCTAAAATCGCACAATAGCATGGACTCATTGTATAATTATTTAAACAATTTGACGCCTATTATTTAGTAATAAGTTCATGACAAAAATGAGGAATCTAGAACTTGATTTGGGGGAAGCTTGAGGCGAAATTATAGGTGAGATAATTCCGGAGGCATGATTTAGGCCTTCAATTTTATTGCTTGAACCTTTTCGAAACTAACCTGAAAAATTTATTATCTCGTTCCCCTGTCGAAGCCCATGAACTTTTCAATTTTGAACTCGTTTCTATACTTTAGCCAATTAAATATTTCAAAACCATTGTCGCTAAGGATAAAAGTCAAAATTGAGTGAAATCAAGTACCATTAGTTTATGCTAACTTGAAGTGAGCAGGCGGGGTTTCGTACAAAAGTTTATTGGTTTAGTATAAACTTATTCACTTGTCAAAATTTTAGTTCATTTTGCATGCCTCTAAAATTGTAAAATTTTGAATAAGTTTGAGGGTGTGCTTGAAAAACAAACAAATAAACAAACAAACTATGTGAATATAGTTGTTAATTCCATTTGTAGTGACAAGTGAATACAAGTTTATTAAATTCTTATTCAGGGTTGTATTTTCAAAGTTAGGGGGTTATGAGAGAGATTTAGCGACAAGCGTTTGTGCCTCGGGTATCATTAAATTATAACGATTTTCTATTTTCTAGTCCTACGATACCCTTGGTTGTTCTCCAAAGCCAAACCAAGCCCTATTGATCTCTGTGAGTTTCCAAACCTACATTAGTGGATAGTCGAGCCCAGTCAAGCATATGGTTTTCCAAGTCCCTTATGGTTTAAGTTATGAACTTAACTATTGAATAATCTAATCCAATGTTTGAATGGTTATATATTTGAGTTCTCACACACACACACATTTCAAATGGATCTAGAATGGTTTTAATTGATATTGAGTGTTGAAATTCTAGAACACTATATGGTGTGTGTTATTCCTGAACTTGGTCTGATCAATGGTTGTTGAGGGAAGAACCACTAGGTTTCTTCGATTGAACTTGGAACTTGCATGCCTTTACTTCTTGTTTGTTAATGTTTATGCATTTTTAGATTAGTTGTTAGTTAATTAATGTAGTTAGTTTGTTTTAGTGTTAGAGTGTTTTGCTCGAGGACTAGCAAAATTCCTAATTTGGGGATATTTTATAGGTGTAAAATATATATCTACTTCTAAGCCGAATTCACCAGTTTTCGAGTGTTTTATTAATGTTTTAGTGTGTTTTTATTAGTTTTTATATAATTCAGGTGTAGGGACATTAACGAGCTATAAACGAGCGAAATGGTGAGAAAACGGCGAAGAAACGATGAAAAAATACAAGGTTTCAGGACAACTTAGCCACCGCCGTGGTGAGAAAGCCACTGCCGCAGCGATGAGGATGGAGAGAAGGGGTAGTTGAGCCCAGCATCCCACCGCCGCAGAGGTAAAAGATCAGAGAGTTGGTATTGTTTTCACCGTCACGGCGCTGATCCCCACTGCCACGGTGCTAAAATGACAGAAAGATCCTAAAGTTCACCGCCTCCTCCACCGCCGCAACGAAGGACAAATCGACTTACCCACCGCCGTGGCGGTAAATCCCACCGCCGCGACGGTCAGCTCTGTACAGATTTAAATATATTTTTAGATCTTTTTGAAACCCTAGGCCTATAAATACCACTCTCTCACGTCTGAAATAGGGGGCTGAACGTTCCTAACCCTAGTATAGTGTTCTTTAGCCATTTTTGAGAGACCAAGGAGGAGGTTCATCATTCGGAAGAAGACGAAGCATTTGCGAAGCGATACTTAGCGACAGTGGACCGTTTCACTTTCAGATTTGATCGTTCTTCTCTTGTTTTTATCTTTATAATTACTTTTCCATATCAAATGATGTTGAACCACTCTTGTTTTGTATGTTATATGGCTAGGATCATGTAGTAGTAGACAAATATTACTTAGGTGTTGTTGTAAGTCATGTAATGCTAATTTGATTGAATATACGTTACTTTAATGGATGTTTGTCTAAATCCGATTGCGTTTACCGTTATTCTTGATATTATGCTTGCTATGATAAACCGAGAGTACAGGGTTTAACACTCGGGAGAGGTAACCCCGGATTCAGACTAAGGTTAAACACAACGTGACGTTCTAACGACCCGGGAGGGCGTTAGAACGTGTGCAATCCATGACGTTGGTTCACGACTCATGTGACTATGTGTTCGAAAAGACGTTCAAGGGGGACCTCGACGTCAACGCGAAGTCATATATTCGTTCGCTTTACACTCAGAAGAGTGAGTGAGCGAGTTATAGATACAGAGATTGTCAGATATGATAAACACCGTTATAACTAACTAAACGAAGTTAAATATGTATTACGTGAAAGAAATCAATACCTAGGTAATTAATATAGTTAGAACTAACCTAATAGTTATTATTTATCTTAGTTGTAATTAAAACACAAACAATTCTTGAAAAGTCGAGACGATATAAGACTATAAAAATCACGGTATTCAATTAAGTTACACGTCCCCAATGGAACGATATCCGATCTCACGATTACTATATTAAAACTTGACCTCGTGCGCTTGCGAGTAGAGTCAATATGCGAGCAATTAAATCCTCAATGTACACCAGGCACATTGAGATCGATTGTCATCTCACTCGCCATCACCTTCAACATGGGACCATTACTTTGCCTTTTGTGTCATCATCCATGCAAATTGCCCGACTCATTCACCAAGTCGCATTCTATTTCACGTTTTTTATTTTTGGTTGACAAACTCTCGATACTTCTTGCAACAATATCGTGAGTTTAAGGGGGAATATTAGAGTTAGCAGAGTTATTATTATTATTATTTAGTATCAAGGGTAGAATAGTCTTTTATTTGTTTTTTAGGCTTTCCATTGTACGCTTATATAAATCTCTATTTCCCAAGTTTTCTGTTGCATTCTTGTATTCATTATTCGGATATAATAAACCCTAGCCGTCGTTTCTCTTTCCTCTCTAAACTTTCATGTTATTCAATGATCTTCACAGTGAAAATAACCCTAAACAAGTTGATAATGTATAAATCAATATAAGAACTGTTTTACCTATTTAATAGGAAAAAAAATATGTTGCAAAGTTTATCCATCATCCGATTTGAGCAACTTGGTCCAGATTCGTTATCTTTTGCAAATCGTCTAGCTCGTGTCTATGGATTGGTTAGTGCTTTGTTGTTTCCATCATAGATTTAACAAACATATTAGAAATAAAAAAATTAACTTCTTGTCATCATCAAAATCACTTTTGAGATTAAACCCTTTAGGGCTAACATCCATTTTTAATTAGTTCATATAAATAGTTCATATGGTCCTGATGAGGGTAAAATCGAGCCTCATCCACGTGTCAGCGACTTGGACTAGACCTGCCACGTCACCATCTCCATGCCACGATGACCTGGATCAGCCTGGTGTATAGACAGCCCGGGTGGATTTCCCAAGTCGGTGGATGGGAAGCATTCCAGGATCTCCAGCCACAACCCGTCCGAAGGATCGTCGCGTGATCACAAGTTGGAGTGCCTAAATGACCTGTGCCCAGTTGCTCTAGCTGATCTATCGTTGTTCTAGGTCGGCCCGTATTTTCGCCATCTACAGTAAAGGCCCAAGGCCCAGGCTCATGGTTCTAATTAGTCGTGCCGCCCACGCGCTTGACGGCTTAGCGCTAATCCGAGCTTAAGGTCCTAATTTTGCTGAAGCTAATCACATCTCCGCCTATAAATAGAAGGCTTTTCCAACACTTTTGGGGGATGAGAAAACAATTCTATACAGAAAAACTCCACCATAGGTCGCTTAGACAGGTCGAGGTAACAATAACTTCCCGATCTATATTCTACCCCGAGCTCTTACTCTCACGCCAGAGGGGACATGCCGGGAAAAACTCAGCCCATCCTATGTACAGGTAACAGATTGGAGCTCGGCCCGGACAACGGCTAGGAGCACCGGGCCAGGAACACGAGACCTGGGCTCGGACGCAGGTCGGATAAAACCTGTCCAACCCGGCTGCAATACATAAGAACGACGATCAGTCAAGAACCATATTCACTCTCCCCAATCCGAGTGTGTTCAGACCATACTGCTAGTCAGTCAATTTTCAACACCAACAGGTCCCAAAAAAAAATCTGAATACCACATATTTCTATAAATGTTTTATGAACACACCAATTTTTTATAGGAAAAAATACATTTTAAACCTTTTAACTATTGACACGTTTCTAAGTAGTCTTTTTAAGTTTCCGCATTTCATTTTAAACCCTCTACGTATCAACACGTTTTTAAATGATCATTCGATCAAAAATTTTGTCCAACAGAATGAAGGAGCAAAATAATAATTTTATATTTTTTAAATTGTTTATTTTTTTTTTCCTTCTCCATTTCTCTCTCGAGTTGTTTATGTAATAAATATTTTAAAAAACAATTACTGAAACAATTCAAGTTTTAACTTATTTATCGCAGAGATGCACTTCGCTATTCGTAACAACGGGATCGCCATTTTTTTTTTTTTGATCCCGCCCTTCTGAAGGCCGGGATCAAAAAAGCTAATTTTTTTTTTTATCTTCATGTGATCCCGCCCTTGTGAAGGGCGGGATCATAATATTTTTTTTTATGTGATCCCGCCCTTGTGAAGGGCGGGATCACAATTTTTTTTATGTGATCCCTCCCTTGTGAAGGGCGTGATCACACTAAACGGCGACCAGCCGTCGTTTGCTTTGGCCGGTCAAACGAAGCTGCAAAAGAAGGCAGCCTTTTAGGCTACCTTCTTTTGCAATAACATCAAATAGTTTGCAACCTTATTTCAAATTTTGAATACCCACGGGATAATATTTTGAACATTTCGCCTATAAATATCACTTGCCTGAGTTCATTAAAATTCACACTTTTTCATTTGCTCCTTCTCTCGTTTGTTCTTCATTTTGATATTTTCTCTTCTATTCATACTTCTTCTATTCAGACTTCTACTCCTCCATTCACAGATTAGTATATTTTTAACGTTTTTTTAATTTATTTGTTAATTTAATTAGTATATTTTTTACCTGTTATTTGTTAGTTAGTTGGTTAGTTTAATTTGTTAATTTAATTGTTGAATTAAAAATTATACTTTGACCTTTTTCACATGTTTAAGAAAATATAAAATAATATATTATTTAAAAAAAAATATTAGTTAGTTAGTTAAATTTTTTACTCTAGCTATTTAATTAAAAAAATATGCACTTTGACCCCTAAAAATTTAACAATTAGAAAAATATAAATTTTTAATATATTATTTTAAAATAAATTATTAGTTAGTTTGTTTGTTTTGTTAATTTAATTTGTTGGTTTAGTTGTTTAATTAGTTAGTTAGTTTAATTTGTTAATTTAGTTGTTAAATTAAAAATTACACTTTGTCCCCTTTCACATGTGTAGAAAAATATACACTTTGGCCCCTGAAATTTTTTCGATTAGAAAAATATAAAATTTTCAACCTATTGTTTTAAAATAAATTGTTAGTTAGTTTCATTTTTGAATTTCGTTATTTAATTTAAATATATATTTGTTTAATTTGTTAATTTAGTTGTTAAATTAAAAATTACACTTTCGTCCCTTTCACATGTGTAGGAAAATATAAATCAACATATTATATTTTTAATTAGTTTAATTTTCTAATTTAGCTATTTAATTAAAAATATATACTTTGGGCCCTGAAATTTTGATAATTAGAAAAATATAAAATTAAAATACCTATTTTAATTTTAATTTGTTAATTTAGTTGTTAAATTAAAAATTACACTTTCGCCCCTTTCACATGTGTAGAAAAATATAAATCAACATATTACATTTTTAGTTAGTTTAATTTTCTAATTTAGCTATTTAATTAAAACTATACACTTTGGTTCCTGAAATTTTGATAATTAAAAAAATATAAAATTAAAATACCTATTTTAATTTTAATTTGTTAATTTAGTTGTTAAATTAAAAATTACACTTTTGCCACTTTCACATGTGTAGGAAAATATAAATCAACATATTACATTTTTAGTTAGTTTAATTTTCTAATTTAGCTATTTAATTAAAAATATACAATTTGGCCCTTGAAATTTTGATAATTAGAAAAATATAAAATTAAAATACCTATTGTTTTAAAATAAATTGTTAATTAGTTTCATTTTTTGAATTTCGTTATTTAATTTAAAATGTATTTGTTTAAACTTATATAAAATAATTTTTGGTTAGTTTATTAAACTCGTTATATTGGTAAGTAAAATGTTAAGATTGAAAATAAATTACTGAAATCCATAAAAAATTAACACTATAAACATTGGAATATGACGTACAAATTGTGCACTTTCATTCCTCAAATTAATTGAATCTATTTAGTTGATATTAACTTGATGTGGAATTTATATTCGATTTAGAGTTAAAGTTAAAATAATTATTGAATAAATTCAAAATAAGTAAAATATTAAGGATTAAAAATAAATTACTCAAACCCATAAAAAATGAACACTATAAACCAACATACTTTTGTGATTGAGTTTTAGTTGACGATATTATTTTCTTATTTTGTTTTACCTTGTCAAATGATAGCCGCTTGAAATGGATCACGTTCGGTTGTTATTGTATTGGGGTGGTAGAATATTGAAAGGTACAGAGTTCGGGGTTTGTTATAGTACATCAGTTGTAAAATCTTTGGTTGTCCGTAGGGAAACAACCTTAAATGAATTAATTGAGACGCTAAAACCACGTGTTCTTGAAGATGGGATTACTGAAATTTTGAAACTAAAGTGTAGGATGCCGATGGCTCTTTTCGGGTCGAACTATAAATATACCTTATTTTCTATCGAGGATGACTCAGCATTAAACCAAGTGCTTGAGTTACCTCTTTATATACCCTCGCTTCTTGCTGTTGAATTGTATGTAGAGATAGAACGAGTATTTGATGATGGTCCAAATTTTTTTCCCCCAAGTGGTCATTTTACCAACTTAATGACCCAGAGTTTAAATCCGTACAGTACCCAATCTGACGGGTAATTTTTCGGCACCGTTCCCCAAGCAATCTAGTCTAATTACACCATCTCACCCCCTTATAGTCTAGAACAATATCATTCCCACAATACTCCTATGCTGCACCCCCAATTACTTGAGTCTAATTACACCGTCCCACTCCCCTATATTCCAGAGCAAGATCATTCTCATAACATGATTGACCGTGCTCATGGCACCAGCTCTACTCTTCCACATCACCATTATTCGCCGAGTAGTCCGCCGCAAGATAACACAAGTAATTATGGTGGTGACTTTGATACAATTGATAGTCGGCACGATGTGTCAGAAGAAGAGTTAGATGCGAATGTTGTGTTTCAGCCAGACGAAGATCTACATGCTGGGCCTAGCGGGCAAAGGGGTCAAAATCAGCAATTGGAGTTGGACAATGTAATTTTATTTTTCAATAACTTGGATTGGGGTGACGATGATGACTTGGCGAAATACGAGCTAAAGTTGCGGAAGAATTTTTGGACACTGGAGATGGATGAATTTCGTATTGGTATGGTCTTTAAGGACAAGGAACATGTCCAGCAGGCCGTCAAATTTTACCACTTAAAGAAGAACAAAGAGTTTTATGTCTCACAAATGAACAAGAAACTCTGGTCGATTAATTGTTTGCATGGATGAGATTGGAGGTTGCGGGCGGGGAGGAAAAAAAGTCACGGTATGTTTGAGATTACGCAGTATGAGGGGCAACACACATGTTTCTATAATCATACTGTTGTAGATCATAAAAATTTGGATTCTGCACTCATTTCGAACCTAATACTTGGTCAAGTCGAATAGGATTCAGAATTGAAGATTGGCGTCATTGTGGCTTACGTGAAGGAGGCTCATGGATACACTATCTCCTATCGAAAAGCTTGGTTGGCTAGATCTAAAGCCATTGAGACCTTGTTCGGAGATTGGGATGAATCATATCGGAAGTTACTGAAGTTTATGGTCGCGTTGCAGCACTACAATTTGGGTACGATTGTCGAGTGGAGCACTATGTCAACTGATATGCCTGGCTATAGGATGTTCGACATGGTATTTTGGGCATTCAAAGCTTCAGTTGACGGATGGCGTTATTGTCGCTCTGTAATCACCATTGACGGGACCTATTTGTATGGTAAATATGAGGGAAAGATTTTAATCGCCATTGGAATGACGTCGTCCAATAAGTGCTACCCATTGGCTTTTGCCATCATACCGACGGAGGATTACCGCTGTTGGCGATGGTTCATCTACATGCTTAAACGTCATACTGTCGATGATCGTCCTGAAGTTACATTGATATCTGACAGACACACCGGCATTATTAGTGCAGTTGACAGTATTTGGCTTAATCAACATAACGAGCCCCTCCGATATCATCGATTTTGTTTGCGGCACCTTTATAGCAATTTCAACAAGATTGCTAAAAATCAGCATCTCAAAGATCTTGCTTGGAATGCAGGTGCTGCAACACAAATTCGAAAATACGACGCTATCATGGAAGAGATAAAAAAAATTGATGTTCAGGCGCATGCATGGTTGAGCAATCATCCACCTTACAAATGGACCAGGGTACACGACAATGGTAAGCGTTGGGGAGTCATGACGACCAATTACGCAGAGGTATTTAACTACTGTTTGAAGGATGCAAGAAATGTTTCAATAACTGCAGCCGTCAAGATTACGTTCTACAGGATGGTTAAATACTTTGGTATTGGTCGACAACAAGTTTTAAAGGACTCAGCCGACGGTTACGTATATGCTAAACACGTCATTGATAAAATACAGAAATCTCAAGCCAAGTCTAAAACATACGAGATTCAAATATTCAATCAGTAATTTAGTATTCATTATTATTTTTTCACATTACATATAATCGTTACGACATAATTTAACAACTAAATATGAATTTTTTTTCTAGAGAGAATATGATCTTCCATGTGAAAACTAGAAAGACTCTTACTGGGGGCTTGATTCCTCACGAAGTCACACTAGGGGATAACGCTGATTACACATGTGGCAAGTTTAAAATTTGGCGATATCCGTGCTCCTATATGCATGTGGCCACGGAGTATAGTAGAGTTAATGCATTCCGCTATATTGCAGCTGAGTATACAATGACAAATCAATTGATAGCATGGGAGTCTTCGTTTCGGCCTATTATTCATGAGGACTATTGGCCAGAGACCAATTTTCCGAACCTCATTCCCGACCATGACAAACTTCGAGTTGTACATCGTGGTCGACCAAATTCCACTCGCATTCAAAACGAGATGGATCAGTCGCGAAGAACAATGACAAATCGTTGCGGTTTATGTTCCCAAACTAGACATGATAGGCAAAAATGTCCATCCCGACCCCGCCATGTACCCAATTGATCTTGTCGGTTTATTGTAATGAATGTTTATGCTACTTTATTTTTTTGTTATGTCAACTTTTATGTATTATAAATTCTATGCACTTGTCACGCACATTTCTTTATAATGAATCTTATATTTTGTTTATAAATATGATTAAATTTTAATTTCGTACTAACAAATTTACCACAAGTGTTGTGGGAAAAAATTTCAACTATGCATCCTAGGCCTGAAGATACTTCAATTCTACACCAACAGGGGGAGCACAGGTCCGAACTAGTTTGGTTAGCGCAGGTAAACACTTAGGTTATTGCATTATTTTTTTTTATTTTAGTTTTTTAATTTTTTAATGTTATTTATTTTGTCTCATTAAATATTTCAGGATATTAGTACTTTTGACTGTGTTGGACATGATGTATGGGAATGGATAGAAAATGTCCCTTCTCGAGTTATACAATTGATAGAATCAGTCGGTTTGTACGGCCCATTTAGGTTGTGGCCGAAGCGGTTAGATAGGGCCCTCATAACCATGTTGGTAGAGATATGGCGTCTGGAGACGCACACTTTCCATCTACCTATCAGGGAGATGACTGTCACTTTGCAGGACGTGACCGTCTTATTGGGGTTACCCGTGCATGGGTTGTCAGTTATCCAGAATGATGACTCGCATGAGGAAACCGCCTGGTAGAGACTCTGCGGCGAGCTCCTCGGAGTGGAACCACCAGTGAATAAGATTAGGAATGGGTCTTTGACACTCAAGTGGTTACGGGATACCTTTGCTAGAGTTCCTGACGAGGCCGACGAGGAGGTTATGCATTTCTACGCACGTGCATATTGCTTGATTATGCTTGGTCAGATGTTGTTGTCTGATAAATCACACAACAGAGTTAAGCTAGCCTACTTTCTACTGCTGCGTGACTTGACACCTTTTGTCAAGTATAGCTGGGGCAGTACGACCCTAGCGATCTTTTTTCGCGAGCTCTGTAAGGCGACGAAGTCCAACAAGAAACACATTGCTGGGTGCCTATTTTTGTTGGAGTGTTGGGCTTGGGAACGATTTCCAAGGCTTCGGCCTGAAGTTGTCCCTTTCCCCGACTATAATATATCATTCGGAGAACTCGACTACGGCGACAACTTGAAGTTCCCAGCTGCTCCGAGGGGTTCTTGGTAAGTAATTAGTATTTTTTTTTTTTTAATTTCATTTATCATCTAATGGATGTTTATTTATGGATATTAAACTTATGATTTATATTTTTGGTGTACAGGTGGACTCTTGAATTTAATTTGGATGATTTGTCGATGCATATTTTGGTGGTGTATCGCGATCAGTTAGATTGCTTGAAGAATGACGAGGTTATTTATTTATTTATATAGAAATTTAATTTTTTTTATTTGTTTGTTTATATTTTATTTTACAGGTCATTTGGATGCCCTATACCTTGCCGACTTTGCCTCCATATACTAGAGATGGAGAAGATATTTGGATGGCAAAATTGCCCTTAATTTGCTATGAGATTGTCGAGTACACGTATACTCTGCGCGTGCTACGACAGTTTGGTTATCGCTAAGGCGTTCCTGAACTGGTAATTATGGACAAGAACTTGCACAAAATTACTCGGCGAGGATACTTCCGTGCAAATTGGGCTGACCATCACCACGCACATATAGTTGCGTGAAATAATCGACAAGCACCAGATGTCGGCAACTTCGAGCAAGGGATAGGAGTTGACCAAGAATACATAGACTGGTATTGGCGAATCACACGAAGATTTTTGGTCAACCCGGCGTACCAACCTCAGTTTGGGTATCTACCAACAAGAGGACGACTGGGATTAGATGTATGATCACATTGACTGTACTATCTATTTAGTTATATGAGTTTGATTATGTTGTTATTATTCATGTATTAATTAAACGATTATATGTGTTTCGTAGGATACGGAGGTATTGAACCTGATACGCTTGAGTCATCTAACTCTGCGGTCGGGTACTGCGGAATCAAGTATCACGTTGGCTCATGCCGTCAATGATGGCACCATTGGGAGGATGCACCGAGGAGTACCGCGCCATGTGGTAGCTGACGTTTCTCTATCTCCTCAGGCTGCTCCTCAGTCTTCTCCTCAGCCATGGACTTCTAATGCCTATCGTCCACTTAGTGTGGGCGATGCCGAACCTTTTACATCATACGGCATGGGCGCTTATGCCGGATCATCTAGTACGTACGGCATGGGCGCTCATGCCAAATCATCTAGTGTGTACGGCATGGGTGACGATGTTGAGCCATCCAACGTGTACCAGATGCATGACCCTTATTCGCATTACGCATCGCAGCTAGGTACACACCCGTCATCGTCATTCGTCACTCCGGAGATGGATGAAATTATTTCAACTTCAGGCGTCATTCCTCTGGTGGCATTTGTCGAACCCACAAGATTGTAAAGACAAGTGTAACCGATGCCGTGGTTCGAGGATGACGTTGATGCCATCCCAGGGAGTATGCATCAGGCGTTCACGAACTTTAGACAAGTTACACAAGTTCATGAAGAGGCTGAGGATCCTCCTATTGCACAACGACAAGGGTGGAGGAACGTCCGTCGGAGGCCTTACGGTACATAATTAGTTTTGTAGTTGATAGTTTAGCTATAGGAATGTAAATACATTTTTTTTGTAAATATATAGTTATATAGCAATTTATGTAGTTAGTAAATACATTTTTTTGTAACATCTGGAGATTTAGAAAGTTGTTGATCTACCGTATATATTGTTTCTCTAATAAATACAGAATTTGAATGGGAGATCGAACAATGTGTCTAACATTCCGGAAAGATTCTTAAAAAGGCAAAACAACTCCTAACAATATAATATTAAAGGCGAAACAACTCCTAACAATATAATATTAAAGGCGATTAAAGTTAAAATAATCATAAATATTATATTAAAAAAATATTACATAAATTAGAAACATGTTTAACGATGTTTGTTACAAAACTCATAACAAAGACAATACATAAAAAATACAGTACATAATATCATGAAAATAGTGATAATAAAAATACTTAAAAATAAAATACCAGAGCCAAAAATTAATTATTCTTCATTCAACATGTACCCCCCAGACAAATATTCATTGTTATTTATCACGTTATGGTATTCGTTTGGAGAGAGTGCTCTGTTGCTTGTGGCAGCCATTTCATTGGCTAGTTGTAGTAGATAATATCTATTTCTGCGCAACAACATTCGATTATTCTCCAAGCGAATTCGTGTAATAGCATCTTCAATCTCGGTTGTGTCATCAATTATACATCGTCGAGGCATCTGAAAACTTCGACGATGCGGAACTGGTGCATTAAGATTTCTCAAACAAAATATAAGATTGTTAGACTCATTCACCCTGTTTCTCATTCTTGGCGTAGACCGACGCGATACTCTATTGGGTTGGTCTCTTGATCACTCCAGTAATCATCATAATATGGTTTTAAAACCCAACATCTTTGATAATCCCATGGTCCATGCCAACCCCAAACACCATATGAGTTCTCCTCACTTGAAAAACCATATGAATTTTCTTCACTTGAATTAATATGTGAAGACATTACGAAAATTATAGGCTGAACAGTTTCTTTATAAATATTATATTGCAAATTAAGAGTTCACAAAAAAAATTAGTTTTTTAAAAACATAATTAATGAAAAATGATATTTTATAACTTATGTACACGAGTCTTAAATTAAAAAAAACTAACCTAATATCACCTATCAATTGAAAGAGAAAAAGTCAGTTGTTTAGTAGAAGTAGCGTTATTATAATTTAACATAGAAATGATACATTAGATTTCAAAGGAAATACATAATTAAACTACAATTCACCAACGTGAAAACATTAAACATTACTCTCATCATCAGACATTTCAATATCTGACTGATATTGAGGATTCTTTGCGTATCTCATGTAAGTACGCACTTCGGCGAACAAACCTTGTTCAAGACGCTCACGTGCCGTCGTTTTAAGCTCATGTCGAAAAATTCGAATTTGCATTCGATCATTTTCTTCACGGTAGCGATGCAACGCCATTTGAAGATTATGCGGCGTGTCTATTGGCATTGTTCTAGCCAATTGACGCACTATTGGAATATTATATTGCCTGCATCCGTCCACCATAACCTCTAATTGGTTGACACGATAAGTGTATTCCTCCCGTATCCTTGCAACCGACCGTGAAGAGTAACGAACTCTTGGATCTAAAGAGTATGAGAATTCGTCTTCCAAAAGCCAGTTACGTCCTATTGAACGATACAAATCTCTCACCGTGTACATTTTCAATCATTTTCATTTTATTTGTTTTTAAATTAGTCAACAATTTAATTTTTTCAAACACATTAAAAAATAAACTAATTAAGTAATTAGAATTTTTTTTTAAAAATAATCTATTATAATTTCTATTTCAGTTTTTATTTTTCCACACGTGTAATTTATCAATTTTGAGGGGCCAAAGTGCATTCTTAAAAATTAAACAACTAAATTAAAATTTTAAACTAATTCACTAAATAATATTTTTTTTAAAAACAATATATTATAATTTATATTTCAATTTGTATTTTTCTCACACATGTATAATTTACTCAAATTTTTAGGGCTCAAAGTGCATAATTTTCAATTAAACAATTAAAGTAACAAATTAAACTAATAAACTAACTAAGAAATTAAACAACTAAACTAACAAATTAAATTAACCAATGAATTAACAAATTAAATAAAATAAATAAACTAACTAACAAACAAATTAACTAAATAATTAAACAAGTACAAAATATAGTAATCAAATTAAGAAATAAATTAAACTTACTAACAATTTATTTTAATTTTATATTTTTCTAATTATCAAAATTTCAGGGGCCAAAGTGTATATTTTTAATTAAATAACTAAATTAGAAAATTAAACTAACTAAAAATGTAATATGTTTATTTATATTTTCCTACACATGTGAAATAGGCGAAAGTGTAATTTTTAATTTAATAACTAAATTAACAAACTAAACAAATAATAGATATTTTAATTTTATATTTTTCTAATTATCAAAATTTCAGGGGCCAAAGAATATATTTTTAATTAAATAGCTAAATTAGAAAATTAAACTAACTAAAAATGTAATATTTTGATTTATATTTTCCTACACATATGAAAGGGACGAAAGTGTAATTTTTAATTTAACAATTAAATTAACAAATTGAACAAATAATAGGTATTTTAATTTTATATTTTTCTAATTATCAAAATTTTAGGGGCCAAAGTATATATTTTTAATTAAATAGCTAAATTAGAAAATTAAACTAACTAAAAATGTAATATGTTGATTTATATTTTCCTACACATGTGAAAGGGGCGAAATAGTAATTTTTAATTTAACAACTAAATTAACAAATTAAACAAATACATTTTAAATTAAATAACGAAATTCAAAAATGAAACTAACTAACAATTTATTTTAAAACAATAGGTTGAAAATTTTATATTTTTTTAATTAAAAAAATTTCAGGAACCAAAGTATATATTTTTCTACACATGTGAAAGGGGACAAAGTATAATTTTTAATTTAACAACTAAATTAACAAATTAAACTAACCAACTAATTAAACAACTAAACCAACAAATTAAATTAACAAAACAAACAAACTAACTAATAATTTATTTTAAAATAATATATTAAAAATTTATATTTTTCTAATTATTAAACTTTTAAGGGTCAAAGTGCATATTTTTTAATTAAATAGCTAGAGTAAAAAATTAAACTAACTAACATTTTTTTTTTAAATAATATATTATTTTATATTTTCTTAAACATGTGAAAAATGTCAAACTATAATTTTTAATTCAACAATTAAATTAACAAATTAAATTAACCAACTAACTAACAAATAACAGGTAAAAAATATACTAATTAAATTAACAAATAAATTAAAAAAACGTTAAAAATATACTAACCTGTGAATTGAGGAGTAGAAGTCTGAATAGAAGAAGTGTGAATAGAAAAGAAAATATCAAAATGAAGAGCAAATGAGAGAAGGAGTAAATGAAGAAATGTGAATTTTAGTGAACTTAGGCAAGTGAAATTTATAGGCGAAATCAAAATATTATCCCGTGGGTCTTCTAAATTTAGAAAAAAGTTGCAAAAAATTTGATGTTATTGCAAAAGAAGGCAACCTTCTTTTGCAGCTTTGGCCGGTCATTCGACCGGCCAAAGCAAACGGCGACCAGCCGGTAACGGCTGGTCGCCGTTTAGTGTGATCCCCACCCTTCACAAGGGCGGGATCACATAAAAAAAAAAAAAAAAAAAATGATCCCGCCCTTTACAAAGGCGGGATCACATGAAAATAAAAAAAAAAAAAAAAAAAAAATTAGCTTTTTTTTATCTTGGCATTCAGAAGGGCGGGATAAAAAAAAAAAAAAAAAAGTCGATCCCGCTGTTACGAACAGCGAAGTGCATCTTTGCGGTAAATAAGGTAAAACCTAAATTGTTTCAATAATTTTTACTTTTTTAAATATTTATTACGTAAACAACTCTTTCTCTCTCTTGCTCAACTCTCTCTTAATCTCTCTCTCTCCTCTGATTTTAAACCTTATTTAAATCGAACCCCACCCATCAAAACCATCTACGAACGAGAAAAATTCTCAAATTCTAGTGATGGAGACCACTGAGGTATCAGCCGAAGGCCTAAAAAACACCGCCGGAAAAAACCCTTTCTCCCGCCGTCTCCGCCCCTCGTCATCGTCACATCAGCTTGGCCCTTCACCAGGGACGACCAGGAAAACCTCTACACGACGGAAGTGGACAAGACCGGCGGGTCCAATCCCACTTGGAACCAAAAATTCATCTTACCCATCGACTCCACCTTCTTCTACCTGAAATAGTCATGCTTGTACCTCTGGTTATACACCAAGGGTTCGATTTTCGGCCTGACCCAGTTGGGTTGGTGTTGGATTCCGGCGGCTGATGTCGTTGATTGCTAAAGACGGTTCTAGAGGTCATGGGATTGTTAATGTAGCAGTGAAATTGGGACCTGTGGGTGAGACACGGGTTGTAGAGGGGGTAAAGAGTCGGATGGTGATCGGCGTTCCGGTGAGGATGTCGCCGGCGACGAAGAGATGTCCGTCAGTGTGTCAAAAACAGCTGGGTTTTAGTTGTAAAGAAGATGAGTGGCCAACAGGAGTAAAAGTGGGCCATGATGTAATATTTGTTTTTTAGACAGACAAATGCCTACAAAATCTTCCAACGTTCACCCCCGTAACAGGGGGTGGCGACTTGACTATAATTTATTCTGATGAACGATTGCGAGTCTGCCAATTAATCAAATAATTTTTAAAATCAAATCCTTAATTATTACAACATAGGTCTTAATCGAAGATCGAATTCGTCGCCAGTCAAAGTAAACGGCGACGGCGAGACATTCCTTGTCTGAACAAAATTTACAATGAAGCTTCCGGGTACCCAGAAAAAGAAGGGCAAAAAGTAAAATGTATTTTTCTCTTTTTTTATTTTTTTATTTTGGGTGTTCCAAATCTTTCTTTCTTTCTTTTTTTTTTTTTTTACAAATTTCAATTGAAAGAAAAGAGGAACAAATCTAAATTTTCTAGGAATCTACTGTAGATCTATATAATTTTTGTAGAAATTTATTATAGATTTGCATAATTTTTGTTAAAATTTATCACAGATTTGTAAATTTAATGTTTTATCCCTTTGCGTCTCACGTCTGTAAGTTCTTAATTTTTCTTCAAATTTCAAATTTGCTTTTAACTAATGATTTTTGCTATTGTGGTAGTGGTGGTGTTCGACAGTGTTAGTGATAAATGTTTATTGTGATGGTTGTTCTTTTCAAACATCTCTTAATTTCATTATCAGTTACAAATCAATATTCATTTCATAATCAGTTACAATTCTATATTTTAGGTATTTAGGAATTATTTCACATTAGTTATTAAATCTATCATTTAGAATAGTTACAATATAATTCTTGTGTAAATAGGATGATTGTTTATAATGAAAAGTACGTTGAATCCTGTTTACTTACATCGTATAAGCCTAATCTCGATCATTTCATCTCAGTAACATTTCTTTCCAGATCTGTGATTTTCGAATTGAGAAATCGTTGCTTCACTGTTTGGCCTTCTCTCTGAAACCCTAGCTGCCTCTCAGTGCCTAAATCGTCGTTGGTCTAAAGCCCCTCGATCCGAACCAATCGCTGCAATTCTCAGTCTCGATCTCTCCTCTCTGGCGTCCAGACATCGCAACGTCGTTCTTCCCATTTCAAGCAGCCACAACGCTGATGTCCTCCTCAATCGAAACTCAAACAACCATGTCACACGATTGCACCGCAGCTTCCAGAATCTCATCTGCGTTGTTGTGGCTTCTTTTCATCCTTTGTGTTTACTGTGTGCCCTAGCACATTGATAACAGCCCATTCCATTTTTATTTTCTGAATTACAGAAATTACCCCAATTGTTTTTCAAATCCCTTCCTTTTAATTTTTTGAATTACGAAAACTATCCTATAATTTCTAAAACTTACTGGCCAACCCACAATTTACCAAACCAGCCCCCATTTTTTTTTTTTCCCAAAATTACCAATCTCTTCTTTCCAACTTTATACCAGTTTCCATTTACACCCCACACCTTTTTTGAATTACCATTTCACCTGTCTTCCCAAATTAATCATGTCTACTGCACCCACATTCATGTTGCAATGTCAATTGTGCTTTGGAATTGGTCATTCTACCCATAAATGCTACTGACTTTCTTCATTGGCACAACAATTCGTTCTTCCATCGCTGAACTCTACCTTTGTAGGCCAACAGATTGCTCCAGCTCAGGTACATTAGAATAAACTGTTGATCCTAAAATTTTGATGAACAATTAAGTATTGATATTTTGGTGGAACTAATGTATTAATTGAGTGTTTCAGTAATTTAAAGTTTCAAATGATGAAAATGACAAATTAAATGGATGTTAAATGATGAAGTTGAAGATATTGAAAAATTAAGAGTTTGAAGAAATTAGGGAAAACAACCCAAGTAAATTTCAATTTTTAATATCCCATTTAGGAACACACACATTACACAAAATGTATTTTTATCATTTATGTGTTTTGTAATTAAAATTATTTGCTCCTATGTGAATTGAGAATAAATAATTTTGAATGACTAAAATGGAATATAAGAAGATTAGTGGAACTAATTTTGAAGAGAAAATGGTTAAAGGGGCGAGAACATAAAAGAAAATGAGTTAAAAACGTATTTAGAGAAGAGATCCAGAAGATGGCAGTCGACTGGTGAGTTAACCAGACAAGGAAGCTAAAAGAACCTGTATCTCTAAGTCGACCGACAGGTCGACCGGCCAAGTGGGATAAACTCTTCAAATCTACAAGTCAACTGACAGGTCGACCGGTGAAGAAGTATTGAACTCTCTGAATCTACGAGTCGATCGGACGGTTGACCGATGGGCTCCATTGTCTACAACCTGAATTAGGCAGTCGACTAGGCAGTCGACCGTTTGCGCTGTTTCAGGATACTATTTAATCCGAAATTATATCCAAAAGTACTCGTTTTTTGTTGGGATTTGAGAGATATTTTGGGGATATTATCTATATTTAAGATATGGTTCACATACTAATTAAATCCTATTGATTTGGTACATTAAATATTAATGTTTCTCAATTTGGTTCTTGAAATTGATTCTATTTTAATTTATTGAAATTGAGAAATATTTGAGGGGGTTTAATTGAAAGATTTGAAAGTTGTTTTTAAGTGAAATTGAACCTAAATGAAGTTATTATAATATAAGGGGTCTATAATTGCTATTAATTGCAATGACACATGTAAATTAGTCGTTATAAGGCTGATTTCATATTCCTATATATAAACCAACGAATTTTTATTTATGACTAATAATTTTAAAAGAGATAACTCATTTATTATCAAGAGATATAAGAATATATCAATTGAGTGAGCTTTTCTAAGAGAAATCTTATTGATAATTAACTGAGCTTTTCTAAAAGAATCATTTGCTGATCATTGCTGCTACCGATTTGAAGTTACATTGCAATATTATTTTCTTTTAGTGAATTCCGAGTGAGATCTTTCCAAATTGCTTATTATTTGTTTATTGATTTTATATTTAAAAATTGATCTTAGAAATTATTTCTAACTTTTGAAGAAAATATTTTTACAGACAATTTCTTGAATCTGATTACGTGCTCCAATTTGCTACTCATATTCTTAGTAAAATTAGATTTTTGTATCTTACATTTTTCTATCACTAGTTGGGATATTAATTGAGTTATTATTTATTTTGGGTGGTAGAAGTTTCGAGTGAGATTTACTTCTTATCAATTTGTGTATTGGTGAATTGTGACGGGTTAAATACCGTTGGGGATATTTAATCAAGGGTAGTTGGGTTTCAGTCTCTTCATGTAAAAAGATTGAGGTAGTGATTCTTCCTAGATAAGAATTGCGTTGTGAGTAATTTGTAAATGTTCTATCCTTACCTGTGAAAATGATAGTTGATAGGTTTTGATTCTTGTGCCTTAGTGTTAAAAAGAATTAGGTTATTCTTTAACTTGTAAAAAGTAGAGATTCTTCCTTAGCCTAAGAAAATGATATTGTAAAGGTTGATTCTGAACCTATAAAAGAATCAGTGTGCGAATTTGGTTCCTACCTTTAAAGAGATCTTGGTTTTAGTGGTGCGACCTCCGTAGAGTTCGGGGGACTGGATTAGCCAAGAATAACTTGGTGAACCAGTATAAATCTTTGGTGTACTGCTATACTTATTTTGTTATTTTTGTTGTTTGGGTGTGCACCTAGTTAATTAATTAATTCCGCTGTGTTATAAAAATAATAATTAATTTAGACTTAAAATTAATTATTTGATTTATTCAAATTTTATTATGATAAGTTTTTTAATTACCCAATTCACCCCTCCTCTTGGGTATTCTACTGAGCCAACAATTGGCATCAGAGCTGGTTTAGCTCGAAATTTGTAAGCTAACAAAGATCATATGGATTGTCTCGATTCTAAAATTATGTGTGCTACTGTTAACTCTGTCTCTCCTAATAGTCATTGTTATGATCATGAGTCTGATATAATTTGCAATGATGATAATGCAGATAAAGCTAATGAGACGCTTATTGGTCTTACTTATGTTTTTGAAAAATAGAATTTTAAACTAGAGTAAAAGATTGCAACTCTTGAAAATAAGAAGTTTAGTACTATCAAATCTCTTAAGAAAAAGAATTTGGACAAATATTTTGAAATTGTTGAGTTTAAAGATGTTTTATCTGAAATCAGTAAGTTGTATGATAAAGTTGAGTCTCTTGAGGATGAAATTGAGGTTTTCAAAAATGATTTTTATGATCTTCAATAAAATGAATTTAAAAAGAAAAATTTTGAAACTTTGAATGAGACTTGAGTATTGAATTGGAAAATACAAGATGTGAGGTTGATAGAGCTCGTTTGAAAATCCATTCTGTTGAAAATGAGTGTCAAATTCTTAAGATTGATCTTGAATTTATGCATAAAAAGAATTTTGGTCTATAGGTAAATGTTAGTACCAATGAACGGTTACTTGAGAAGACTCAAAAGGAGCTTAGAGAAGTAATGGATAAATTCAAGGATGTTGAAAGTACTAAATGTTTTGAAAAACCAATAGTTACTAAAACTACTTCTCAAAATTGCAGAAAATATTATGCTCCGGTAAGAAACACTGATTATTCGAAGAAGCGTATCAACAATATTAAGTGTTTCTATTGTGGTAAATTTGGTCATTATAAGAACTTTTGTTATTTATTGCATGATTACCCTTTCGGATCCAGAAATAACTGGATACCAAAAAGAGAAAATTTTGGTACAGGTACAAATCAGAGATTCAGACAAAAGTACAATGAATACCAAGTACCGACAAGGGGATTTGAACAGACTAGAAAGTACAATGAATATCACGTGCCGACAAGGAGATATGAACAGATAAGAAGATACAATGAATATGTCGTGCCAAAGAGGGAACCAAGGTTCAATGTATCTAATAAGAAGAATCAGCATGTGCCAAATACAAGAGTACAGAAGCAATAAGTTCAATATGTGAGAGTTGACAAAGTTTATCCACAACAAACGGAAAAATACCAGCACAAGAAAAGATTCATCTACAAAGTTGTGCCAAAGCAGTGTGAAGTACCAAACAAATGCAAAGAAGTTCTTTCTAAATCAGCTCAAAGAACTGTTATTCCTAAGAAGGAGAAAATTAAGGTGAAAAATCAAGCATTGGTGGAATCAAAGAATGCCAAATCAAAAATTTGAAATTCACCTAAGGTACACACACCACTTGCTCCCAAAAATGATCCAGGTATGTCGAAATTCTGAAAGTTTAAGTTTATTAATTTTGTTAGGGAGACTGAGGCTGTTCATTTTGAATTTTAGATTTTTGCAATATGTGTGTGTGTATGTTGAAATGTGTGAGAAATATTTTTTTTAAATATATGTGGATCAAAATAAGAGGTAAAAATTGAGCTAAAATGATCAAATTAGGTCTAAATGCACAAAATCAAACAAAACAGAAGAGAGCAGTCGACTCATCAGTCGACCGAAGTTTTCAGGTTGGAATCCCAAGAGTCACTCTAAGTCACTCAGTCAACTGAGCGGTCGACCGATCATGTCGGGATATAAATACTCAAACTTCTTTATTTTATTTTATCCGAACCCTAAAACTCTTCTTCTCTCAAAACCCTTCCTCTCCCAAGTTCGTCCAAGCCTATATTACACAAAATCAGTCCATTTCAGCTCAGATCTGAAGATTTTGTGGTTGAATCAACAAGTCTAAGGCTCGGATTTGTGTGTTGGAGGTGTTCTCTCTCGCGAAACAGGTTAGTCTTCTCCCATTCTAGGGTTTCGGTTGTTCTTGCTGATTGACCTTAGTTTGTTTGATTATTTTCGGATTAATTGGTTGTTTGGATTTAGTTTATTGAGACATTCTAGATTGGTTGCCTTAGATTGTAAAAAAAAAATGCCTAGAATCAAGAATCGTGTAAATAGGCCTTAAGTTTGACACTGTTTTCTTTCGAAGTGAAGAAAATGAAAAGAAATACAATGATGAATTTGTTAATCGTAGGGTGTTAGGCTGCAAACGCACTGATTTTGTTGGGTTAAAAGAGAAAAACATTGATATTGAAGCATATTTTAGGAATTTGGGATGAGTTGAGTTTGTCAACCAAAAGGAGGAGTAGATGTCGGTGTGGGTACGGATATTTTACAGTAATATGACCTACAATAAAGTCACATTTTGAAAATACCTAGGGGAGATGTATTTCCATACAATACCCTTCACTGGCTTTCAATTAATTTCAATAGAAGGGTAATTGCGGAAAAAATTGATTTAGAGGGAAACAAAGCAGGTTCGTTGTCCATTGAGCACAGATTTCTTCACTTGGTGCTAACCTACTCGGTTGTGCCTAGAGGAAGAAGTCATGCAAATGTGAATGACTTTGATTTATACTTGATGAATGAAATTGTGTAAGGGAGAAATTTGGACTTAGCCCATATCATGATGGAGCTTATGAAGCATCATGTTCAGAAACCCTCGGGAATACTACCCTATGCGGATGCACTCCAGATGATATTTTATCACTTTGGAATAATGGTTGATCCTGATGAACAGATGTTTTTGACAGCCACACCAGGATAAATCAATGTTCAAAATGCTTCGTTAATGGGGTATGAGTTTAGAGGAAATAAATGGGTGAAGAAGAAAAATCAGAAAAAGCAGAGAGTGCAGGCTGCGGATGAGGAAGAAGAAGATGAATGAGATATGAGCATGGATCAGAAGATGGACTATCTTCATGATCAGATTGATGATTTGAGAATTCATGCTGATTTGATGGATGAAATAATGACTGGGCTGAAAAATAAAGTAGTCCAGATAAATACAAACATAGAAGCTGGATTCAGAAAAATCATAGGAAATCTGGAACAAATGTTTCAGTATATGCAGTCATTTCATCTTAGGTATCAACAGCATTACAATGCTCAGCTACATTTTTTCGGACATCCTATGTATGGAGCACAACAGTCCTTTGGAGGACCAAGTTCAGCTAGACCATCTGGAGCTGGGCCATCTGGAGGAGTTCCGTCAACGCCATTTCATCAACAGATGACTCTAGGACCAATCATTCAGCCAGGTGTTCTGTATCCGCAGCAGCCAGCCACTAGTCCGATGGGACTTTACTACCATTTCTCTTGACAGAGCTCTCATTAGATTTTATTGGTGTATTGTTATTCAGACAAAATCCACAGCTATTTTTTTTTTTTTTTTTGGTCTGTAATAGTTAATCTAAGTTATTTAGATTTTCTTGAGTGCTAGTGTTTAGATTTTGATGAATTACCTAAACTTGATCTAATTAGTTAGATTTATTATCTCTAAAGATGATCCACATCATATTCGTTAAAAATGGTTTTGATGTGTTAAATGAATTTTATTTCTTTCAAAAATTGAGTTGGTGTGATATTTATCTATAAGTGGTAATGTTTTGGGCTTAAAAAGTTATTTATTCAAATAAGTTTTATTTCTTAAAGTTGATTCAATAAACTTTTATAATATGATTGCCTAGAGTCAGTCACTTGTGTGGTGTTTTCCCCCTCTCTAAATTTGTTTTTGAAGATGACAAATGGGAAGAAATTAGTGATGTTTTATTAAATCTTGGGAAGTGTTTTAAAATTGTACTTTAATTAAGTATTTTTTATTTATGCAAAGAGGGAGAAATTAGAATCGTATGAGTGTTTTTAATTTGTGCATTATTGAAATCTTCATTATGATACTTTAATGAGTTTAAAGACCCGTCCTCAGATTCAGGGGAAGTATGGTTATATTTTTATTTTGAAGAAAATATCAAAAATAATTGTCATAATAAAAAATGGGGAGATTATTAATTCTAAGATTTTGATGAACAATTAAGTATTGATATTTTGGTGGAACTAATGTATTAATTGAGTGTTTCAGTGATTTAAAGTTCCAAGTGATGAAGATGACAAATTAAATAGATGCTAAATGATGAAGTTGAAGATATTGAAGATATTGAAGAATTAAGGATTTAAAAAAATTAGAGAAAACAACTCAAGTAAATTCCGACTCTTAATATCCCATTTAGGAACACACACATTGCATAAAATGTATTTTTATCATTTATGTGTTTTGTGATTAAAATTATTTACTCCTATGTGAATTGAGAATAAATAATTTTCAATGGCTAAAATGGAATATAAGAAGATTAGTGGAACTAATTTTGAAGAGAAAATGGTTAAAGGGGCGAGAACGTAAAAAAAAAGAGTTAAAAATGTATTTAGAGAAGAGATCCAGAAGATGGCAGTCAACTGGTGAGTCAACCAGACAAGGAAGCTGAAAGAACCTATATCTCTAAATCGACCGATAGGTCGACTGGCCAAGTGGGATGAACTCTCCAAATCTATAAGTCGACTGATAGGTCGACCGGTGAAGAAGTGCTGAACTCTCTGAATCTACGAGTTGACCGGGCGGTCGACCGATGAGCTCCATTGTCTACAACTTGAATCAAGCAGTTGACTGGGCAGTCGACCGTTTGCGTTGTTTCAGGATACTATTTGATCCGAAATTATATCCAAAAGTAGCCATTTTTTGTTGGGATTTGAGAAAGTTTTCGAGGATATTATCTATATTTAAGATATGATTCACATACTAATTAAATCCTATTGATTTGGTACATTAAATATTAATGTTTCTCAATTTGGTTCTTGAAATTGATTTTATTCTAATTTATTAAGATTGAGAAATATTTGAGGGGGTTTAATTGAAAGATTTGAAAGTTATTTTTAAGTGAAATTGAATCTGAATGAAGTCATTATGATATAAGGGGTCTATAAGTGCTATTAATTGTCATGACACATGTAAACTAGTTGTTATAAGACTAATTTCATATTCCTATATATAGACTTGCGAATTTTTCTGTATACCTAATAATTCTAAGAGAGAAAACTCATTTATTATCAAGAGATATCAGAATATATCAATTGAGTGAGCTTTTCTAAGAGATATCTTATTGAGAATTGAGTGAGCTTTTCTAAGAGAATCATTTGCTGATCATTGCTGCTACCGATTTGAAGTTACATTGCAATACTATTTTCTTTCGGTGGATTCCGGGTGAGATCTTTCCAAATTGCTTATTATTTGTTTATTGATTTTATATTTAGAAATTAATCTTAGAAATTATTTCTGACTTTTGAAGAAAATATTTTTACAAATAATTTCTTGAATCTGATTACGTGCGCCAATTTGCTACCCATATTCTTAGTAAAATCAATTTTTTATATCTTACATTTTTCTATCACTAGTTGGGATATTAATTGAATTATTATTTATCTGGGGTGGTACAAGCTCTGAGTGAGATTTATTTCTTATCAATTTGTGTATTGGTAAGTTGTGACGGGTTAAATATCGTTGAGAGTATTTAATCAAGGGTAGTTGGGTTTCAGTCTTTTCATGTAAAGAGATTGAGGTAGTGATTCTTCCTATATAAGAATTGCGTTGTGAGTGATTTGTAAAGGTTCCATCCTTACCTGTGAAAATGATAATTGGAATGTTTTGATAGGTTTTGATTCTTATGCCTTAGTGTAAAAAATAATTAAGTTATTCTTTAACTTGTAAAAAGTAGAGGTTCTTCCTTAACCTAAGAAAATGATATTGTAAAGATTGATTCTAAACCTGTAAAAAAATCAGTGTGCGGGTTTGGTTCTTACCTTTAAAGGAATCTTGGTTTTAGTGGGTACGACCTCCATAGAGCTCGGGGGACTGAATTAGCCAAGAGTAACTTGGTGAACCAATATAAATCTTTGGTGTATTGCTATACTTATTTTGCTATTTTTGTTGTTTGGGTGTGCACCTAGTTGATTAATTAATTCCGTTATGTTATAAAGATAATAATTAATTTAGGCTTAAAATTAATTATTTGATTTATTCAAGTTTTATTCTGATAAGTTTTTTAATTACCCAATTCACTCCCCCCTCTTGGGTATTCTACTGGGCCAACATAAACAAACTTCAAAATGGATACCCAATGATTCCAGCTGGTATCCTGACACTGGTGCTTCTACCCACATGACAGGAAACCCCACTTTTCTGCAGCAGTACACACCATACAACGATTCTGCTTCTGTTCAACTTGGCAATGGTGATTACCTACCAATATCTTAAACAGGTAACATGACACTACCACTTGGTTCATCATCCTTTCTTTTTAATAATGTCTATGTTGTTTCATCAATGCGTAAAAATTTACTCTTCATTGCTCAATTTTGCACGGATAATAATGTTCTTTGTGCTTTTGATGCACACCAAATTTATATCTTTGATCTCATCTTTGGTTCTCTCCTCTATAAAGGCCAATGCAAGGATGGTCTCTACAAATTATCTGTCATCCCTCCTTGCCTATACGCTTTATCTGCCTCGGTCAACTCATCCACCCTTTAGCACAATCAGCTAGGTCATCCATCTACTAAAGTAATGCCTTACTTGGGTTCAAATAAATTTTTGTCTACTCCTTTTAAATTTCTATCCTCCTTCTGCCCCCGAGTGTGCTTTGGGTAAATCCACACATCTCCTATTTCTGAGTGCACATGAAATAAAAACTTATTTTCCCTTTACTTTAATTCACTCTAATGTATGGCAATCTCCTGTGCTTTCTGTCTCTAGTTATAAATATTATGTGTTCTTTACTGACGACTACAGTCGTTTCACTTGATTATACTTTATGAAACAAAAATCTGAAGTTCTCCAACATTTCAAAAACTTTTTAACTTATGTCAAAACTCAATTTACCATACACGTCCAACAATTTCGGAGTGATAGTGGTAGGGAATATGTTAGTGGTCCCTTCAAATCTCTTTGTTCATCTCTAGGTATTCATCACAGACTCTCTTGTCCTTACACTCCTGAACAAAATAGCTTTATCGAACGGAAACATCATCATATTGCTGACATGGCCCGTATCCTCCTTCTCACGAGTCATGTTTCTCTCCATCACTGGCCCGAAGCAGTTGCCACTACTAGTCATCTAATCAATCTTCTCTCCTCCTATAAACTTCAGTGGTCCTCACCATTCTCCCGTCTTTATGGTTATACTCCTTCCTACTTTGAACTACGTGTGTTTGGTTGTGCATGTTATCAGCATTTAGGTGTTTACTTAACTAATAAACTTTTGTCAATAACTGTTGAACATGTGTTTTTAGGCTATAGCTTGCAACACAAGGGTTATCGTTGTTTGGATCGCACAACTGGCAGTGTACATTTCCCGATATGTTCGTTTTAATGAACAACACTTCCCGTTTGCATCCAACACCAGAAGTACTCAACCAGACCCATCATTGTGGGCCTTTGTTCCTCCATTACCATCAGCTCCTACTCAACCTCTACAATTAACTACACAAAATAGTGCTTTGTCTTTTCTTTATCAGCCATTTCTATTTCATTATTAGCCCCGACAAAATCAACCCTCACAACCTGATCCTTCTGCTGCTACCACCCTTGAAGCTCATCCAGTTTCTCCACGACATCATAATCCTCCTGTTGCTGCCACCCTTAAGGCTTTTCAAGTTCCTCCGCCTAATCCTTCTATTGTTGCCACCCTTGAGGCTCATTCAGTTCCTCCACAACATTCCATGATCACACGTCATCGAGATGGCACACGTCGTCCTCTTATTTAGACGAATGGTAGAATCTAACATCCTCTCTCACAGGCTCTACTTGCTCAGCTTCTATCTTCCACTAACGAGCCTACTTGCTATACTCAAGCTGTTCGTATCCTTGAATGGCGTCAAGCCATGACCAATGAATTTAATGTCTTACTGAAGAACAAAAATTGGGTTCTTGTCCCTCTTTCCCCACATCAACATGTTGTGAGTTGTAAGTGAGTCTTCAAACTCAAGTGCTAAGTAGACGATTCCATTGAGCGATACAAAGCTCGCTTAGTTGCCAAGGGCTTCCATCAACAAGAGGGTGTAACTTTGATGAGACATTTAGTCCTGTAATCGAACCTACCACTATTCGTACTATGCTCAGCCTTGCAGTATCCTTTGATTGGACATTACGCCAACTTGATGTGAAAAATGCCTTTTTTTTATGGCGTTTTGGATGAAACTGTATATGTGTCACAACCTGATTTCATAGATTCAGCTCGTCCTAATCATATTTGCCATCTACAAAAGGCTATATATGGCCTCAAACAAGCGCATCGTACTTGGTTCCAACATCTTAGCAAGTTCATCTTATAGTATAGCTTTACCCATAGTCAAACTGATCATTCCTTGTTTATCCACCGCTCTAACTCTGCTGTGATACTTCTTCTTTTATATGTCGATGACATTATACTCATTGACAATCAACCTTCTCGAGTTTTATCATTCATTACTACTCTTGGAAAAGAATTTGAGCTTAGTAACATTGGTTCCCTGTCTTACTTTTTGGGCCTTGAAGTAAATTCATCCTCTATTGGCTTACGTCTCTCTCAGCTCAAGTATACTATCTATCTTCTTATATTTTTCTCGATAACAGATTGCAAACTTTGCAACACCCCTGTATGTGCTAAAACTCAGTTGTCATCTCAAAGTAGGGATCTCTTATTAGATGTCACTGAGTATCGCCAATTGGTTGACTTCTTGTAGTATTTTACTTTCACTAGACCAGACGTTGTCTATGTTGTTCATCATGTTGCTCAATTCATGAGCCAACCTTCAGCATACCACCTTACAGCCGCCAAACGAATCCTTCGGTATCTTAAAGGGACTTTGAACTTAGGCCTCTTTTTTCAGTGTAGTGCAACCCCCTTGAGCCTCAAGGTTTATTCTAATGCTGATTAAGCAGGTTGCTCTGACTCCCGTCGCTCTATCACTGGCTTTTGTATTTTCTTGGGCTCCAATCTGATCTTTTGGACCACCAAGAAACAATCTATTGTCTCTCAATCAAGCGCCGAAGCTGAGTACCGCTCCCTTGCCCATGTTTGTGCCGAAACCACATGGGTACTTAATCTACCCCAGAGTTGCAAATTCCAATATCCACCTTACTTTGTGATAATCTCAATACTACATATATAGCCTCAAATCTTGTGTTTCATGCTCGTACCAAACATATTGAACGAGATTATCACTTTATACGGGAACACATTCTTATTAGCACACACCGAGTTCAATTTGTCCCTTCTACTGATCAACTCACTGACATATTTACTAAGGAACTCCACAAGACACGCTTCCAGCTTCTACGAACCAAACTTGTCTCTCCAAACTAGCCGAGTTTGCGGGAAAGTATTAAACCTCTCTTAATTTTATTATCAATTACAAATCAATATTCATTTCATAATCAATTACAATTCTACATTTTAGCTATTTAAGAATTATTTCAAATCAGATATCAAATTTGTAATTTATGAATAGTAACAATATAATCCTTGTATAAATAGAATGATTGTCTATGATGAAAAGTACGTTGAATCATGTTTACTTCCAATTATGATGGTGGTAAATTTTGTTGTGGTGATGAATATTTGTTATCAGAGCGGTTGATTTAAAAAGGGTTGTCATATGTAGATTTTCAAAGTAGAAAAATTAAAATGAAACAATACAAATGTACAAAAAGGAAAACTCAAACCCTCCTCAACTTTTGAAATTTTTTACTTTTACCTTGATATTTTTATAAAAAAATTAATTAATACCCTTAAAATTTTACATAAACCTTTCTAATTTATATAAATATCTAATAAACATCTAAAAAATAAAAATTAACCCCCCGATTCAATTTTCTAGATAACAATAGAATAATGCAAATCTCCCATTCCCCTTCTTCATCCCCCAAATTAAGTTTTTCATTTTGCACTTCAAGAATGTACATTTTTCATTAAAATTGCATTAAATAATGTACATTTTCCATGAAAATAGTTTCAGCTAAAACATTGGAATCTTCTTACTTTATTGCCTATGTACCACTATAAATGAAAATTAACCTCACAATTTAATCTGATCGTTGTATAGTCTGCACTTGACCATTTACCGCAGTAAAAATCTTCTGCTTCTATCAAAATTTCTCCGTGCTGGATACCAAAGTTGGCCGGCCAAGTCTCTGTTTCAAAAGAGGGTTGAGGCTCCGAATTCTTAGTCACTTCTACTTTAAAATCCAATGTAGCCAATCCAACCCAACTCAATCAAGCCTTTTTTTTTGGGGGGTTGATAATTAGTGGGGGTGGGTGTCTGTGTAGACCATGAGATTTGTCCAATTGCATATTTGATCCCTCAAATTGCTGGAAAATAGGTTGCGCTCAATGTGTAACTTTCTAATAGGGATATTTTTGTTATTTCATAACTCTACTAAAAATAAAAAGTTTTCTCTGACAACGATTCATACTTTTTTTTTTCATTTTTTAGACAAATTATTTTTATGGAAAGGTTCGAGGAGAAGTTCTTATGTTTAGTGGAGTGATAAAATGATAAAAATATACCTATTAGAAGGACATGTGCTGGTCACAATCTATTTTCCATTCAAAATCATTAATTTTTTTTATTTTGCGAGATTGAAACAAATGTGAAACTTGATGGATCAAATGTGTAATTTGACAAACATCTGGGTCCACATATAAACACCCACCCCATATTCTAGCGACAAAAAAAGTAATTTTCCTATATTTTTCACAGCAATTGGGTAATGCTATGTGAAAAACAGAAAACGAGTAAGGCAGCGTTTGGTTGCACCGAATTGGAAATTATTGCATGTAAAAGTTTGAAAATTTACGTGCAATCATTTTGAAATGCCAATTCCATGGCCTCAATTTCGTGCTTCCAAACACCACCTAAATAGAAATCTAGGTGGCGTTTTTTTACGTGTTTCTGCTCCCACATTTTTGTTTCCGTTTCCACCCAAAAAAAAAAGAAAGGAAAACAGAAATCCAGAACAATTCTTTTTTTTTTCCCAATACAATTGTCTAGAAGCAAAACAGAGATATCATATTTTGTTCCCAAATTTCTGTTTCTGTTCCTGGAAACAGATATGTAGGACCAGCAAAAAGTAAGGATGCCACAAAAAACCGAACCGATGGGTAACCACAAGAAACCAAACCGAATGGTTCGATTTTAAGACTGACTAAATGGTTTGGTTGCGATTTTGGTTTTGACATTAATAACCGAAGCGATTTTGGTTTTGACATTAATAACCGAAGCGATTTTGGTTTTGATTTTGGTTTTGGTTTTGGGATAAAAACCGCGAAACCAAACCGCAAAACCAAACCATGAAACCAAACTGCGAAACCGATATTTTAGATATATTTTTATTATATAAATACTCTTAATATTTTTATATATTTACAGTTTAATCCTAATATGCATGGTTTTTTTTTTTTATTTACACTTTCAAACCTCTTATATATGTGTAAGGGACTTCAGGCTTCATAATTTTTATTTTTGATTTTCCAGTCGTTCGGTCCGTTCCTCCATTCCTTTCCCTTCTCTCTCTCCTCTAAATTTCTCTCAAATTTTCAGTCTCATCTTTGATTCTCTGAGTCTCTTCTCTTTCTTTTATTTATTTACACTTGATTTGTATTGTTGTGAACTACTATTATATTTTAATTATGGTTACTAATTAGAAACTTTAATTATTGTTACTGGTTAGAAACTTTAATTATGAGTATTTTATGGTTTAGTTTTGTTTTTTAGAATTTATGTTTTATATTTTAATTATATTTTTGTTTATATATAAAAAAAAAATTGGTTCGCGGTTTCGGTTTTGTTTTCAGTTTTTATAAAATTAAATTTTTTTAAATGGTTTCATGGTTTTGATTTTGTATAAATTTAAATGGTTTGATTTTAAAACCGTTTAAAAAAACGGCGGTCTTAGTTGTGATTTTGGTTTGATATATTTTTAATGGTTTTGGTTTAGATTTTATATGACACCAGACCAAAACCGAACCAATGGCATCCCTAGCAAAAAGCACTATAACAAACATTGCCTCAGATTGGTTATAGCTTCGAATGAAACGACACGCGACATTTGCTCAAGGAAGTAAAACTAAGAAATCGGCCAATTAATTGGTCTCATAACCCAAGCCTTATAATCTAGCGGTTATCTAGTGTTTCTCTTTAGTGGGAGGTCTAATGTTCAAAAACTCTCCCCACTTTTGTAACAAAAAAAAAAAAAAAAAAGTTGGTCTCAAATATTAAGAGGTGTTAATAACAAGGATATTTGACACTTGCACCCCTTAAGTTTGATAATTATCTCATTGTGATTTCTGTAATTTCAATTTGAACACACAACACCCTAAAATTTTCTAATCATCCGGCTTCAGTCCAAATTATTAAACCAACTACAATTTTTTTACGACAAATGGTCACATGCATTTAACTATTTTTAACTCGTTTAATGGGGCACTTTTAGCCTGCTCTACTTCTCCACCCCCATCCACAAATTTTCTAAAAAATCTCATATGTCTATTCTCAAGTGTTTGGGCAAAGAACACAATGGGGGAAATGAAAAGGCTGATACACATAAAACCCCGTCAAATGCGATGGACGTGACTGTTTACCATCTAAAATTATAATGCAAATAATGATTTAGGTATTATGTGTGCAAATTAAAACTAAAAGGAACTGTAGGAACCCAATGGGTCTCACTCACTTTCAAACGAGGCCTTGTAAGAGGAGGATTACCCTAAACTTTATATATAGCTTAGGATCAAGTAACACAAGTGATGCGGAATTCAATATGCCTCCTCACACGCAGAGTAGACTTTGACAAACTACCGCGAACGGATATCGAGAGGCCCAACATCAATGTGGGATTCAACACGCCCTCTCACACACAGGGTGGACTTTGACAAACCACTTTGAATGGATACCAAGGGGCCCAACATCAATGTGAAATTCAACGCACCTAACACCAAACAAGAGTCCTAGCTCTAATATCATATGGGAAACCAATAGGCCTAACTTACTCTCAAAAGACACCTTGTAAGAGGATGATGCTCAGGATCAAGTAATATAAGTAATGTGGGATTAACAAAATGAGATAGTAATCAAACTTCAAGGGTGCAAAGTGTAAAAAAACACAAATAACAACATGCAAGTGTTTCTTGAAGATTTGAACCTTCTTTTGTTACCTCATTCAGGGAGGAGTCACTTTGCCTCTCAAGCTCACGCATCACTTCCACAGTCAACCCAAACCATTCATCAATCCAGGCGAAACAATTGCGATGACTTTCAAGGAAAAGAGCCCTTTCACCCTACAAAGAGGTAAACATCCAAGCACTAAATAGTGGTTTCACAAATAGAGACGGTTAATATTATGTATACCGGCCTTGGTGGTTAGTTTAACTAAACCCTAATCCTACTAAGGAAAATCCTACTCAATTTCTATATAAAGATTCTTTGTATATATCTATATAATGTACTTTTTTCATATATCAATATAATCGCTCCATGTTCTTCCAATATTCCGCCTCTCAATTATTTTAACAGAGACTAAAGGTGGGACTAAGGATGTGTTTGGTTAAGGTTCAAATACATACAAACGGATATCCTTTTGTGGAGAGAGAATAATTTTATATTTTCGTCATTTTTATGATGATATTTTCATCATTTCATCATTCTATTAACTTAAGATGTTTTTTTCTTAACAACAATTAAGTTTTTTCTCTCTCATTTTTCAGAAAAATTGTTGTTAGAAAAAAATTTGAAGAAAAACGTCATATGTTTAGTGGAATAATGAAATCACAAAAATATCTCGATTAGAAGACCATTTTCCATCACAATTCATTAACAAGGTTTTTAATTTTGTGCGATTGAAACAAATATTTAACTTGAGAGACCAAATGTGTAATTTGGCAAACTTCAAAGTCCACATATACACCATAACTCGAAAACTATTTTAAACATATTATATTACTGATTCTGCTAAAAATACATTATTTGCCCAAATCGAAATTTTTTTATTTGTTTTTTTACAATTTTGAAAAACTACTTTTGAAAATTGTTTTCAAAATAGCCAAAAACCATTTTGAATTGTGAAGCAAAAGGGGCCCTGAATATTTCAAATCGTCCGACTTCCTATATATATTTGTATATTGTATGTTAGGAGGTTCCAACTTAAAACCATATGGTATGAAGTGGAGTAACTCCTTTTATATATGGACTACTTTGGAAAGCCCCGCAAATTTAATGTGGGATTCTAACAGTATAGATGACGCTGCATATTTAACTTCCCATTGCATTAACTCCCAGATCTAAATAGAGTGCTCAGAATTCTAGCAAAGGGGTGAAACCCTAAACCCCAAAGTCAAAGAGAGAATACCGCAAGCAAAGCTTGTTCAAGTCGACTACCAAAGCCCCAGAAAGGAGCGTCTATTGTCACCAACTTGTATGCTGTCATAACTGGATTACAGCTATCCTGCAAATAGCAAACATACACAAGGGCATTGAAAACACAATATTGAAAGCCAATGCAAACCCAAGCATGCTTGTAAGAGAGAAAATTCACCGTATATATGGAATTTTCCAATGTCAATAAGAGAAGTTTAGCTTTTAGGCTGTTTGGTAACGTTTTCTTTAAGTACTTTTTTGCTTTTAAGAGAAAAAGTACTTAATTTTAAAAGGGTTAATCACACTTTTCCCCCCAGTGATTTGATCGTATTGCACTTTACACCCTTGTCGTATTTTCGTCATCACTTACTCTCCTTGGTTCAAGCTTAAGTGCAATGGTTACATTTTTAATGAAAGCTAACGGTCAAATCTCAAAAAGTCAAAATTAAAAAATTAATTAATATTTATACCCCCAAGTCGGGTCAGGTAATATCCTTTTGCTTTTACTTTTTCTTCTCCTTTATTCCCCCCGGGTCAGGTCAGGTATAAGGGTAGATTCATCATTTTACATAATTATGTTAAATATTTAACAGTTGCACTTAAGTTTGAACCACTAGACAGGTAAGTAATGACGAAAATATCAAAGGGATGCAAAGTGCAATTTAGTCAAACTACAAGGGACAAAGTGTAATTAACCCAATTTAAAAATATCGTTTGTCTTGCACGTAATACTTTGACAAATCAAAGATTGTAAAAACACAAATTTAAGTAGTTTCCTTGAAAAGCAAAAAATACTTGCTTTTGTTTTTTTTTTTATCGATTTTTATATTACTAGATACCAATGGACTAAAACCTCTCCACCCACTTTTTATCGATCAACTATTTTTTTCGGATTAAGAGATCATTATTTTGATATGAACCAAAACAGTATCTACCAAATTTATTGAATAATCTGAAAATAACAAAGATAAAACCAAGCTTTCGAGAGGCTTGGGTCTCTCCCAGAATGGGCTACGCTCAGTACAACACAACTATCAATTTCTCAATATCCTCTACCTATCATCACTTTTCCTTATATCCTACTCACCCTAACCAACCCTAACAGAATTGTAAACAAAATGGCAAAAGAAATTATTCCTAACAAACTAACAATAACCGTTTATTTAATCTACCCAATTTGCCCTTTCTTTTAGAACATGAGGCCTAACATATTTCTGACCATCAAACACACTTTTGAGTTTTTATTTTTGCTTTAAAAGTAATTTCTTTTTTCAAAGTAGCCTTTTCAATTTTAAACAGTACTTGGGAAAAAAAAAAAGCGTTACAAGTAATGGGATAGGGCCAAGATTCTGTCTCTTAAGTCCTGATAAAACCTAGTGACATTATAATCTAACTATACATGAATCAAATTCAATCATTGTCAAGAAGCTGCTCCAAAATATTTGAAATTTATCTTATTAGGAAAAAAATTGAAGTTTTTTAATTCCCAGTTATCACCAAATGATTATATATGGTGATAACTGGGAATTAAAAAACTTCAATATATATATATATATGCGCGCGTAAAGAGCAGACTCAATAATCTATTAAATTATTCACGGAAGATGCACCTACCTGCCATCCCTCTGAGAGAGGACCGCGACCAGTCCCTGACGACCGAAACTCGGACAGATCAATGCTGCTACTCCCAATTATGTAACTCCAATAATCCTTTGTAGTAGAAGAAATATCAATAATTTCCACCTGCCTACTTTGTAGCTGTTCTTTGCTTAGACCATGCACCTAGATATTCAATTTGATCATCAAACGAGATCAGAAAAACCATCGGAACGATAAGGGAAAATTACATTTTTGGTCCTTAGAGTATAAGGTGAGTGTCTATGTGGACCAGATTTGCAAAATTGCACATTTGGTCCCCCAAATTTCACATTTGTTTCAATCCTACAAAATCAAAAACGTTGTTAATGATTTTGGATGGTAAAATGAGTTGTGCTCAGTACGTGACCCTCCAATGGAGATATTTTCATCATTTCTTCACCTCACTAAACCTAAGATATTTTTTCCTAATCTTTCCCTAAATACACTTAATCTAAAGAATGAGAAAGATAAGCCTAAATCGTTATTAGGGAATGGTTAGCAGATTATGTCTTAGGTTTATTGGAGTAAGGAAATAATGAAAATATCCTCATTAGTAGTCTAGGTGGTGAGCACAACCCATTTTCCGTTAAAATAATTCCAATAATTTTCAATTTTGCGGGATTGAAACAAATTTGGAACTTGAGTAATCAAATGTGCAATTTGGCAAACCTCAGATTCCACATAGATGCCCACCCCATACTTCTGGGACCAAAAATGTACCCGAAAAAATAATAACCAACACATATTTTAACGAACTTACATTCTCCGAATGTCCATTGTCAGCTTTGTGAATAGTTTCGATAGTTAGAGTAAATTTAGCAAAGTATGGGCACTGCATATAAAAGTGATAAGTTCGTTAATTAATGCAAAACCATTTTCATGGGAAAGCCACAATTAGTGATCAGCATATAATTTTACCTTGATTACTGCATGAAACAGCATCCAAATTCCGGAAACAATCAATAATTATGTTATAAGATCTTTAGCAGGAAAAAAAAAAACTAAGAAATGGTGTAGACAAGGCAAACCTGATTTGCACCGGGGGTATGCATTCCAAGCTTCTTCCTGCATCACAAGTGCATCTGCCGGTGCAAAAGTAGTAAGCCAAGCAGGAGCTTTGCTGGTCAAAAACAAATCAACATCAAAATCCAAGAAGCACCCTCATTAATGATATGATTAAACACACCACCGTTTACTTGATCAACATTTGGGATAAACAGTGATGTAGAACAATTAGCTCAAGACTTGATGGAAACATTGGATTGCCAAAAGAATAAGGCCTGATGGCACTAGTAGTAATCATAGTTGTGAAAAGAGCACCTAGGCGCATGCCCAAGGCTCAAGGCGCATGCTCTGCACCTCGCTTAGGTTGAGGCGCACGCCTTAGGGTGTGAAGCACAAGCTCCTTCTCCTCCTCCCCATTCTCCTCCTCCTCCTTCCCCTTCTGCTCCTTCTCCTTCTTCTTCTCCTGCTTCTCTGTTGCTTCTTCCCTGCTTGTTCTTCTTCACTTCTGTTTTTCCTTTTTTTAATTTTTCTCATTTTACTGCTTCTTTTTCATCCCTAATTTTCCTTTTTCTTTTCTTTTTTGTTTTAATTTTCCATTCCAGTTTTCATAATTTTATTTCATCATTTCTAAAGATTTCAATTTTTATGCTATAATTGTTGATATCAAGTATGCTAAAATCTCTGTTATTAGAAATCAAATTAGCCATTTATTTTTATTTATTGGCTCATATGAGTGTGTTTTATTTTAAATAATTGAATTTTAGTTAATAGTTTCACTTTTTTGAGTGTAGATTTGCAATATAACAATCCTATAAATTGTTCTCTATTTCTTTTATGTTGTACGCCTTACATTGCACAGGCTCGCGCCTCGCTTTGCGCCTAGGCTCCAGGGAACGTTTGCACCTTGGTGTGCCTAGAGCCTTTAATAACTATGGTAGTAATCACAGGGCTAGAGTTGAATCTAACCAGCAACACCCATTGCCAATCAAAAACATTGAATATCACCCTAATAAATGTTTTAATTAATGAAATAAATAAAGCTACCAAATTGGTCAACATAAATCATTTGACCTAAATAATGCATTGATGAAAATATTAAATATTCATACAACCATTATTCAGAGTTTGGATATCAATATAATTTCGAGATTTTCCCTCTCTTTCTTGTGAATTTAAGAGCTTTGCGTTTACTAGATCAATACCTAGCCTTTGTTAGACGCCAAACAGCCACCAGTATACATTCATAGAGTTGCAGTTTCTTTTTTCAGTCTAAATTGATGGATGAACTCCAATTAGAAAGTCAACATTTAAAACCAAAAGTACCTCTGCAAGCGGTAAATCTTCGAGCTGTATTGACCATTCCCGAATGAACCATCTTCAAAGGGTCGGTTCTCTAAAACCTCGACGCCTTCAGCAACCGTCGTGGTCTGCTGCTGCATTTTCATGACCATGTACATCTGAGCTACCTGATACTGCAATTTCGAGAGAAAAAAATTCCATTTATTTTGGTATTACAGATACATAATTATACAAATAAACTTCCAAACTAATTAACTTGCTGTACGTACCTCATCGAGTGACAATGGCATGACAATGCGACTTGAGGAAAGTCCCAATCGAGAAAGTAATGGTTAAGGAAATGGAAATTGTAGGAACCCAATGGGCCTAACTCACTCTCAAAAGATGCCTTGAAAGAGAAGGATTGCCCTAAACTTTATATGTAGTTCACGATCACGTAAAACACGCAATATGGGATTCAATAGAAATAATTAGAGAAAATCACATCTTTATGCTTAATCCTATATATTCAACTATGCTTTCTGATGTGGAGTGAATTATCACCATCCGCATGTCATAACTTCGCCCGTGTATGAAGTCTTGCGTGGTGGGTCACCTGAGTCCTATTAAGGAGCCCCGAGACCCACTTTCACCTAGGTCCTCTGATAGACCACCAATTAGGAAAGATAATAATTACCTTTATTTACGGAATATTTCAGGGAAGATATTGGGTGAGAATAGGAAAGTTCTATCAACCATTATTACGTAGTTAATAATTACCTTGTATGAAAGGAGTCGTATATAGTAAGAGGTAGACTATAAAATAGGGAGAATAGAATATGTAAGATATAGTGAACTTACTTGTATCAAGCATTGGCTTAGGGAGAGAACTAGATCTCTCGAATATCTGGAAGTTTGTTTGTCTTTCGATTTCAATAAAATTCACACATTTTCCCTCTCAATCAGTTGATTTGTCGTTATCAATAAACCTAGGGTTCATCATTTGGTATCAGAGCAGGTTCTAGGCCTATGGTAACAAGGATGGATGCTGGGATTGAAACAGTAGAAGGAATCGTTAACACTATAAAGGAGGAGTTAGGAGCAATCAAGAAGGAGATAATGAAAAAACCTAATCTGGAGCAAGGACTCATAACGTTAGTTGGAAAGATCGACCAGCTCCAGAAGGTTCAGAATGAAACAATGCGTGAAAGTGAAGCCCAAGGCCAAAATCGAGTCGATGACGAGATCTGGGCGAACGACATCGCGAGGCGGCAGGACGACGTGCGCTGACGTCCGCGAAGGCACCTGACCAGGCGAACGCCGACGCCGACGAGATCTGGACAGTCGACGAGCGCGAACGACGTTGCGAGGTTGTCGGACGAAGTGCGACGGCGTCAGCGAGGGTTCCAGGGCAAGGGAACGCCGCCGCCGACGCGATCTGGGCATTTGATGACCGCGAATGAAGGCGTGACGCGATCTGGGCGTTCGTCAACCGCGAACGCCGTGCGCCGGCGCCGGCGTGAGTACCAGAACAAGCAATCGGCGCCACCGACGGCGTCCATAGCAGGGAATGGGCTCAGGCTGCGCGATGAGACCTCCAACCTAAAAGAATTGAACTCTCTTCCTTTGATGGAGAGAACCCTGACGGCTAGATACTAAAAGCAGAGAGATACTTCGCCTTGCACCGCTTGACCAACGCAGAGAAGCTAGAGACGGCCGTCATCAGCTTTGAATGCAAAGCTTTGGTCTGGTTTGGATAGGAGAACAAGATAAGGCCATTCCTGAGTTGGGAGGAACTTAGATCGCACCTCCTACTGCGGTTCCGATCTCTTCCCAATGGCTCATGATATGAGGAGTTCTTGGCTCTTAGGCAAAGTGGAACAGTGAAGGACTATAGAAGAAGATTTGAGCAATTGGCTTCAACATTAGAAGGTCTCTCTGAACAAGTGTTGGAGTCCACATTCATAAATGGACTAAGGAGTGACATTAGGGCAGAGCTAAAGGTATTGGGCCCAAACAGGCTTGAAAGTGCTATGGACTTAGCAACGAAAATTGAGGCTAAAAATTTAGAGCTTAAGGGTAGTCGGGTCCAGTTGGGCCCGATTATTCACATGGGCTTGGGTACTCTAATTACCCACCCACTAGAACTCCGGCGGGATGAAGCACTACAGCATTGGAGACTACAGTTCCGACAAAAGCTCACGAAGGGGAAGGATTTCAAAGATTAACAAAGGCGGAATGGCAACACAAGCGAGATCGCGGCATTTGTTATAAATCTGATGAAAAATTTTCACCAGGACATCGCTGCAAGAAGCAGGAACTACAAGTGATTCTACTCCAAGAATATGAAGCAGAGACACAAGCGGTGGGAGATGAGGGTCAAGAAAAGGAGCAGGAGGCCAAGCAAGTGGAGGAAGTTGAAAAATTCAATGGTGGGACTTACCTCGCCCAAAACATTCAAAATGGCGGGAGAGATTAGTAACCAGATAGTGGTGGTACTTATCGACAGTAGGGCGTCATATAATTTTATCTCCAACGAGCTTGTATCAGTCCTAAAGCTCCCCATCACTAATATGGAACCTTACGGGGTAATTCTGGGAACAAACTCAACCACCAAAACTCAAGGGATATGCCGAGGAGTAGGCCTAATTTTACAAGGAATGGAGATAGTAGAGGACTTTCTACCTTTGGATCTGGGGAGTACTGACGTCCTCCTGGGAATTCAATGGTTGGAGACTTTGGGGGTGACTCACATTAATTCACATTAATTGGAAAACTCATTCTATGAAATTCAATGTGGGAAGTACACCAGTAAGTTTACAAGGAGATCCCTTTCTACACATAACAATGGTATCACTCAAAGCCATGTCTCGCACCATTAGGCATGAAGGATATGGGTATGTAGTGGAGCTCAGTGCTGTAGGGATTGCCACAGAAGAAAAAATTGCTATTCCTCATGAGATCCAGGCAGTAATGGAAAATTCCAAGCCAATGTTTGAGATGCCTATAGAATTACCACCTGACCATGGAAAGAAGCAGGCCAAATTCCTAAAAGAAGGAGCCTCACCTATCAGCGTACGTCCTTACCAATATCCCCAAGTAGAAGAAGATGAGATTGAGCGGTTAGTACGAGAGACCGACTCTTCTCCCCTCTTGCCACCGCAATTGTTGCCTGACCTGGAATTGTTAGTAGAGCCTGCTAAAGTTCTTGGAGTGCGCAATCCGAGCACTAGTGGTTCTATTCTTGTTGAAGTCCTGATCCAATGGAAAGATTTGCCACAATTTGAGGCCACTTGAGAGGAGTTTGAAACCATTCAGCAAGAGTTTCCTCAGTTTCCCCTTGAGGACAAGGTGAAAGTTTGGGCTGCGAATAATGATAGACCACCAATTAGGAAAGATAATAATTACTTTTATTTGCAGAATATTTCAAGGAAGATATTGGGTGAGAATAGATACACCGAAACAGTACTAGAAACACACCCACGCAACGGCATAATTACATTTACGGGAAAATCCAACCTTGTATTAATTAACTCGGGTTACAAGGAACCAATTTACATCTATGGTCTGAATTCTACAGGTCCTACAATCACTAATTAAAAACAGACCAAAACATGACAATTTATAGGAGAAGACAGCAGTTGACAGCCCCAATTGCCTAGGCAGACAACCGACACCTGTCCCGACACGTGTCAGCACCACAGGAGTTAGTTTTCCTGTCTAAAAACTAACCAAAATTGCCACAGAAAAACTGTCCAGAATTTCCTGGTGACCACCAGTCCATCAGCTCACCACAAGCTCAGCTTTCTTCCAGCATTTTAGTACCATCTAGGGCTGTAAACGAACCGATCTGTTCATGAATAGCTCGGGCTCGGCTCTGAAAAAAACTCGTTCGAGCTAGTTTATTAAAATAAACGAGCCGAACTCGAGCTCCTAAAAATATTCGTTTAATAAACGAGCTGAGCCGAACTTGTTCGCGAGCTACTCGTCTGTTGTTTGCCAACGGAAAATACTATTTAATTAATATATAAATATTTTATTTTTTAGGGATTGAATGTGTAATTGTGTACATTCTCTCACTAGGTTTTTTTTTGTTCAAGATTCTCTCACTAAGTGACTCTCTCTCACTAAGTCTAAAGTATGAATCTCACTTTTTCTCATCTCTCAACCGCCCCAACTCCCAAGCGCAAGATGAGCTTTCCAAACCCTAATCTCTATTCTCCTCAATCATCCCTCATCCTTGCCACCTCCACCGTACTCCCTTGAGCCTGACGCGAACAACCACTAGCCTCAATCATTCCATACCGTCGACGAGCACCACCACGAACAACCACTAGCCTCGACGGTGCGATGCGACCACCAAATCTGGTACTCTCCCTCTCTAAATGGGATTTGGGTTTGAAATTTTTTATTTTCGATTGACAATCCTTCACCAAAACACAAATCAATCCCAAATCAGAGCTCCTCTCTCTAATACTGCTGATCTGCAAGCACAAACATCGCAGATTCCCTACGAACCACCATTACCCCAATGTGGTGACGTCGCGAGTTTGTTGAATTTTTGTTGGTTTCACGAGCTTTCGAGCTTGAGCTCAAGCTCAGTTATTTTTAGCCGAGCCGAGTTCGAACACTCCTTTCAAAGCTCGGCTCGAGCTCGAGCTCGGCTCGTTTAAATTTCAACTTAAATAAACGAGTTTGAACCTCTACTACTCGGCTCGGCTCATTTACAGCCCTAGCACCGTCCCAACAGCCAGCCTCGTTTCCATCTTGTCCCATATTCAGCCGACATTCTCCAACGTCTTGCCATGCCGCCTGCATGGCCAGAACGCGTCGTTGCCCCACGTTTTGTTTCGTTGCGCCCAACAACATCCCAACGCCGTATACATTTTCCGCATCAAAATGCACCATCGTTCCCAACAGTCCATTATGCACCGTACATAACTCTGCCCACGACGTAGTGTTGCGCCTACGTTGTGCCGCCTTGCCTCAATACCGCAACGAGGTCTTCCTCACTGCCCAACACCCGCCGGTGTTGTGCCACAATGCCTCGGTCCACCGACGTGCATCAAGATTGGTGTCATCCTTGTCAACAACCCCATCTGTGCCACCTGCACTATGTCCGATAGGAAAGTGCACCAATTCGGTGTTGTTTGGTCCTCAAATCGATGTTGTTAGGGGCTAACAAACCGCCCCCACCAAAAGAATCTGATGTCCCCGTTGGATCCATCCCAGCACGATCCACTGGTTTTGGCATATACCGATGCCAACCGTTCTGCCACAGTCTTCTCAATCTATCAGCAACTGTCTCAATTCGTTGCAACTCTTTGCAACATGTTTGTCAATTTTGTCCGCCACAGCCTCCTTAATCTGCCCGTAGACTTCCACCGGTCCGTTGCCATTCTCTGCAACATATTTGCCACAGAACACTTTCCATGACCGGACTGACTACCAGCCTCGTTGCTGCTGCAGCAACCTCGTTTGGAAACCAGTCAATAACCAGCCACCTCCGGTTATTTTTCAGCACGGGACATAGGACAATTTCTAGCATCCTACGTCCCAAATCAGGTTATTTACTTATCCGTTTTCAGACCGTCCCCGGTCTACTCGTTGTTGTCCACCAACAACATCGTACCGACGCGCGCCATCTCCCGTCCAGAGCCTTCATCGTCTGATTTCTCCCGAACCAGTGCCGTCAGTTTTTCTTTCTTTGGATAGTCCCCCGCCCGGTGTGGACCGTCGCAAATAAAACAACCACGATTCTTACCCGCAGCAGTCGTCGATTGTGATTTTGAACAGGGACCCTCGGAAACATTGGCCTCCGCGCCTTTATTATTCCAATCCTTCATGCCATCATTTATCTTTTCCTTGCCTTTCCGACCCGACTTTCAGTCTGATCCGCTGTCGTCTCGCATCAGGTTGTAGTCAATCAGGTTGTCTGCCATTGCCACGGTAGTTGGCAGATCCCGCACGCTCTTTCATCTCAATTCCACTTGAGCCCACAGTTGCAAGCCGAAGGTAAAATTCAAGAGTTTGTCCTCTTCCGACATATTTTTCACATCCAACAGCAGGGATGTAAACTCCTTCACATACTCACGCACCGATTCCATGTGCTTGAATCGCCGCAATTGATCTCGAGCCACCTAACTCTAGTTTGTTGGTAGGAATTGCTCCATGAGTTCCTTCTTCAAATTAACTTACGTCGTTACCGTTGAGCGTGTGCTGTCTACTACATGAGTTCGCCACCACAGCTTCACGTCTCCAACCATGTACATACTTGACATGAATACTTGATCACCGTCAGGAACATGAGCAATCTGAAAATATTTCTCCATGTCCCAAAGGAAGTTCTCTAACTCCTTGGCACTCTGAGTGCCCGAAAATGTCGTTGGCTCCGGCACCTTCATCCGTGCTGGTCCGTCCCGAGACGGCCTTCTTCAGAACAACAACTTCATCCTCAACGCTTTTGAGGTTGCTTTTCAGAACATCAGTCAGCGCAATCATGTCCTCCGATATGGACATAATTCTGGCCAACATATCGGTACAAAATTCCTCAAAGGAAATTCGCAGATTCGCAATGTCGACCCTTAGTTCAGCGTTCTGCACAGACAGGTTCACCTCACCGCCTGACGGTGGCGCACCAACGTAGTCTTCCAACGCTTCCAATCGACTACTCACACTCGACACAGGAGCCATCCTACTTTGATACCCACTCGTATGTAAAACGCATACGTTCCTGCAACGTAATACAACCAAGAATACATTGAAACAAGACCATAAACACACCCACGCAACGACACAATAACGTTTACGGGAAAACTCAACCTTGTATTAATTAACTCGGGTTACAAGGAACCAATTTACATCTATGGTCTGAATTTCGCAGGTCCTACATTCACTAACTAAAAACATACCAAAACGTGACAATTTATAGGAGAAGACAGCAGTTGACATGACAATTTATAGGAGAAGAGAGTAGCTGACAGCCCCAACTGTCTAGGCAGACAACCGACACATGTCCCGACACGTGTCAGCACCACAGAAGTTAGTTTTCCTGTCTGAAAACTAACCAAAACTGTGTCACAGAAAACTGTTCAGAACTTCTTGGTAACCACTAGTCCATCAGCTCAGCACGAGCTCAGCTTTCTTCCAGCATTTTTGCACCGTCCCAACAACCTGCCTCGTTGCCATCTTGTCCCATATTCAGTCAACGTTCTCCAACGTCTTGCCAAGCCGCCTGCATGGCCAGAACGCGTTGCGCCCACGTTCTATCTCGTTGCATCATTGCACCCAACGACATCCCAACTTTGTATGTATTTTCCACACCAAAATGTACCGCCATTTTGTTTTGTACCCAGATTTTCAGAACATATATATATTGGAAAAGAGCAGAATTTTTCCCAGATTTTAGTTTATTTTCCTTTTCTGGGAACAGAAACGTTAAAAAAACGCCAACTGAGTATCCCTGACTTAAACCCTAAGCAACAGAACTAGAATTCTCACTAGAATCCATGAGAAACAGAGAGAAAATGAAATTTAGAAATCATATTGATTCAGATGTATTTTATGAAATCATTTAGCGTAAAAGAGGAAATTAAAATTCACAAATTGTGAATTTACAAGAATGCATGAAAAATCTTCAAGTAAGGTGAGATTAAAATGACCATATTCACAATCATACACAAAGAGCCCTCGAAATTCAACGATTCAATAAGCAAAAGGATACAATTCCCTGATCTGAACCATTCTATGCGATGGTCAAAATAGGTTGACGAGCAGCAGCTGAATTCGCAGAGAGAGAAAAGGGGGAAACGGGGGGGGGGGGGGGGGGGGGAGGGAGAGAGACCGTTTGGGAAATTTAGATAGCGTTTGGCGAAATATAGCGCCATAGGGGACTTCTTTCTGAAAGACGAACGCTGACGTCCGTTGAGATCAGGTTGACGTGAAGCCGGCGGACGAGCCGACACCCGCGTTGGAGTGAACGCCGAAGCAACGGCGAATTTCTACCCGTGGAATTCTACGCGGTCGACGTTGACTAAAAAAGTGCCGGTAAATTTATTTGTCTTTTTCCTTGTGGAAAAATTATATTTTTTTATCCCTAAAGTATGAAGTGAGGGTTTATTCCAACCCTATGATTTATTAAATTATACATTAAATTTTATATTTATTTCAATTTTATAAAATTAAAAATATTATTATTGACTTTGAACAAAAAATAAGTTATAGTGAGTATATGATCTTCTAGAGGGAATATTTTTGTTATTTATTACTCCACTAAATCTAAGATATTTTTCTGTAATATTTACTTAATAACGATTCATTTGAATAATAAAATAGAAAAATTTGTATCGTTATTGGAAAAATTATTTTAAATTTAATGGAGTATGAAATTATTATAATATTCCCAAAACACATGCTAAGCATAATCCATTTTCATCCAATATCATTATTGACATTTTCAATTTTGCGAAATTGAAACAAATGTGAAACTTAAAGATTAATGTTCAATTTAGTAAATCTCAATCTCCAAATAGATACCCACCACATTTGGTCTCTTAAGTTTTTAACCTTGCAAAATTAAAAATATTATTAATTATTTTGAATGGAAAATAGTTTGTGCTCAATATATGACTTTCTAATAAGAATATTTTAATCATTTCATCACTCCACTAATCATATGACATTTATCTTTAACATTTTTCTGACAACGATTATTTTAAAAATGATATAGATAAACCGAAATTATTGTTAGGAACAAACATCTTAGATTTAATAAAGTAATAAATAACGAAAATATCCCATTAGAATGTCATGAACTGATTACAACTTATTTTCTATCCATAATCATTAATAACGTTTTTAATTTGCTGGATAAAAACAAATGTGAAATTTGAGGGACCAAATATATAATTTGACGAATTTCAGAGTTCACATATACTACCACCTCATATTTTAGTGATAAAAAAAAATGTAATTTCCCAATTTTTTAAAGGGTAAATTTTATTTTGACCCAATGAAAAGGTTATTCTACTTTGATACCTAAATAATGTCAATTTCAACAATTTAATCTCTACAGTATCACGTTGTTCTCTCATTAAACCACCAACGTGTACGTTTAACTTTGGTAATGGGTCCCTATGAATTAATTTTCGTTTTACCCCTAATTTATTGATGAATTTGCACTTTGATCCATAAAACATTTTGTTTTGACCATCAAATTAGAGGTGCACCTTGCATGTTTCTCTCTTAGAAAAATTAACAAATGTTAATAACCTTGGTTTTTTTTTATTTTTTGAAGAGAGTTCTTAGAAAAACGGAATAAAATAGAAAAAAGTGACCTAATAATTGTTGAAAGAAATGAATTTTAATTTAATTTTTAGAATAGAAAGTGCCAAATGTGTCAAATTGGTTTTTCCCTCAAAAACTTTTGTCCCACATTGGTTAGGAGAGGAAAAATTAAAGTGGATATCTAGGGGTATGTGAGACACTTACCCCAAGGGGTACCCACATTTTGTGGAGGGGAGAGGAGTTACATCCCTATCGGTTTACCACACACGCGCGCGCGCCACTGCCGCCATCCGTCCGGCTGTGCCGTGTCGAGTCGCGCGTGTGATGAGGTGGCACTTATTTATTTTTTAGAAAAAATTTGTTTAATTTTTAAAAAAAAAAAAAAAAAAACAGTTTAATTTAAAAAAAAATAACTGTCCGGAATTTATTTTTGAACCGTTTAAAATAATAATAAAAAAATAATAAAAAAAAAAAAAAAACGTTTTAAGGCAAAACGTTTAAGCGTTTTTTAACGTTTTTTTTTTATTAATTACTTTCGGTTTCAAAACAAAAAAAAAATTCCTATAAATTGAAGCCCTTTTTCTTCAGTTGAAGAATGAAAAAAAAAACGGTAATCTGTTCCGAAATTGTTTCTGTTCCGAAACTGTTCCTGTTTCTGTTTCAGCTTCTATTTCGTTTCTGCTTCTGTTTCTGCTTCGTTTCTGTTTCTGTTTCTGTTCCGAAACAGTTTCGTTTCCACTGTTTTGTTCTTCCGGAATTGTTCCGATCTGTTCCGGTACTGTTTTTTCAGTCCGATTTTGGTTTCCGAGCAGTTTGTTCGTTTTGCGAACAGTGTGTGGGGGTGTTTGGTTTTCGGGACTTCTACAGTGCAAAGAACGTCCTAGACAGAGGAGAATTCTGGGCTGTTTTATCCTGGGGACGACGGGGCTGATACACTGCTTGCACGTCTTGGGCAGAGCCGCGAAACGTTTTAAAGAGAGCGACATAGTCTGCGACTCATCCCAAGAAATATTGGTAAACTTGTTCTTTATTTATTTTCTGCAACAACAATTTTAAGACGTTTTCTTCTGCCATGTTTTCGATTACCAATTTAAGTATGTTGTTTCGTGAACATGCTTGCGTTAATCATGTTGTTTCAATTAATTCCAGTTTTCCGAATTAATCATGATATTGTCTATTATACTTACATATCTGCGCTAATTCTTTTTCGAATTACGGATCTGTGGATCTGCGCTAATTTTTTAGTTCTGAGAATGTTAAATTTGTTGGATTACATGCATTCGTAGGATTACTTGTGAAATGTTTTAATCTTTTTAAGGTTTCTATCTTCTGCATAATATATATTTTTTTATGATGACAGAAAATGAATCTTTTTAATACATTGAATTGTTTGGGTGTTAACGTCTGGTTTATTTGGTAAATTTCACTTTTGCCCCTAATGTTACAATCACTTGCCTATGTAGTACATAACAATTATTGTTGAAACTGGTTTACTTGTGGGATGTTGAATTTGGTCAAGCTTTAGAGGTGTACTATTTATTGGTTTATCTGTGAATTATTTTAATGCTCTTTACATTTTGGACCCCTGATTTTTGAAATGTGGGTTGTTGAAACTTGAAAGGATTTTATTATGTGAATTGGTTATAGGTTATCATGTGAATTATTTCACAGGCCTTACCTTTTGCTATGCGGTGCTTGTAGTATATCATGTGAATTGTTTTAGACCTTATTACATTAAACAACCTTGTTTTTTGACCTAAATCCCATTATGGTCCCTAAGGTTTCTATTGGACACTTAATACCCTAAAGTTTGCAATTGTTTAAATTATGGAAATTGTTCATGAAATTATTTTAGAAAGATTTTAAGAGTACTATTAGTCCCAAATAAAAGAATTTTTTTGAAAATTTGATTACTAGTCTTCGTATTGAGGGGTAGTCCGCTAACAAAATCAATAAGATGAAGTACTCGTTGTTTCCAACAACGCTCACAAGAGAACCACCTCCACTGTTATGAAACCCAAAGGGAAAAATATGAAAAACCAGAATGGACACAAACCCCCTTCAAGAAATGATTCTTCACAGTTTACTTACTATAGCTGTGGAAAGGCGGGCCATATGGCTCCGAACTGCCGGTTTAGAATTCGTCCTGCTCCGCAGACGAATCTAACCGAAGACCAACTTGTGGCTATGATTTCTGAAATCAACATAGTTAGTGGATCCGAAGGGTAGAGGGTAGACATTGGTGTTTCTCACCATGTTTACAATGATTGTGCTATGTTCAGATCCTATTCTGCAACTGAGTACAAGAAAATATTGTTGGGTGATTCTCACTCCACTATTGTTGATGATTTTGGTGAGGTGGATTTGGAGTTTACCTCTGGAAAGACTGTTATTCTTTAGGATATACTGTATACTCCAGAGATGAGATAGAAATTGGTTTTGGGATATCTTCTCAATAAGACCAGGTTTACTCAAACTATTGGGTTGATTTGTATACCTTAACTAAAAATAATGAATTTGATGGGGTCTTGACTAGAAATGGAAAACATTATTTTGGTGATTACTTTAATTATACTTTTGTTTATCTCCTGAAAAATAAAAGTGAAGCATTTGATAAGTTCAAATTATTTGTGACTGAAATTGAAAAGTAAAATTTCACCTTATGAAATTTTTAAAAATAAACTGTCTTATTTTCAGACTTGGGTTTGTTTGGCATATGTTCATATTCCTGATCCTAAAATGCAAGTAGAACATATGAATGTATGTTTATTGGTTATGCAATGAATAACAAAGTATATAGATTTTATGACTTGCAAGATCATGTTATTATTGAATCTAATGACGCTGATAATTATGAACGTAAATTTTTTTTTAAATTGAAGAATAGTAGGGGCTCAACATCTAGTAATGTGCATGTCATTAGAATTTATGAATCTGATAAAGAATTAGAAATTGAACCTAGAAGAAGTAAAATGACCTCGTATCGCTAAGGATTATGGTTCTGATTTCTACTGATATACCTTAGAGGAGGATTCACTCACCCTCCAAGAGGCATTGTCCTTTGTAGATGTCAATTTGTGGCAAGAGGCTATAGATGGTGAAATGGACTTTCTTGAGTCAAATAGAATTTGACATTTAGTAGATTTACCTCCTGGTTGAAAAACAATAGGATGTAAATGGATTCTTAAGAATAAATTAAAACCCGATGGAACTATTGATAAATATAAGGCTTGTATTGTAGTCAAAGGGTTTAGACAAAGAGAGAATGTAGATTTCATTGATACATTCTCACCTGTCTCTAGAATTGCTGCAATTCATGATCTTATTGTGCACCAAATGGATGTTAAAAACTGTTTTTTTTTTTTTTTAAATGGTGAATTAGAAGAAGAGATTTATATGGACCAATCTGAAGGATTTGTTATTCCTGGTCTAGAAAACAAAGTATGCAAATTAGATAAATCTCTTTATGGTTTGAAACAAGCACCTAAGTAATGGCATGAGAAATTTGATAATCTAGTCATTTCACATGGTTTTAAAGTAAATGAAAGTGACAAATGCATTTACTATAAATCAGAAAATGATGTTTGCACTATTATATGTATTTATGTGGATGACTTGCTAATTTTTGGTTCCAATATTCATGTTGTGAATAATGTAAAATCAATGCTATGTGCTAATTTTGATATGAAAGATCTTGGTGAAGCAAGTGTAATCCTTGGTATTAAAAATAACTAGGTCTAAACATAGAATTTCTTTGGACCAATCTCATTATATAGAGAAGATTCTAAAGAAATACAATTATTTTGATTGTAAACCAGCATATACTCCTTATGACCCTAGTGTGAAGTTGTTCAAGAACACCAGTGACGGTGTTAGACAAACTGAGTATGCGAGCATCATAGGCAGTCTCCGATATGCCACTGACTGCACTAGGCCCGACATAGCGTATGTTGTGGGATTACTATGCAGGTTTACAAGTAGACCTAGTATTGAACATTGACATGCTTTTGATAGGATTATGAGATATCTAAAGAGAACTATGAACCTTGGTTTACATTATCCGAAGTTTCCCGCTGTTCTAGAAGGATATAGCGATGCTGATTGGAATACCCTTTCAGATGACTCCAAGGCAACTAGCGGCTATATATTTAGTATAGCTGGTGGAGCTGTTTCTTGGAAGTCTAAGAAACAGACTATTTTGGCTCAATCTACTATGGAGTCTGAGATGATTGCACTAGCTTCGGCTAGCGAGGAAGCAGGGTGGTTAAGGAACCTGCTTTCTGATACCCCTTTATGGGAGAGACCGATTCCAGCTGTCTTGATCCATTGTGATAGTAACGTGGCTATTGCAAAGATTCAGAACCGTTATTATAACGGAAAAAAGCGACAAATACGTCGCAAACACAGCACTATTAGGGAGTATATCTCTACAGAGGCTGTGAGAGTGGATCATGTACGGTCTGATGATAACTTAGCCGATCCTTTGACGAAAGGATTAGCTCGAGAAAAGGTTTACTAAACCTCGAAAGGAATGGGACTCAAGCCCATAGATTGACGAGTCACTTGTGAGGAAAACCCAACCTATAGACTGGAGATCCCAAGAAATAGGTTCAAAGGGTAATAAAAACTCATAAAGTGATATGAGAAAAATCATGCTATAAATTTGAGTTCTATTTCATAAATGTGCTGTTTGAAGCATGATATCTTGAAGCGATAGAAGGTTGAGTTTTTTATTAACTCTTAATGAGATCTATACTCTATTTTGGAATGGAGTACCTAGCTAAAAGAGTACTCTTGATAGATTCACCTATGTGAATGTGGAAGTGTGGCCGCTTCCTATGCAAAATTCTCTAGAGCATTCACTATACTAGGATACACGTGCATGGCCGTAAAGCACGGGCTTTTGGACTACACCCTGATAGGGTTGTGTGTGTGATGTTATTAGAGATAGAGTTCAAAACTACGAGTTACTCTAGTATAATCTAAAGCATCTTCACTATGTAAAGGTTCAAGTCGATAGACACCTTTTCTTATGCACAATCTTATATTGAATTATACTGCTCGATGAAAAAAATATTTTTAAAAAATTCAAGTGGGGGATTGTTGAAATAAATGAATTTTAATTTAATTTTTAGAATAGAAAGTGCCAAATGTGTCAAATTGATTTTTCCCTCAAAAACTTTTGTCCCACATTGGTTGGGAGAGGAAAAATTAAAGTGGATATTTAGGGGTATGTGAGACACTTGGGGTGTGCCCCAAGGGGTACCCACATTTTGTGGAGGGGAGAGGAGTTACATCCCTATCGGTTTACCACACACGCGCGCGCGCCACCGCCGCCGTCCGTCCGGCCGTGCCGTGTCGAGTCGCGCGTGTGATGAGGTGGCACTTATTTATTTTTTAGAAAAAATTTGTTTAATTTTTTTTAAAAAAAAAAAAACAGTTTAATTTAAAAAAAAATAACTGTCCGGAATTTATTTTTGAACCGTTTAAAATAATAATAAAAAAAAAAACAAAACGTTTTAAGGCAAAACGTTTAAGCGTTTTTTAACGTTTTTTTTTTATTAATTACTTTCGGTTTCAAAACAAAAAAAAATTCCTATAAATTGAAGCCCTTTTTCTTCAGTTGAAGAACGAAAAAAAAAACAGTAATCTGTTCCAAAATTGTTTCTGTTCCGAAACTGTTCCTGTTTCTGTTTCAGCTTCTGTTTCGTTTCTGCTTCTGTTTCTGCTTCGTTTCTGTTTCTGTTTCTGTTCCGAAACAGTTTCGTTTCCACTGTTTTGTTCTTCCGGAATTGTTCCGATCTGTTCCGGTACTGTTTTTTCAGTCCGATTTTGGTTTCCGAGCAGTTTGTTCGTCTTGCGAACAGTGTGTGGGGGTGTTTGGTTTTCGGGACTTCTACAGTGCAAAGAACGTCCTAGACAGAGGAGAATTCTGGGCTGTTTTATCCTGGGGACGACGGGGCTGATACACTGCTTGCACATTCTTGGGCAGAGCCGCGAAACGTCTTAAAGAGAGCGACCTAGTCCGCGACTCATCCCAAGAAATATTGGTAAACTCGTTCTTTATTTATTTTCTGCAACAACAATAATTTTCTTGGTTTTCTTGGTCAACAGTTCACGAAATAAAAAATTTAGCCTATGCAGTCTAAGTATTACAATATTTTTTTCAAAAATCTAAATTTATTGTCAAAAGTCCAAAAGTCACTGTCATCATAAAAATTATTGTAATGTTTTACAAGAAAAAATTACAATATTTTTGGACTTTTGGAAAAATTAGCCCGTAGATTGTGTGAGCTAAAATTTTAATGTCGTAGATTGTTAAAAAAAAAACTCCTAAATTTCTTTACTTCATGTTATTAAAAAATGACTAAATAATTTTCTCGATTTTCTTAGTGAACAATCCACGAAATTAAAATCTTAACATATTTAGTCCACGTGCTACAATAATTTTTTCAAAAATCTCAATTTATTGTCAAAAATCTAAAAGTCATTGTCGTAATAAAAATTACTGTAATTTTTTACATAAAAAAATTACAGTATCTTTGAACTTTTGAAAAAATTATTTTAACCCGTGGACTGTGTAGGCTAAAATTTTAATGTCGTAGATTGTTAAAAAAAATCCTAAATTTCTTTTATTGGTGTGATTAAAATTATCAAATTGACCATATAACAAAAAATGTTTTTTCATTTACTTTTGAGAATAAAAATAAAATAATAATTAAAAAAAAAAAACATAGATGCCCCACATAAATTTGAGATTTCATAAGGGAAAAATGGATTTGTGCTCAGCATATGAATATATTCGTAATTTTATTACTCCACTAAATCTAAGATTTTTTTTCCTCTAAACTATTTTTTAATAATGATCCTTCGGAAATAAGGGTGTGTGAGTGATCTGGGTAGCAGACCCACCCATTCTATCCGCTCGACCTGCGCCTGCAGAAAATTGGGTGTTTCATGGTTAGGGTCGAAATCCGGGTGTAACTATATCAGATTTTCGGGTGGAGGATCAGATAACGAGTTTTTACACCCCCAAAACCGTGCAATCTGGCCCATCCGACCAACCTTCACTTAAATAGGATTTAGGCTTTTTTTTGGCTAATTTTGCATTCCGCCTCAGTCCTTGCTACGCGCTCAGATTCACACATGTTTCCTCCTCGCGGTAATTTGACTACTCGCAAGTGCACGAGGTCTAGTTTTAATATAATGGATCTTTTTAGGATCGGATATCGTTCCACTGGGAATGGTAGGTAATTCAGTTGAGTATTGCGATTTCAATAGTTTCATATTATCTCGACTAATCAAATTTTGTTTGTTTTTTAATTGCTATACTAAGATAAATGACAACTATAAAGTTAGTTTTAATTACACTAATTACTTAGATATAAATCTCTTTCATATAATGCATAATCGATTTCATTTAGTTAGCTATAACAGTTTTTATCTAATCCGACAACCTCTGTATCAATAACTCCTCCGCTACCTCTTCCGAGTGTAAAACGAGGGATTACACGAATTCGTGTCAACGAAGAAGTCCCCTTCAACGCCTAAACGACCCTAAGTCGCGTGAGTTTTGAGCCAACGTCATGGGTTGCATACGTTCTAACGCCCTCCCGGGTCGTTAGAACGTCACGTTGTATTTACCCTAGTCTGAATCCGGGATTACCTCTCCCGAGTGTCAAACCCCGTATTCTCGGTTTATCAATACAAGCATAATATCAAGAATAACGATAAACACAATTGGATTTAGACAAACAACACGTTAAAGTAACATAAATTCACTTAACTAAACGGTTACATGATTTCGACTACTCCTAAATAACATTTAACTACTACTACAAGATCTTAGCCATATACCATGCAAAATAAGAGGGATTCAACATTATTAGATATGAAAAAGTGATTACAAAGAATAAAACAAGAGAGAAACGATCAAATCTGGAAGTGAAACGGTTCACTGTCGCTAATGATCGATCCGCAAGTTATCCTTCTTTATCCGAATGATGAACCTCCTTCTTGATCTTCAAAATATAGCTTAAGAGATCTCTACTAGGGTTAGGGTTCTTCAACAACAAGTTTCAGACATGGCCAAGGGGTATTTATAGGCTTAGGGGTTCAAAAATATCTAAACAGATATTTTGACCTGTTCTGTGATTTTCGCCTAAGCGGTAGAAACTTCGCTTAGGCGGTGCTTAAGTCGGTTAGAATTTTGCCTAAGCAGTAGAAACTTCACTTAGGCAGAGGACTAACTTCTTGGCTCCTTATCTTTCTGATGGAATTCCGCCCAGGCGATAGCTACTTCGCCTAGGCGGATTTACAGCAGTGCAGCTCAATCCAGCAGTTCAGTCAATCCAGCATTCTGACAGATTTTCGCCTAGGCGGTGGAAACTTCGCCTAGGCGGATTTCAAATCTTCAATTTTTGCATCTTTCTGCTGAATTTCGCCTAAGCGGTGGAAAATTCGCCTAGGCGGAATTGCTCTGTTATTTGAAACCTCATTTTTTCATCTTTTTGGCTACCCTTTTTGCACCATTTCGCTCGGTTTGCCGATTGTTTACTTCCCTGCTCCTAACTAATAAAAACAGCTAAAACGATATTCAAACTTAAATAAAGTACTCGAAAATTGGCAAATTCAGTTTAGAATTTGATAGGTATTTTACACCTATCAAATACCCCCAAACTTGGAATTTTACTAATCCTCGAGCAAAACACCCCTAATGCTAAATAACACTATCTACACTAATTAGCTACATCCTAAATTACAGATACGTAATCATTAACAATTAAGAAGTACACACCTGTGAGATACAAGTTTAGTCAAAGAAACCATGCTCTTCTTCCCTCAACAACCCATAATCAGATGCGGTTAAAGAATAACACACACCACGTGGTGCTCCAGAATTTTAACACTCAATATCAGTTCAAATCATTTTAGATCCTATTGAAATGTGTGTGTGTGAGAACTCGAATATATAACAAATCAAACGCTGGATTGGATTATTCAATGAATAAGGTCATGGATTAAACTTGTTAAAACATTTAGGGAAGCCATATGCTTGACTGGGCTCAACTATCCACTAATGTAGGTTCGGACATTCACCGAGATCAATAGGGCTTAGTCAGGCTTTGGATAACGGCCAAGGGTATCGTAGAAATAGAAACTCGTTATAATTTTAACGATACCCGAGGTACAAACGCTTGTCGCTAAATCTCTCTCATGACTCCCTTATCTTTGAAGATATTACCCTAAACAGGATTTAGTAAACTTGTATTCACTTATCAAAACAATCGAATTTAAACACTATATTCACATAAGTAGTTTTTTTTTTTTTTTTTTTTTTTTTTTTACTAACACCCCCAAACTTATTCAATTTTATACAATTTTAGGGGTGTTTAGATACAACTACAGGATTGACAAATAAATACTCTTATACTTAACCAAAAATACTGAAATCCCGATTGCCCGCTTCAAGTTAGCATAATCTAATGCTATCTGTTTTCACTCAATTTTCACTTTTATTCCTAGCGACAATGGTTTTGAAATATTTTCTTGGTTAAAGTATAGAAACGAGTTCAGAAGTGATAAAATTTTATGGCTTCGACAGGAGAACGAGGGAATAACTTTTCAGGTTAGTTTCAAAAGGTTCAAGCGATAAAAACGAGGGCCTATATCATGCCTCCGAAATTACCTTACCTATAATTTCGCCTCAAGCCTCCCCCAGTCAAGTTCTAGATTCCTCATTTCTGTCATGAATTTATTACTGAATAATCGATGTCCAATCGTTCAATTAATTATACAACGAGTTTATGAAATCGTGCGATTTTAGGATCAAAATAATTTTTACCTAATCGACATGCTAAGCACACAAAACACACGTGAATGGCATTACCTCCGATCTTAAAACACAAATTAGGGGGTGATTTTCATCATCAGGACATGGTTCGGACGAACTCAAAAACTCAGCATGTTTGTACAACTCAATTCATTAACAATTCTATTCTAATTCTACAAACTAATATTACCTATGCTAATTATCCTTACACATGCATAGCTAAACATTACACATGTATAATAAAAAGAACTTCAAAATTTACAAAAATTTTAACATTAATACACAAATTTGTACATAAAAGAATTTTTTGTCCCCTTTACATCAAAATGTTTTCACCCTTCTTATCCCCCTAAGACAAAAAACAAAAACTACATGCATTGCAGGTCATACTCATAATACCCCCAAACTTGAACGAGGCAGTGTCCCCACTGTTTAAGCAGCGAACTGAATAGCAGAATAGAAAAACATGTATTGAAACTGGGGCAGACACATACCTAGGAGAGAAGACATGGAAGTCTAACCTCTTACCGTTTATTGTGGAGGAGATGGTGGTGGCGGCTCATCCGGCTCAGAAAGCGGCACGGGCGTATAATGTGCCATGTTGATTCCAAGATGCTCGAATATGACTCGTTGGTTTTGATCTTGTTGCCGGATGTAGGACTCCATGTAGTTCTCCATCCGATCCAAATTAGATTGAAGTTGACTCACATCGGACTGGAGACTACAGACATCTCGTGAGATTTGGGTGATTTGGCCTCGGCTGGTTGTAGGCGTTGGTCGCTCAGAAGGACCGGCTTCTTCCTCTTCTTGACCCTCCTCTCCTTCACCTTGTTCGCCTTTCCATAATCTTTTAATCATTGCTAGATCAAGTGGCTTCACAGGAGGAAAGGGGCTTGTGGATGTGATTCAAACTCTGGCTCGTTGAAAGAGCGCGGTAAGGAAGGAAGGAAAAGGAAGGACACCCTTTTTCGTCTTGGCAGCATGAAGTATGGAAGAATAAATGTGCCAGCCGACGTTTACGGGCATCTCTCTATCGATGCCGTAGAGTATGAAGGCTCTCTCCTTGGACACGTCAGACACATGGGTCGTCGGGAGTAGATTAGCGCAAATAAATGAAAACCAAATCTTTGGGATTGGTTTTAGAAACCGCGACTTGAAGATTGCTTGGCCCTGCCATGTGTTAGTCCACTGTGCGTTTTCTATCGTCAAGGCTTGAATCACCGCACTCATTGTCGGTGAGGCGGCATCGAATAAATCTCTTGAAGCTTCAGGCCCCGTCAATCCTAGCAATTCATTAAAGTGATCGGCACTAAAGAGGATGGGAATGTTGCGGACCCGTGTTTGAAACCCTGTAGCCTCTGCGATGTTTGCATAAAATTCTCGAACAAGGGCCAACTCTCCCGTTGGAGGTGGAGCACAAAACTGTTGCCATCGTCTCTGTACGATCACAATTCTAATTTCTTCAGGAAGATCATTCAAAGGCCCAAATCCTCTTTGACGGATGCCTGGCCGCTTACTCTCATGTTCTTTATACCGATCCTCCGCCTGCTTAGAAACAAATTTAAGGGAATTGAAGTCCGAAGCGGACGGAGGTTCGTCTGTTCTTGGGTGCTTGGCAGCCCTGCGCTTTGCCATTTTCCCTTAAAATTAAAATCACCACACCAACCACAAGAATAACAGTAGAACAAGTAATTCAAACCCTAGTCAGCGAACCAAAGCCAATCAACACAAAACTTACAAGATATTCCACCAACCATAACTAAATCACATTTTTGTCGCAATGTAGCGCAAACTAAATGATTCACATTGTATATCAACGCAAAAATATGATAGGGTTTATCATTTAGCATTCCTCAATTCCAAATAACATGAAAATCGCAAGTTAGGGTTTAAAGGGGTTTAGGGTTCCAATCAAATCCATTGTTTTGTTGAAATAAATGAGCAAATGAAACAAATAATTCAACAACTAAATGAAAAATAGGATCATTGACACTTACTTGTTGAAAAATTTGATCAAAACAATGGAGAATGGCGATTTCGCACAATTTCACCCTTCAAACCCTAATTTTTCGAAAATGGGCAAAGAAATTCCTCGTTTGGACGAAGATTCTTGGTGAGAATCTAAGTTTTTAGCACTATAGAATGAATCTTTAAAGGGAGGAAGGAATTTAGGATGGTGAAATTGAGAGGTTTCTTGAAATTTTTAGGAGGGAAATGCCGTTTGCGAAGGATTGTGCGTTTTAAAAACAGAGTTCGCGTAAATTCGCCTAGGCGGTGGTTTTACCGCTTAGGCGGATTAGCGCCTTTTCCTTTTTAAAAACTATCTGGTGTAAATCCTCTTAGACGGTGGTTTTTCCGCCGGGGCGAGTTTACACCAGTGTGAAACCCTGATTTGGTTGTAAATCCGCTTAGGTGGTGGGTTTTCCACCGGGGCGATTTTACACTAGTGTGAAAGTTCAGATTTCCTTCAATTTTCCGCTTAGGCGATGGTTTTACCGCCTGGGCAAAATTTTGGCAGTGTAAAAATACTGACTTTTTCTGTCCATTTTTTCGTCTAAGCGGTGGTTTTACCGCTTGGGCGAAATTACGCCAGAATGTTTTCTCAGCCTTTTTGTCCAATGTTCGCCTAAGCGGTGGGTTTACTGCTTAGGCGAATTTTTGCCAGTTTGGACCTAAGCTGGATTCCTTCAGGTTTTCACATTGTTTCTCTACACCTCTTATTTCCTCTTCAATCCTCAAATTAGTTTTAACATGCATATCAATCCTAAGTATCTAACCTCGTCAATTCACTACAAAAAATTAATATTACGAGATCAATACGATCTCCAAAAAGGTATTTATACAAAAGTTGGGAATATTCGTTACCCTCGATGTTATGTCAAAAAATGTTGCTTGATTTTACGTCCCTAGCATAGACGTTTAAGAATTCCGGCTTTATCCTTCAACGAGGGAGATGTTCTCCACAACTCGCTCTTCATTCTTGAAGTAATGCTTGATCCACTCCCGGTTGACTTGGAAAGTACGTCCGTCTTCAGCTTCTAGCTCGATAGCTCCAAATGGATAGATATGCTTGATCCGGAACGGTCTAGACCACCGAGACTTCAACTTTCCGGGAAAGAGCCTCAGCCTTGAATTAAACAATAGGACTTGTTGGCCCGGACTGAACTCCCTCCAGACTATCATTTTGTCATGCCATTTCTTTGTTTTATCTTTGTAGAGCTTGGCATTCTCATAAGCCTCGTGCCGGAATTCCTCCATTTCATTTAATTGGAGGAGACGTTGCGCATCAGAAGCTTTTATGTCAAAATTGAGTTTTTTTATCGCCCAGAATGCACGGTGCTCCAATTCAACGGGTAAATGGCAAGCTTTCCCAAACACCAATCGATACGGCGACATGCCGATCGGTGTCTTAAAAGCCGTGCGATACGCCCATAAAGTATCATCAAGCTTCACCGTCCAATCTTTGCGATTTGTATGAACCGTGTTTTCCAAAATTAGCTTGATTTCTTGGTTAGAAACTTCCGCTTGGCCATTTGTCTGTGGGTGGTATGGTAGCGCCACCTTGTGCCTCACTCCATATTTTGCCAACAAGGCATTGAGCATTTTGTTACAGAAGTGGGTCCCCTCATCACTGATTAATGCTCGAGGTGTCCCGAACTGTGTCATGACATTATGTTGAAGGAACTTTAACACCACTTTGGCATCATTAGTAGGTGTTGCCACGGCCTCGACCCATTTGGACACATAATCCACCGCTAGCAGAATATACTCTTTCCCAAATGAGGGCGGAAATGGCCCTATGAAATCCAATCCCCATATGTCAAACAACTCAAGCTCAAGAATTGACGTCAGTGGCAATTCATGCCTCCTTGATATGTTACCCACTCTTTGACATCTATCACAGGTTTTTACAAACGTATATGAATCTTTAAACAAAAAGGGCCAGTAAAAACCTGATTGAAGTACTTTTGATGTTGTCCGAGTCGCACCGAAATGGCCGCCACAAGGTGATGAATGGCAATGATAGAGAATACTAGCCATTTCCTCTTCCGGAACACATCTCCGGATCACCTGATTAGCACATTTCTTGAATAGCAACGGCTCATCCCACAGAAAGTACTTAGCATAAAAAAGAAATTTCTTTCTTTGGGCTCTCGTCAAGTCAGGTGGTAACACGCTACATGCAAGATAATTAACAATGTCAGCATACCACGGAAGTGCATTTTCTACTGAAAAGAGTTGTTTGTCAGGGAACACTTCCGTGATATTAGACTCGTTACCAACGTCTTCTTGAATCAACCTTGATAAATGGTCAGCAACAACGTTCTCACTCCCCTTTTTGTCCCTTATCTCCGCATCAAACTCTTGTAATAAAAGAATCCACCTTATCAACCTTGGCTTGGCATCTTTCTTTGCGAATAAGTACCGGATAGCCGCGTGATCCGTGTAGGCGATCACTTTTGACCCAATGATATATGAACGGAACTTATCACAAACAAAGACCACCGCTAGCATTTCTTTCTCGGTTGTGATGTAATTCTCCTGGGCGTCATTCAATGTTTTGCTTGCATAATAGATTGAGCGGAAGATCTTCTCCTTCCGTTGGCCTAAAACCGCGCCAACGGCATAGTCACTCGCATCACACATTTTCTCAAATGGAATTTCCCAATCCGGAGCGACCATTATTGGAGCCGTGATCAACTTCTCCTTTATCGCCTTAAACGCCTCCATACAAGCTTCATTGAATTCAAACGAAGTATCCTTCTCAAGAAGGTGACATAACGGCTTCACCATCTTCGAGAAGTCCTTAATAAAGCGCCGGTAAAAGCAGGCATGCCCCAAGAAACTTCGAACTCCTTTTATATTTATTGGTGGCGGAAGTTTCTCAATCGTTTCTATCTTTGCTCGGTCCACCTCAAGCCCCTTGGCAGAGACTCGATGACCTAAGACGATCCCCTCTTTAACCATAAAGTAGCACTTCTCCCAATTTAGAACCAAATTCTTCTATTCACATCGGTCAAGAACAAGCGCCAGATTGTAGAGACAGTGATCAAAGGACGATCCAAAGACTGAGAAGTCATCCATAAAGATTTCTATTTTCTCCTCCACCATATCAGAAAATATCGCCATCATACACCGTTGGAAAGTTGCCGGTGCATTGCAAAGGCCAAACAGCATACGTCGATAAGCAAACGTTCCATACGGGCATGTGAAAGTAGTCTTCTCTTGGTCCTCCGGTGCAATGGCTATTTGATTGTAACCGAAATAGCCATCAAGAAAGCAGTAGTACTCATAACCGGCTAAACGATCTAGCATTTGGTCAATGAAAGGAAGAGAAAAATGATCTTTTCTCGTTGCCTTATTTAATCTCCTATAATCAATACATACATGCCATCCTATAATGGTCCGTGTCGAGATAAGGTCATCATTCTCATTCTTTACTACCGTCATGCCTCTTTTCTTTGGCACCACTTGCATCGGGCTAACCCACTCACTATCGGATATAGCGTATATAATTCCCGCATTTAATAACTTCAACACCTCTGCTCCCACCACTTCCTTTATAGCCGGATTTAGCCGCCGTTGATGTTCAATGGAGGGTTTGAACGTATCCTCCATCAAAATCTTATGCATGCACACCGACGGACTAATTCCCTTAATATCCGAAATAGACCAAGCAAAAGCGGATTGGTGCCTCTTCAAGATTCTTAGCAACTTATTCTCCTCTTCTTCCGTCAAAGTTGATGAAATTATAACCGGATCGGTCAAATTTTCTCTCAAAAAGATATACCGAAGGTGTTCCGGTAATTGCTTGAGTAATAACCCACCGTGAGGCGGATTTGATTTCTCGGGAGAGTCTTCAACTTCTTCAATCTCCACCACATGGATAGGACAATTTACGTCTTTCGGTTGAGCGTCAAGAGCTAGCACGTATTCCACAACATCAAGGTCCGTGGTAGAGCCTTCCTCACCAAGATCCCCCATAGATAAGGAACTTGTGAGAATGCTCTCTAAGGAATCCATATTCATGATTGCAAGAAAGAACTCCTGCACGCAAGAGTCCACAACATCAACTCGATTGCAATTGAGAGATTCATCCGGAAAGTTCATAGTGTTAAAAATGTTGAACCTTATTTCTTCATCATTCACTCTTAAGGTCAAATTGCCAGTATGCACATCAATTAAGGCCTTTCCGTTGCAAGGAAAGGTCTTCCAAGGATGATCGGGATCTCTATATCTTCCTCCATTTCAAGAACCACGAAATCCACCGGGAATATAAATTTGTCAACTTTCACAAGCACATCCTCAATGATCCCCTTCGGATAGGTTAGTGAACGATCCGCCATTTGAAGAGAGATCGTCGTAGGCTTTGCACTTTCGAGTCCTAACTTCCGATAAACGGAAGAAGGCATCAAATTGATACTTGTCCCTAGATCACAAAGTGCCTTATCGAAGTGAGATTTTTCGATAGTACAAGGAATCGTGAAACTACCCGGATCCTTTAATTTGGTAGGCAACTTCTTCTGTAGTATTGCACTACACTCTTCAGTTAGCTTCACCGTTTCATAATCCTCCAACTTCCGCTTCTTTGTCATGATATTCTTCAAGAACTTGCCATAGTTGGGCATTTGTTCCAATGCATCCGCAAAATGTATGTTGATGTGGATTTTCTTGAAGATTTCAAGAAATTTTTCGAATTGAACATCCAACTTTCTCTTTTGGAACCTTTGAGGATATGGCAATGGTGTTACTAGAATCGGTGGATTCTCTGAAAATGTTACTCTTCCCGGTATCACCCTTTCATCTTCTCTTCTCTCCTCGACTTTCTCCTTGTTACTACTCCCATTCACGTCTTCACTTAGCTTCTCCTTTTCTTCATCGGCCTTTGCTTCAACTTCCTCCTCCGCACTAGTTCTTGGTTCATCATCCGGAAACTTACGACTCACACCCGACTCGGTTTCCATAGGCCTTCTCACTTCCACGTCTCTACCGCTCCTCAACTTAATCACCTTGCATTCCCGAGGGTTGGTTTCCGTGTTGCTTGGAAACTTCCCCTTTTGTTGTTATTGAATTGCCCTAGCAAGCTGCGCGATTTGAGTCTCAAGAGCCTTCACCGTGGCATTAGTGTTGGTACATGTGGTATCAATAGAGTCCAACCGTGTTTCATGTTTATTCAAGCGATTATGCGTCTCACGCATCATAGTCTGCGTCTCTTTCATAAATGATCCCAGAACTTCATCCAAATTCGACTTCGGATTGTGCATTGGCGGTTGTTGCATTTGTCGATTGGCTTGCATTGGATATCTCGAAGATTGATTTTCATACCCCGGAAGTGGCCGCAAAGCGTTCTGATTATTTGCATATGAGAAGTTCTCATGGTTACAAAGTCCAGGATTGTAGTGAGTTGGAATGTTGGAAGCCGGCCTGAAAGTGTAGGCACGGTTGTTTAGAAAATGACATTCCTCAAACTCATTATCCAATGCGAATTGAGAACTACTTGCCGCTATCTCCTCCCCTTGACTAGCCAAAGCACCTTTTGTAGACAAGGCGACTAATTGGTCCGAGAGCTTAGACACTTGGGCTGATAACGTTGAAATATGGTCAGATTCTTGGATAGAAGCGACTCGTCTTCCCGTGTTCCTCTCATTCGGCCATTGATAGTTATTAGCCGCCATCTCCTCCAATAACGCATTTGCTTCGGTTGGGGTTTTGGACAACAATGATCCCCCGGAAGCTGCATCGATTATCGTTCTTGTTTGGTCGTCTAACCCGTTATAAAATAATTGGGTTTAAAACTAATCTTGATAACCGTGTTGGGGGAACCTTCTCAATAAGTCTTTAAACCTCTCCCATGCCTCAAATAATGGCTCGAAATCTCTCTGACGAAACTGCGCAATTTCACCTCGGAGTTGAGACGTCTTCGAGTGTGGGAAGAACTTAGTGAGGAACCTTTGTGCAAGGTCCTCCCAAGTGTTAATGCTCCTCGGATGAATCGATTGAAACCATCCCCTTGCTCGGTCTCGTAAGGAGAACATAAATAACCTCAACCTTATCACATCTTCGGCTACTCCGTTGATCTTGACGGTGTCATAGATTTCTAGAAAAGTAGCCAAGTGTACGTTGGGATCTTCGCGAAGATTCCCGCCATATTGGTTTTGCTGAACCATGTTGATTAAGGCGGGCTTCAACTCGAAGTTATTAGCTTGGATCGGCTGCTTCCGGATCCCTGAATAATTGTCCAACATAAGGGGCCGATAATAGTCCCGAAGGACTCGTTGTGGCCTCTCATGCTCCGGAGGCTGGAGTGCTTGCGGCTCCGGTGGTTGTGGAATATTCTCATGTCCGCCGACCATTATTGTAGCTTTTTTTTCTTTTTGCTTAGCAATACGTTTACTCCGCCGCATGCACTGCTCAAATTCAATAGATAAATAAAATAAATAAATGAATTGAATAAAATTTAAAAGCAAAAGAATTATCGTGATTAACATTCAATTACTTAATCACAATATCAACTTAATTGAAAAACACATTGCCGTCCTCAGCAATGGCGCCAAAAACTTGCTATGCGCTCAGATTCACACATGTTTCCTCTTCGCGGTAATTTAACTACTCGCAAATGCACAAGATCTAGTTTTAATATAATGGATCTTTTTAGGATCGGATATCGTTCCACTGGGAATGGCAGGTAATTCAGTTGAGTATTGCGATTTCAATAGTTTCATATTATCTCGACTAATCAAATTTTGTTTGTTTTCTAATTGCTATACTAAGATAAATGACAACTATAAAGTTAGTTTTAATTACACTAATTACTTAGATATAAATCTCTTTCATATAATGCATAATCGATTTCATTTAGTTAGTTATAACAGTTTTTATCTAATCCGACAACCTCTGTATCAATAACTCCTTCGCTACCTCTTCCGAGTGTAAAACGAGGGATTACATGACTTCGTGTCAACAAAGAAGTCTCCTTCAACGCCTAAACGACCCTAAGTCGCGTGAGTTTTGAGCCAACGTCATGGGTTGCATACGTTCTAACGCCCTCCCGGGTCGTTAGAACGTCACGTTGTATTTACCCTAGTCTGAATCCGGGGTTACCTCTCCCGAGTGTCAAACGCCGTATTCTCGGTTTATCAATACAAGCATAATATCAAGAATAACGATAAACACAATCGGATTTAGACAAACAACACGTTAAAGTAACATAAATTCACTCAACTAAACGGTTACATGATTTCGACTACTCCTAAGTAACATTTAACTACTACTACAAGATCTTAGCCATATACCATGCAAAATAAGAGGGATTCAACATTATTAGATATGAAAACGTGATTACAAAGAATAAAACAAGAGAGAAACAATCAAATCTGGAAGTGAAACGGTTCACTGTCGCTAATGATCGATCCGCAAGTTATCCTTCTTTATCCAAATGATGAACTTCCTTCTTGATCTTCAAAATATAGCTTAAGGGCTCTCTACTAGGGTTAGGGTTCTTCAACAACAAGTTTCAGACATGGCCAAGGGGTATTTATAGGCTTAGGGGTTCAAAAATATCTAAACAGATATTTTGACCTGTTCTGCGATTTTCGCCTAAGCGATAGAAACTTCGCTTAAGCGGTGCTTAAGTCGGTTAGAATTTTGCCTAAGCGGTAGAAACTTCGCTTAGGCAGAGGACTAACTTCTTGGCTCCTTATCTTTCTGACGGAATTCCGCCTAGGCGGTAGCTACTTCGCCTAGGCGGATTTACAGCAATGCAGCTCAATCTAGCAGTTCAGTCAATCCAGCATTCTGATGGATTTTCACCTAGGCGGATTCAATACTTCAGCCCTTGCAACCTTCTGACGGATTTCCGCCTAGGCGGATTTCAAATCTTCAGTTTTTGCATTTTTCTGCTGAATTTTCGCCTAGGCGGTGGAAAATTCGCCTAGGCGGAATTGCTCTGTTATTTGAAACCTCATTTTTTCATCTTTTTAGCTACCCTTTTTGCACCATTTCGCTCGGTTTGCCGATTATTTACTTCCCTGCTCCTGACTAATAAAAACAGCTAAAACGATATTCAAACTTAAATAAAGTACTCGAAAACTGGCAAAATCGGTTTAGAATTAGATAGGTATTTTACACCAATCAGTCCTCATAACTCATTCTTCTTTGTCTTTCTTTCCTCCTCTCCGTCAATTCTTTGCTTTTCTACTTTCTCTATCTAACTTTGCGTGTGTGATTGAAATGAAAGATGATGATTCTCTTCCAATATCAGCGGTGATGCTACAATCGACAAGCAATGCCACATCTGGGATTTCGAAGAAGGAAACCTTAGATTCAAGCCTATTTGGCAAAGGTAGCTACAAGTTATGGGCATTGGCCGCCATATTACTGTGAATAGATATTGTTTTTTCAACTTTTTGTTTCCAAATTTTTCGATTTTTGTGAGTAGATCTACTCTATTCATTGTTTCTGGTGATTTTTATGTTTAATCGATTTAATTCCAAACCCCGACCGTCTCCGATCGTAGACATTTGAAACCACTTGCCAACATTGGATTCTTCATCACTGTCTCCTAGAAACGGGTGATGAAAATCCTAATCCGATGATATTGGGTGGGGTCTTGGATTTGCCTACCCCCACCCGACCTGTGTACGCCCTTGTTCTCAAATATGAGAGACAAAAGTTGAATTGTTAAAAAAAAAAAAAAAAAGTCTTAGGTTTAGTAAAGTGAGAAAATGATGAAATATTCTCATTAGAAGGCTACGCATTGAGAACAACTCATTTTATGTCTAAAATCACTAATAACATTTTCAAATTTGCTGGATTGAAAACAAATCTAAATCTTGAGGGATCAATGTGTAATTTATCAAATATCTGGATCCACATAAACACTCAATCTAAGGTGGCGTTTGGTTAGTGTTCCCACTCTTTTCAACCCAACTGGAATGGGTTGGGTTAAGTTGAATTGATAATTCTATTTCCTTCTGGGAACAGAGTTGCGTTTAGTAACCACATTATTCTGGAATTGTTTTCTCATCCAAACAAAAATCATTCAAACAAAAAAAATCATCCAAACAAAAATTATCAAATCATCCAAACAAAATCATCTAAATAGAGAATTTATCAAAACATCCTAGCAGAGAAGTTATCAAATCATCCAAACAAAAAACTTGAAATCGAAGAAGAAACGCAAATACAACAACCACTTACATTCGAGAACACTGCCTGAAGAAGAAATACAACAACCAACAACGCAAACACTGCCTGGGAAACACAAAATTATATATATATATATATATATATGTTCTACTCTACATTTCTATTAAAAAACATAACAAATTGAAGAACACACACGCACAACATTCAAAATGCAAGTTTAACTGCAAATTTTTGTTTTGTTCTGCCGTAAATTTTTCAAGAGCAAAATTCTAAGAAGAAACTAGAAATTGAGCAAACCTAAACCTAGGCAATAGATGAGGACGAAGATGAACAAAGAACTGAAATCGATTTCAATAACGAAATTGAAATCAATTTCGTGTTCGAAACCCTAAATCGATTTCAAGAAGAAGAATTATTGGCCTCCTACCAGTGAAGATCTAAAGAAGAACGACGAACAAACACTACGCCAACAACGAAATCAAAATCAATTTCGTCAACGAGCAACGAAATCGATTTCGATTTCTTGAATGAAGAACGAAATTGATTTCGATTTCATGAACGAACAACGAAATCGAAATCGATTACATCAACAAGCATCGAAATCAAAACCAAATCTGTTCGAAATCAAAATTTGTTCGATGGCAGAATCCAACGATTTCGAGGAAGACGACGGCAAAGACGATTGCGAAGAGAAGGTGGACGGCGAAGACGATGGCAAGACGAAGATGAAGAAGACAATGGCAAGGTGAAGATGAAGAGGATGAAGACATACAGACTATTAGGCAGCGACGGCGATGGAGGGAGTGAGAGCAACGACGGTGAGCGACGGCGATGGCGATGGTGTCGGTTGGGCGATTTTAGCAATGACGTCGGTGGTGGGAGAAAGAGAAAGAGAGAAAGATCGGCGATGGTGGAAGAATGGGTGAGAGAGCTAAGATCGCGAGAAATGTTTGGGATGAAATTGGAACATATGATCTCACTAACTTTTGAGAAAATGACGAGCGTATCCTTTTTTCTTGGTTGAGGTTTTTGGGCAAAAAAAAAATACGTTTTTTTTGTTTCTCATTTCTTTAGTTTTTCAAGAATCAATTCTCATTTTTGGGTTAGGTTTTGTGTTTGTCAAACGCGTTCTTAAAAATCAATCCCAGAATTTTTGGGTTGGGTTGGGTTGGAATGGAATGGAAACACTAACCAAACAGGGCCTAATTTACCGACAACTGAGGCCCCGTTTGGTAACCGTTTTTATTCCAGAATTTTCCATTCCATTCCCAGATTTTTGGGAATTCAATTTGAGAATAGCATTTGTTATTTTTTGTTTTCGTTTCCATTTCATTCCCATTTAAGAATTGTGCCCATTTTTTTCTTAAGAAATGAGAAACAAAAAAAAGTTGTTTCTCATAATTCCCATTCCATTTCCAAAATCAATATCACTGTTCATCTGCTGGCCAACCACCGTCCGTCGTCGTCGCCGCCGGCCATCTCCCCCGACCGTCGCCGGTCACCTCCGGTATCACCGACCGGCCACCTGGCAACTTCCGGCGCCGTCGCTGGCCACCGTTTGCCGCCGACCGTCCGCCACCGTCACCCACCTGCCGCCGCCAGCCAAAACATAAAAAAAAAATCTCAAAAAAAAAAAATAGTTTTAGGATAAAATCGCGATTCTCTTCTAAAAAAAAAAAAAAAATTATCGTTACCAAAGGCGATTCTACTCCCAAAAAAGAAACAAAATTCTCATTCCATCCCATCCCATTCTTATTCCACTGCTGGAATGGAAACTATAACGGTTACCAAAAGCCACCTAAGTTTTTTAACGGGCCGGTCCGGGCCGAGCCGATCTAGAGCAAACAACCAATATTATCTGCCCAATGTCAGCCCATGGGTTTAGAGATCTACCCAAGCCTTCAGTTTTCTGCAGATGGGCCTGAGCCCATAATACAGTTTTTGTTGCCCAAATTTGGGCTTTGCTTTTACTACACCCAAAACCTGGGGTTAGTGTGTCTCGATTATGAGATTTATAAAATTTTATGTTTAATCTTTTAATTTTTATATTTATTTCAATTTTATAAAAAAAAAAAAAAAATATATATTATTAACAATTTCAGATAAAAAATGGGTTGTGTTCAACACATGATTTTCTAATGGAGATATTTTCATCATTCTACCACCCCACTAAATTTAAGATATTTTTTCAAATATTCTCTTAACAACGAATTAAGTTTTTCCTCTTCATTTTTCAGACCAACCGTAATCGTTGTTAACAAAATGTAAGGAGAAAATGTTTTAAATTTAGTGAAGTGATGAACTTTACAAAATATCCGCATCAGAAGGCCATGCAATGTCGGTTTTAACAAATTAGATTCACTTGACACGATCGAAATACTTCAGGATTTAATATGTTCAAATTAAAAGAACAAGGACTAAAGTAGGATTTCTCCAAAATTTCTAGGTTGCAAAGTGCAAAAAGCTCTAAAAAATAAAACACACAATGAGGAATTTTCAGCCGGAAAGAGGGGATCAAATTTTCCCTAGTTGTAACCTTAGTCATGAAGCGTATTAGACGAGTTATTTAATTTGTAAGTTTTTATTAATTTGGTGTCACTGGTTAACGCCTTTCACCAACTATCCCAAAAAAATAAGCTAAAGAGCCATTTTAAAAAAAAATAGGGATTATAACAGTCCACGTAATTAAAATTTTAATCTATACAGTCCATGCACTATAATAATTTTTTTAAAAATCTAAACTTACTCTAATACATAAAAGTTACTATATTTTTTCCATGTAAAAAATTACAGTAACTTTTATACCGTTCAGTAACTTTTAAATTTTTGACAATAACTTTATACTTCTAGAAAAATTAAATTATTGTAAGACGTATACTGCACGGGTTAAAATTTCAATTCCGCGTATAGGTTGGCCAAAAAATTCAAAAATCTATATATTAAAAAAGAACAAAAGGATCAAATCTTCATTTTTCAAATATATATTTTATTCCTCCGCTATGATTATATAAAGGAGTATTGTTATTCTTATTATTATTAATAAATACTAGTTAGCGGTCAAGCCGAACCTAACTCAACTACTAGAGTATACAAAGACTTTTCCGCAGACTAAAACCATGACAGTTTAGTTTAGTCATTATCGATTAAAGTGGGGGTAGATAGTGACATTACCCTTTTTCAAACTAATCTGCTGTCTTCCGATCATAAAACACGTTCACATCATGTCCTTATTTGCCTCTAAATGAAAAATTGCACATTTTACGCTCAAAGTTCGGAGTGTAATTGACCCATATAGCTTGAAAAACAACACATTTGACCCTAACATTTGGACTTGGTATTAATTTGATCCAATTGTTGACGGCATGTTAAAATATGGATGGAAATGCGCATGTAACATTAGTTTTATGGATAATTTTGTCCCTCTAGGTACAATTAATCTTATAGGAAAAAATTAGACAATTATAATAACTTTAAGAATAATTGTTTAATAGTCCCAATTAGATAGTATAATCCATAATTTTAAACTTATTTTAATTTTAAGTTGAGTATAAAGTTATTCATTATGTTTTACCTTGTGTTTTATTCCTCTGGTCAATACTCCTTACATTTCTAGTTAAATACTTTCAATTAAGATTTACATTACCGACCACCGGCGCCACCCTCCGTTTCTGCCCATTGTTGAATTGCCATCGCACCTCAGGCTTTTGATTACGAAGTCTGGCCATCAGCCGCTGAAATTTTGTTTAGTTACACCTAACTATTTTTTAGCTTATTTTTTTTTAATTATATATAACTATTTGTTAGCTTATTTTTTAGTTACATGTAGCTATTTTTTTTAGTGTATTTTTTAGTTTACAATTTATAGTATATTTTTTAGTTACATTCTTTATTGTACTTTTTACTTATATTTTTTTTAGTGTATTTTATATTTATATTCATGTGATTTTCCGGCGAGCGACAATCCAAAAATTAGTTGAATATAATTAAAAAATAAAAAAATGTTAATAATAAATTAGTAATTTAACTAAAAGAAAAATTCAGCAACCGAAACCGACGGTGGTTGTAATTTGACGGTTGGAGTCTGGTGGCCGGTAATAGTGGAGCAATGGTTGGCAACCCAACCCCAATGAAAAATGTTACTAAAAAATTAGTGATTTAACAAAAAAAATATATTCCATAGCAATTGGAGATAAGCAGTGGCTGCTGTTGGCCAGTAGCGGGGTGATGGTGGTTGACAACGCAACTTAATTGGAATATTATTTTGCATGAACTCTAAGAGATGAAACCAAAAATAAAGTAATTCAAGATTTTGAGATTTTTTTATTAATTTAGTGTGATTTTTAAGATCTTCCATTAAGTATCCTTAAATTTAATTAGACAAAATGTTATCTGATCCTTAATATTAAAAATAAAAGCACGTAAAAATTTAGCTGGCTAAAGTATTTTCTTCAAAATGTAATTAGTGCGTGCTGTACGGCGGTCTGACTAGGAAACAGGTCTCAAAGTCTGAAACAATACAAGGCCGCTTCAACTCAAAGCCGTGTGGGCCTTCCATCTTCACCACCAAATTTTATGGAATTCCATGACTATTTTTCGTTTTTTTGAGTTTTCTAGAAACATATCATCACCTTTAAAACTATTTTCTTGTTGAGTGGTTATATTTCTACATTTCTAATTTTTTTTCTCAATCCCAAAAACAGAATTACAAAATATATATATATATATATATTTTTTTTGATTTATTACTATAACACGTTATCATCACGACGATCTAGCCTACTGAGGATAGATCAATTTATCAGTAAAGAAAGGTATTATTTTATCTATGTTTTTATTACCATAAAATATGTCAAATCTCACAAATTTGGAATTTGTTACACTCGATATTACAAAAAAGAAAATAAAATTATTTATCTTGGGCTCTCGATGTAGAAATGCATCTTGATGCCAAAAATCTAATAGATACTGTTAAGACAATTAAGAAGTGAGAGAAGAATCATTAATTGATATTATGAAAAGTGATCATATTATAATACAACGATATACATATACTTATAGGGGAAGAGGAGGTTAGGATTTTGCCCTAATGTGCCACGTGGGCCAAGCCCATATAATACATTAATATATTAACATCCCCCCTCAAATTCAAGGCAGTAAGTGAGAAGTGAACTTGAGTTTGGAAACCAGAGAGTGAAAGCATCCGGGTGGATGAGCCTTAGTAAAAATGTCTGCTGTCTGATCGGCTGAACTGACGAATTGTAAACGAACCATATTATGAAGAATGTGATGACGGATGAAGTGACAATCAGTCTCGATGTGTTTTGTACGCTCATGGAATACATCATTGTGAGCGATCTGAATAACACTCCTATTGTCACAGTGTAGAGTAGTGGCAACAGGAGAAGAGACACCCATGTCAGCGAGGAGCCATCGAAGCCAGAGAAGTTCTTGAGTTGCATCAGCCATGACACGATATTCAGATTCAGTACTGGAGCGAGCAACTATAGGTTGTTTCTTACTACGCTAGGAAATGAGAGAATTACCAAAAAAAAAAACAGTAACTAGTAGTTGAATGTCTATCAGTAGGGTATCCGACCTAATAGGCATTAGAATAAGCTTGTAAGACGGGAGTAGATTGAGCTGAAAAGTGAAGTCCATGAAATAAAGTACCCTTAACATACTAAAGAATGCGAAGAACAACCGAGTAATGGGTGGTCCGAGGAGCGGACAAGAACTGACTGACCTGATAAACGGCATATGCAATGTCACGGAGAGTGAGAGTGAGGTCTACAAGACTTCTAACTAGTTGGCGATATAGAGTGACATCCTGAAGATGTGAACCATCAAGTGGGGTAAGTTTGACATTCGGCTCGAGAGGAGTAGTGGCAATGGTTGAGTCAGTAATCCTAGCCTTGGAAAGGAGATCCAATGCATATTTAGCCTGAGAGAGAAAATATCCATCAAAACCCGATGAGACTTCAAGGCCAAGAAAATAGGTGAGCACGCCAAGGTTTTTCATCTCGAATTAGCCACTTAGAAACTTTTTGAGTTCAGAAATGCCGCGTAGATCATTTCCAGTAATAACCATATCATCCACGAATAGTAAAAGAAGGATAATACTATTGGCAGTATGGAGAATAAACAGTGCCGAATCATGAGCACTAGGTATGAACCCAAACTGATGAATAGTAGTATTGAATTTTGCAAACTAGACACGTGGAGCTTGTTTCAAACCATATAGAGCACGGCAAAGACGACAAACTTTATTTCGAAGAGCAGCCAGGCCAGGAGGGGTATGCATATATACTTCCTCAAGAAGATCGCCATTGAGAAATGTATTTTTGACATCTATTTGAAAAAGAGTCAATTTTTGAATGGCGGCGACGACAAGAAGTGTACGGACAGATGTTAGCCTTGCCATTGGAGCAAATGTCTCTTCATAGTCAATACTATATTCCTGACTAAATCCATTGGCAACAAGTCGGGCTTTATATCGTTCAATAGAGCCATTGAAAAACGTCTTGATCTTAAACACCCATTTTCACCCAATAGGAGTTTTTCCAAGGGGGCAAATTCACAATATCCTAGGTATGAGTTTTGGCAAGGGCTTGAAGTTCTTCATCCATTGCTTTCTTCCAAAGAGGATTAGTACTAGCCTCCTTATAAGATTGAGGCTCCTGCAGATGAAGTATAGTGAAAAAACAATAAAAATCAGAAAGGTAATGTGGATGATGAGTTACCCTGGTAGAGCGGCGAGGGTGATCTGGGGCGTGGGTGTCAACGGAAGGCGGTACAGGATCATCGACCACAGGAGATGTCTCAGTCATGGTCGCTGGAGGTGGAAGGGTGAGATCAACTAGTGGTTCTGGAGTGGATTCAACTGGTGGTTCTGGGATGGACTCAGCATAAGATACAGGGTTAGGCTCAACTAGTGGTGTTGGAGTGGACTCAACAGTAACTGGAACTATGTCATCTGGAAATAACTCAATGGATGGATCAGTAAAGAATCTGGAGTTGGTGAGGGTTAACATGTCAAATGATCATAAGGAAGAAAACATTTGATATTCCCAAAAGATGACATGTCGTGAGATATGAAGGGTTTTAGAAATGGGATCCCAGTACCGATTCCATTTATGTTCGATGCCATATCCAAGAAAACAACATAGACGAGCCTTTGGTTCCAGTTTGTTGTGTTCATGTGGTTTGAGAAGAACAAAACAGGCGTAACCAAAGACTTTGAGTTCTGAGTAATCAAGAGTTTTACCGAAAAGACGTTCAAATGGAGACTGATTTTGGATTGTAGCAGAAGGGACACGATTTATTGTGTAGACGGCTGTGCAGGCAGCTCACCTCAAAAATGCTCAGGACATGATGAAGAAATGAGGAGAGCACGAGTTGTGTCAAGAATATGTCTATATTTGCGTTCGCCTCGTCCATTTTGTTAGGATGTATTAGGACACGAGCGATAGGGGAGCGTGTCATTTTTGCGAAGTAGGTTAAGAAAAGCACGATCATTGTATTCAATTGCATTATCTGAGCAAAAACTTTGATATTTTTAGAAAATTGGGTTTGAACCTTAGAAGAAAACTCAGAATATATTTGGAATAGTTAGGATCGATGTTTCATAACAAACAACCATGTATATCGTGAGTAGTTGTCTACAAAGATAACAAAGTAACGAAGGCCACCCATCGAGGCATGAGGAGAAGGCCCCCAAATATCAGAATGAATTAGATCAAAGGGTGCAAGAAAAATAGATTGACTCTCTTTGAAAGGTAGGGCTGGTTGTTTGGCAAGTTGGCAATTGATACATTTGAAGGACTCATGTTGAACTGAACCTAACTAACCACTTGAGAGAAGAGATTTGAGTCGGCTAAATGAAGTGTGACCTAACCGAGCATGCCAAAATTGGAATGGTGAGAGAGACATTGGTGATTGTGGAGATAAAGATGAGGAAGAAGATACTGGCGGTAGTGGTGAGGTTGCACAGGTTGATGAAGGGATATTTGGTTGTGGTAATGGCGGAGTTGGAGATGGAAAGTGTAAACTGGTAAGTTTAAATAGGCGTCCAACCTTACAACCAGTCCCAAGAGTTTCTCCTGTCCGAGAATCCTGCACACGACAACCACTATTAGAAAATTTGACTTCAAATCCCAATTCACAAAATTGCCCAACAGACAAGAGATTTAAGATGAGGTTTGGAATCAAATATGTGTCAAGAATAGAAAGATGGGAAGTAGAAACCTAACCGGTATGTGTAACAGGTATTTGAGAACCATCAACAATATGAATATTAGGGATATTTATTGCGGATAATTTGGTGGAAAAAATATTGGAATCAGATGTCATGTGATTACAATAGACAAAATCAAAGAACCGAAAGGAATTACCTATAGTAAGTGCGAGAGCAGGGGAAAAATTTGTACCAATACCAATTTTGGAGAAGATATGAAGGAGAAATGAGGCTAAATTTTTGCAATAGACATAATGACAGTAGAGGAGGTAGGGTCTGAATCCTCTTTGACATTGAAAATGATCGAAAAACCCATGGACATCACTGTTGAACTTAGAGAAGCTGTTGTAACGGATAGATTCAGAATGTCAAAATTATCCATGAACCGATATTGAATCTTCAAGAACTGGATGAAAATCGAGTGAACCGGAGTAGAAACCACACGGATATAACATAAAGTATATTCTGTGAGTCTAAAATCACAAAACAGAGGCTGGAAACAGAATCAGAACGCCAAAAAATCACAGGAATTGTTCCAAGTTTGCAGAAAACCGGTGAATAAAGGCCCAAACCGGGATAAATATTGTACCGAAGACGTGGCAGGGGCTGAGGAGACTGCAGTGTGCTGATGTATCAGTCAACGCTGATGTGGCACGGTCAACATTAACATGGCGCTGACGTGACAGTTGGTCAACGCTGATGTGGCATGGGTCAATCATGGCGTAGCACTGACTGGGTGCTTAGGTGGCACTGACTGGGTACTGAGGTGGCGCTGACTGTGTGCTGAGCTGCGAGTAGATTTGACGCGCCACGGATGGGCGATGCATACGGGCGCATGTGTTGTCGGCTAGAGATGTACTTTACGGTTTTGGAATCGTATCATCGAGACGGTTTCGTTGGTATATTGTGGAGTGAATTTGGAGCACTGGTTGAGACGGTAGAGCCAAAAATCCGAGACGGCCTAGCTAGGGGTTACTGCTGGCTATTGGTGGCGTGTGTGAGCACGTGAATACTCCGATGACGGTGATTTTAGTAGCGTTGTGTTCGTCTCTGCAAGACGAAATCGGTGGTGTGGTGGTTGTTTTTATTGTAGCAATAATGAAGCCTATAGCAATGACGAAATCTGTGGGAGAAAAAAGACCGCGGCGGTGGCGGCGAAAACTTTAGGGTTTCGAAAAAAAAAATTAGATAGAACAGGTTCAAAAAAAATTTGCTCTTGATACCATGTTAAGATAATAGAGAAGTAGGAGAATAATTATGAATTGATATTATAAAAAGTGATCCTATTATAATACAACGATATACACATATTTATAAGGGAAGAGGGGGCTAGGGTTTTACCCTAATAGGCCACGTGGGCCAAGCCCATATAATACATTAATATATTAACATATACAATTAATGAAAAAAAATCAAGCATCCTAAGTCCTAACAGGATTGCACTAAAGCATTAATTTTTATTTGTCATCATATTCACGAAGAATTAACATCAGAATATTTAATTGTAAAAGATCCACGTGTTCTCTTCGTTAATTTGAAAGAGAGATAAGATCACGTAAAGTACATAATCTTCCCAAAAACTCGTTATGAATGGTTGCACTTGAGGTTGCAAGACTATCAAACTGTTAGTGAGTATAATTCTACGTTATTTAAAATTTATTCACAATTAGAATTGTGTGGAGAAAAAAGTATAGATGAAGATATGTTAAGAGGAAACAATATTGTTCATCTTGATGTTTCTGATTTCTTTGAAGATCCCCTAGAAAATAGTGGACATTTAATTGGCGATGAAAATGTCCACATCAATTAAGACTATTTTTCATATTTTTTATATTAGTAATTTATTTTATATATAACTTTCTTTATATTTTATTTCCTATAATAAATGTGTGATTTTTGTTTTCTAATATTATTATGTTTGGTTGACAACGCAACTACTCATACAATTCTCAAAGATACAAAATATTTCTTGTAATTAAGACTTGTTGAAGCTAATGAAAATACATTTTTTGGCACTTCTAATTTAATTGAAAGCTCCGGAAGTGCCCATATAATGTTGCCATGAAGAACACAAATTTATATTAATCATGCATTATATTCCACAAGATCTAGAAGAAATTTATTAAGTTTTAAAAACTTGCATTTAAATGGATATGACATTGAAACGACAAATGAACACAATCAGGAATATCTTTATATGAGATCTATTGTTTCTGGCTAGAAACTCGTATTAGAAAAACATATTGCTTTATCTTCTGGGATGTATTGTACAACAATATTGGATGTTGAATCATATATGATGTACCAGAAGTGTTCAAATCCAAGTAGTTTTAAACCTTGGCATGATCACCTTGGTCACCCAAGATCAACAATGATGCATCGAATTATTGAAAATCATATGACCATCCACTAAGGCTTCATTTGGTTAGTATTTCCATTCCATTCCAACCCAATCCAAAAATTTTGGAATTGATTTTCGGAAATGCGTTTGGCAATAAAAAATTCAACCCAACCTAACCCAATCCAAAAAATGAGAATTAATTCTTAAAATTCTAAGGAAATGAGAAATAAAAAAAACTTATTTTTTTTGTGCTAAAAAACTCAACCCAACTTTAGGGATGCGGTTGGAATTTTCTGAAATGTTAATGAGATCCTTTGTTCGAATTATAGCACACTCATTTTCGAAGCTTCATTATTTTGACATTTCTGATAGTTCCTCCTGTTCTCCTACCCGTCGTCGCAAGCGTACATCGCATTCCTCTCCTTTCCGTCGTCGTCTTCACCGTCCACCTCCTCATCGCCATCGTCTTCGCCGAACTCGTCCCCGTCGTCTTCCTCGTACATCGCATCGCCATCACCTCTCGCCGAACTCATCGCCATCGTCTTCGCCGAACAGTGTTTCGATGATCACAATTTCAATTTCAATGCCTGCAGTGTGTGTATTTCAATTTCAATTTTGATTTAGGGTTTGGTTCAATTTCGATTTTGATTTTAATTTCAATTGCGATTTAGGGTTTGGTTCTTGGTTTCAAATCTGGTATATGCATGTTGCAGTTTTCCAATGATATTTCGAATGTGTGTATTTCTTCTTCAGGCAGCATTTGCGTTGTTGGTTATTGTATTTCTTTTTCAGGCAGTGTTCTCGAATGTAAGTGGTTGTTGTATTTGTGTTTCTTCTTCGATTTCAATCTTTTTGTTTGAATGATTTTATTTGGATGATTTGATAAATTCTTTGCTAGGATGATTTGATAAATTATCTATTTAGATCATTCTGTTTGGATGATTTGATAATTTTTATTTGGATGATTTGTTTTGTTTGAATGATTTTTATTTGGATGAGAAAACAATTCCACAATAATGTGGTTACCAAACGCGATTCTGTTTCCAGCACAAAAAAAAAAATAAAAAAATTGTTGTTACAAAACACAATTCTGTTCTAAGAGAGAAACAAAATTCTCAATTCAACTCAACTTAACTTAACCCATCCCAGTTGGATTGAGAAAAGTGAAAACACTAACCAAAGGCAACCTAAAGAACCAAAAGATTTTAATGGAACATGAGTATGCATGCATTGTTTGTTCAAAAGGTAAGTTTATTACTAAACCACATGTTTCGAAAGTCAAATATGAATTCCCCATGTTTTTACAAAGAATTCATGAGGATATATGTAGTCCAATTGACCCTCCATGTGGGCCATTTTGCTACTTCAAAATTATTTCATATTTGAATTTTGAAATCTTTATCTATTAGATGAAATATTTTTATGGAAAATATCAAACTTAAATAAATAATAATAACCATTTTATAAATTATTATCTCATAACAATTTAAAATAATTAGTCAAATATTTAATTTAGGAAATTTAAAATTTTAATTTTAGATTTTGATAAGATTTAGTCAAATATTTAAGTTAGGCACAATTCAAAATTCAAATCTAGTAGGTTAGTCAACTTGTGGCTTTTTCTTCCCAAATATCAGAAAAACCGAATCTTGTAGAATCTAATAGAATCACAGGTAGCTGAAATTCACTGTATATAGCGAATTGATACAACATCCAATACTCATCTTCTTAAGATGTCGATCTAACTATTGTAAAGTTATTGTCTTAGAAAATAAATTTTCTATGTTATCCGTTGTGTCTTCTATCTTAATGTTAACATTATTTTTTTCTAATGATTTCTCAAATCAAATGCAAGCGTGTTTGAGTTTCTGATGAAATTCGGGTTTGCTTACTTGAGTTTTGCACCATTGTAGCCACAATACAAAGGGATCGGTGACTCAACGGTTCGAACAAAGTTCAGTAATGAACTTTGTAATCCAAGCACCTTCCTTAGCTGCATTAGGTACGACAATATATTCGACCTCAATAGTAGAATAATCAACAGTTGTAGATGGCTTACAACTTCTCCAGCTCACATCCCAGGATAATTATATATCTTAAAGTTGACTTTCAGTCATCCATATCGGATTCGAAATCTGAATCGGTTTAACCATCAACCCTTAGTCCCCCTTCTCCATGTATAAAAAATTTGTCCTTAGTCCTTCTTAAGTACTCGAGGACAAATTTCACAGTCATTTAGTGTTCCAAACCTACATTTGTCTAATATTTGTTGGTCAATCCAACAACATAACTAATTTCAAGCTTGGTACAAAGCAATGCATACATGAGGCTTCCAATTTCTGAGACATATGGAATCCTACTCATTATTTTCTTATCCTCGAGTAAGTGAGAACTAATTTTTTGAGAAAGATGAATTCCATATTGGATTGGAGAAAGTCCTTCTTGGAATTCGCCATAATGAATCATCTGTTTACTCTCATTGAGATAATCCAAACATCATTTTTAGATCTTTCTCTATATACCTTTATATCCAAGATATAATTCAATTCAACCATTGTGGAAACGGATGTATGAAATTTTTATGCAATTTCTTTATAAAAAATTATAATCCAATTTCATCTATTCATTTTTCTTAGATTAATTTCAACCTAAAAAAAAATAAAAAATCATAAACTATAGACATGGAAAGCTAGGGCCCAGTTTGGTTACTATTTCTATTCCCTAATTTTTGTTCCCGCTGCTAAAATTTTGGGTTTAATGTACATACACGTGTTTGATAAACACGTTTCTGTTCTTGAAATTTTGGGAGTAATTTAGGACTATTTTTTTATTTTCTTAAGAATCGGAGAAACAAAAAAATGGTGATTCCTATTCTCCTACCAAACTATTCCCACTAACATCCCGCCGGCCCCCACCATACCCGCCCCCCACCACTACTCCAGCCACCACCACCGCCAGCCACCACCATCATGCCGACTACCATATATTTAAAGAAAAAAGGGCAAATGTTGCTACCAAACGCGTTTTTTTGTTTCCGTTCTCATACCAATCAAGGATATTTATAGTTCTCCATTAGGCACAAAATAGGAGAGAGATAACATGTAATCATGAATCCGTTTTAAAAAGCACACCCATGGCACGTTGGGCGTGATCAATATGACCTTTCCAACGAACATTTTAACCAAATATGCCAAAGGACCTGTGTATGGATTCAGGTGCAGAGCGTTCATGGGTCTCACTCGTGTGTTGTTTGCTTACAGGGCTATGGCCCATCAATACAAGCCCGATCTGAGCTGTGGAAATCCCGGATCAATTTGGCGTGTTATGAACTTTTTGTTATGCTCGTGTTCTGGACCGATTTAACGTGCGCCTGCACGCACGGTACATGACTAAATTCACCAATGATCAAGAGATAAATCTCACTTAGTACCTTCAAGGACAGCAACACGGACATGGCATACAACGCACGGCAGCCATCTCTTTCCATTTAATTTCTTGTCTGCCCATTATCACTTCTGTTGATCTTCTAGAAAGAGAGGAAAAAAAAAAAACTTCAAATGGATTACGACTCTGCTTCCCCTTTGCTCATCCACCCCCTTTTGGCATTTATTTTGCATCACTTTTGTTATTTAATCTCACAATTAAGTCAAACTTATTTGTTGAATAATATGAGTTGGATATTTTTTAATAAACATTTGATAATCTCACATTATTTGTTGAATAATGTGGTTTGATGAACACATCTCAAAATTAAAATTTTAATACATGCAATTCACGCACTATATTAAATTTTCTAGAAGTACAAAATTATTATAATACATAGTAGCTATAATTTTTCAAGTAAATTATAATAATTTTTAAGGCGTACAATGATTTTTTACTTTTAAAAGTTAAAAAATTATTATGGCACAAAGATTGTATGTGCTAAAATTTTAATTTCATGGACGGTTTACCGAGAAACTCTATTATATATATATATAACAACAGGAGAAATAAAAAATACAGAATAAAAATTAGAAAACATGACAAGACGAGAGAGAATATATATTTTTTTTAAATATGAAATAAAAAAATATTATATCATAAGGCTGGTATTTTATCAATAAAATATGATGAAGGGTGTCATAAGTAACTAAATTGAAAATATAAGAGATATCTTAAATATTATAAAAATAACAGATGATAATTTTGATATTTATCGGAATGACATCAGGTGTCATAAGTAACTAAATTGAAAATATAAGAGATATCTCAAATATTATAAAAATAACAGACGATAATTTTGATATTTATCGGAATGACATCAGGGATATTTAAAAAGGCGGCTTCAAACTCGTAATTATGAATTAGAATTAGTTACAACTCTATCTTAGCAATTAAGAAGTGCATTTCTGTGTACGACAAAGACCATGACCAAACATTAACTCTTGACCGATCATTAATTCTTGACCAAAATTCTCTTTTTTCATCTCAATTATTAAATAAACTAAACCTAAGTTTGTGAACCTAATAAATGTGGTATGCTCTATAAATGTAAGGGTTAATTATACTTTGAAACCATATGGTTGGATTGAATGACACTTTGTACTTTTGTGGTATTTTTGTTAGTATTTATACTTCATATATTTAAGATTTAAATGTAATGGTTAAAAATTTAGTAAAAATAAAAGTAATTTTGTCATTTTCTTTTAATTAATTTAATGAGATTCATTTAAAAAATCATCCCAATTTTAAGGATCCCAAATGTTTTTTTTTTCTTCATTTCTTTCGTGCTTATCTGTTCCGGCAATATCCTTCTTCCGTTCGGGCGACATCCCTCTCCGTCCTAGCGACGTCGACTCATTCTCTTTCTCTCTCTTCTCTCATCTCACCTCTCTCTGTGTGTAATACATATATATATATATATATATATATATATAGAGAGAGAGAGAGAGAGAGAGAGAGAGAGATCCGTGCTTTGAGATCTACATGTTCGAGCATGGATCTGTTAGATCCATGCAAAGATATATATATATATATATATATTAGAGAGAGAAAGAAGATGGGAGAAGATAGAAATGAGACGATAGTGGTTGTTGGTTGGTTAGTTGGTGGCTGTCCGTAAGTGTTGTGGTGACCGTCCGGGTTGTGTTGAGGAAGATGATGAATGAATAATACACAAAATACACTTTAGACCATTAAGTAGATGAGAAATAAAATGATACTTCTTAAAATCTTTAAAGGGTATAAATGTCATTTAATAATTAACAAAATTCTATTAGTTATTGATCGTTAAAATTAACGAAATAGTTAGCTGATGGCTGGTGCACTTAAGTCTGAAACACAGGACTATAACTGTGTAAGTGCTGATGAAAATATCATTGGTGTGTTAAGTGCAATTCAATCTAAATATAGAAATACAAAATGTAATTAATCCTAAATACAATGTTTTGGCCCAGAAGAAGTCAGCTTAATTGGTCCCCCTAATTTAGAAATAGTGTCATTTTTTTTGGGAGAGAAACAAGCATAACTCAATGAATAACGTGTTGAAATTGATAACTAAGTTCGTGTTTTGAACCTTTTTTTTCTTTCTATTTTTTATATTATTTTTTTTTTCTACTTGTCAGAAAAAATCAATATGCATCAATTATTTTTTTATTTATTAAAAAATAATAATTATACATCAACACATTTCAATAAGTATTAAAAATAAATAAAATATAGATACAATATTTTGTCCATCGAACAATTTACGAAATCGTTTGTTTAATTTTTAATTTTTAATTTTTTTCTTGTTTTTAGAGCAATTTATTTTTAAATGTTTTTCAACTTACTTTGTAGGCCTACTTGATATTGACCATAAGAAATATAAAGATTTTTTTTAAATGGCTTATTCCAAGGATAATCTAAAAATTTCACCAATAAATTTTTTATTTTTATTTTAAAAATAAGAAAAAAAGGTTAAAAAATAAATAAGAGAGAATGAGAGTTTTGATACTTGTCCGATAGAGGAGGTCCACCTTATTTTTATTTGAGTGGGATTATTTTTCTTCTTTAATTTCAATTTCGATAATGTCTCTGAAAAATGTCACTCTTTTCAAAACAAGTTAGGTGGAGAACACGTGTAAGGCACATGCCAGTTATCTCTTTTATTTGACTTATTTATAATCTTTTTATTTTATTTGTTCATTGGACATCATACTGAAAATTTGTTTGTTAATTTCTTTTTTAAAGAATCAATGAAGAAATATGACATATAAAAATTTCTATTTGTTATAATGTTAAATGTTGAAACTTATTTAAAATAATTAATGAAAGTCATGTAAAGAGATGACAATGTTATAATCAGCTAAAAATTTTAAATTAAGTTGATACAAACGTTATGCTCTAGATTAAATTATGATAAAAAAAATATAACACAAAAAAATAGTGAAAGTGAAATTTATCATGTCTACTAATTAGGGGTGTAAATGTTTTTCAAAAAATCCGATCCGACCCCCCTGATCCGATGGCGCGTCAGTTATGAGTAACTTTTTTTTTTCTTCCACCCGAACCCAACCCATCTAAATCCAGAAACACTTCGGCTCGATTTTCCATCTGTCCATACCCAATGTACCCGAACTTGCTGAACCTTAAACCCTAATAATACATATTTACCAAATACCCCCTAAAACATGACATATTACGAAAAGACCCCATATATAAATATAATCCTAGTTATATTTATATCACTCCATTTACAAATTCCAATCCTAATGACGTTTTCCTCCGCCTCCTCCTCTTTTTTTTTTTTTTTTTTCTTCTCTCTCAATTCCAAAGTCGTCTTCTATCAAACCTTAATAAATGATTCCACAATGATTCCTGATTTGTCCAATAATCTTGCTGTCTAATAGTCTTGCGTCTATCAAACTCTAATAATCTCGCTGTCGATAATTCTTGCGATGTTGTTGTTCGTTGTTGTCGATGGCTCATGCTCTTTCTCCATCTCCTGCTCCAATCTGACGATCTGTAAGTTTGATTGTTTTTTTTTTTTTTTTTTTTTTTTTTTTTTTTAACATGTTTCTTGATTGCTCTGACTCAGATCTACAAAAAAAAAAAAAATCAGATCTACAAATTTTTAGTATTTTATTTTTGTTTTTTTGTTCTTGTTACCCGACAACCGGCTGACCCGACCAATCCCGAATTAGAACAGGGTATGAGGGCACATAGTCGGCTTCGGTTAGGGGAGCTACCAAAATTTTTCTTTGGGTCAATTGACTGAAATCCTTCAACTTCGATCCAACCAACCGATTTACACCCCTACTATTAATAATAAGCATGCGCACATGGCATGATCAAAAGATAAAAGATACTTTCATAGACAAAAATTGCGAATTTTGAAGTTGTTTACGACGCATGCCCTTGTATATATTGTTTTTCATGTGTTATGATAAAAAAAAATAGTTGATGAAATAAACTTAGCAACAAAATTTTGAGATTGTAATTTTCAATAAACGACACATGTGAAAATGTCACAATTGAGATAGCAAAATAAGTCATGTAATAGTAGTAGAGTCACATGAATTTCATCGTAGTTAGCTAATACTGTTGATTTATTTTATATGTTACAATTAAAAAAAAATGATTGATGATAATAATCCCACCAAATGTAAAAAAGTACAAAAAATAAAATCTATAACAATTGTGAAAGTAAAAAAATAAAATCTCTAACTATTATAGAAGAACAAAAATAAATCTATAACTATTAAAAGTATCAAATTAATATAAATTTTGTTCTAAATAGAGTGAAAAATATCATCTATTATTTTCAATATGTATTTTAAAACTACTTAAAAAATTCTTAAATAAAATATCCGTATTTATGTCTGTGGTCACATTTTTTTAATTATTTTTATATTTTGTATTTCTATTAAAAAATTTGAGTTTTTTTTTTTTTTTACCAAATACTATTACTTTTAAGTAGGCAATACCAAAATGGGTAGACTAATTTTTAAAATTTTTATGTGCAATTTGTAAATTTACTTTGTGTATAAAATTATTATACAAAAAACATATCTATGTTGACATATATATTATTACTATAATATAGAAATATTAAATGCTTTTCTTTCAAAAAAATAAAAAAAAGTGAACTTTTAATTTTAAGGTTTTTTTTGGGATAAATTTATGGTGTTACTTATACATATATGAATGATAGAAGAAAAACAAATTAACCTTGATAGTTTACAGATAAAAGTTAATAACACCCCCCCCTCCCCCCCAACACACATAAAAATATAAAATCGGGTAAAAAGTTAACATTTAGTTTTTACAAATTTGGAGGATAAATATGTAATTTTATATGTGAAAATAAATAGTAACCTAAACTTTGCTTAAGGATAAATTTATAATTTTTCTTATACAAATACGTAGGATAAAAAATTTGACTATTATAAAAGTTAATAGGCATAGAATGTATATATATATAAGAAAAAAAAAAAAGAAGTAAGTGAAAAGTGTATTTTAGTTTTCAAAAAGTTGGAGGGCAATTGTGTAATTTACTTATCCTAATGAATAGTAACTTAAGTTTGCTTTATATAATAGATATAGATATAAATACAGATAGATTTTTTCTTTAAATTTTGAAAAAGTGTACCTTAAGGATAAATTGATTTTGTTTTCAAAATTTTGAAGGACACTTGGGTAATTATATTTAGACAAATGAATAATAAATTAAAAATAAGAATATGGATTAGAATTTCCTTGTAAATATTCAAAGATGACAAAGACTGTAAATTTATATAGCCAAATGAATAGTAACTAAACCTTCCTTTATATAATAGTTATAGATGATGATGATAATAATAATAATAAAAAAGAATGGTAATTAATTTTTTGGTCCTGCAAAGAATGTGTTTTTAGAGTTCAGATCTCCACTAGTCTTTATTAAGTTTTCAACCCACAAAAAATCTTTAGAAAAATGTTCCTAATATTACCCCTAACTGTTCACTCATATTTACGATTCTGTCATTTTTTCCTATGCAATAAGATAAAGAATATGCAACATGACATTAATGTTAACGTAAATGTTCAACAATCCTTAGGAAAATAGTCTCTAATATTACCCTTAACTGTTCACTTATATTTACGATTCTATCATTTTGTCCTATGCAATAAGATAATAATATGCAGCATGACGTTAACGTTATCGTAACTGTTCAGCAATACATCTTGCCTATGATTTTTTTTTTTTGTCAAACCTTGCCTATGTTACAAAACTACAATTTGAATTTCACATTAACGTTAACGCATTTTCATATTCTTTTTGTGTGTATTCATGTCAACGCATATTCCTCATTTATTTTGTGTGCATTAACGTTAATGCATCTTCATCATCGGACTGTGTATTTTAGTGTTAACGTATTTTGCTTTTTGGAGGTTCTGTGCGTTAACATTAACGCAACTTATATTTTTTTAACCCCGTGTGTTTGCGTTAACATTAACTCCCCATGTGTGATATTTTGTCTTTTTAAACTAAGTGAGCGTTAACGTTAATGCATATTTTTTTTGGCTTCTCTGTATTGACGTCAATGCATTCTCATGTTCTTTTTATGTGTGTGTGTGTTAATGTTAATGAATTTTCCTTATCTGCTTGTGTGTGTTAACGTTACATAATTTTTTTTTTTGGATTTTGTGTGTTAACGTTAACATGATTGTACCATATCTGCTGTTTGTGTATTTGGGTTGGACACATTTTTTTATCATCTTTGTGTTAATGTTAACGCAGTTTCGTGTATTTTTTTTTTCTCTCATTAACGTTAACACACACACAAAAGAGATACACTGTTAGATACTCACAAATAATTGACTAAACAATCAAACTATATCAACTGTAAACCAGACTTGAAAAATAAATCCAGCCAATAAACATGAAAAAAATGGAAAACAACACCAGGCTTGATCTTCTTTATATTTTTCTCTACTCTCAAGCTTTGTTTCCCCAAATAATCAACGCTAAAATTGAGATTAACTTTTTCTTTGATTTTCTCTCTCCAAAACCCATAGTCATCGTTGATGAAACCGTTTCTGCTTACTGCTCCCAAATGAGATTTGGCTCGCAGTGTTGCACAGAGAGAATCCATCATCCTTGATTCACTTAAATCACAATCATAAGAACCAGAATACTAATATGAGGAACCAAAACCAAGTGAAGTGTAGATCACTTAAAGAATTTTCAATTTCAAAATTAAAAAATCCCATGATCCAAAGCTACATATAATAATATTATAATAAAAAACCAAAAATCTAAAAAGCAGAGATAAGATCAGAGAAGATAAAAAAAAAAAAAAAAACCCCAGAAAAATGCTCAAAGCTACTATTTGAGTTGGGTAAACCACATTCATTAGATCTGTGCCATTCAAATCTGAAAAGCCACCATCTAAACGACGAAGAAGATGAAACAGTTACAGATAAAGAAGACAAAGAAGAAATCGATTTCTTCGCACACACATTGTCGGATCTAGTTTCTTCGTTGTTGTAAAAAATAATGCTTCGCTTTCTTAAGAACAACACGAAAGAATTAGGGCATTTAATAAGAGCATTATGAGTTGAGAAATTGAATCGTAAGTCATACCTGGAATGAAAGAGGATATGAGAGGCGCAATCTTCGTTGTTTCATTCCGGAATCAGGATCCTCCGCGTCAATCTCTATCATTCCGATGGTTCTCACCCCCTGTCTCGCTTTTATCTTCGCTCTCTCCGTGGCCGGCAATCGGTCCCACATCGACTTCCAAGTGCACACCACCACCAATCCTCCCGTCGTAGTCAACCTGTACCCATGGCTCATGATGTTGCTACCGGCTGTGGGAGAAAGACGAGAGAAAGAGAGCGAGAAGAGAGAAATGAGGGGCTACCGGCTGCGTGAACAAGAGATGCAGATATTTTATTGGGTTTATGAATTTAGAGAGAGATAGAGATAGAGAGAGAGAGTGGGGATTGTGGAGTAAGTGATCAGAAATAAAGAGAGAGATAACATTAACGTAAATGAGAGAGATAAGTTTTAAGGGTATATTTGTTTTTTTACGATTTTTTTTGTGAGTACCAAGGATTAAAAACTTAATTGATTGTACGGGAGAGTTCAAAGGCTGAATGAACATTTTAAAAGGTCTGAACTCTACATGGTTTATGGAAGAATGGCTAAATAATAAACCTAAAAAAAAAAAATAATAGGGTGACGAAATTTAAGGTGTTTTGAATTAAAAAAAAATAATTAAAAAATAAATAAGAGATAAGTGGAGGATTTTGACACTTGTCCATTGGAGATTAAGAGAAAAAAGGGGACCTATCTGTAAAATGTTCGTAAAAATCTATTTTCAAAATATCTCTAAAAATGTATAGAGGGTTATTTTCTATTTTTAAATCTAGTGGCTACCAATGTCTCTCAAAAATATTTTATTATATTAAACATAAAATATAAAAAATAAAAAATTAAGAAAAAATAAAGAAATATGAAGTAGTGGAATTTAGGCATCTTTGAATTAAAAAACAAAAAGAGAGACTTAAGAAATAAATAAGACAGAAGTCGAGAGCACCTTTTCTTGCTTTAATATTTCCTAAATATATGTAAGTAAAATACGTTTGAAGTATATTTTAAAAATAAATACTAGGTGTATTATTATATAGAGTTTTTAAAAATAAAATAATAAATTAACTTATAATCTATCTTGTTTTTGATTTTTTATTATATAGTCCATATAACTAATAGTTTTCACGAAAAACTTCTTGAGGTTGTAAACATTAATTTTTACTTTAGTAAAAATGTTCATTAAATAGTCCCTATCTTTTCTTAAACCGTTTTCCCGCTTTATATTATTTACAAGTTCTCTCACTCTATGCAAAATAGCATCAACCATTACTTAGTAAACCATCAAATACAGAAATAAACATTAACAAAACAATACAATTTGTAAACATTCACAATCAATTAATTTCATAAAAAATATATCACTTTAATTTACATTTCATTAGTTTTATTTTGATATCCATGTTTCTTATATTTTATTAAAAAAATTAAAAATGAATGTTCACTACACTGATAAATACATTTGTGCTGAATCTTTTTCAAATTTATAACAAAATCACTTTCTCACAATAATTCATTCTAAAAACTACCAAATACTCAATAAAAAAAGTGAGTGTTCAATAATAACAAAATTAGCGTGAGTAGTGAATTTGAAACTACTGAACGTTTAATATACATAATTATGAGATGATATGTTTAACTAATAATGAGATTCAATTACAGTGAACGTTCACTCTAACTTAGAATCTATTTGATTTACAAAACTAGTGAATGTTCACTAATTCCAATTCCTCAAGTTGTTAATCCCAATTCCTCAAGTTGATATAGTCTTAATGTATGTTTAAATAACAATGAATGTTCACTGCAAAACTAGTGAATGTTCACTCTAGTTCAAGTTTTTAATTTCAATTTGCAAAAAAGTCAACGTTCATAAATTCCGATTCTACAAGTTTAAATTTTTGGACTAATAGTGTGTTTTCACTTTTAAACACTAACTGATAATGAACAATAATTTCATTAATGCTATTACACATTTTGGTTATTAGGGAACATTTATGTTGCTCATTACTATTCTGAATTTGATGCACACATTTCAAAAGTACACCCTAATTTTACTATTGAAACTTGTAGTGAATATTCACTAAATAAAAGGAGATTATTCATTTTTTAACTAGTATTGAAACACTCGATGATATTGAACGTAAATTTTACTTAATACCATTACACATTCTGGGTTTAAGTTGACTTCTACTTTGCCCAAAATTAGACATTTTTAATTTGATGCACACATTTGACAAGCACAATCTTGTGGTACAAATAAAATCTTAGTGAACATTCGCTACAGTAAAGTGAAAAAATCATTATTTTAACTATATTAAAACACTCAAGTGATAATGTATATTAATTTTCATTATCAATGAATAATCATTTAACCCATAACACACTAACACTAATACACATAAAACACCAACAAAACATACATCATTAGCAATTGATAGTGAATGTTCACTATCAACGTACACTTCTTCCAACCAGTCAGCTAATCACCTTACATTCAGGGATTGTTCTTGTTGATACAACTGGGTATCGGACTATTGTTGGAAGTTTGCAATATTTGTCTATTACATGCCTGGCATATTGTTGGTCGTCAACAAACTTTCTCAGTTTATGCACTAGCCAACCACTAATCATTGGGTTTTTGTTAAATTCATCTTGCGTTATCAATGTGGTACATTGAATGATGCCATCCTTTTATATCGAGACTCTCCACCATCCTTACATGCTTTCTTAAATGCTGATTGGGCTGGTACTAAGGATGATTACTCCTCTACTAGTGCTTATATTGTTTACTGTTGAATCCAATATTTTGATGAATAATTAAGTGTTGATGTTTTTATGGGACTGATGTTTTTATTGAGTAGTTTCAGATTTATAGTTCCATATAATGTGTTTAAGAAGAGAAATCGTCGAAGAAAGTATAACGGGTACAAGATGAAAATGATAAAGACGTGAATAATTTTGAAGATATTGAAGACAACTAGGTGAAAATAATTTTTTACCTATATACTTTTAATCTAACTCGAATTAGGATCACACACGACACTTAAAATTAATTAATTTTATGTGTGTTAGTAAGAAGTGATAAGTTTAAGATTCTAAAATATGTTTTATTATGTGCTAATTATGTGAAATGATTTTGGTTAATGACCTAAGCGAAAAATGAGTTTTAAAGTATAAATTGAAAGCTTTCATGTCAATTCGATCAATCGGCAAAATGTGTCAGTCAACTAACCAAAACAATGTGTTTTGCAAATGGAATAGAAAACTCTCTGGAATATTCGGTCAACCGACAAAGAAGGGTCGGTCAACCAAGGAGAGCAGTAGCCGAAAATTAAATGAGAAAAGTTTTCTTCAGTCAACCAACGGGGAATGGTCGGTCAACCGACTTGAACAGTGGCTCGAAATGGATTGAGGATAGAATCCTTTTGCCCAATTGGTCAACTGAACAAAGAGGGTTGGTTAACCGATCCGACTAGTATGTTGGTATAATGGCCAATGCAGAGAGGGTCAGTTAACCAATGGCTTGATGTCGATCGACTGATGTAGTCAGACTGAGAAATTAACTGGTCAATTTCTATCTTTTTTTTTAAAAGGATCTTAGGGAGATTTTATGGGAATTAGAATTATTTCGGTATAAACAAGGTTCTTAAAGATTCTTAATTATTTGGTTCGTTTATTAAATATTCTTTTAATTAAAGTGATTTAATACTTCTTATTTTTTTTTTGGATTTTGATTTGTAAAAGTTTTAATAACAAAAATGAGTTTTTTCTAAGAGTATGTTTAAATGAAATATATTTATTTTGAAAGTATTTTATATTTAGGGTTTTAAAATGCCATTTAAGGTCTAATGTTTTGAAAAATAGCCGTTATAAGATATCCTTGAAATTCTTATAATTAAACCTGCAAATTTTGAATATAGATATTTCTATTTTGGTGGAGAATATTTGGGGTAAAAAATATGGAAAAATCTATGGGATTTTTATTTGACCTTACGATTTAGTCATATATTTAAATAAAATTATTTCTATACTTTCATTTACTAAAATCAAATTATTTTTTAGACTAAATTCAGAGCTTTAAAAGTTATATTATTGGTCAAATATAGCCGTTATAAATCTATATGATATATGGGGTCCGTATGTGTCATTTATTGACATAACATTTGAAAACTAAGTATTGAAGGTCTACTTTTAGATTTGTTTAAAGAGACATGCATGATTGAGTTTGAAAACATCAAGAACAATTAGTTTTGAGCATTCTAAGGGTGAGATTATTGCTGAGATTTCTAAAAGATATTATATTCGAGTTCTTGATCTAAATCGCTTGCTATTTGCATCACCGATTTGTGTTCTTATTACGAAATCAATCTAGCTTTTAGTAAATCCCGGTGAGATCATTCCAAGTCTTTTTATTTGATTTCTAAGATTTATATATATTTTTGATTACTTGGTTAATGATTATTAGAAAATCATTTTTGAACTTAAGTCTTGAAAACCTTTTAAAATGATTTTTGGCTGATTATCTGATTGCGTGCTAATTGTGTGCTACTCACTTTATTATTTAATCTGATTTAATTTTTCTCACATTATATTTATCATGTAGTAATTATTCAAGCTATTAATTGAGTATATTTGTATTGAGGTGGCAGAATCTCTTTGTGGGAAAAAACTTGCATTTTTTTTTTTTTTTTTGTATTTGTGAGCTTGAGCGAATTAGATACGTTTGGGACAATGTCTAGTCAAGGTAGCTAGGGTTTCAATTTTTTTCATGCGAAAAAGAGTAGGGTTTGATCTTTATCCTACGAAAAGGTTAGGCTATTCTTTTCTCTTGAAAAGAACTAGGTTTTAATTCTTCCAATAATAGAATTGAGTGATTGTAAAAATTCTTCCTAAACTTGCGAAAACGATAAGTGTAGAAGTGTGAGGGAGTGGTAGGTTTGATTTTTAACCTATTAAAAGGATTATGTTAGCCCAGTAAGCTACCCAAGAGGGGGGGGGTGAATTGGGTAGTTCTAAAAATTTAAACAAATTTTAATTTTTTCAACACTTAAAATAATCAAATAATCAATTTATCCTAAATCGATTTTTATCTTTATAATGCAGTGGATAAGTGTTATTAAATCTAGGTGCACACCCAAACAACAGAAAATAGATAAAACAAAAAATGCAATACACAAGGATATATCATGGTTCACCAAGTTATTCTTAGCTAATCTAGTCATCCAAGCCCCACAGAGATTCGAACCTACTAAATCACTTGATCCCTTTAATAGGTAGGAATCAAACTCTTACAATGATTCTTTTCATAAACTCAGAATCAACCTTTACAATTCCTTTTTTCATAGGTTAAGAAAAAATCTTATCTTTTTGCAGGTTAAAGACTAACCTAATTCTTTGACCAGGCTAAGAATCAAACCTCACAAATCACTCCAAGTATCATTTTCACCAGTAAGAATGGAACCATTATAATTCACTCAAATTTGATTATAATCAGGAAGAATCAAGCCTAATTCTTTTCAAGAGAAAAAAGTAACCTAAACTTTTTATCCACTAGGTAAAGATTAAACCTCAATTGTTTTTTCAAAAAAGATTGAAACCCAAGTTACCCTTGACTAGATACTCCCATTAGTATCTAATTCGCACAAACTCACCAATTACAAGAATTAATGAATTTATTTCTACTTGAAGCTTCTACCACCTTAAATCAATTAAACTTAATTAATATCCCGAATTTACTGGTAAAAGAATTTTATGTGAAAAATTTAATATCTGATTATAAGAGATGTAGGTATCACAAAATAAGCACGTAATCAGATAATCACAAAAATTGTTTTAAAAGAATTTTTATACTCTTTAAAGTTCAAAAACGATTTCACAAAGATCTTATAACCAAATAACCAATAATAATAATAATATAAAATCACAATAAAAATGAAAAGTTTGGAATGATCTCATTAGAATAACACCGAAAGATTGTAAATTGAATCGCAAGACAGCTTAGATTGGTGACGCCAAAATACTTAGTGCTTTAACTTAAGAACTTTTCTCACAAATGATCTCACAAATGATCTCTCGATATAATCTTAGAATAACAACTCTTAGAAAGCTAAGGAACACTTAGTTCTTGATGGAAGTGATATATTGATCTCTAAAAATGTAGGTTTATTTAAGCTGATTTGAAATAGGCCCTCTGATGGCTAGTTTCCTCAAGATATGATAATTAAATGCACATATAGACCGCATATATCAATACCATTTAATCTTGGTCCAATTCACTTAAATATGGATTTTAAAATATTCAATTTAGTCCCCAAATAATTTCTCAAGCTTAAATCATAAAAATAGAAAGTATTAAATGTACCAAATTGAGAAACACTTCAAATATGTATACCATATCTATATGGATAGTTAAATAAGTGTATCACATCATTAATATATCTAAATCCCTACAATATCTAGTTGAGATATCTAAAAAATGGCTAGTTTTTTAATAGTTCCTCGAAATCCTCAAAATTGTAACAACATAGTCGGTTGACCGACCTCTGTCCATCGGTTGACCGATGGATACATGATGTATCCAAGATATTTTTTAAACACTGGTCAGTTGACTGATCCCCCATGGGTTGGTTGACCGATCATCGATGGTCGGTCGACTGATCGATACAAAGAGTTTTCATTTCGGCCATTGGTTGACCGATCGATTTAGAGACTCTATATTTTTCAGCCCTTGCCCATCGGTTGACCGATCCCTTGTAGTCGGTTAACTGATCATTGCTGGAATACCCACTACTCAATTTATTTCAACTCCAAAGCATTAAATGCAATCTAACCGAAATAGTTTAGGTAACTAATACTTAGCAAGCAAACCCAACCGGAAAGTGTCACATCATGCATTAAATACCACATGTGCAAGTTAATCATGAGTAATGATTGCTAATGATGATCAATCATTACCAATCATTACTTAAGATATTTCAAGATTTTAGAATCAATACAAAATCTTAGGAAATCTTAGTGAATCTTTCAAATTCATCCAAATCCATTAAATTGCAAGACATCAAAGGGTCACTCCTAGACCAAACTACCCCTAAGGAGCAGGCTGGGATACCATATGCATTGGCCAATGTGCAGGGTGCCTGAGCCTATATATAGGCAGCCTGTTTTCACAATTTGGGGGGCTTGATCCAAGAGTCTCTCTCTAGTCTCGAATTTCTCTCTCGGGTTTAGGGAATTTTCAAGCCTTCTATTTCAAAAACACCCCAAAATTCCGTCAAAAAACCTTTCTAAAAGGTGTTCTTGAGGATCTTGGAGGAAGATCTCAAGAAGTTGTTGAAAAACGATCGAGAATAACCAAGAAGATCAAAGAATGAGAAGAAGAAAATCACTTAAGGGAAGGACCACTCCCCTAAGTTAGATAAGTCTTCTTAAACACCATTTGATCTTGTCTTAAATACTATTATATTGCCTATATATAGCATGTTTGTTTAGTTCTTAAATGGAAATTTCATGTACATAGTGTATATATCAAGAACCAAGTCAAAAACGTCGAAAACATGTTAAAAAAAATAATCAAACTATGTCAAAAATATCCAAAAATATGTCAAGTGTAAAACCTAAATTACAAGACGTACGTCATAAATTGTCGCATTACAAAACATTAGAAGATTTTAAGGTAAAAATATTATAAAATAAAAAATAAAAATTGGCAATAAAAAATATTAGGGGCAGAATCATAAATTTTGGAACTTTTAAAACTTAAACTTATCAAAATAGAAATCCTAAAGAAAATAAGGGGAGGAAAGTGTAATTTGAGTTTTTTTTTTTATATCCTACCGCCGAACTCACGCGACAGCCGGACGGCGAACTACCGGCCGAGGAGAGGAGTTCGAGGGTCGACGTGGCGAGCTCAGATTTCTCTCACCCACTAATTTCATGCATTAAAATCCTCTTCATGCGAAGAAAGAGGGAAAATCGGAGGAAGAAACTTGGGGAATTTTAGAGAGAGAGAGAGAGAATCGGAGCGGAGGGAGGGAGGTCGTCGGTTCTTTTTGAACCAGCGTTTCTCCGGCCGCGTGACCGTGTGAGCATCACAAACAATTCCTGGAAGAGGGAGGGCTTGGTCCGGCCGGTGGAGTGGCCCGTCGACGGAAAGAGAGTCCACGTTTTAGAGTCGCCGGTGAGCGGAGTTACGGATTGCCGTTCGACCATCAACGATCATTGGAAAGGTGAGTATTTATGTGTTTTCTCTCATTTACTTGTCGAACGCACGCATGCATGGCATAACGGGCTGGGTCGGTAAGTTCCGACAGTGTGCTCGGTTTCCGTTTTCCGGCTGCGGTGGGCCGTCGTATGTGTGTGGGTCTCCGTCGGCAGGGATCGTGGGTCCCGTGGCGTGCGGTCGGCGGTGGCATGCAAGCCTGACGGCATGCATGAGGGGATGTGCGTGTGTGTGTGTATCGTAGCGTACGGGTGTGTGTGTGCGGTGGTAGGTGGGTATGCGGTGGAGCGGCTGAGACGGCCGGAGGAGGGTGACTGAGGGAGGATGTGGGTGGTGCAGGGGTGACGAGAGTGTCGGCATGGGAGGGGAGGCCTCCGGCGGATGGCCACCGTAGAGAGAGAGGGGTGGCTGTCTGTCCGGAGAAAAAAAAAAAAAAAAAAAAAAAAAACAGAGAAAGGGAAATTGCACAATTAACCGCAGCACAAAGAAAATGATTCAAATTCGAACTCAAATTCTTTCGCGACCCGTGAACGATCCGGGATGAATATCTTTTTCCGATTATAAGATATCCGATGTAATAAATAACATAACAGAATTATTGGTAGGATAACAAATCACATGAATAAAATATGAAAAATAGGAAATGCGGAACTTAGGGCCTGCCTTACCTGCCTAAGTAATTTTTACATGAAATATTAACTTAGACACCATCATTGCTAGGTTCGCAAACGCCAACACTTCAGTGAGCTTGGGAGATCGAGGTTTTTTTTTATAACGCTAAAAACGAGGTGAGTGTACTGTCTTCTCGTCAAATTGTTTGTATATGTGCATACATGATGAAAAATGGTTGAACTTAAAAATTAGATGTTTTTAAACCATTATGTGATAATTAGACGATATTATTATGTGATCTGCTTCGGCGGAGTGATGTTTATCCGCATCAGCGGAGTGATGTTTATCTGCTTCGGCAGAGTGATGTTAGACGTTTGTACTGCGCAGTAATGATCCGCTTCGGCGGAGTGATGGGTGTTCGTAGGAAGGCATATCCTACGGATGGTACGGTACCGTTGCAAACTCCCGATCGTGAGGTTAAAACGATCACCATGGCTAGCCTGTGTGCGTTGTGGTTTTGGGTGTGATGTGTTGTTTATTTTGGGATAGTTTGTTGTTATTTCAGGTGATTGGTATGATGTTTATACTGCATGGGTGGAAAACTAAATAAAAATGAACTCACATATTTATACTTCATTTTTACTGTGCACGTGATGCTTGTAATAATTCATATGGAAATGTTGTGCTATCCAGTAGGTATTATTATTACTAAATAAGAATGATTGTATTGAGAAGATGGTACACTCGCAGGTGATGTGGCTAGGAGTCGGCCCCCTACTGGCACAGGGTAGAGTCCGTAGATGGTACAGCGAGGAGTGGAAGTTTTCGGGAAATGCCGCATAAGACGAACCCAGAAAAGGTTCATAGTTTGTTTTTATTGTTCTAGAAGGAGATATTTTGGGGACGGATGTGTCCCTAGCTTGTAAAGACGTTTATGACTGGTATTTTGGTTAGCTGTATAATTATGAACGCATAACCTTTTTTTTTTAGTTGGTTTGTCGCCTGGGTAATGTTGTGTCGACGTCACGTCGGCCCCACAGGTGACGGGTGTCCAGGGTGGGGTGTGACAATTTTGGTATCAGAGCCTAGGTTATAGGTTCTGTCGACTTGTCAGGGGTCGTGCCCGTAGAGGATCACAGGACGGGGAACGTGCCAGTTGTCTAGTCAGTAGGGGACCCTGAGATAAGATGTTAGTGAACGCTTTTAATACTCGTAAAATAGTTAATTAACGTGTGTTAATTATTGCTATTACTCTGGTTGACCTAGTTAGTTGTTGAACTGGGTTTTATGACTGATAACAGGTATGGAAGGAGAAGGTGAAACCTCGGGGAGTGTGGGACCCCAAAGGCAGGAGGAAACCCCGAGGCAAGTGGAGCCTCAGGAACGGAGAGATAGGGAGCCGGAAAGTTTGCAGATTGTAGGATCCCATAAGCAGGGTGATAGGTTGCAGGGAAGTTTAGACGCGGTCGAAAGAATTTTGCGGGCCGCCGCCCAGCTAACGGAGCAGCAAACAAAGATTATGGAAAGTCAGAAGGCCCAGGGTGATATCGCCACATCTCAGGAGGTACGACTGAAGAGGTTTAAGGAGTTAGACCCTCCGACTTTCACCGGGACAGCGGGTCCAGCTGATGCAGAAAATTGGATCAGAGGCGTTGGGCACGTATTTGAGGCGATGGGGATTGTTGACGATAGTCGAGTTCCCCTTGCCACTTTTCAATTGAGGGAAGAAGCCGAGCACTGGTGGGAGGAAATGAAAAGACTGATTTCCGGTTCTGGGGAAGAGATCACATGGGACCGTTTCGTCGCCGCGTTTAATGAGAAGTACTTCCCCGAGTCTTATCGATTCTAGATGGATGAGGAATTTATAGTCCTGAAGCAGGGAAAGATGACAGTTCAATAGTACGAAGTTAAATTCGATGCTTTATCCCGTTTTGCCCCTGATTTGGTAAAAACGGAGGAAGGAAAATGCAGACATTTCCAGAAAGGACTTCAGTTAGAGATCCGCTCCAGGCTGACAAGCAAGCAAATTAAGAATTATGTAGAGCTGGTGAATACGGCAAAGTTGGTGGAGAAGGATGTACAAGAAGCTGCCGAGAGTCGAGAGCAGTACAAGAAAAGCAGATTTGAGTCGCCTAGCAGATTTTTGAGTGGCACTTCACGGGGGACGGTAGTTCGGCTGCCAATTGATCGGGCCTCATCATTTGGCCAATTCGCCAGGAATCGTGGTTCCCGGCAATCCTACCTTAGGCAACAACAGAGTGCATTGGAAGCTAGTGCTGGTCCACAGAGGTAAGAACTGAATCAGCCGTCGAGTCGGGCTAGAGGAGATAGATGTTATAATTGTGGGGCTACGGGTCACTTTTCCAGAGATTGTCCTGTGGGAGTCCCGATATGTTTCCACTGTCATGCGCCAGGTCATAAATCTGTAAATTGTCCGAAGCTTGCCTCTACATTCGTACATCCAGCTTAGCAGTATGGGTAGTACGGGTCCTAGTACTGCCCAGGGACTTGGTAAAGGATCCCCGGGTAGACCTCTAACGCGAGGCCGTGTCTTTGCTACTACGCGACAGGATGCTCAGGCTACTCCCGAGGTGGTCACAGGTATTATATCTTTATATGCTAAAGATGCTCGTGTGCTTATTGATCCTGGTTCTACGCATTCTTTTGTATCGACAACCTTTATGATGCAAGTAGGCAGATTTCCCATTCTTTTATCCTGCCATATTGTTATTTCTACTCCAGTGAGTGAGTCGGTATGGATCGATAGGGTGTACAAGGACAGTCCACTTCGGTTTGGTGATAGAGAGCTATCGGCAGATCTGTTACCCCTCAGTATTCATGATTTCGATATAATACTGGGTATGGATTTGTTATCTGGATGTCATGCCACGGTGGACTGTTTCAAGAAGGAAGTGATATTTCGAATTTCAGGCGAGCCAGAGTTTGTGTTTGCTGGAGATAGAACTATCACTCCTGTTAGTTTAATTTCAGTGTTAGAAGCCAGGAAACTATTAAAGAAAGGCTGCCAGGGATATCTTGCGCACGTAATTGACAGCAGTCAGGGAGAAACTTTGGTGGTGGATTTTCCCGTAGTCCGAGATTTTCCTGACATATTCCCGGAAGAATTGCCAGGGTTGCCCGTCGATAGGGAAATAGAATTCACGATCGAGTTAATTTCAGGCACTACCCCTATATCGATTCCACCTTATCGCATGGCACCTACAGAGTTGAAAGAATTGAAGGTGCAGTTGCAAGATTTATTAGACCGGGGGTTCATCAAGCCCAGTGTCTCCCCATGGGGTGCTCCAGTGTTGTTCGTAAAGAAGAAGGACGGCAAGTTAAGAATGTGTATTGATTATCGGCAACTGAATAGAGTGACGGTTCGCAATAAATATCCGTTGCCAAGGATTGATGACCTGTTTGACCAACTTCAGAAAGCTAAAGTATTCTCCAAGATAGATCTTCGATCGGGGTATCACCAACTGAAGGTCAGGGAGAGTGATGTGGCAAAAACTGCATTCCGTACGAGATACGGACACTATGAATTCCTGGTTATGCCCTTTAGTTTAACAAATGCCCCTGTAGCTTTCATGGATTTGATGAACCGTATCTTTCAACCTTACCTGGACCAATTTCTTATAGTGTTCATTGATGATATTTTGGTCTATTCTCAAAGTAGAGAAGAGCATATGAAGCATCTCCGTATTGTATTGCAAACGTTACGGGAGAAGCGGTTGTATGCGAAACTTAGTAAATGTGAATTTTGGTTAGATCAGGTGGTATTTTTGGGTCATGTCATTTCAGGAAATGGTATACAGGTGGACCCGAAGAAAGTTGAAGCTGTCGTTCAGTGGGAAAGACCAAAAAATGTGACTGAAGTTCGAAGTTTTTTAGGATTGGCCGGTTACTATCGACGTTTTGTGCAGGGATTTTCCGCGATAGCTACCCCGTTGACCCGATTGACTCGTAAGGGATCCAAGTTTGAGTGGACCGATAAATGTGAGCAGAGTTTCCAGGAGTTAAAGAGTAGGTTGATATCGGCACCAATACTGTCCCTTCCGTCCGAAGGGGGTGGCTTCGTGATTTATAGCGACGTGTCACACCAAGGGCTGGGATGTGTGCTGATGCAGCATGGCCATGTGATTGCGTATGCATCCCGGCAATTGAAGAACCATGAGCGTAATTACCCGACGCACGATTTGGAGTTGGCCGCAATTGTGTTCGCTCTGAAGACTTGGAGGCACTACCTGTATGGCGAGACATGTGAAATTTACACGGACCATCAGAGTTTAAAGTATTTGTTTACTCAGAAGGAATTAAATCTAAGGCAGAGGCGTTGGATAGAGTTGATCAAGGACTACGATTGCACCATCTATTACCATCCAGGAAAGGCTAATGTCGTAGCAGATGCTCTCAGTCGGAAATCAGCAGGCTCGGTCGCCCACCTTCGTGTTGCCCATACTAACCTATATGCGGAATTGAGAGCGATGCGAGTCCAGTTAGCGATTGGTCAGACGGCAGCACTGCTTGCAACTTTGACTTTGAGACCGACGTTGATTGACCGCATTATTGAAGCCCAAAAGTCAGACATTCAATTGGAAAAGATTCGAGGTGAAGTAAAAGCCGGTCACAGAACTGATTATCATATCAGGGAAGGGGACGAAGCTTTGGTGTGTGGAAATAGGCTGTGTGTGCCTAACGATGACACCTTGAAGAAAAATATCTTAGAAGAGGCGTACAGCTCCGCTTACGCAATGCATCCGGGGAGCACTAAAATGTATCGGGACTTGCGTGAACATTATTGGTGGACCGGGATGAAGCGGGAGATCGCGGAATTTGTGGCCAGGTGCCTGGTGTGCCAACAAGTAAAGATCGAGCATCAGCGTCCGGGTGGGTTGCTGCAACCCCTACCTATTCCAGAGTGGAAGTAAGAGCATATCACAATGGATTTTGTTTCGGGATTACCCCGTACTCAAAAGGGGTATAATTCCATCTGGGTGATCGTTGATAGGCTTACTAAGTCCGCTCATTTTCTGGTCGTAAAGACGACCTTTTCTCTTGAGAAGTACGCCCAACTGTATATCGATGAGATTGTTAGACTGCATGGCGTACCAGTTTCTATAGTGTCGGATAGAGATCCGAGATTTACTTCAAGATTCTGGCTGAGCTCCAAACTGCTTTAGGTACCAGATTGAAATTTAGCACCGCCTTCTATCCTCAGACAGACGGTCAGTCGGAGTGTACGATTCAGACGTTGGAAGATATGTTGAGGGGATGTGTTATGGAATTTCCTGGAAATTGGGACGATCACTTGCCGTTGATGGAGTTCGCTTACAACAACAGCTACCACTCGGCAATTGAGATGGCTCCGTATGAAGCGTTGTACGGTAGGAGATGCAGAACCCCTGTATGTTGGACTGAGGTGGGCGAACGTAAGTTGTTAATGTCAGACATAGCCCAACTGACAGCAGACAAAGTGGAGGTAATTCGAGAAAAATTGAAAATCGCACAAAGTCGGCAGAAGAGTTATGCAGACAAGCGCCGACGGGAGTTAGAATTCCAGGTAGGGGATCGTGTGTTCTTGCGTATCTCTCCATGGAAAGGCATCATGAGGTTTGGGAAAAAAGGAAAGTTGATTCCCAGATACATTGGACCGTATGAAATTCTAGAGCGGGTTGGCACATCAGCTTATAGACTCGCGCTACCGCCAGAATTATCACGACTGCATGATGTTTTTCACGTATTAATGCTTCGGAAATATGTGCCAGACCCATCTCATGTGTTGACTTCGCAACCGATCGAATTGGAAGCTGATTTGTCTTACATCGAGAAGCCGATCCAAATCCTAGCCCGAAAAGAGCAAGTCTTGCGGACTAGGACGATTCCGTTGGTCAAAGTGTTGTAGCGCAGTCATGCGGTGGAAGAAGCGACATGGGAACGAGAAGAAGAGATGAGGAACAAGTACCCACATTTGTTTGACTGACGTAAAAAAAAAAAAAAAAAAAAAAAAAAAAAAAAAAAAAAAAGTAATATATATATTTAAATAAAAAAAAAAAAAAATTCGGGACGAAATTTCTTTTAGGAGGGAAGAGTTGTAAAACCTAAATTACAAGACGTACGTCATAAATTGTCGCATTACAAAACATTAGAAGATTTTAAGGTAAAAATATTATAAAAAAAAATAAAAAATTGGCAATTAGAAATTGGGAATAAAAAATATTAGGGGCAGAATCATAAATTTTGGAACTTTTAAAACTTAAACTTATCAAAATAGAAATCCTAAAGAAAATAAGGGGAGGAAAGTGTAATTTGAGTTTTTTTTTTTATATCCTACCGCCGAACTCACGAGACAGCCGGACGGCGAACCACCGGCCGAGGAGAGGAGTTCGAGGGTCGACGTGGCGAGCTCAGATTTCTCTCACCCACTAATTTTATGCATTAAAATCCTCTTCATGAAAAGAAAGAGGGAAAATCGGAGGAAGAAACTTGGGGAATTTTAGAGAGAGAGAGAGAGAGAACCGGAGCGGAGGGAGGGAGGTCGTCGGTTCTTTTTGAACCAGCGTTTCTCCGGCCGCGTGACCGTGTGAGCATCACAAACAATTCCTGGAAGAGGGAGGGCTTGGTCCGGCCGGTGGAGTGGCCCGTCGACGGAAAGGGAGTCTACGTTTTAGAGTCGCCGGTGAGCGGAGTTACGGATTGCCGTTCGACCATCAACGATCATTGGAAATGTGAGTATTTATGTGTTTTCTCTCATTTACTTGTCGAACGCACGCATGCATGGCATAACGGGCTGGGTCGGTAAGTTCCGACGGTGTGCTCGGTTTCTGTTTTCCGGCTACAGTGGGCCGTCGTATGTGCGTTGGTCTCCGTCGGCAGGGATCGTGGGTCCCGTGGCGTGCGGTCGGCGGTGGCATGCAAGCCTGACGGCATGCATGAGGGGATGTGCGTGTGTGTGTGTATCGTAGCGTGCGGGTGTGTGTGTGCGGTGGCAGGTGGGTGTGCGGTGGAGCGGCTGAGACGGCCGGAGGAGGGTGACTGAGGGAGGATGTGGGTGGTGCAGGGGTGACGGGAGTGTCGGCATGGGAGGGGAGGCCTCCGGCGGACGGCCACCGTAGAGAGAGAGGGGTGGCTATCTGTCCGGAGAAAAAAAAAAAAAAAAAAAAAAAAAAACAGAGAAAGGGAAATTGCACAATTAACCCTAGCACAAAGAAAATGATTCAAATTTGAACTCAAATTCTTTCGCGACCCGTGAACGATCCGGGATGAATATCTTTTTCCGATTATAAGATATCCGATGTAATAAATAACATAACAGAATTATTGGTAGGATAACAAATCACATGAATAAAATATGAAAAATAGGAAATGCGGAACTTAGGGCCTGCCTTACCTGCCTAAGTAATTTTTACATGAAATATTAACTTAGACCCCATCATTGCTAGGTTCGCAAATGCCAACACTTCAGTGAGCTTGGGAGATCGAGGTTTTTTTTTATAACGCTAAAAACGAGGTGAGTGTACTGTCTTCTCGTCAAATTGTTTGTATATGTGCATACATGATGAAAAATGGTTGAACTTAAAAATTAGATGTTTTTAAACCATTATGTGATAATTAGACGATATTATTATGTGATCCGCTTCGGCGGAGTGATATTTATCCGCATCAGCGGAGTGATGTTTATCTGCTTCGGCAGAGTGATGTTAGACGTTTGTACTGCGCAGTAATGATCCGCTTCGGCGGAGTGATGGGTGTTCGTAGGAAGGCATATCCTACGGATGGTACGGTACCGTTGCAAACTCCCGATCGTGAGGTTAAAACGATCACCATGGCTAGTCTGTGTGCGTTGTGGTTTTGGGTGTGATGTGTTGTTTATTTTGGGATAGTTTGTTGTTATTTCAGGTGATTGGTATGATGTTTATACTGCATGGGTGGAAAACTAAATAAAAATGAACTCACATATTTATACTTCATTTTTACTGTGCACGTGATGCTTGTAATAATTCATATGGAAATGTTGTGGTATCCAGTAGGTATTATTATTACTAAATAAGAATGATTGTATTGAGAAGATGGTACACTCGCAGGTGATGTGGCTAGGAGTCGGCCCCCTACTGGCACAGGGTAGAGTCCGTAGATGGTACAGTGAGGAGTGGAAGTTTTCGGGAAATGCCGCATAAGACGAACCCAGAAAAGGTTCATAGTTTGTTTTCATTGTTCTAGAAGGAGATATTTTGGGGACGGATGTGTCCCTAGCTTGTAAAGACATTTATGACTGGTATTTTGGTTAGCTGTATAATTATGAACGCATAACGTTTTTTTTTTTAGTTGGTTTGTCGCCTGGGTAATGTTGTGTCGACGTCACGTCGGCCCCACAGGTGACGGGTGTCCAGGGTGGGGTGTGACATCAAGAACATGAAAAACATGACAAAAACATCAATCACACCATGAGTTGTGCATAGCATCTTGATTCTCTCAAGAACACATGAAACCGAACTCTAAAAAGCTCAAAAACAATTATCTAATTACTGACTACTAACTACTAACAACTGACTTTATATTTCTGCAATAGTCTAGATCACAGCCTGACACTAAGTCATCTGATTTGTGGATTGGCACCATATATATATATATAAACTACTCCATCGAGACCCTTGTGGCTAAAAATTCAAAATAATGGGAAGACCTCTATTCCTTTGGGAATACGTGTGCACATTCTTTAGAAACGTTTCCATTTTTTTAGTTACGAGTAGGACTGATACATATACTATATATTTTCTTTTCTTTTTTAACTAATAACATAAACCTAAACATTAATCTTGCCTACGTAAGTGAGTTTGGTTGGAATGTTCTTGACAAAATCAAAAGTGTATATCCACATATCATTGATGTAATTCATGTACTTATCTCATAAAAAATAAATTAAGTCTTCTCAAGATGAATTATGTGCTGACCTGATTCTCGGTTACTTGAGATACGCAGGCAACCCATGTACGTGTTTGGTCACTTGTCTAAATAAAAATCAGTTCATCTTGAATATATGAACAACTTTTTGATCTGATTCCCCTTGAAAATGGGAATATGTAGGCTACCTTTACTGGGTTCGGTCATAAAAAAAATAAAAATCATTTCATATGCTTTATCTGTTACTGCTGATAAATAGTTAACTTTTACTTGCTTTCATTACATAAAAATGCATAAAAAAATAAAAATGAGAATTTGTGATCCTAAGATTTTGATGAACAATTAAATATTAATATTTTGGTAGAATTAACGTTTTAATTGAGTGTTTCAGTGATTTATAATTTCAGTAATGAAGATGCAAATTAAATGGATGCTAAACTATGATGTTGAAGATATTTGAAGAATTAAGAGTTTGAAGAAATTAGGAAAAACAACTCAGGTGAATCTTAACTCTTAATATCCCAATTAGGAACACACACATGGTATAAAATATATTTGATTATTTATGTGTGTTTTGATTAAGTGAAATTATTTGCTCCTATTTGAATTGAAAAGAAATATTTTTTGATTGACCAAAATGAAATATAAGAATATTAGTGGAGTTAATTCAGAAGAGAAAATGGTTAAAGGAGCATAAACGTAAAAGAAAATAAGTTAAAAACTTGTTCAGATGAGAAATCCAGAAAATGGTAATCGACTGATGAGTCGACCGGACCAAGCAGCTGAAAGGTCCTGTATCTCTAAGTCAACTGACAGGTTGACCGACCAAGGAAGCTGAACTCTCTGAATCTACAAGTAGATCGACAGGTTGACCAGTAAAGGAAGAGCAAACTCTCTGAATTTACAGGTTGATTGATGAACTCCATTGGCTACAACCTGAATCTGGCAGTCGGCTGAGCAGTCGACTTGAGGTGTTGTTTTAGGATTCTGTTCTATCCAAGATTATATCCAAAAGTAGTCGTTTTTGGTTGGGATTTCAAAGAGATTTCGAGGATATTTTTTATATTTAAGATATGGTTCACATATTAATTAAATCCTATTAATATGGTTCATTGAATATTAATGTTTCTCAATTTAGTACTTAAAATTGATTATATTCTTATTAATTTTGATTGAGAAATATTTGGAGAGTTTAATTAAAAGATTTGAAAGTTTTTTTTAAGTGAATTGAACCTAAATAAAATTATTATGATATAAGGGGTCTATATGTGCTATTAATTATCATGACACATGTAAATTAGCCTTTAGAAGACTGATTTCATACTTTTATATAAAGACCTGTGAATTTCTTATATAAATATATATTGAGACAACAAAGTAGTTAAGATCATTTGTGAGATTTTATAAGAGTTATCATATTAAGATATTGTGAGCTTTTCTGATAGACGATCTTGAAGATCAATTGCTATTAATTTTTACTGCTACCGGATTTGAAGTTACATCGTTCTAATCATTCTTTCTGTGAATTTTGGGTGAGATCTTTCCAATTATATTCTTTCATTGCATTATCCGATTCTGATTTTTGAAAAAAATATTTTTACAAATAATTTCTTGAATCTGATTACGTGCTCCAATTTACTACTTATATCTTGTTTAAAATCAGATTTTTCTATTTCACATATTTATATCATTAGTTGAGATATTAATTGAGTTATTATTTATTTGGGGTGGTAGAAGTTCCGAGTGAGATTTCATTCTTATCAATTTTTATATTGGTGAGCTGTGGTGAATTAAATATTATTGGGGGTATTTAATTAAGGGTAGCTGGGTTTCAGTCTTTTTCTGTAAAGAGATTGAGGTAGTAATTCTTCCTAGATAGAATTGCGATTTGAGTGATTTGTAAAGGTTCCATCCTTACCTGGGAAAAGGATAGTTGGAGTGTTTTGTTAGATTTTGATTCTTTAGCCTTAGTCTTAAAAAGAATTAGGTTATTCTTGAACCTGTAAAAAATAAAGGTTATTCCTGAGTCTTGGAAAAGAAAACTATAAAGGCTATTCTTAAACCTGTAAAAAGTAGAGCTTATTCCTGAGTCTTGGAAAAGAAAATTGTAAAAGTTGATTCTGAGTCTGTAAAAGAATAATTGTGTGAGTTTGGTTCTTACCTTTAAAGAGATCTTGGTTTTAGTGGGTGTGACTCTCCGTGGAGCTCAGGGAAATTAGATTAGTCAAGAGTAGCTTAGTGAAGCAATATAAATCTTTTGTGTGCTGCTATATTTACTTTGTTATTTTTGTTATTTGGGTGTGCACTTAGTTGATTATATTATTCCGCTATGATATAAAGATAATAATCAATTTAAGATTAAAATTAACTACTTGATTTATTGAATTTTATTATGATAATTTTTAATTACCCAATTCACCCATCCTCTTGGGGATTCTACTGGGCCAACAAGAATTATTTTATTAAATAAAATCAAAGGAAATTACTTGGACTCTGTTTAAACGTAAATATCTATTTAGACTTAGATACCATTTTCGGACGGGTGTCTTTGGGTACTTAACACCTTTCTAGAGCATAACTGACCCCTGAACTTAAAAAAAAATTCTAGTAAAAGATAAACTGTATACTAACCAAGACTTGGACCATTTCAAATAAAAATAAATTTCTAAAACCCCGGTGACCTAGCACACCATTTAACTCCATGTTAGGTGGCGACTCATTTTTAAACAAAATCCCGACCCAAAGAACGTTTTCAAAACCGACGCCTAAAAAAACCCATGAAAACTTATTTTCGAAAATGAACGGATTTTGAGGATTTCGAGAGGGAGGAATGAAACTTTGTTTTCCTCTTCTTTTTGTTTTCTACTTCCTCTGCTTTTCAAAAAATTCGGGGTGCATCAATAGGTGATGGCGACGACCAAACAAAAACGAAAAGAGAGCGGCAGACGAGTGAATTATGATGGGTCAAAAAATATTTTGACCCTTTAAGTTTAACAAAATATTCAAATATATCTCATTAAATTAATAAGAACAAAATGACAAAATTACCCTTATTTTCAAAGTAAAATAACGAAAATACCCCTATATCGGCTAAATTTTTAACAAGTCTAAAGTAAAAGGGGTGTAAGTAATGACGAAAATAGGGTGCAAAGTGCAATTAGGCCTAACTGTAGGGGTGCAAAGTGAAATAACCTTTGAATTTTTATCATATTATTCTTTCCATGTAATTTTTCATGTTTAATTTATTTCTTTTGTATTTTATTTTATTTTTTAGTGTAGAGATGAACCAAAAAAGAGATTCTACTAGAAGCTCTATGTAGGTATATAAATATTGTGTATTTAGTCTCGATTGTTAAGTATTATTGATGTTCAATTGCTAGTTATTATTGATATTCAAATGAAATAAGTACAGAATGTTAGTCTCGATTGTTAATTATTATTATTCAGGGTTAATTATACTTTACTCTCTTATGGTTAGGGTATCTTGCACGTTGCCTCTTGTGGTATTCCCATCACCACTTTGCCTCATGTAACTAGGCATTTGTTGCACTTTCCCGATCGTCAGCACTTTGTCCCTTATTGTTTAGGCCTACATGAGGGGGTAAAGTGTACAAGGCCTAACTATAGGGAGCACAGTAGTGACGAAAATACTACAGGGAAATAAAGTGCAAAACGGCCTAACCACAGAGGATAAAGTGTAATTAACCCTATTATTGATGTTCAATTGTTGGTTATTATTCATGTTCAAATGAAATAAGTGCAAAATGTTGTATATACATAGAAGATTATGTCTTTCTTTTTTTTTTTCAGACCCGTCCTTCAAGCACGGGCTATATGCTAGTTTACAATAAATCAAGATGAATTTTTCAAAATATATTTTTGAAACGTGTTAGATTGATTTGAGAAAAATAGATGATTCAAACGAGTTGATAAAATATTTAGGAGAGAAAAATCTAGTCTAAAAAATTCACTACCCAACTTACAAAATATTTGATTTTAATTATATTTTGTACTCATCAATATAGTGTTATTAGGTGCAACAAATCCTAGTTTAATTATATGGCATTACATATTAGTACATACTAATGTTTTGTTTTGGTGGTTAATTGACTGAGTCAAATGCATAGTTTTATTGGTGTTTGGTTATATAATTCTAATTTGCATAAGATAAAAAATCCTTTGAACTTTCTAAGTCCCAACTAGTCCCATTCACTCTATTTAATATTTTACTATAATTATTTATTATGAAAGAGACAATATTCAATTAAATTGTATAATTTTTTTCTACAATTATTTGTCTCATTATTTCATTTTCCACAATGACACCTACAAAGCATGTGTGCATATATATTGTTTATTAGGTTAATTATACTTCGCCCATGTAATTTGACTGAATTGTATTTTACGCTATTGTAGTATTTTCGTAACATTTACTTTACGTGGTTCAGAATTAAGTGTAACGGTTAAATAATTAAATTGACAAATTTATCTTTATACTCAACTTAATCTGGGAAACAAAGTAAAGGAAAAAAACAAAGAACAAACAAATATTATTCGACTCGGGGCATGTGTATTGAGAGATTTTCTTGACCAACTCAAAAACTTCCATGTGTATACGGGACGAACTCACGTGCAGAGCACGTGAGCTCAAACTCATAAATTGGTAACCGATTATAATATCTGATATATGAGATGACTATAAAAGATATGAAGATACCGAGAAGGAGGTAAGCTTTAAACGATGCCAAAAACTTGGTTGCACTATGAATTTGTCCTCGGGATTATGTACCGAGGATGGTCCTGCATGTACTACTTTCAGCTCGGGTTGTATCCCATGCTGGGAAATTGTTACAACTGCCCACTATATATGAAATGGGTTGTTACAATTCAAATGCAATCGTTCATTACTCTTATATCCCACTAAATACTGGACAGTAATGAGGACTGAACATGATTTATGGAAAACTTTCCAAACAAGTCTTTCATCTCTTATAAATACTACAAAGGGAAATCTCGCCAGGTATGTTTACTACTTTCCTAGCCGTCACTCTACAAAAATTATTTGAGAAATATTCTAATGATTCTCACACCAAAGGTGCAATATCGACAGATCTATTTGCATATGCATTGTTTTGCAAGAACTTAAAATAAAAAAGATCATGTTCCGAATCTCAAGAACCATCTCTAATGATTCATTTTTTGACATCATCAGAATGATTTACTAATTTTGACTTCTTCAGGTTTGGCCGTTTAACAAAAAATACAACTGTTGCACTTAAATCTAAATCATGAAAAAAAATGCTAATGAAAATACTGTAAGTGTATAAAGTGCAATTTGATCAAACCACGTGAAACAAAGTATCACTAACCTTAGGTATTTGATTTGCGCTTGTTTTAGTATTTATTGACCTTCTAGTTATAGATTTCTATTCACTCTTTTGCTCTTAATTACATTGACTGATTACTCAGGAAGTAGATTTAATTATGTAAACTTTTCCATTTTCCTCTAAAACCAGGTCCACACGCCAAAGACTTCAATGTAGAGAGGGAGGTTTAGAATTTTCTTGTAAGACAGCAGAAGAGAGGAAGGGTGGAAAATCTTGATAAGTAATATCATAAAGTTTGAAATAAGAGGTTTCTCTTTGGACAAACCCCATAATTATTATTATTTTTTATTTTTGGTACATAACCCCATAATTATATTCTCCAACCGGTATGATTCACTATCATGTTAGCTACATCATTTGAAGTTATCAATGGTTTGAGGTTTACCCTCGGTTTTCATTAAGGGTTTTCATTTTGGGTCTTTGGCTCAGTTTATGAAATTAAAATTTTAATCTATGAGTCTATATGTTACAGTAATTATTTTATAAGTCAAAAGTTATTGTCAAAAATTCAAAAATCATTATTATATGAAAAAATTATTGAATTGCTAAAAAAATTATTATAGCGCGTGGACTTGTATAGACAAAAATTTTAATTTTGTAGATTGTTCACTAAAAATCTTTTTAGTTTTAACAAATAATACTTTTTAACCCTATAAAATTATTGTTATTTTTATTTGGTCCACTAATTTTACACCATTGCATGGATTTTATTTATTTATTTATTTTTATTTTTTGCATATGGGTTTAAGTTGGCATGTTCATTCATTATGACATGTGAACGTACATGGTTTAAATGGGGACTATATGCATATAATATGACATGCAACCGTGTATATAAACCTTGAGTTAAAATTATGATTTTTGTGTTATCACATACAAATATGCAAGTAATTGATGTTAAACAAATGAGCATGGAAATGAATTTAAATTGGGATGATATATGTAAGTTCACATTGAAATTTAATGGACTAAGAGATGAAAGGAGATGGGGCTGAGTTGTATTGTACTGATCAGGGGATAGGGAAATTATTGGTTCGCCAAGTATTTCGCCGACTATTTGTAGAAAGATCAGTCGGGGTGATTCCCAACGAATTCTTTTGGATGTGAGAGTAAGGATATATACGAGCCGAGCAGCTAAAGTGTTATGAAAGCCAATAAATTTGTTACCTCAAACCTCAACGGGAATTCCATATATAGGTGTGGCCTCCTAAGGGGAACTCCAAGGTAAGTGAAGCAAGGAGGGTTTGGCCCTAATCCAAAGTGATTAGCTAGGTGTAATTCGACCAAGTTAGAATGTGATTGTCGGAGAAAGGCAACAGGACCCATAGGCCGACCTCGTAATGCCCAATAGTTCCTACGGGGCTAATTAATTTTAGGTCCATAAAAGCCTAATGAGATATTTGTCCAATACCACACATGACTGGTCTACCAAAGAGAAGAATGGCCGAAAATCCGAACAGTCCAAGGAGACTCAGGATCACCTAGGATGCTGGAGGAGTTGCTCGGCCAAGGAGGGAGGAATACCCCAATCAACATACATACAAGGGTCATACATTAACATAACCAGCACATAAAAATGACATAAACTTGTGCATGTAAATGACATAGATCAAGCGGTTGTGGAAAATTGAACCTTAATGGAGGTCTAACTTAAAACATATTTGTATATTTATATTATTTAATATTTTCTATTTAGCTTATGTTCACTACTACTATTTTTTTTTTTTATTTCATTAATTAATTCATTTATTAGGACAATATTATTCTTAATGTGACCCACCGTTATGTCTATATACTAATAAGTGTAGGGCCTTATTATAAAGTATATATTACATAAGAACAAAATATTATATTCCTCTCCAAAAAAATCCTTTTTGGTATAAAATTAAAAATCCTAACCTATTTTGGTGGGCGGTAGACCACCAAAGTAGCCACCATCGCTATTGCGGCTCTCAAATTTGTTGCTTTGTTTTGTGGCCTTATATATCTCTTGACCCGTGTTGTCCATATCTTTTGCCCTGTTCACAACCTATCTCGCGACCCTTGTGATCCAGATTTGTTGCCCTATTCGGCGACCCTACGTTTGGAGGTCCTATTCACGTTCTTGTCTGTCCTGTGGTAGCATTGCCTTCTCCATCACCTCAGTTTGTACCCTTTCTCTAGACACATTTCTCACGATAATTTCCCGACGTTCTAGTTATAGTTGTTTGTCGTTTGGCATTCCAATTATCACCGTTGGTCGTTTGATACTCCAGTTGTTGTCATCGTTGGTCGCCCAGCGTTCCAATTGTCATTGTTGGTCACTCGACGCCAAAAAAACCCATCTACCTCACACAACATAATGATCGTCCATGTTCATTGTCTAGGTAACTTAGTATCCAGTTATCTTCGTCATATCTCTACTGTTGTTTCAAACAACAATCGTTTGTCCATTTTTAATTCTTGTTAAGTTGGAGCTTCAAAACATCTTCGGTCCAGCTTGAGGGGAAGTAATGAAATATATAATCATTTTAATAATGTATTATTTATTATTATTTAGGTCATGTTGATCAATTTTTTAGTTTAATTTGATTCCATTAATTAGCTCATTTTTATGGTGATATTGTTCCTAATTTGCTCCATCGTTATGACAATATAATAAGGAGTGTAGAATTGTAAACAACATATTACATAAGGGATAGTTGGTGGGAGGTCCTAATAATGACACTACATTAATAAAAACTTTAAAATCAAATAAGTACTTCAGTTTTAGTACTATCTATTAGAATTTATGAATATACTAAGTTTCAATTGGGGTTGCGTCGCCAATTGACGCCGTCCACCCGATTTCGATTGTCGATTTTCGACCACCAGATTCCGACTGTCTGTCACCGAAACTCCGGACAACAATTGTCAGAATTTCTTTTAGTTGCATTCAGCTAATTTTTTAGTAACATCTTTTAATTTACTTTTTATTTACATTTTTTAGTTATATTGAACTAATTTTTCAAATGTTGGTTGTTGAAAAAATATATTAATGTAACTAAAAAATATAATAAAAAAATATAATAAAAACTACACTTAAAAAATGTAACTGAAAAATACATGAAAAATAGTTACAGTAACTAAAAAATACACTAAAAAATAGTTACATATAACTAAAAATATAGGACGGTCGGTGGTCGGACTTTGGCAACCAGAGGCCTAAGATCTAGTGACGGGCAATGACAGGTGGTCACGGAGGGTGGTGTCAATGGTCAATAATGCATATATCTTAATTAGAAATATTTGATTAGAGATATAAGGGAGCATTGACCATGGACTAAAGCACGAGTCAAAACGTAGTTAAGAGATATATACTCAATTTAAAATTAAAATAGAACAAATTATGAATTACATTCTCTAATTGAAACTATTCACCAATTATTTCGTTACATAATAATAAAATATTCTCCTCCACTCCAAAATCCTACAAAGAATATATTTCCTATACAATCCTATTTTTATGATAATAACATTTAATAATTTTTTCCCCTAAATGATTAGCATGTGGTTGAATTAGTTATGCATCTGTATAATATTTGATCATTAATTTTCAAAAAAAAAAAAATACAATCGGGATCAAATTTTCAGGGAAAATACAATTGTAACGCTTAAATTTATACTACTGAAATAAAAAATAAAAAAATGTGGATGAAAATAACACAAGAATCAATCAAACAATAGGAAAAAAAGTAGTAAACTTGACAAATGATTATGTTATGTGTCAAATAGGAGTTGTCATCCTAAACAAATATCATGAGCTCTATAGAAGTAGAGGGTTTGACCCCATTAAAGGGACTTATGTTTCCCTTTTTTCTATTCCATGTGCCAAACGAGATGGACCATCTCCACCCAACTCCCTGCCCCACACTCTTTGAATCCCAATTCGACTTTTAAACCTCACAATTTACATATTAATTAAACAAAAAATTTAATTCTTTTTTTAAGTAGATTTATATTGAAAAAATTGTGACAAAATTAAGAATTACAAAATATATATATATATATATATATATATATATATATATATATATATATATATATATATATATATATATATATATATATATATACTAGAAGGAGAATTTTGCTTTCGTAACTCTGCATATGCGAAAATTAATAGGATCAAAATAATACTATGTTTAGGGTTTTAGGACCCAAGAGGTATCAATCCGATTGGTAAGAGAATGTGTCTCTTTTTTCTTATCAATCAGAGTTCGATTCTCGTGAAGAGTATTCCAGAAATTAAATCTTGAATTTAATTCTGAATGCATCATAACGATGTGGAAGAATGCACCTTTAAGATCGTTGGAGAGTTAATTAATCGAGATGCGCGATCTAGACACACCTTACTGTCTAAAAAAAGTTTTGGACTTTTAGACAAGGAATTGTAGTTATTTCTTTTCTTAAAAAAAATGAAGAAGGGAAATGGAAAAATAAAAATATTTCTAATATTATACTAAGACACACATAGCAAATTAATATATTTTACATTCCTATGGTTCATACTTAAGTGGAACAGTTAAATAATTAATAGAATTTCGCGACGTGATAAATTTACACTTGATCTGGTCTAATTCGACCTTACCCTGAAGAATAAAAGAAAAAAAAATAAACAAAGGGAAAATGAATATATCATTAGACCCGACCAGGCTTAAAAATTCGTTTTTATAAAAAATATAATCGTTGCACTTCAATCTGAGTTAGAACTTCAATCTGAGTTAGAAAGAGATAAGTATTAACAAAGAAGATAAAGCACAATTCGCTCAAATTGCGTGGAAACAAAGGGCCATTAACCCATTGAAAAATGAAGAAAGACAATAGTCAATACATGCCACCTCCTATGATGACCTTTGTTTGTCGTTGTCTCTTTCTCTTTTTATTTTATTTAAAAAAAAAATCATTTAAAGCAAAACAAATATATATATATATATTAACTTTTCTTTAAAAAAAAAGGTCACCTAAAGCTCAATGGTAATTAGTTGAAACCCTTGGATCCTAAGAAGGTTTCCATGAGTGACCCACAAATTGTTGGTAGGGGGGGTAAGGGGTCACTTTCATGTAATAAACAACTGCCACGTCACACAAAGGTGGTTAGAACTAGAAAAAAACGGCAACGGTCACTCTGCTGGTGGCAGCAAGTAGCAACCCCCGTCATTTCATTATATTTTTATTTAAACTTAACCCACCCTTTTTCTTGGCTTTTAACTATATATTGGCTACTTTTTTCAATAAAATATAGGGATAATTGACTATAGTCCCAATCAGAAAGTTTAATTCATATTTATCCTATTTGAATTATAAATTAAGGATAAATCACTTAATTATATTATATTTTATCTTGTGTTGTAATCTCATAATCAGTTGTCTTATATCTTTAATCAAATATTTCTAATTAAAACCTGTATCGTCGCTTGTCGGTACCACCCACCATTCCCACTCGCAGTCGCTCACTATCAAACTACAAGCCTCTGGTGGCCGAAGTCCAGCCATCGAATTTTTTTTAGCTATACATAGTTGTTTTTTTTAGTTACATGTAACTAATTTTCTTTGTTATGTTTTTGTAAGTTTATTTCTAGTTACATTTTAGTATATTTTTTCATTACATTTTAAGTGTATTTTTAGTTATATTCATGTAATTTTTCAGTGATCAGCAACCAAAAAATTAGTTGAATGTAACTAAAATTGGTAACTAAAAAGTATATTAGAAAGATGTTACTAAAAATTAGTTGAATATAACAAAAAAAAAATAAAAATTGGCAACTGACGGTGGCCGGAATCCGGAGGCCACAGTCAGATGGTTGGCGACTCAATTTTAATTGGAACATTAATATTTTTATGATCTCTGACAGATATGACTAAAACTAAAGTAGTTTTTATTAATTTTGTGTCATTCTTAGGATCTCCTACCAACTATCCTGAAAGATATAGTCATTTTTCAACATAATTTTTGTAATAATTTTTTTATTATCAATTTTAGGGTTTAGGGTTTAGGGATATACATCAAATTATAGTTTTGATCTCAAAAGTATGGGCAGGTTGGTGTCTATTTACACTTTGAGGTTTGTCAAATTGTACCTTTGGTCACTCAAATTTCAAATTTATTTCAGTCCTGCAAAATTAAAAACGTTATAAATGATTTTGGATAAAGAATGAGTTGTGCTAAAACTATGACATTCTAATAGTGATATTTTGTTATTTTATCACTCCATTAAACGTAAGATTTTTTTTTTTAATCTTTCCTTAACAACGATTCATTTATAGAAGAAGAGACAAAATGACGAATAGTTGTCAGGGAAAAACGTCTTAGCTTTATTAGGAATGATGAAATGACGAAATCGTGTTAAGCACAACCTATTTTTTGTCCAAAATCATTAATAATATTTTTAATTTTTTCGGATTGAAACAAATGTGAAATTTAAGGGATAAATGTGTAATTTGACAAATCCCAAGTATGGACACCTTTATTTCAAATTTATTTTAATCTCGCAAAATTAAAACCGTTGTTAATGATTTTAGATGAAAAATGGGTTGTTGCTCAACATGTGACATTCTAATAGAGATATTTTCGTCATTTTATCACTCCACTAAATCTAAAATATTTTTTTCCGAATATTTCCCTAACAACGATTCTTCTAAATAATTAGACAAAAAATCATGATCGTTGTAGGAAAAAATACTTCAAATTTAGTGGGGTGATCAAATGACAAAAATATTCTCATTAGGTCACATGTTAAGGACAACAACATTTTCTGTCCAAATCATGAACAACGTTCATAATTTTGCCGAATTGATACAAAACTAGAACTTGAAAGATCAAATATGTAATTTAACAAACTTCAAGTCCAAATGGACACCCACCCTATATTCTAGCTAGACCTATTTAAAATTACACTAAGCCCCCCTAACCCTAAGTATAAAACTCAGCGGCTAATTGGCTTAAAAAGCCCCAAACTCTGCTGCCTTCTAGACCAAAGGAAAGAAAAACACACTTAAATTCCTTCTATAATATTAAATTACACTAAGACTGATATTAAAATAATCCCAAAAGTGTAAAACTTCAACAACAAAGGGTCAAATTGTAAAATTTATATTATTATGAGTTTGTTCTATTAATGGATCGTGGAGATGGTCCTGCAGATTCGAAACATGGTCTTTCTTAGCTTTGGGTTCCCGAAAAAACAATGGACACGTGGGTGAATTTGCAGACATTGCTCCCCCCAGCCTGAGAATCAGTTTAGTGTTTCTCAAAAAATTTGGCAGAGTGACGGCTAGGAAAAATAATGAACATACCGGTTTAGACCCCTTTATAGTATTTATAGAAAATGATAGACTTGTTTAACAATTTTTTCATAAATCTCGGTTAACCCTCACTAATGTCACATATTTAGTGGGATATAAGAGTAGTGGATAGTTGTAACAACTCTTGAGCACAGGATACACCACGAGTTGAAAGTAATGCAGGGCCATCCTCGATAATCCCGAGGATGGGTTCATAGTACAGTCGAGCTTCTAACCTCAATTAAGCTAGCTTTACCTTCTGGGCAGTATCTTCATGAATTTATTTTTCCTCAAATACCGGGCAATATCCTTGATTACTAGTTGATGAGTTTGAGCTCACATGCTTGACATTTGAGTACCACCCAAAGGTACTCGGGATCCATACACTCTGAGGTTATGTTTTAGTAAGGGATTTAGGGGAGGGATTTCATTTGGGTAAGGGATTTCAAAATTCATTTTTAACAAATAATTTGTTTGGCTGTCTATGAGAAGGAATTTGTCAAATCCTTCCAATTAAAAAATAGTACTGACATGAGGTATTTGGAAATCCTTTTGAAATACGTGTTACTTGACAAATCCATCGGAGAGGGTATTTTTGTGTTCTTCCTCATCGATCATCTTCATCGCTTCTTCGTTCCTTCATCGATCGTCTTCTAGCTTCATCGCAGCTTCGTTTTCTTCATCTTCTTTGTTCGTCTTCGTCTTCTCCGTTGATCGTCTTCTCCATCTTCGTTGTCGTCGCAACTTCGTCTTTCTCGTTCCTTCATCGATCGTCTTCGTCGAAGCTTTGTCGTTCATCGTCGATCGTCTCGTTCGTTGTTGCACTCCACTTCGCCGCCACCGTCGTCTACCTTCGCCGTCTCCTTCCATCTCAGGTAAGGGTTCCAATTTCGTGGGGGTATTTGAGTTTGTACCTGTTTTCAATTTTGTAATTGTTGATTATGGTTCTCAATTTGTCGATTAGGGTTCTCAATTTTGAGATGTTTCAATTTTGTAGCTGTTGATTAGGGTTCTCAATTTGTAGATGTTTCAATTCCTGTTTCCGTTTTTGTTTTGGGTTGAGTACTACAATGAATCGCAATTGATTCATGTTTTTTATTTATTCTGATTCCTCATTCCAATTCCTGATTCTTATTCCTATTTCCGTTTTCGTTTTAGTGTTCATAGTTCATCCAATTGAGGTGATATTTGGTTTTTGTTCTCAGTATTACAATGGCGTTCAAATTTATCCAAACAATGAAATTATAAAATTATGCAATCAAATTCTTCGGTTGAATAATTATCCAAATAAAATATTTATTAAATGATAGAATTTTAAAATCTCATCATTTAACAAATTGTCAAATTCCTTAGCCAAATGCAACCTCAAATTCAATTTGCCCTTACACGTGACAACTTTTTGAGCTGATGGGAAAATCTCTCATCATGAAACACAATATATATATATATATATATATATATATGAAGTTTATACAATTTAGGGTATTATTACTTGATTTATGTTGATAAAAAAGTTAATAGGACTATTCATTAAAAAAATTGATTTATTAAATTTTGATAGGTTATTTTAAGAAAATAAAACACATTTTAGAAATAATTACTGAATTCTCTCCCTCTCTGTTTTTTTACGTAAAATTTATAAAACCTCAGCTACTTTAAAGTAATAGATTTATTTAGTGCCTTTTAGTAAAAAATATAAAAGAAAAAGAAAAATAGAAAATGAATTTTCTAAGTAGATTTACTAATAATCAAACACATTGACTTGTTTTTTTTTTCGGTCCAATTGCATGCCACTTAAGAGTCCAAAAAAGCAGGAGCTTAATTTTAATATTTTCAACAAAAAATAATTTATTTTGAATTTTTTTTCTTCCTTCTCTTATTTTTTCTTTCTTTTATTTTTTTTACAAACAAAATACCTTTTTTTTTTTTTTTTTTCTTTTTCTTGAAATTAACTAACAATAGCTAACAATGACAATAAATTTCTCTTTTATTTTTGGGTTTTAGGAAAAAAATCTAAAAAAAAGAAATCGAACTATTTTTTTTTTCCGCATTTGATGTCGTCAAGAACTAGATCGTCAGGAATGGTTCCTTTGAGATTGAGAAGGTGTTCCTCCTTAGCTTTGAATTCTTGCAAAACAATGTACATGTGGATAGACCTGTCGACGTTGTATTTCCTGCGTGATAATCAATAGAATGTTCTAAGATAATTGTAGCAGTGTAACTGTACGAGCAGTGAATATGCATTGATTAGACCCTCCTTATAGTATTTATAAGGGACGAAAGACTTGTTTGACAAATTCTCCATAAATTTTGATCAATCCCCATTAATGCCCCGAATTCAGTGGAATATGAGAGTAATGGACTGTTATATTGGGATCGTACAGGGGTTCCTCGAATCAACCCGGATAAGTTGTAACTTGTGCTCGAGTTGTGATGATTGTGGTTGGTATGAGCAAATGAATTTTGGAAAATATTTTTGTGTCAAATGGTTTTTCCCTCAATTACTTCTATCCCACATCGGTTGGGAGAAGATGAATTGAGAAGTATATCTAATGGTATGTGAGACACTTAGGGTGTGCCCCAAGGGGTAACCACATTTTGTGGAGGGGAGAGGAGTTACATCCCTACTAGTTTAACGCGCGCCGCCACCGTCCGTCCGGCCATGCCGTGTCGAGTCGAGTCGCGCGTGTGGTGACGTGGCACTTAATGTTTTGGATAAAATTTATTTAAATAATTATATTTTATTTAAAATATATTTTTTTTTTCAGAATCGTTTTTGACTTGGTAAAAACAGTTTTTTGATCCCACGTTTTACTCTCCACATTCCCGAAATCTCTCCATGATTTTCTAACGGTTTTGAGATCTGAATCGTTTCTATAAATGCAGACGTTCTTCAAAACAGTGTAGGATGAAGTTCGTTCTCTAAAAAAAAACAGTTTCTTCTTCTTAAGATCTGTTCTGAAACAGTTCATTTTTTTTTCTTCTGAAATTGTTCTTCATTTTCAAAATTGTTACGAAATTGTTCACTGCGTTTTTCGATCTGTTTAGAACCGTTCTGTTCTGTTCCGATCTGATCTGTTCCGAAACAGTTTACTGTGTTCCGGTTCCGTTCTGTTTCGATATGGACTGTTATGTTCCGATCTGGACTTTTCTATTCCGATATTGTTTCTTCGGTTCAAAATTATTTTCCGAGTAGTTTGTTCGTTTTACGAACAGTGTGTGGGGGTATTTGATTTTCGGGACTTCTACAGTGCAAAGAACGTCGTAGATAGAGAAGATTTCTGGGCTGTTTTATCTTGAGGACGACGGGGCTTATATACTGCTTGCATACTTCTTGGGTAGAGTTGCGAAACTTTTTAAAGAGAGCGACCTAGTCCGCGACTCAACACAAGTTAATTCGGTAAACTCGTTCTTTATTATTTTCTGCAGCAATAATTTTAAGACATTAATTTCTGCCAATTATCTACTATGATGTCTGCTGTTGATCTCAATAAACTCTTTCGTTTCGAAGGGTTTCATTTTAAAAGATGGAGACAAAAGATGTTTTTTTTTTTTTATTATCGAAAAAGTAGCATATGTCTGTACCACTGAAAAACCTATTTTACCGAAAGATCCTACCGATGCCCAAATTCAGGAAGATATGATATGGGCTGAAAATGATTTTCGTTATAAGAATTTTATTCTTAATGGTGTGTCTGATGACCTGTATGATTATTATTGTTCTAACAAAACTGCCAAGGAAATTTGGGATGCTCTTTCAAAGAAATACGACATTGAGGAGGCTGGAACGAAGAAATATGTTGTAAGTCAGTATTTGAAATATCAAATGACTGATGACAAATCTGTGGAAGCTTAGTCTCATGAATTTTAGAAAATTGGTCATGAAATAATTACTGAATGCATGTCCCTTGATGAACAATTTTAAGTTGCTGTTTTAATTGACAAATTACCCCATTCTTGGAAAGATTTTAAGAATATTCTCAGGTACAAAACAAAAGAGTTTTCTTTAGAAAGTTTGATCACTCGTTTTCGGATTAAGGAGGAAGCCCGAAAACAAGATCAGAAATATAAAGTACTTGTTGTGTCCAACAACGCTCACAAAAAAGCATCATCTGCAATTCTGAAACCCAAAAGAAAAAATATAAAGAATCAGAATCAAAATCGCCACCACAACAACTAGAACAGAAATGCACATCTAAATCAGAATAAGTTTAAACCCCCTTCAAGAAATACTTCTGAACAGTTTACTTATTTTAACTGTGGAAATGAGGGCCATATGGCTCAGAACTGCCGGGAAAGACGTCGTCCTGCTACGCAAACGAATCTTACCGATGACCAACTTATTGCTATGAATTCTGAAATCAACATAATTGGTGGATCCGAAGGGTGGTGGGCAGACACGGGTGCCCCACGCCATGTCTGTTTTGATCGTGCTATGTTTAAAACTTATTCTGAGAGTGAAGATAAAAAAATGCTACTAGGTGATTCCCACTCCACTATTGTCGCTGGTTCTGGTGATGTGGAATTGAAGTTTACCTCTGGAAAGACGGTCATTCTTAAGGGTGTTTTGTATACCCCAGAGATGAGAAAGAATTTGGTTTTAAGCTATCTTCTTAACAAGGCGAGGTTCACTCAAACTATCGGGGTTGTTTTGTACACCTTAACCAAAAATAATGTTTTTGTTGGGAATGGTTATGCAACTGATGGAATGTTCAAACTGAATGATGATGCTAATAAAATTTCTTTTTCTGCTTATATGTTGTGTTCTTTTGATATTTGGCATGTTAGACTTTGTCACGTTAATAAACGCATCATTAAAAACTTAAGCAACTTAGAACTAATTCCTAAATTGTCTTTGAATGATTTTAAAAAGTGTGAATTTTGTAATCAAGTTAAAATTACCAAAACCCCTCATAAATCAGTAATTAGAGAATCTAAATCTCTTGACTTGATACATTCTGATATTTGTGAATTTGATGATGTCTTGATTAGGAATGGTAAACGCTATTTTATTACATTCATAGATGATTGTTCTGATTTTAATTATGTTTATCTCATGAAAAATAAAAGTAAAGCACTTGACATATTTAAATTGTTTGTGACTGAGATTGAAAATCAATGCAATAAGAAAATTAAGAGGTTGCGTAGTAATAGAGGTACCGAATATGATTCTGATATGTTTATTGAATTTTATAATTCTCATGAGATAATTCATGAAAGAACTGCACCATATTCTCTTGAAATGAATGGTAAGGCAGAAAGGAAAAACAGAACTTTTGTTGAATCTGTAGTTACTATTTTGCTTAACTCTGGTGCTGCTTCTCACTGGTGGGGTGAGATTTTAATGACTGTTTGTTATGTGCTTAATAGAGTTCTCAAATCGCATAATAAAATTTCACCGTACAAAATTTTCAAAAATAAGAAACTAAATTTGTCTTATTTTAAAACTTGTGGTCGTTTAACATATGTTCAGATTCCTGATCCAAAAAGGAGAAAACTTGCAAGTAGAGCATATGAATGTGTTTTTGTTGGTTATGCTGTGAATAGCAAAACTTATAGATTTTACGACTTGCATGATCATATTATTATTGAATCTAATGATGCTGATTTTTATGAATATAGATTTCCGTTTAAATTGAAGAACAGTGGGGGCTCGACATCTAGTAATATGTCTATCATTAGAATTAATGAGCCTGATAATGATTTAGAATTTGAACCTAGGAAAAGTAAACGGACTCGTACTGCTAAAGATTATGGTTCAGATTTCTTTGCATACACTTTAGAGGAGGATCCGCACACCCTCCAAGAGGCATTGTCCTCTATATATGCCAATTTGTGGCAAGAGGCCATAGATGATGAAATGGACTCTCTCGAGTCAAATAGAACTTGACATTTAGTAGATTTACCTCCCGGTTGTAAAACAATAGGATGTAAATGGATTCTGAAGAAGAAATTAAAACCCGATGGAACCATTGATAAATATAAGGCTCGTCTTGTAGCCAAAGAGTTTAGACAAAGAGAGAATGTAGATTTCTTTGATACATTCTCACCTGTCTCTAGAGTTACTTTTATTCGTGTGCTTTTATCACTTGCTACTATTCATGATCTCGTTGTACACCAAATGGATGTAAAAACTGCTTTTTTAAATGGTGAATTAGAAGAAGAGATTTATATGGATCAACCTGAAGGATTTGTTATTCCTGGTCAAGAAAACAAAATATGCAAATTAGATAAATATCTTTATGGTTTGAAACAAACACCTAAGCAATGACATGAGAAATTTGATAATCTAGTCATTTCACATGGTTTTAAAGTAAATGAAAGTGACAAATGTATTTACTATAAATCTGAAAATGATATTTGCACTTTTATATGTCTTTATGTGGATGATTTATTGATTTTTGGTTCTAATATTCATGTTGTGAATAATGTGAAAACCATGTTATGTGCTAATTTTGACATGAAAGATCTTGGTGAAGCAAATGTAATTATTGGTATTAAAATAATTAGGTCTAAACATGGAATGTCTTTGGATCAATCTCATTATATAGAGAAGATTCTAAAGAAATATAATTATTTTGATTATAAACCAGCATGTACTCTTTATGACCCTAGTGTGAAGTTGTTCAAGAACACTAGTGACGGTGTTAGACAATCTGAGTATGTGAGCATCATAGGCAGTCTTCGATATACCACTGACTGCACTAGACCCGACATAGCGTATGCTATGGGATTACTATACAGGTTTACAAGTAGACCTAGTATTGAGCATTGACATGTTATTGATAGGATCATGAGATACCTAAAAAGAACTATGAACCTTGGATTACATTATCAGAAGTTTCCCGCTGTTCTGGAAGGATATAGCGATACTGATTGGAACACCCTTTCAGATGACTCCAAGGCAACTAGCGGCTATATATTTAGTATAGCTGATGGAGTTGTTTCTTGAAAATCTAAGAAACAGAATATTTTGGCTCAATCTACTATGGAGTCTGAGATGATTGCACTAGCTTTGGCTAGTGAGGAAGCAAGGTGGTTAAGGAGCCTGCTTTTTGATACCCCTTTATGGGAGAGACCAATTCTAGCTATCTTGATCCATTGCGATAGTACCGCGGCTATTGCAAAGATTCAGAACCGTTACTATAACGGAAAAAAAGTGACAAATACGTCGCAAACACAGCACTATTAGGGAGTATATCTCTACAGGGGCTATGAGAGTGGATCATGTACGGTCTGATGATAACTTAGCCGATCATTTGATGAAAGGATTAGCTCGAGAAAAGGTTTACAAAACCTCGAAAGGAATGGGATTCAAGCCCATAGATTGACGAGTCACTTGTGAGGGAAACCCAACCTATAGACTGGAGATCCCAAGAAATAGGTTCAAAGGGTAATAACAACTTATGAAGTGATATGAAGAAAAACATACTATAATAATAATTTTGAGTTCTATTCCAAATATGTGTTGTTTGTAGTATGACATCTTGAAGCGATAGAATGTTGAGTTTTCTTTTATTAACTCTTAATGAGATCTATACACTATATAGAATGGAGTACCTAGCTACAGGAGTACTCTTGATAGACTCACCTATGTGAATGTGGAAGTGTGGCCGCTTCCTATGGAATTTTGGATAAATTCTCTAGAGCATTCACTATACTGAGATATACGTGCATGGCCATAAAGCAGGCTTTTGGACTACACCCGAATAAGATTGTATGTGTGATGTTGTTAGAGATAGAGTTCAAAACTACGAGTTACTCTAATATAATCTAAATCATCTCCACTATGTAAAGGTTCAAGTCAATAGACACCTTTACTTATGCATAATCTTGTATTGTTTAATACTGCTCGAGGAAAAAAATTGTTTTAAAAATTCAAGTGAGGAATTGTTGGAGCAAATGAATTTTGGAAAATATTTTTGTGTCAAATGGTTTTTCCCTCAATTCCTTCTATCCCACATTGGTTGGGAGAAGATGAATTGAGGAGTATATCTAGTGGTATGTAAGACACTTGGGGTGTGCCCCAAGGGGTACCCACATTTTGTGAAGGGGAGAGGAGTTACATCCCTACTAGTTTAACACGTGCGTGCGCCGCCACCGCCGTCCGTCCGGCCGTGCCGAGTCGAGTCGCGCGTGTGGTGAGATGGCACTTAATTTTTTGGATAAAATTTATTTAAATAATTATATTTTATTTAAAAGATTTTTTTTTTCAAAATCGTTTTTGACTTGGTAAAAACAGTTTTCTGATCCCACATTTTTACTCTCCACATTCCCGAAATCTCTCCACGATTTTCTACCGGTTTTGAGATCTGAATCGTTTCTATAAATGCAAATGTTCTTTAGAACAGTGTAGGATGAAGTTCGTTCTCTAAAAAAAAAACAGTCTCTTCTTCTTAAGATCTGTTCCGAAACAGTTCATTTTTTTTTTCCTGAAATTGTTCTTCATTTCCGAAATTGTTTTGAAACAGTTCACTGCGTTTTCCGATTTGTTCAGAACCGTTCTGTTCTATTCCGATCTGATCTGTTCCGAAACTGTTCCGAAATAGTTTACTGTGTTCCGGTTCTGTTCTGTTCCGATCTGGACTTTTCTGTTCCGGTATTGTTTCTTCGGTTCAAAATTATTTTTCCAGCAGTTTGTTCGTTTTATGAATAGTGTGTGGGGATGTTTGGTTTTCGGGACTTCTACAGTGCAAAGAACGTCTTAAACAAAGAAGATTTCTAGGCTGTTTTATCTTGGGGATGACATGACTTATATACTGCTTGCACGCTTCTTAGGCAGAACTGCGAAACGTCTTAAAGAAAGCGACCTAGTCCGCGACTCAACCCAAACTAATTCGGTAAACTCGTTCTTTATTATTTTCTGCAGCAACAAAGAATCATGCTCGGTGTTATATGTCGGGCATGTGAATTCTATCTATTTTGTTCCAAATATGCAGATTTGTCACGTAAGCAACATTCTTACACATGGCAAAGCAATAGTCATGATCGGAAATCCTGTTTATGTTTCCATTTTATATTTTTTGGAGAAACTAAAAATAAAAATAAAAATACTAAACAAATAAAAATTAAGTCCCGTTTGATAACGTAATTAAATACTTAACACTGAATGCATTAAGTACTTATCAAATTAAGTAGTTTGATAACAAAATTAAGCAATCACTTAAAAAATAAGTATTACTTAAATTATTGTTCAAAAGTTTAAGTGATGTGTGATTTGTTAATTTTTTAGCACTTACCACTTAATACCATAGATATCTAATTATCACAATCGACAATTTATAAAATCTCACAAAAAAAATTATATAAAAAAAAATTATAGATGGAGAAGACATTAAATTGAGAAAAAATAGAGGGAAAGTACTAGAGAGAAAATATTTTAGAAAAATAAAATTATAAAAATTATTTTAGGAATAAAAATTTGTAATTTTTTTTTAAGTTAAAAATATTAAAAAATGAATGTCTAATTTCAGTACTTAAAATTCAACATTCAAAAAAATTTCAGTAGTTGGGTCCAAATTAAACTCGAGAATGTAAATATTGTTCATAAAATTCCAAATTTAAAGAAACTCCACGTTTAGAAGTTAGACTTGAGTACATAAGAAAAGAACACGTGGATTTTTATTTATTTATTTAGGACTGTGTGGGTCGAGGAAACTACCAAAATAACTAATGCACAATTTCTACTACCAAAATGTCATGCATGCGACAAACAAGAGGATTGAAAAATATACTCTTTGGCTAATACATATCTTTAACAATAGTTAGATCTCGATTTTTTTAATTTAGTGAAATAAATTGAAAAAGTTAATAGGTAAATTAGAATTATTTAAATTTATGTTTTTTTAGTATCTCCTCATATTTTGTAATTCACTAATTATTCAATTCACTCTGACTCAGTACAATAATTTGTTAAAAAATTTAATAATTTTGTCAAAAGTATAGATCTACACACCATAAAAGTTATTTTAATTTTTTTATATTAAAAAATTATAGTGACTTTCATATACTACAGTAACTTTAGATTTTCGAAAAAATTATTATAACATGTGAATTGTATGGGTAAAAATTTCAAGTTTGTGACTTGTTCAACAAGACCCCTAAAATTAATAAAAATTGATAGAAATACCTTACAAAATAATATTTTTAGTTACTTATTTCATATTTTCTATTTTCTACTATTTTATCTCTCTTATTTTCTATATTTTATTTTTTAAATTTGTTACTTCTATTCTATATTTTTTAACTTTTTAATTTTTTTTTTTGTAAATAAAAATTCAAAAAATAAAATGCAAATAAAAAAAATCAAAAAAATAAGATTTGATAAATAAAAAAAGTTAATGTTTTCTTTTTGTTTTATTTAATGTTTTTTGTGTTCTAATTTTTTACTTCTATTTTTTTATATAAACACCATATACGAACAATAAAAAATAAAATAAAAAAAGGAAGAAAAAAGAAAGGGAATAAATAATAAAAAATGATAATTGTAAAATAAAAGAATAAGAAAAAAAATATTGTTAGGGTATTGTTGTAAATAAAATTTGATAAAGGATGTCTGTAATATTATAAAACATATAAAGGGTCATTTTAGTATTTATTTGAATAGCAGGGGATGTCGATGAACTCCAGAATGCCATAATTCCATAAGTCTGAACGGTTACAAAGAGATAAGACTAAACGAAATATGGCCGCAGCCACACTACCCGTATGAATGAATAGATAGGTAAATAAATAAATAAAGGGACTTTGACACTTTGCACCCTGAAATTTGACCATTATTTTACTTTGATCCACATTGTTATAATTTGAACACATGACACACTAAAGTTCCAAAATCACCCCCACTTCAGTCCAAACTGCATTGCAATTTTGGACGGAAATAGTCAACTATGGTGCACCCAACTATTTTTAAGGAATTTTTATGAATATTTTCAACATCTTCTTTTTTCATCTTATAACAACTCCAAGGGAGTTGCTATTTTTTGGTGTGTCATTGCCCAAATGACACACTAAAACTAGTATCTCACACCAAATTAAACGGATATTCCAAAGGAATTGATATATTTTGGTGTCATTTTTTTTTTATTAAAATTAAAAATTAAAATAAAATTAACAAACTAATCCAATGTAACCCAAATAAAATAAAATTAACCAATTAATCTAACTCAACCCAAATAAAATTAATTTAATGGACTAAACTATACTACACTACATCATACCTAATTAAACCCAAATAAACATAACCTATTTAAATCCTAATTAAATTTAATTAAATCCTAACTCAACCCAAATTAAATTAACACTTAAAACTAACCAAATCCTAATTAAATTAACAATTAAACCGTAACGCAATCCTAATTAGATTAACACTTAAACCCTAACCATAATTAAGCCTAACTCAACCCAACTCAATCCGAATTAAACAATTAATCCACCCCAACCCACCCTTAGTTCAAGCAAACCCAAATTAGAGAAAAAAACCCCCAAATTAGGCATCAAACATGAGAGAGAGAGAGAGATTGTTGCAACGAAGAAGATGATTGCAACGGCGAGCACGCGTTCTGGGGGAAAAAAAAAACGAAGATGGCAACCAATAGATGACTGCGATGGCGAGGAGCTTGGCAAGGATCTGGAGATCGACGACGACGAATCTGGTAAGAAACAGCAAGCAACGACAAGGTAATTTTTTTATTTTTTATTTGGAATCAAATTTCATGACCGTCGGAGTAGCCGTTGCTACTCCAACGGTCATTTTGGCTCTTCTTCTGCCTGTGCCATATTTGGCACAAACAGACCACTTGTGCCAAAATAGCACACCGAATGACATAGCCGTTGGAGCCATTTTTTGGGTTCAAAATAACCAAAATGAAGATGGCATTGTGTTGAAGATGCTCTTATAAAATTTCTACAATATATATATATAGAGAGAGAGAGAGAGAGAGAGAGAGAAATTTTGAGAAGACCCAAGTAGCCATGTGCCCTGTATAGCTAGTTACATGCTTGCCACAACCCCAGACAGTCTACACTATCAATGATAAGTCTCAAGAGAAGGCCTGGACGAGGAAACTAATGCTTAGAAAACTCTACTTGAGACCTGACCAAACCAAACGACAACACCTAGCATTACTACACCCGAACCGAATGCCAAAATGCCTATCATGTAGCTCTAGACAAATTAAGAGCCTCTAACAAACCGTCCCTAGAACGGTTGCGACCCCTAGGCATGCTCGGTCATCGACATGCATCCTTGCTCGAGAACAAAAATAGCGCCCCCTAGTTAAGAAAACATCGGTTATGTTTATGAAATAACCCATTACTCTATATCCAACAAAATCTGCAACATTGATAGGAATGGACCAAGATTGACGGAGTACTTGGCAAACAAGTCTTCTGTCTACTACACATACTACAAGGAGAGGCCTAGCTTGTTGTACTCAATTTCACTAGAAAACCTACCTTACTGATTCTCATACCGAAGATGCAAAGTTGGTTGGTCTACCTTCGGTGTATTGTTTTGTAGGCTTGGAAAGATTGTAATTCTGAATTAAAGGAACCAATTCTGATGATCTAGATTTTGACATCATCAATATATGTGTATGTGTGTGTTATTTTATATGTATGTTTCTGAGTATTTGGGCGGGAAGGAGAATTAGAGGAAATGAGAAAGTTGTCATTGCTTATAGAGACTTTCGAAAACAGCCAGGTGCAATCAAAGTTTGTAATGAGGATAATGACTTGGATTATAGTGAGATGATTAAACAATGGGATTATATGTTCAAATAGAAATTACAGGGACCAAAGTGAAATTTTGGTCAAATGTTAGGGGTACAAAGTGTCAAAGCCCCATAAATAAAAATTATTCCGCTCCAACTTACGCCATTAATGTGAATTATGACATCATCCCCCTCCCACTTTCCTGGGCTTCAGTTTCCCTATATATACTTTCACATTGGGCAAGAAGTGGAGGCACACCTCCCCCACCATCTCCCAAGTTTAGTTTCTCTCTCTAAAATATATACACATAAATTCTCTCTCTCTCTCTAAGAGATGGATTATTCTACTGACACCGCCACCACCACCACCACCGCTGCCATGACTCCATCACCACCATCTTCTCGATCAATCTCGCCTTCTTCACCTTCTTCTCCTTTGCCTCCGGCAGTGGTGCTCAGCCCTTGCGCGGCCTGCAAAATCCTAAGGCGGAGATGCGCGGAGAAATGCGTGTTGGCGCCGTATTTTCCACCCAACGAACCGCTCAAGTTCACCACCGCTCACCGCGTCTTCGGCGCCAGCAACATCATCAAGTTCTTACAGGTTATTCATAATCACATTAGATTTGCAAACTAAATTACATTTTATACCCTTAAATTATATTTTAGTTGCAATTTGTACTCTAATAATTCAATTTCACTAGATTAATTGGCCATGAAATTTCACATTTATGTTTAATTGTCCCGTCAAACTATTTAAGTCGGCTACGGATTTCATGCGTCTAAATGTAGAGATTTTTGCATTTTGTACCCCCTGAAGTTTTAGAAAAATCGCATTTCAGCCTCTTTATATTTAATTTGAACATATTAAATCCTAAAATATTCAACTCTTATCAAGTCAATCTAAATTGGTAACTCTAACATTTTTTATGACGAAAACAACCTCTTGTCAAACACAAAATCACTCATGTTGGTGAATTTTGATATAAAAAATAATAAATAGTGAAAAATAAATATAAATTAAAGAATATAAAACATAACTAAACTCAATCCGCTCAATAAGTGGTGGTGTAAAAATTTTAAGCGGGAATTTCTTTTTAAAATATTTCATTAGTTCATCTCAATTATTTATTTTCTTTAAATTAATCCAAACTGTTAATTAAAAAATTCATCCTGATTTATTAATAGATGCTTCAAAATTACAAAATATAATTTAATCTTATTTTTTTCCATTTTCTTTTAATATAAAGTGAATTTTGAGAAGACGTGTATAAAAGCAGGACAAAATATGTGGTGCTATGGTGTAAATGCAAAGGCAGCCTCATTGAAAAAATAAGTAAAAATATTTTAAAAGTCAAAGGATTAGTTCAGACACAAGACCAGACTACTAGCATACAAGCCTTCTATCTTTCCCATGTTAGGGGCTGTTTGGTCATCAAATCAACTTCTTTGTCACCATGAAAAATGAAGGGTGAGCAATGACCATCAACATCACCATATTAACTAAAATATGGGAAAAATTATATGTAATTATGTACATCTTGAAATATATTCAATTACGTATTTTGTTTTTTTAATTTTATAAAATTAAAAATATTATTAAAAATTTTGAATATTATGTGACCTTCTAATTGGAATATTTTTATTATTTTATCTTTATGAATCTTAACACGTTTTTCGTTAATATTTTTTTTAATAGTGATTCGTCTGAAAACATGAGAGAGAAATCGAAATTGTTGTTAAGTACAAATTTCTTTATATTTAATAAAATGTTAAAATGACAAAAATATCTTCATAAGACCACGTACTAACTTAAGACTTGTAACTTAATGGTTATCTAATTTGTTTTCCTAGTAGAAGATCTAGTGTTTAAAACTCTCTCCCGCAATTGTTTGTACCCAAAAAAAAACACGGACTGATTACAACCCATTTTTCAACCAAAATTATTAATAAAAAAAAAATCTATTGGCACTCCATAAATGTCCAATTGTACTCCAAACTATTTCTATGAGAGAAAATACTAAAAATGGAGTGTAATTGGATATGGAGTGCGGATAACACTTTCTAAATAATAATTATTTTTTGACTAATTTATTAAATTAAAAAAAAACGATTGTTCGAATTTTCAGGAACTGCCAGAATCCCAGAGAGCAGACGCAGTGAGTAGTATGGTCTATGAGGCAAACGCGAGACTTCGTGACCCGGTCTATGGGTGTGCCGGAGCCATAAGCCATCTCCAGAAGCAAGTGAATGAGCTCCAAGCTCAGCTAGCCAAGGCTCAAGCAGAGATAGTCAACATGCATTGTCAACAAGCAAACCTAATGGCCATGATATGCATGGAAATGACCGATCAGTCCCCACACTCTTCACTGCCCCAACCATCATTTGATATCAACTTCATGAGTAACCCACAGGGGTACCAGAGTAATTTCATGTTCTCAGATGACAGCAGCCAAGGGTCATTATGGGAGGAACCTCTCTGGACATGATCAAATATATATAATATATATCTATATATCTTAGGTGGTTAAATTTAAACTGGGAAAATTCCAGTTTCAATACAATTATCCTAATTTCTTAGATATTGTACTATTTGGGAATGTGGAATGATGTTCAAAACTATATATGTAGAGAGAGAAAGAGATCTAGAGAGAGAGAGGGGATAGGAACTTTTTCAAGACCTTAATGTAATAATTTAATGAAAGAAATGGATAAATGACAAGGCCATTTATTACTTTATTAGTGTAGTAGTTGTTTCTTTACGAGGCTTTTCACTTTATACCCTTAAAGTTTGACTTTTTCTGACTTTGGTCCCTATAATTCTAAAAATTCTCTCTCTCTATCTATCTCTATATATATATATATATATATTTCTAGGTAGAAAGATAATGGGAAGTAAGGAGGTTGAAATTATTCAAAACATCTCTTAAAAATAATCGAGTGCATGACATATGACTATTTTTGTCCAAAATTTTAATGGCAATGAAGTTGCATGACAAGTGATTATTTTTTGTTCAAAATTATAATAGAAATAATGACTTGAACTATAGTAGGATTATTAAGAAATTTTAAGGTGTTAAATGTCCAAATTGAAACTATGAGAATCAAAGTGAAATTTTGTCAAATGTCAGGGTACAAAGTGTCAAAACCCCTTTCTTGATAAATCAACTGAAGTTGAAAGCTCATTTCCCTCCACGCTAGAGAGAGCGTGAGAGTTCAAATTTATTAGTTGCTACCCACCTAGCTAGTGCTTCAATCTAAACTTTCTTTTAGGTCACCTAATGTTTCTAAAATGAAAAATACTCTCTCTCTCTCTCTCTATATATATATATACCACTTCTATTCTACTGTCTTTTTATCTAAATTCATAAACCTCCTTCATAATTTATAAAATATTGATCATTCCTTTATATTTTTGTTCAAACAATTTAATTTCCCTATAGGTTATAAATTACTGAAATTTTTTATTGTAATAATAATTATACCTTTTAACAATTTAAACATAATTAAATATTTAAAAATAAAAATCTATAAATATCCCTTTAAGTTATTCTTATTGTATTTTTCTCCCTTGTCTTTTTACACTCATATCTCTATTTTAAAAAAAATATTTTTTAAGCCTTTTCTTTAACAAATTAAAAATAAAATAAAGGGTTGGTGGTGGCGGTGGGCGGGGTTGTTGGGGTGGGTCATGGGTAAACGTAATTTTTGAAAAAATTAAGAATATACTGTTTTTTAAAAAATGGGGGTTAGTGAATTTTTGAAAAAATAAAAGAATATATTTTTTATTAAGAAAAATGTATTTATATCCTTTTTCAAAAAAATAAAATAAAAATCAAAGGGGTTGACTGATACTTTCTAAATAATATGAAAAAACTATGATTTTAGACAAAATGACGAGAAAAATAATTTGTAAATACCTTATATTATTAATAGTCTTCTTGTAAATGCATTTTACCTTTAAACATTCAAATGATTATGTCTCCTAAATGACAAATAACTAAATCATGTTTGCAATATGGATATTTACACGAAAACATGATATAAAATTATTGGGTGTGAATTTAGGTTAATGAATAACGAGTTTTATTATTGGATTAGACACTAAAATGTAAACACGATAAGAAACAGATAGTATTTTAAGTTCACATGATAAACCGACAATGGACATAAATAACAAAATAATTTTAATTATTTGGTTTCTTATTCTTGAATAAGGCGTTTTGTTATTAATAATGTGTTACCACATTTATAATTTTTCATGCTACTTATTTTCGTGATAATAAAAAATGGGTAAATTGCCTTTTACTCCCATATTTTTTTAATTATCACTTTACTCTTTTTACTTTAAAAAATTACGTTTTACCTACTTTTATTTAAAATTTTAAATAAGGTGAAAACTATTTTTTTTATTTTAAATTTATTGAATATGCTTAAAATGGATGAAATTAAATTTTCTATTCAATTTTTGGATGAAATAGATGAAATCGTCCATTTATTTCATTATATTTTTTTTAATATTTATGATAAAAAAAATAAATCAAAATTAAGATAAATGGGAAATTTTATTTTTTCCATTTAAATTGGATGGAAAAAAATTAATTTCATCTATTTTTAAGTATATTCTATTAATTTAACCAAAAAATAAAAGTTAATTTTTTATTTTATTCAAAATAAAAATAAATAAAATGTATTTTTTTAAAATATGAAGATAAAATAATAATTATACAGGAAATAAAGTAAAAAACACTTTACCCTAAATAATACAATACTTCAAGATTTTTTCTACGGCATAAGATTTCATATAATCTAGTAGTACTACTAATAATGTCATTTCAATCGAGATTCAAAGTCAAAGCTAATGAGTCCAGCCGCTTCACTTGATCTTGATATGACTCTTCAACTAATAGAAGCTTTAAGAGTGGGAGAAGGTCTTGTTTGGATCAAATGCAAGAAAACTTTTTCAAAAATAAAAAATAAAAAATAAAAAACACTTCTTTTTCAGTTATGAAATAATTTTTGAAGTAGAGATTTTAGATATAATTGTTTTGTTAGAGAAAAAAAAATTGAATTTCGACAATAATTATAGAGTTGCAATAAATAAATAAATTATATATATTTTTTTCGTAGTACAGGATGAGTGTCTACGTGGATCTTAAAGTTTATTAAATTACACACTTGGTCTCTCACGTTTCACGTTTATTTCAATCTTATAAAATTAAATACGTTGTTATGAGTTTCGGTGGGCATGTGATTTTCTAATGAGGATATTTTTGTCACTTAATTACTGATCCATTAAATGTAAGATGTTTCCTCTGAACATTTTTCAAACAACAGTTCATTAGAAGAATGAAACAAATAAAAGTCTGAATCGTTATTACGTGAAAACATTTTAGGTTTATTAGAGTGATGAAATAACAAAAATATCCTCACTAGAAGCCATATACTAATTACAATCATTTTTTTCATCTAAAATTGTTAAAAATATTTTCAATTTTATAGGATTGAAATAAATGTAGGACTTGAGGAATCAAATGTTTAATTTGTTAAACCTAGGGATCTATATAAACACCCACCCAATACTTTAGGTGGCCATTGATAAACAGTTTTACTCTTTTGTTTCTATTCTCAATAAAATGGAATGAGAATTCTGTTTCTATTCTTGAGTATTCTGATAGCAGAATCACGTTTGACAATGATAATTAATCTGAAAATGTTTTTATAATTTCTTAGAACACAAAAAAAATGTGTTTGATTGCAAATGAACTCGAATAATTTATATACATATATACGTATTTGATAGATAGAAAGAAAGATGAGACGAGAGAAGATGAAGAGGGACAATAGCGATTGTGGATTGGTGTAGTAGTGGCCAACATGGGTGGTGGCCGATGTAAGTGACAGTGGTTGGCGTGGTGATAGTTCTTAATATTTATTCTTATAAAATAAATTGGTAATAGTTTTTTGAGAGTAAATATAAATCGAGATTTGTTTTTCAAATTCTTAAAGAGTTTTATGATTACTCTAAATTTTTTGATTATTTAAAAACAGAAACATGTTTACTAAATAGATTGTTGTATGTTAGCCTTAAAATTTTTTAAAACAAATATTGGGGTTAGAGACCGAAAGTATAATTTTCCCTACATAAAAATACAAAATCATTAACACTAAACATTTTTTCTTCATTGCCACAGGAAAAACAAGAATCATTAGGCAATAGTAGCATTGTACTTACTGCCTGCCAGTGATTGATTTATTACCACCTTTTTTTCTTCTTTTAGAGACAAAAAGTTTAAAAAGTGATGTTGCTAAAGAAACGCGTTTGCTCGTTTGTCTTCTCATGTTGCATAAGTATTCTTAGATTACAAGGGTCCTTTTTATATATTTTTTTTAATTTTTTATTCTTGTTAAAATATGTATACCAACTTAGTAAATTAAAATCATGTTTGATAATTACTTAATTTTTAAGTGTTAAAAATTTAAATATTGAATTTTAAGTTTTAAAAATTTAAATGCAAAAAATATCAAAAACTTGTTTGATAGTATTAAAATTTTTAGTGTTAAAAATTTAATTGTTAATTTTTTTTTGTCCATTTGATAAATATAAAATTTAAAGGTGCTAAATTTAAAATACATTTGTTCAACCATAAATTACTTTTAAGGTGCTGCTGGCTCATTTCAGTTGTGGTAATTAAAATTTGAATGGGGAGATTTGAATAAATGAATGAGTTAAAACTATTGTGGCCATTACTTTGAAATGAGTTACAAATTAATAAGTTTGGGCAAAATGGTATCAACATGATTTTTTTAAAGAAAAAACAGCTGATCGCATTAAGCAATTACCTTTAGCTCACCTCGAATTGGTCCGGTAAAAAAATACATGTGAATTTTCTACTGAGGTGGAGGTGATGTGCTTAGGAATCAGAGCTCTGAGATCAGTAAACTTCTCTTGCTTTGAGATCCTGAGTCAATCTGAACAATTGGAGTTGAGATCTGGATCCAAACTCCGACTTTGTACTTGCACAAGGACCCACTAGGGTTATACCCAGTAAAGTCCCTCCTCCATGAGAGTTAGCGCTAGGGAGAGAAGACTAAAAATACTTTCAAATGAGTGAGAAACAATACCTGGGGCGCTGAATGCCTAAGAGTATTTATAGGCGAAAAGCTCAACTAGTGCCACCGAATTAGGGACTTGAGCTTGATTAATTAGCCTAATCCTGCACGTGGCCAATGAGCTAATAGATGAAGCAATAAAGCCTCTGGACTTGACCTCCAGTCCCATTAGTTGAAGTCCATGGGCTGACCCAAAACAAATAAGGAGGAGAGGCCTAACTGTAGCTTCCTTAAACGAGTAGAGAGCGGAATGGGATTCTGTGCGGCAAAGAGCTCCATAAATTGGCGAAATCGAGCAGTGGGTGCTCGACCATGAGAAGGCGCTTGGCAGTTTCACCCCCCAATTGAGGAAATACCAAATAGAAGGCACTCGGAACTCTGTGCTCGTCCTTGGGAGAACCCTTTGGCTGTTTTACCTCACTAAATGAAGAAATATCGAGCAGAGGGTAGAGCCCCGTGCTCGGCCTTGGGAGGACCCTTTGGCGGTTTTACCTCACTAAAATGAGAAAATGCCTGGAGCCCTGTGCTCGGGCGTTGTATGGCGATAGCGTTTGTTACACACTTGCATATTGACTACTCACAAGTGCACGAGGTCCAGTTTTAATATAGTGGATCTTTAAGATCGGATATCGTTCTCACAGGAACGGTGTGAATAATTGAATACCTCAATTTGCATAGTATTTTATTATCCAGACGGTTCAAGAATTATTTTAAATTAAACTAGTTAAAACTAAATTAAACTACAATTACTGGATTAATCCTAAGTAAGTTGATTACCTAGGGATTGATTTCGCTCACTTAATACATGTTTGATTTAATTTAATTAACAATAATGGAGTTTAGGTATCCGACAATCTCGATTCGTAAACTCACTCATCATTTCTCCCGAGTGTAAGACGAGTGAATATGTGATTTCGTGTCAACGAAGAAATCCCCTCAATGTCTTAACGACACTAGATCACGTGAGTCTCGCCCCAACGTCATCAATTGCACACTCGCTAACGCCCTCTCAGGTCGTTAGATCGTAACGATGTGTTTGCCTTAATTCGAATCCAGGGTTACCTCTTCCGAGTGTCAAACCCTGTATTCTCAAATCTAACCCTAATACCTCAACAAGCATACTATGATTGTCATAAAATGATAAACACAATCGGAATTAAACAAAAAAACGTTAAAGAAACATATATTAAATCAAACTAGTATTTACACAACTATATCAATCCCTAACTAATATTTATCTAATCTAACATGATCTTGGCCATTATAACATTAAACTAAGAGGTATTCATCATCATTTACAATAAAATATTAAGTTACAAAGAGAGAAATAAAGAGAAAAATATTAAATCTTAAAGTGGAGTGGTCTCCACTTTCGCCGAAGATCGATCTGCTAGTGTTTTCTCTTCTCCGGATGATGAATCTCCTATTTCAGCTCTTCAAAAATGGCCAAAGACCACCTCCTAAGGGTTAGGTACGTTCAACCTCCAAGTCTCTTCAATGGAAGTGGGAGAATGGATATATATAGGTGCAAAGTTTTAAAATATCTGAAAATATCTATTTTGTTGTGCAGAACCCACTGCCGTGGTGGTGGGATCATGGCTGTGGCGGTGGGTAAGTCGGTTAGCTCACAGGTATTTTACCGCCGCGGTGGTGGCCTTGCGTCGCGGCGATGAAACAACATCCAAACTCTCTGATCTTTCACCACCTAGGCGGTGGAATTTGCTCAAATTCAGCACTCTCTGCAATCTCACCACCGCAGCGGTGGCTTTCTCGCCGCGGCAGTGACTCTTGTGATCTTGAAACCTTATTTCTTCATCATCTCTTCACCATTTTTCCACCGTTTTCGCTCGTTTGTCGCTTGTTTGAGTCCCTATGCCTGAATTACATAAAAACTACAAAAATATTACTAATTTACTCGAAAACTATCAAATTCGGTTTAGAAGTAGATAGGTATTTTACACCTATCAAATACCCCAAAACTTGAAATTTTGGTAGTCCTCGAGCAAAATACCCTAACACTAAATTAAACTAACTACTCGAATTAACTTATGACTAATCTAAAAATGAAAAACTTTAACAAAGAAGAAGTATACGCATGTGAGTTCCAAATTCAATCGAAGAAACCAAGTTGGTCCTCCCTCAACATTCCTCAATCTGATCAAGCTCGGGAAATAATACACACCAAGTGGTATTCTAGAATTTCAACACTCAATATCAATAAAAACCATTCTAGATTCATTTGAAATGTGTGTGTGTGTGAGCTCAAATGTATAACTAACGAAACTCCAGATTTGATCATTCAGTAGACAAGCTCATGACTTAAACCTTAAAGGATTCAGGAAAATCATATGCTTGACTAGGTTCAACTATCCACTAATGTAGGTTCGAACATTCTCAGAGATCAATAGGTCTTGGTTTGGTTTTGGAGAATGACCAATGGTATCGCAAGAATAGAAAATAGCAAATCGTTAAGATAAAACGATACCCGATGTACAAACGCTTGTCACTCTCTCTCTCATAACCCCATATATTTAAAACAACTTTGAACAATAATTGAAGAACTTTGCATTCACTTGTCACAAGAAATGGAATTAAAAGCTATATTCACATAGGTTTTTTTTTTTTTTTTTTTTTTTTTTTTTTTAAAGAAACATACGAGCACACCCCCAAACTTATTCGAATTTGTACAATTTTAGGGGTGTGCAAATAGAACTAAAAGATTGACAAGTGAATACGCCAATACCGACCCAATAAAAATTCATCCGAAACCCCAATCGCTCACTTCAAGTTAGCATTAGTCTATGCTATTTGATTTCACTCAATTTTGACTTTTAGGCTTAGCGACAATAGTTTGGAAAAATTTAATTGGATAGAGTATTGAAACGTGTTCAGAATTGAAAAGATTATCGGCTTCAACAGGAGGGAACGATGGAATAAATTTTTCAGGTTAGCTTCAAAAAGTTCAAGCGAAAAAATTGAAGGCCTAAATCTTGTCTCCGGAATTACCTTACCTAGGATTTTGCCTTAAGTCTACCCCAAATCAAGTTCTAAATTCCTCTTTTCTGTCATGAACTTATTACTGAATAATCAACGTCAATTCATTCAAATAATTATACACTGCGTCCATGTGATCGTGCGATTTTAGGATCAAAATAATTTTTACCTAATCGACATGTTAAGCACACAAAACACACATAAATAACATTACCCCTGACCTCGATATACAATTAAGAGATAATTTTCATCATTGGGAAACGACCCTAGACGAATTCAATAATTCATCAAGCATATACGACTTCATACATACACAATACTATATTAAATCTAAATACTAATATACATAAACTAAACTAAGCATTTAACATGCAAAAACTTGAAAATTAAAATAAAGCTTAACTAAAAATTAAAGTTTTATCTACAAAAAATATTTTCATCATTCACATCTTTCTTTAACAACACAAAACGTGATGTACATTCTCCCCAAACTTAAAAACAGATAGTGCCCTTACTGACTAAGCAGCGATCCCAATAACAGTTTATAGTAATGACAAGAAAAATTGGGTGCCGACACATACCTAGGGGTTAAGACGTAAAAGTTTCACCCCCTACCGTTTGCTGGGAAGAAAGTCATCGCCACCACTTATCACGTCAAAATAGAAATTGTGGCGGTTGCAAGAGGTGCGGCGGAACATGCGGCATAAGCGGATAAGCACTTATATAAATGTCGAAGCGTTTGCACATGAGCTGGTAGATTTGATCTTGTGTATACACTAATCTCAACGTTTCAACAAAATTTCAAAAATGTAGCATGTAATTTTGTTTCACACAATTTAACAATCCATAGAAACTTAGTTCATCACCAAAAATCAAACCAAAATCCCATAGAAATTGAAAATCGCAAAAATGGGGGTTAAACCTGATTTTTGGTGGATGATTTGGGGTGGAAATCACAAATTTTGTAAATGGAAGGATGAAATTGAGGGGTTGAAATGGTTTGGAAGGATGAAAATGGATAAATTTTAGAGTTTTAGAGGTGGTTGTAGCGTTTTTGTATAGTGGTATGGTTTTAATCAAACAGAGGCCTCACCACCGCGGTGGTGGGAATCACAGCCTCAGTGGTGTGAACGTCTTTTTAAAACTAATTCTTTCTACTATTTCACCGCCTAGGCGATGGAAATCACCGCCTCGGCAGTGAAGCGCCTTTTTCAAAAACTTACACTTTGTTGTTTTACCACCGCAGCGGTGGATTTCACCGCTGCAGCGGTTAAGCGTTTTTGCTGAAAACTTGACATTTTGCATTTTCAGCGCCTTGATGGTGCGTCCACTGCTTAGGCGGTGAGCTTGCTGCTGGATTTTTAATTTTTTCTTCAAGTTTTCACACAACGACTCCACACCATGCGTTTTCACTTCACTTGTTCAATGTTTTTAAGTGTGAAACACATCTCCGATTATCCTCACTCTCTAATTTACCTCCAAACACACTTTGAAACCAATTCGACCTCTAAAAAAAAAAAATAGCAAAAATTGGGTAAAAATTGATACCCTCGGTTTCGGATCAAAAAGCGTGACTCTGCTTGATTTACCGTCCCTAGCTGGACTTTGTTGAGTATTTTTCACTAAAATCCCTCATAGACAAGGAATTGGGATAGAATGCTCTGTTGGATCATGATTCATGGTATTGAAGTTGGCTTCTTCTCTATCTCCTTATCTTTTTCAACGTATGCTCGATCTCGGGATCAAGAGCTAAGAATTCCAACTTCTTCTACGTTGCACGCATTGCTTGATCACAACAAATAAAATAATTTTTTTTAAAAGAAAATAAAACAAAAGAATTGTCTGGATTAATATTCAATACTTAGTCGCAATATCAATTCTACGCATTCAACACCATCCCCAGCAACGGCACCGAAAATTTGTACGGCGATAGCGTTTGTTACACGCTCGCGTATTAACTACTCGCAAGTGCACGAGGTCCAGTTTTAATATAATGGATTTTTAAGATCAGATATCGTTCCTACAGGGACATGGTGAATAATTGAATATCGCAATTTGCATAGTCTCCTATGATCCAGACGATTCAAGAATTATTTTAAATTAAACTAATTAAAACTAAATTAAACTACAATTAGTGGGTTAATCCTAAGTAAGTTGATTACCTAGGGATTGATTTTGTTCACTTGATATATGTTTGATTTTATTTAGTTAACAATAACGGAGTTTAGGTATCCAACAATCTCGGTTCGTAAACTCACTCACCACCTCTCCTGAGTGTAAGACGAGTGAATACGTGACTTCACGTCAACAAAAAACTCTCCCTCAATATCTTAATGATGCTAGGTCACGGGAGTCTCGCCTCAACATCATCGATTGCACACTCACTAACGCCCTTCGGGTCGTTAGATCGTAATGATGTGTTTATCCTAGTCCGAATCCAGGGTTACCTCTTTTGAGTGTCAAACTCTAAGATTATCATAAAATGATAAACACAATCTATTTTGCTGTGCAGAGCCCACGGCCGCGGCGATGGGTAAGTCGGTTAGCTCACAGATATTTTACCTCCACAGCGGTGGAACAACATCCAAACTCTCTAATCTTTCACCGCCTAGGCGGTGGGATTTGTTTAAATTCAGCGCTATCTATAATCTCACCACCGTGACAGTAACTTTCTTGCCGCGGCGGTGGCTCTTGTGATCTTGAAATCTTGTTTCGTCATCATTACTTCACCATTCTCCCACCATTTTCACTCATTTGTCGCTTGTTTGCGTTCCTACACCTAAATTACATAAACACTACAAAAATGCAATTAAATATTACTAATTTACTCGAAAACTACCAAATTCGATTTAGATGTAGATAGATATTTTACACCTATCAGGAATCTTGCCATACTTAAAACCCGTGGCTTCCACTTCCAAGTTGATGGCACCTCTGCACGTGTAAGGCCTTATAATGGACATATGGACGACCAAATTTTCCCTCATCAGTTGCCTCCAGTCCCAAGCATTAGGCCGCAACGCAAAATGTTTGGGACTCTGCTCTGCCAATTTCTTAACGGAGTTTTCTCCCCAGCTCAGATGCTTTGTTCGGGAACATGTCTGGCTCCTGGGATGTGGTTTTGTCTTATTAAAGATGCTTCATAGGGGGATGTCGGATGTGTGACACATTTCATAGGGCACACGAATCGATGCGTTGGTAGTCGTTGGATCTGTGTCCTTTCATATGAACATTTTTTCATCCTACAAATAAGGGCGTTTCCAATTTATTTCACACTTATGAAATTTCTGAGAGCCTTATTTCTGTCCAGCAATTGGTACCTTTTTTATCCTCTTGCTTGTCTTTTTGCAATGTTGCTTTTTTCCTCCTCCCTTTTTGGTTCTTTGTCATCTGGCTCGAGCCTGGGTACAAAGTCTAGTTCTTCAGACCAGACTCATTCTGTCTCCATGTCCTTCAGGGTTAATCGTTGTTCGGCCTAGAGAGGAGTCTTTTCTTCTTCTTCTTCTTCTTCTTCTTCTTCTTCTTCTTCTTCTTCCTCGTTGAATAGACTTTACGCGTTTAGTGGTATGGTCCAGTTAAGCCTAGCTGTAGCGATAAGTATCGCGAGCCGTCCTGGTGAGAGCGGGGGAGTGACCTTTTCACGCGATTCGGTAACTGAGCTCGAGTCTAGTGATGTCACAGTAACTCAAATACTTGAGGTACTCCCCCTACCCAAGGTGATCCAAGATGTAGTGGTCATCAACGTTGGCCCATAAATCTTTCATGTCAAAGTCCCAATCTCAAGCCCGATTTGGGACATTGAGTTCGCCATGGACGAGGATGACGTCCTCAAGTGCTATAGTAAATACACCTTCCCAACCTCGGTGAAGACGATTGTCCCCAACTCGAGCACTGGGTACGTATGCCTTCCTTGGGCTATCTGACCATCATTAAACATCAGTTGGGGACCGATATGTAGTTCCCCATTCATTAATGGATCTGTGCCGTTTGCGTAGAATACGGGTTGTTTCCGTCATAGCTCGTTCCGAACTGTAAGAGGGCAGTAGGGGCGATGTACATTATCTTCCGAACAGAGGGGATAAAGTCGAGTATTGATCTCTTCAAGGCTATATTATTTGTTGAGTTGCTACCCCGAGAAGCTGGATGATATTACATTTTATCTAGGTTGATTTTCTTAATCAATATGGACTCGTCTATTTATAATTGGAAGCCAAATTTCTTCTTCCTCGGGAGAGACGGCCGGGAGTTTGGCCTGAATGATGACAAGTAATACCCCATTCAGATAGAATGGGAGAAAGTCAATAATGATATTGTCCCCTGAAGGGATAGTTTCTGGTCGGGGTTTTTCTCAGACTTACACCATTTCCCAACACTTTCTCAACGTTGTTTGTCTTGTACAGTGCCCGAGAAGCTGAAGAAAAAAATAGTCACCCTAAGTCCGGTCATAAACGAGTAGAGAGACAAGGTGGTCAGGAGGTATACAAAGAGGTGAAGAAGCTCATATCCTCAGCCCTTTATGACATATTCTTTTATCGGGCCCTATCTCTCTATCCACTTGTCATCTCAACCACTTCCACCAATCGTAAGTAGTTTCCATTTGAAAAATTTTCCACTCCTATGATATTTTTCTTGGTTTAACGCCTTATCTCACATTTCCTGCTTATTTATGTAGCAATGGACAAGGTGTATGCTATTCAGCGTTTAAAGAAGTGCAAAGCCAGGAAGGATGATGATGTAGCCCAGGCCGACAGAACTCTTTTGCCCGAGGTTGGTCAAGCCGAGTCTTAATCCTAACCACAATCGAAACCAAAACCACAACAATGATGGCAACCCACATTGGCCAGAGCTAGGCCGCCTGCCTTGTCTAGAGTCGTGATTTGAGATATATCTCGCTCCCGATCAACTTCTCACCACTCTACGCTCACCTAGAGTGGAGAGTTCTCTCCTAAGGACCCTACAAGGAAGGAAAATTGGAAGATGGAAGAGGGCCGCCACAAGAATAAGTCTTCTAACAATCGAGGGTGGCAAGCGGACCCCTACCCAAACTGGGATCAAACGAACGTTTTTTTCGCGTTTCGAACATAAGGCTCCCCATTAATCGGGGCCTTCTAGAATTGCTCGAGCTTATTCCCAACTTCCTAAGGTGAATCACTCCTCTAGAGGACAAAGGCAGGCTAGAGGCGTTGGAGACCGGGCGATTTCTGTGCTATATAGTCCGGGATCACGTCGAGGTAAGTGTTCAGTGTTCTTTTTTGTTAAACTACTATTGATTGAAATATTTAACACATAACTATTTCCAAGTGTACTGATTCAATCGTCTTCGTGTAGAGCCTTATCCACCTATCCGTGTTTGGTGAAAGACTGTCCAAGAAGGTCATGGGGCATGTCACCATAAGGACGAAAAGGGAATCCCTCTTTAGGAGGGTTTAAAGAGCTGAAAGGCCAGTTGGAGAATCCGTCCTCTAGTCCAATATCTACCTGGTGACAACAAAGAGGGACAGTCTCTCTGCTGGGCTCAAGGCTAAATCTTCCAAGGTGGAGACCTTAAAGAAGTGCCTGGAGAAGGCGGAGATGGTGAAGGTCACCGTGGTACGTCGTTCCAAGGAGGCAGTTGTCGAAAACTATAAGGCAAGTCAAAAATTTAAAGATCTCAAGGATGATTTAGCCGGTGAAGTAATCGCGGATGGCTTTGAAGTCGCGATTTGGTCCCTCCACCGTCAGGTCTCGAGCTTTCGTTATGAGAATATTTAGATGGATTCCTCCGAAGAGCAGAGGGCAGAGAATAGGAGAAATGGTGGAGGTCGACAATGAAGGCGGTGGCGATGAAAATAAAGAGAATGGGGGAGCTCAGACTGGGGAGATTGACATTAAGCAAGTCTTGGAGGGTTCTCTTGAGATAGACTATCCGGGCGGCCAGGGGCCCAGCCAGTAGGGCTCCTGCTCGGCTTATTTCCTAGAGTTAGGATTTTTTTTTTTTTTTTTTTTTTTTGTTTCGCATTTTCATTCTTTGCACTGTTGCTCTTGATTTGTGTATTCAGTCTAGAAACCCAGATAATTAACGTCTTTTCAAACATAATAAAAAAACACAAATCAGATGTTTTGGTATTCCTTGTCTTTTGCTTGTATGTTTCTGAGTGTTTTCTTAAACTACCTCCCCCTTGCTTGACATTTGAGTCTTGGTTGAAGGGCAGATGAGAGCTCTGGGTGGCAAGCTAAGCTCGGGTTGGTTCCTTCCCAACCCTTGGGCACTTTTTCCATGGTTCACATGTTGAAAATCGACAAGTAATCGACAAGTAGAGGAAGGCATGTGGACGACCCCTTGGGAGAATAGAGTTTGACTAACACCATATTCTTTTGGAGAACTTTGAGCAAGGAGTGCTCAAAGAATGGTGCTCAGCCAAGGATCCTACTTTGGATAAAATCTGAACAAAGAGTGTCTGGAGAATGGTGGCCGGCCAAAGTTCATTATTTGGATAAAATCCGAACATGGGGTGTTCAGAAAATGGTAGTCGGCCAAGGTTTATCATTTTGATAAAATACGAACAAGAGTGTCTGGAGAACGGTGATCGGCCAAGGTTCATCCTTTCGATAAAATCCAAACAGGGAGTGACCGGAGAAAAAAACCCGACCAATATCCCTAACTTGTAATTTTTTGTGAATTTCATGGAGAAACTTGGTCATATGCCTTTTCGATTATGTTTTTAAATTTTTTCCTCCCCAAGTCCATAGCCTTCCTACCCCCTAGCCTGGAACACAAGCGAAGTTTTGGAACGTGCTTGTGTTGCAGGCTTAAGTGACGAAAGTTTATAAATAGTCCTTGGTCCTCGCAGTCCGCAGGGTGCCATGTGAACATTGGTCACCAGTGGTCGATCCTTGGTGTGTTATTCATAGTCGGGCTCGTACAGAGCCTTTTCAGGTTATCCCAAATTAGTCCACACAAGAGTCTCTTCTACCTTTAAGATGCATGACCTGTGGTCACCTGCTGAGGAATAAAAGACTTTATGTGGGTCCTTGAGCCCGATCGGCATCCCACCCTTGGTGTATGACCTTGGTCTACCCCCGGGTATGGACTACAAACCTATGTAGCGGGTTCGGTTATCACCCTCGATAACCGGTGCCCTATATGTCGATTTTGTAGATACATATATGAGTTAAGAACATATTGTACTTGAACACCTCTTTTATTGATGTGAAAATTCATTACACTTTGTAGAATAATTGGAGTGTTTACAAAATAGGTTCCTCTCTATAGAAATATCAAGTGATTAGTATTCCACGCGTGCATTAGTGGCACCCCTCTTTGGTTTCGAGCTCATAGGTGCTCGGCCTCGTGATCATTATTACATAATATGTCCTTCCTATGTGGGAGCGAGTTCTCCAGCGTTCATCTCCTTGGAAACCAAAGTGACCTTCCTAAGGATAAGGTCGTCTACGTGAAAAGAGCGGAGGTGGACCAGTCTATCATAATAATATGTCGCCTGTTGCTAATGGGCTATTTGGAAAACACGAGCTTGCTCCCTTATTTCTTTAAATAGGTCTAAGTTCTGAGCTAACACCTCGTCGTTCTCTGCTTGATCGAACTCTATCGTCGCCGTTCTCAGGGTTGGTATGTCGATTTCTGTGGGGATAATGGATTTAGACGCGAAGGTCATCGTAAAGGGAGTCTCCCATGTTAGGATTCGTGAGGTAGTATGATACGCCTAGAGAACGGGGTATCGATCCTCAAACCACTTAGTCTTTTATTTGTCAAGTCTCATTTTTAAACCATGCAAGATAGTTCAGTTGATGACTTCGACTTACCCGTTCGCCTAGGGATGACCTAGGGAAGATAAATGTGTTCGAATTCTGAGGCCAGAGCTGAATTCAGCAAAGAGGTCATTATCAAATTGGGTGCCGCTGTCGGACACGATGGCCTTTAGAATGTTGAACCTATGGATCATGTTCTTTCATATGAAATCTCAAATCATTTGCTTCGTAATGCACGCTAAGGGCTAGGCCTCGACTTATTTGGTGAAATAATCTATGGCAACAACCAAGAACTTCATTTGGTCGGTGCTTTGAGAGAAAGGGTCGAGTAGTTCGATGCCCCACTAAGAGAATGGCCCCGGGTTGGTCATTGGCACCAGAGTAATTGGAGGGACGTGAGGGTGCAGAGAGAATCTTTGACACTTGTCGCATTTTATTATGAATTCCATCACGTCCTCGAGCATACTCAACCAATAATATTCTTGGCAGAGCAACTTACACGCTAGGGACCCTCCCCCGAGTGGTTGCCACAGATTCTCTTGTGAACTTCGCTTAAGACATATTCGACCTCCTCTGGTCGAAGGCACCTAGAATAAGGGTTTGAGAAGGATTTTCTATACAGGACTCCATCGATGATAGAGTATCGTGGCCACTTGGTGCGATGTAGTGGTACTTGGTGAGTCTAAATACTCTATGGGCACGCTCCTTTTCAGGGTCTATTTTACCGCTGATATGAGGTTGGCCAATGTATCCTCATGCCTGTTCTCTTTATGCAGTATCTTGGTCACTTGTATCTTTTCGAATCCCCCCATGAGAGTCTTTACTTTTTCCAAATAGTTGGTAATGCTCGGGTCCTTAGCCATATACTCCATGTTTACTTGATTGACCACTAGTTAGGAATCACAAAAGACGATAAGGGTTTTCACATTAAAATCCCTAGCCAGGACGAGCCCAGCAAGCAAGTCCTTGTACTCAACCTCATTGTTGGTTGCGCGAAACCCCAACCTAAGGGCATACTTGACCTCTTTTTGGTTTGGGGCCACGAGGATCATTCCAACCCTGTAACCGTTCACATTGGAAGAGCCATAAGTGAAAAGTTGCCATGTGCTGGGTCCCAAGTCTTGTGTTGGGCTTTATGAGGTCCCCGGGTCATCAGGGGCCTAGGTTTCGTGGTCCTCGATGGGGGTCTCCTAGTCTTCAAGTAAGGTGAGCTCCACGTTGAAGTCAGCCATAACTTTGCTTTTAATGGCTGTCCTAGGTTGGTAATCGATGTGGATTTACCTGAGCTCCAAACTATACTTCATGAGCCATCTTTAGACGTTTGGGGAGTGTAAGATTTGCCTCAAAGGTTGGTCAGTTAGCACGACAATTGTGTGCGCTTGGAAGTATTGTCTTAGTTTCTTCAAGGCCACCAACAGAGCATAGGTAAGTTTTTCGAACCTTGAGTGCCTTGAATCAGTATCAGTAAAGACTCTATTGGAGTAGCACATCGAGTTCTGGACACTGGCCTCTTCTCTTACGAGAGTCGCACTAATCGTCGTTTTTTACGATAATATATAAGTATAACTATTCATCTCCCTTCGAAGTACTGATCAAGGGAGCCAAAGAGAGGTAACCTTTGAGCTCCTAGAATGTTGCCTCACACTTTTCTATCCATTCAAATATTTTGTTCCCTCAAAGCACTTTGAAAAAGAAGAGGCACTTCTCTGAGGATCAAGAGATACTGTGAACCTTTCCATGAGCATTTGGATTTCCTTCTTGTTTTGGGAAGAGGTCATTCCATGTACGACACTTATCTAGTCGGGGTTTGCATCAATTTCGCACTGGGAGACCATGTATCTTAGAAACTTGCTTGCAGAAACTCCGAAGATGCATTTGTTAGGGTTGAGTTTCATATACTGAGCTCTAAGCTTACGGAAGCAGCCTTGGAGGTATATAATGTGGTCAGGGGCCAGAGAACTCTTGACCAACATGTCATCGATGTACACTGCTATGGTTTACTTGATCTCTTCCTTGAAAATATTGTTCACGAGGCGTTGGTACGTGGCCTCAGCTTTGCGCAGTTCGAATGGAATGACTTTGTAGCAGTACGTTCCCCTATCCGTGATGAAAAATATTTTGCTCTTGTCATGGGGGAAACATAGGAATCTGATTCTAGCCGGCATATACGTCGAGAAAGCTTAGGAGCTCATACCTCGCCGTGGCATCTATAACTCTGTCGATCCTAAGAAGAGGGAAGAAGTCTGTGGTATATACCTTGGTCAGGTCCTTGAAATTGACGCACAATCGCCACTTGTTCCCAGATTTGGGAGCAAGGACCTCGTTGGAGATCCAGTACGGGAATTTAACCTCTTCTACCACGTTCGATTTTCCCAACTTGTCCATTTCTTCTTCAATGATCTTCTGACGATTAGGGTAAAACTTTCTCTACTTCTGTCTTATGAGTGGGTGGTGTGGTTGATAGGTGTGAAAAACCTATCTATTTTCAATCCGAATTTGTTAGTTTTCGAATACGTTTATATAGTATTTTATTATGTTTTAATTAGTTTTTCTCTTTTTGTATTAAATAAGGTGTATAGGGCAAAAAGATAGGAATCTGGAGTGAAAACGATGAGATCGAACCAAAGCAGTTCGAAGTTACGGTAGATAAACAAGCTCGGAGGCTAAAAGATGAAACAGGCCCACCGCCTAGGCGAAGATTCTATCGCCTAGGCGGAAATCCAGCAGAAGACATAGATGGGCTACTGACAGCCGCTCGCCTAGGCAGAAATCCAACAGAATGTTCTCTTATTCCACTGCCTACTTCACCGCCTAGGCGATCAGACCGAATCGACCTAACTCCTCCTAGGCGAAGAATCCACCGCCTAGGCGAATTTTCCCTGCACAGTCTTGGGATATTTTTAGATAGTTTTGAGTAATTTTGGCTATAAATACCCCATCTTCTCCCCCTTAGCCGGTGACGCTCTTGCCCCCTTGGCTTTTTGATCCCCTTAGGCTATATCTAAGGGTATCTTTAGGAATTTTAGAGGTGGAGCTCACATCTTGAAATGGAGAAGATGGCGAATCGATCGTAGAGCGTTCTTAGCGATTTATTTTTGGACGAGGTTAAGTTCTTCGATTGTTTTTACTTATTTCTTTATCTTAAGAGCATGTGAGCATGTTTAGCTCGTTATTTTATTGTATATTCGGCTTTGGCCTCGAGTTAAATATGGATTTTAGTAGGGATTAACACTAAATTTATAAATACGTTGTTTGGATGATTTCGATGTTTCGTTTATGTTTGTTCTTTGTAGTTTGATTGTATTTATCGTATTATTTATTTATTATGCTTGGATTGATAAATGGAGAATACGGGGTTTTGACAAACCCCGAATTCGGATTAAGATAAACAAATGCCACGATTTTTTAACCCGGTCGGGGTTTGAATCGTGGACAATTGATGACGTGGGGCTAGACACACGCTATCTAGGGTCGTTAAGACGTTGAGGGGGACTTCTTCATTAACTCGAAGTTGCGTTATATCTCTCGTCTTATACTCGGGAGAGGTGGCGAGGGCGTTTTAGAACGGAGATTGTCAATAGGGTAAATACAACGCACGATCCAATAACCCAGGAGGGAGTTGGATTGTTTGCAATCAATGACGCTAGGCAAGACTCACGTGACCTAGGGTCATTAAGACGTTGATGGGGACTTTTTTGTTGACTTGAAGTCATGTATTCTCCCGTCTTACACTCGGAAGAGGTGGCGGTGGAGTTTACGTACCGAGATTGTCAAATAGGTCAAACACCGTAAATATAAGTAAATCGAGATCGAACACATATTTGTAAACACGTTAATCCCTAGACGATTCTTCACCCTAAAACATATTAGCATAATAGTGTAGTTAATTTAGGTTATATTAGTATTAGTTTAATTAATTAAATACATTTATTTTTCGCCTAGATAAACTTAGGTCACGACAAACACGGTATTCGATAGTAACGACACCAATCCCTGTGGATACAATAACCCAATCTTAACGATCACACTATACTAAAACTCAGACCTCATATACTTGCGAGTGTAAGTAGCGGCGTGTTTTTCCTGTGCTACCAGTGGTCAACGTGTAGTAGATGCATAGCCACTTTGGGTAATTCCTAGCAGCTCATCGTGTGACCCTGCGAAGACGTCATAATTCTTTCGGAGGAGATTGGTGAGTTCAACCCACTGTTCTGAGTCAAGCTTCGCACCTATTCTCACTATTTTCTCTTTTATTATGGGGTGAATGAACACCTCTACCAACTCTTCATGTGGTTAGGGACGAAGTTCTTCGTCTCGGGGATCGTCGATAGGCACCAGCCTGGATCCCCCATTCAGGGCCATAAGCTCTAGTCCGCCAATCTCAAGCTCTACCGTTAACTGCTATTTTTTTCTTTTCTAACGCCCTCCAGGTGTAAGCTTTCGAGAATTCTTTGTCCCCTTTTACCTCTCCTAGAACCTACTCAGTGGGGAAACTTCATTGTTTGGTGATAAAGGGAGCACACCACCTTGAGGGCAAACATCGTGGGCCGGCCCATAATTGCGTTATAGGGAAAAGGCTTGTCCACTATCAAGAACTTTATCCACACCATTGAGTGCTTTGGCTTGCTCCCCACCGTGACGGGCAAGGACACCTACCCCAAAGAATTAACCATGTCCTTCCCAAAACCGACTAGGGGGATTTCGAGGGTTGCACAATGTTTGGCTCTACCATCATTTTGTCAAAATCCCACTTGTAGATGATGTTGGTGGAGCTCCCTCTGTCGACCAGAATCAGCCCTATCCTAAAATGGTTGGTCAAGGCCGTGATGACCAGAACATCATCGTGGGGCACGTGAACCCTCCCTAAGGTTGGCCTCACTGAAAGAGATGACGTTGTGTAAGGAAACATCAGCCGTTCTCACCTTATTCACATTCTCCTCAACTTTTCTTTTGGCCTTCTGTTCGTGTCTTTTCTTGGAAGTTGATGTATCACCTCCCGATCTGAACTCTCTATGGAAAGCGTTGATCTCGCCTTCCATCCACTGGTCGTCCTCATTCTCCATCCATTAATCTCTGGGCGGTGGGTGGTAAAGGTTCTCTCTTCTTCTTTGACCCTTGTGCTCTTCACCGAGGTCATTTTTCTCAAACCGCGATTCTCTTTTATCTCTTCATACATAGTTGTCGAGGTAACCCCTCTGAATAAGGGATTCTATCTCTTTTCTAAGTTGGAAACAGTCCTCTGTGGGGTGGCCCTGATCCTTGTAGAATACACAATATTTATTTAAGGACCTCCCTATTGGTTTGCCCCTTGGAGTAGGAGGAAATGGGAAGAATTCCTTTTAAGAGTTTTCAGTGTAGATGGTAGTGACTGAGGTTGTGAGCAACGTGAAGCCTTGTTGACGATGCCCTAGGGGAGTGGAAGTGGACTTCGATCCCCGGGCAGAGGCCCTAGCCTACCATCGGCTTGCAGTCATTTCACCCCCTGAGCTCTGCCCCATCTTTCCTCAACCTTTTTTTTTGTTCTCGTCCCGATCTTTCTTGGTTGTCTCTCTAAGGTCAACATTATGGAACCGACTGACTTTTTCTAGTACTGCATTGAGGTTCAACGCAGGGTTAGAGTAGAGGTCATAGGACAATCTCTGATGCTTGAGGTAGTTGATGAAGGCGTTTCTTGCCACTACATTAGAGAGCTCACCACAATCGATGGCCTCACGATTGAACTGCTCCATGTAATCACCCAAGGTTTCGTCGGGCAATTGTAGAAGGATGAGAATATGTGCCATGGTTTTCGGCGTACGGCGCGAGTGATCGAATCGAGAGAGAAAGAGTTGCTCAAGCTCGCAAAACGTAAAGATAGAAGCCTGGGCTAAGTTTTTGAACTATGCCCTGGTAGCCCCAAAGAGAGTGAGTGAGAAAGACTTGTACCTTAGTGTTATCGAGGTCGTGTGCATATCCATGTATGTCTTAAAAATGGACAGGTGATCCACAAAGTCAGAGGTTTCGTCATAGGAGGTTATCTGGGGATTGGTGAACCATCTGGGCACCACCTTATCTAAGATTTTCTTTGTAAAAGGGGATTTTACCTTAAAGAGGGGGCCCAGATGCTCCTCTCATCCCCTGTATCTGATATAGGACTGCATCCATATCGATAACCTAGCGCTCCACCACGGCTTCTCTTCTGGGAGATACTCGGACATGACTTGTTGCAGCACAAGCGTCGTGGTGTCAGGAAGGCGGAGAGTAGGAGTCCACCTCCTGAGCATATTTGGGTCTGTGTTCCAACCTTACAACGTGGCTAAGAGCTCTGCCCAAGAAGACTCTGGGCGGTGGTCTCCTTTACGCCTTTGCTGTGGTGGCGAAGGAGATCCCAAAATAGCGAGGTCGTCATGTCCAACTTCCTTTTCCCCTGGTCATTAGGTTGGGGTCGGGCCCTAGGAGCGTGCCCATTAGAATGGATCACACGGTCTTCAGATTCTAGGGCCCGCTCTTCCCTCCCTACTGGTTAGAGAGTCGGTCCCGCCTGGGTGGAGAGCAGTATCAGAGAAGCGATGAGGACTTGAAAGTAGGTATGGAATTTACCATGCCGATGTTCTAGGGTATCAATGCGTAAGGCCTCGGCTGCTCTTGAGGTATGCCCAACAAACGGGCCCGATGGCAAGGTGGACGTGTCTGTCTATTCGGTAGGTGGAGGATTATCCTCGGTTGGTGGAACTCGGGTATCCAACCTCGGGACCTTCGACATAGCTCTGGTAGGTTGGATGGCTGGGTTGTTGTGCTTGATACACTTGTCCGATGATTTGGCCAGACCTTGAGATCATCAAATCTTAGCTGATCAAAGAGTGATGATCAGATTAAGGCTTCTAGTTCTCTTCCCACAGATGGCGCCAAATTGTTGGTGCCGAAAATTGATTAACACCTCGAGTTGGTCCAGTCAGAAGACACGTGTGAATTTCCTACTGAGGTTGAGGTAATGCGCTTTGGAAGCCGAGCTCTAAGATCGGTAAACTTATCTTGCTTTGAGGTCCTGAGTTAATTCGAACAATCTGAGGTGAGATCTCGATCCGAACTCCGAGCTTGTACCTGCACAAGGACCCACCGGGTTGTGCCTGATGAAGTCTCTCCAGCGTGAGAGTAAGTGCTCGGGGGAGAAGGCTAAAAATGCTTTCAAATGAATGAGAAGCAATACCTGGGGCATTGAATGCCTGGTAGTATTTATAGGCGAAGGGCTCAATTAGCACAGCTCGATTAGGGACTTGAGCTCGGTTAATTAGCCTATTCTGATGTATGGCCAATGAGCTGATAGATGAAACAATTAAGCCTCTAGACCTAACATCCAGGCCCATTAGTTGAAGTTCATGGGCCGGCCCAAAACAAGTAAGCAAAAGGGGCCTAACCGTAGCTTTCTTGACTGAGCAGAGAGTGAAATGGGGTTCTATACGACAAGGAGCTCCATAAACTGGCGAAATCGAGTAACGGGTGCTTGAAGACTAATGCTTGGCCATGAGAAGGCGCTTGGCGATTTTGACCCCCCAGTTGAGGAAATACCAAGCATAGGGTGCCCAGAGCCCGGTGCTCGGCCTTGGGAGGACCCTTTGGCAATTTTACCTTGTTAAATGAGGAAATACCGAGCAGAGAGTGAACGGAGCCCGGTGCTCGGCCTTGGGTCCCTTTGGCGATTTTACCTCACCAAATGAGGAAATACCGAGCAGAGGGTGAACGGAGCCCCATGCTTGGGCGTCCTTTCATAATTAAACCCCATGGCTTCCACTTCTAAGTTGATGGCACCCCTGTATGTGTAAGGCCCTGTAGCGGACTGGTGGACCACCAAATTTTCTCTCATAAAAAAATTAATTGAAAATTTAAGTAAACTTAATTAATTAACTAATTGTTTAATATAATCAATTTTAAACACTTAATTATATTTTCAAACATGCAAAGTCAAACTCTAAACCCATTAAAATAAAGAGTATGTTTATATATACACTTTTTTGAACATTTTCTGACTATGTTTCCACTAACATTTCATAATTGTCTTTTTCATGGGTCCTTTTTAAAAATTTCTTCATTTTTTATTAAGTTTTTTATATCGTTTATAGGCCTTCTTTTTTTTTTTAATCCTTACTGATCTATTTGTCAATCTTTACTAATATTTTAATTGTTTTTCTAATTAATTTTAAATTGATATTAATTAAAAGACTAGTTAAAAACTTAGTCAAATAACTAAAAATTAAGATAGAAAAAAACAGTAGGATAAAAAATAACAATTGAACTATTATGAAGGACAATGTACTAATTTCTCAATATAAAATTAATTTTTAAATTTAAATTAAATATTGTTGATGTGGAGGGATTTTTCACCATACATGTGTCGCCTTAGGGACCCTAAAACTAGAACCAATGTGGCGGGTTACCTGTTGATTTTGCCTAGGATTCTTGAGATTTGGATGACCCGTTTACAATCCGCTCTTCGTTTATTTTCTCGTTTATAAATCTTTAGCTTGTGAAAAAAGATATAGTTATTCTTAAACCTGTGAAAAAGAAATTTGTAAATGTTGATTCTGAACCTGCGAAAAGAATCATTGTGTAATCAACTAAGTGCACACTCAACAACAAATTATAAACAATATAAAGAAACAAAACAGAACACCGCGACATATCCTGATTCATCAAGCTACTCTTGACTAATTTAGTCCTTCGAGTCCCACGGAGAATCGCACCCACTAAACTCAAGATTCCTTTACAAGTAGGAATCAAACTCTCATAATAATTCTTTTCACAGGCTCAAAATCAACCTTTATAATCATTTTTCATAGGCTCAAGAATAACCTTATCTTTTTTCCAAGCTCAAGACTAACCTAATTCTTTCATAGGCTAAAGATTAACCTAATTCTATTACAGGGAGAATCACGACTTAATTCTTTTTATACCTTAGGCTCAAGAATTAAACCTCACAGTCACTCCGAGTATCATTTTCCCAGGTAAGGATGAAACTTTTACAATTCACTCACAATTGATCCTAATCAAGAAGAATCACACCTAAGTTTTTTTCAAGGGAAAAGAGTAACCTAACCTTTTTGTACTCTAGGCAAAGATCAAAATCTCAATCTCTTTACCGGAAGAGATTAAAACCCAACTATCCCTAATTAGATACTCCCAATAGTACCTAATCTGTACACAACTCACCAATTACAAAATTGATAAAAAAATTTCTCACTCGGAGCTTCTACTACCTCAGATTAATTAGAACTCAATTAATGTTTCGATACTAGTAATAGAAATAAAGTGAGAAAATAAAATCTGATTATAATAAAGAATGCGGGTAGCATAATTAAGCACGTAATCAGATTAACACACAAATCGTTTTAAAAGATTTTAAAACTTTTAAAGTTCAAAAACGATTTTCAAAAATATCAATTCACCAAGTAAGTAATAATAATCAAATGCTGAATTAAAGAATAAGCTTGGAATGATCTCACCAGGAAATCACCGAATAGATTGCACGTAGTATCACAAGACAGCTTAGATCGGTGACGCTAACTCAAATAGCTCTTTAACTCAAGAACTTCTCAATAATCGATCTCACAATTGATCTCTCAAAATAATATCAGAATGATGACTCTTAGAAAAGCTTAGCAATTGAATAGTTCTTAATATTGTATGTATTGTCCTCTTGTTATGTGAAATCCGCAAGTCTATATATAAGGAATTAGAACAAGTCTTCCAACGGCTAGTTTTCAAATAATAAGTATATAAAAAGTACTTATAGACCCCATATGTCATTATAACTTAATTTTGGTATAATTCACTCAATAATATCTTTTAGAATTTTCAATTAAGTTCCTCAAACATTTTCTCAAACTCAATTAGATAAGATAGAAAGAATTACATGTACCAAATTGAAAGATATCAAAACTATATGAACCATATCTATAGGGATATTTAAATATTAATTAAATAGCTCAAAATATTTCAGACCCCTAAGATATTTCACATATCTTAACCATAAACAGCTAGTAACGGCTATTGTTTGATCGGAAACCTCGAAATTCTCTGAACCTGAAACAGACTATCAGTCGACCGGCCAAACCCCATCAGTCGACCACCCAATTCAAGATGTAGCCCAAGTCAAAATCTCTTTGCCCATCCGTCGACCGCCCATCTGTTACCAATCGACCTGACAATTCAGTAAGTTTCACAAGTTGACTTGCCTGTCGACCGGAAGATCCAGAGAGTTCATCCTCTAAGTACAGGTCGACTTACCTATTGACCGAACATTCCAGGGACTTTGGATCATTTTCATAAGTCAACCGCTACTCTTCCATAAGTCGATTGAGCCCTGATGGAACTTGTTCCTCAATTCATTTTTCATTCAATTTCTTCAACATTTTCGCCCCTTTAACCAATTTATTTTCTCGGTTAGCTCTACTAAATTCTTAAATTCAATTTTAATCAATTATCTTACTTCAATTACACATATGAGCAAATATGTTAATTAATTAGGATCCTATAAAAAACACACATAATTGTAAAAATATTTTGTGTTGTGTGAGATCCTAATCGGGATACATTAAGAGTAAAATTTAACCTGAGTTGTTTTCCCTAGGTTCTTCAATTTCTTCAAATTTTTAGTATCCCTTTCAACTTCTTCATGATAATATTTTCATTGAAACTTATAAACTGAAACACTCAATAAAATTGATAGTTCCACAAAAAATATCAACATTTAATTGCCCATCAAAATCTTAGGACAAACATGGGAGATTGTTGATCTTAAGATTTTGATGAACAATTAAATGTTGATGTTTTTGGTGGAACTAACGGATTTATTGAGTGTTTCAGTTTATAAGTTCCATTGAAGATGTTATCATGAAGAAGTTGAGATGGATACTAAATGGATACTAAAGAGACTGACAAGGATGATAAACATTAAGAGACCGAAGACTATGAATAATCTAGGGGAAAACAATTCAGGTTAATTTTTACTCTAAATGTATCCCGATTCAGATCATACACGATACAAAATATTTTTATAATTATGTGTATTTTTAATAGCATCTTAATTAGTTAACATATTTTCTCCTATATGAAATTGAAGAAGAAATATTGATTTAAGAAAGATTAGATTAAAATTAAATTTAAGTGTTAGTGGAGTTAACCAAGAAAAGAAATTGGTTAAATAAGCAAAAACGTCGAAGAAATTGAATTAAAAAAATGAATTAAGAAAAGAGTACAGCAGGATCGGTCGACCCGCCTAGAGGGATCGGTCAACTGATGAGAAGGTGCTGGAATTATGTAGTCTCTGAATCGACAGGTCGACTTATAGTGTTTGATCGGTTGACCTATGAGAATTAGCTGAACTCTCTGATCACTTAATCGACAGCTAGGTCGACCTATGACCAAAAGAGAAACTCTTTGAATCATTAAGTCGATAGACAAAGTTGAAGAGGTCGACCTGAGAAACTCTCTGTATCGTCAGGTCGACAGAAGAAGGAGTGAAGGTCGACCTATGGGCGAGAGATTTTTGCTTGGGCTACATCCTAAATCGGGCGGTCGACCTACACCTTCTAGTCGGTCAACCGACGGACAGTTTCAGGATTCGAGGATTTCATGGTTGTCATCTAAAAAAAGTTAGTCGTTTTATGGTTAGGATATGAGAGTTATCTTAGGGATCTGATGGAATTTAAGATATATGGTTGATATTTTGTTATCCCTATAGATATGGTTCAAGTATTTAAATTATTTCTCAATTTGGTTCATGTAATTCTTTCTATCCTATCTAATTGAGTTTGAAAAAATATTTGAGGGACTTAATTGAACATTTTAAGAGTTATAATTGAGTAAATTATACCAGGATTAAGTCATAATGATATAGGGGGTCTATTAGAGTAATTATTTGTCATGATATATGGGAACTAGCTGTTGTAGGGCTTGTTCTAATTTCATATAAATAGACTTGCGTTTTTTAGGTTTCAATAATCCCAATCATTCATATCTGAAGAACTATTCAATTCTTATGATTTCTAAGAGTGATCATTTTGAAATCATACTGAGTGTATTGTAAGACGTATTCTTGAGAAGTGTTCTTAAAAAAAATTGTTGTGGATTATTGCTATTGCTAACTTAAAGTTTCATTACTAATCATTCTTTATTCGGTGGATTCCTGGTGAGATTGTTCCAAGTTTTTGCTATTAACTATTATGTGATATTATTGTTTAATACTTGGAATTTTGACCTTTGAAATCTTTTTCCTGAATTTTAAATTGAAAATTATTTTTGAAACGATTTTTAAAAAAAAATCTGATTACGTGCTAAATTGTTTGCTACCCATTTTGTTAAAATCAGATTTTGAAATTCTCACTGCATTTCTATCACTAGTATCAGGATATTAGTTGAGTTCAAATTAATCTGGGGTGGTAGAAGTTCCGAGTGGGAAAAAGACTTATCAATTTTATAATTGGTGAGTTGTGTGTCAGATTAGATACTATTGGGAGTGTCTAATCAAATGGTAGTTGGTTTCAATCTCTTCCGCTAAAGAGGTTGAAGTTTTGATCTTTACCTAGAGTACAAAAATATTAGGAGTTAATTCTTCCTGAATAGAATTAATTTTGAATGAATTTGTAACGGTTCAATCCTTATCAGGTAAAATGATATTTAGAGTTTTTTTTTTTTTTTTTTTTTTTTTTTTTTTTGTGTGTGTGTGTGTGAGGTTTAATTCTTAGCCTAAGTATAAAAGAATTAGGTTAATCTTTAGTTTGGGAAAAAGATAGGGTTATTCCTTAGCCTGAGAAAAAGAATTGTAAAGGTTAATTCCGAGCCTGCAAAAAGAATTATTTGTAAAGGGTTTGGTTCCTACATAGTTAAAGGGATCATAGTGATTAGTGGGTGCGACTCTCCGCGGAGCTCGGGGGACTAGATTAGCCAAGAATAGTTTGCTGAACCAGTATAAATTTCTGGTGTGCTACTTTATTTACTTTATTTATATTTTATTGTTTGGTGTGCACCTAATTGATAATACTTATCCGCTGCTATAAAGATAATAATTAATTTAGAGTAATATTAATTATTTGATTTTTGAAGTATTATTATTTGAATTAAATTTTTTTATCTACCCAATTCACCCCCCTCTTGGATAGCTCATTAGGCCAACAATTTACACTTATATAACTGTTAGGAATGTTCACATTAGTTCACAACAATAACTCACACCATATTTAATTGGGATGACCAATGTGAATATTCACACTATTTCTATTGTTGTGAATGTTCTGAGGGTGAAAGTGCAATTTAATCACTATCTCTTTATAATAGGGATTGTTTCCGTTGTCCCCTCACCATCCCTAATCTTCCAAGCATTAAGGGTGAGAAACGTCAAAATTTTAGGTAGGCGATGAGGCTGTCGGTGGCGATATGTTTTTGGTGATCATCTTTCCTTTCTTCGGCCATATTATTCTACCGTCGGATCCCTCCTTGTCAGATGCAACGGCGAAGAGTGAGAGTAGGGGAGAGAGATGTTTTAGTTTGTCAAATAGACGTTGCTTGCCATCCTCGATCAAACAAACTACAAATCCGTCCACAAACTAGATCGGCATCAACATTGGTAGCTTTACCCCACTGTCGACGTTGGTGGCTTCTGGGGAGGTCTTTGGCCCATTGATCTAGGGTTTTCAGGGAGGAAGTCTTTGCCGCACCGTCGATGTTGGCAATCATCCTCGATCTGACGAACTACAAAGCAAGAGCATGTACAAAAGATGGTAGCGACGAGGCTACCAGTGGTAATACCTATATAGTTTTTGAGGATCATCTTCCCTTCATTCGACCCCATCACCTCTACTGTCAATTCCTCATCATTAGATACGACAGCGAAGAGAGAGATGTTTTAGTTATCAAAGGCGGCGACAAAATGACATTGTGAGACGCTAACGTTAAGAAGATAAATATTGTAAATGACTTAACTTTTCATAGTTATCGTGATTTACGAAAGAGTAGTAATGTTTGTATAATTTATTTGTTCGACTGTCAAGAATTATTGTCTCATTACATTCTACAAATGATTTTTTTTATTTGGTTAGTTTTGTATAGTAATTCTTAATATTGGCTCAAACAATAAAAATCTCTTTTTAAAAAATTAAAAGAGTCACATAGACATGGATAGTTACCGAGTAAAGTGACATTTGGGTGCTATTAATTGAGGTTGTGTAAGGTACAAGTCTGGACATGAGTTGGCGCGTGACGTTAAAGTTAAAAAAAAAATTAATAATGGACCGAAAATTCCAAATAATAAACCTAATTTTAAAAAAATCTCATTTAAGATATAAATTTTGATTTAATCTTTTAAGTTGGATTTTATTTGAGTTTTAGTCCTGCATTACAAGGATTACAGGGAGAACTTGATAAGCAAATTTGTATTATAATGAATTGCGAAAATTAGTAAATTTGTATTGTAGTGAATATATATATTAATTACATATAACAAATATTAGTTATAATTTAATAATAATTTTATTTTTATATATAACTATGTATTTTTTTATTATATGTACTTATGTAATATTAGTCACATATGTAATTATATGTTATAATTATGTATATGTGTATAATATTTGTGATATTTAACAAATATTACACACAAAAATTAGTTTAATATTAGTTACATGTATTTATGTGCATTTAGTTATATATAACTAATTACATGTATTTTGTGTAATTTTTGCAAATTAGTTTCATGTTACAAAATACAGTAATATTTATTATATCTAACAAAAATTTACACATAAAGTTGTTACACGTAATCGCGCGTGTGCAGGCGCGTTTAGTAGGTTTCAGCCTTTCTTAAATAGACTAGACTAAAACACAAGTTATTTTTAGCTTCTCGGCATTTTTTAAAATTAAAGGTGAAATAACAACCTCTCACCGAATGGTTCTTTTTTATTTTTCATGAAAATGTAATTTATGATTTTTTTAAAAAACAATTATGGCAAAGTCAATTTGCTTGGCAGTTAACGTTAAAACAGTTCTTCCGATCGTGTATTATTCTAGTGGTAATAGTCGGTTGTCATGTTTGACATCACCTAGCCTTCCGTTCCCTACCCCCCAAAAAAATTGAATAAATTGGTTTCTTATTACATACTCGATTCCTATTTTGTAACAGAAGATTAATGGTGGATTAAGATTTTCTTTAAATTAATTTAAGGGTTAATTACATTTTGTATCCTTGTAGTTAGGTTGAATTACACTTTGCACCCTTATAGTATTTTAGTCACCATTTACACTCCACATGCTTAATATTTAAGTAGAACAATTAAAAATTTAACAAGACTAAGGATATTTTTATCATTTTATTTAAAAAAATTGACATAATTACATCATTTTGTTCAAACTAATTAAATAGAGTTTGTTTGAAAAAGTTTCTAAATTTAGAGGGTGAAAAATATATTTAACCCTTAACTGTTCCAAAACCCTCCGTCCTATTTTCTAATTTCTACACGTTCCTGATTTCTCCACGCCACCCCATCCCACCCCAAAAAGTGGACTTGTTTATACTTTTACAATATTTTAAAAACAAAATTATTGATATAGTGCGGATGTCAACTTATTTACATTTTTAGTGCTATCCGGGGTTCCGAACCCCGGGTATACGATTTTTTATTTTTTTTTTGGTATACGGCGTTATACCCGGGGTTTGGTACCCCGGGTTCTATGTAGAACCCGGGGTACCAAACCCCGAGTATAACCCGAATTAAAAAAAAAAAAAAAAATCGTTTTTGCCCAATTTTTTTTTAAAATTTTCGGCAACTTTAAACTAATTAACAGTGGTCTATCGATATTTTAAATAAATCTAATTTTTTTGTGCATAAATTAAGTTCAAAACACTACATAATATTTTTTACAACACAAAAAACGGTCAAATGGATGAATTTTAAAAAATCGTCAAAGTTGACCAGATGAGTTGTTTCGATAACGACGGAATTTTTTTCGGCAATTTAGAATTAACAAAAGATTGCATGTCCGTAACAAAAATGAACCAATTGTTTTGTATATAAACTATGTTCATAACACTATATAACAAAACTTAGAAAACTAAAAACGGACAAGTGGATGAATTTTAAATAATCGGCAAAGTTGATCAGATGAGTTGTTTCGATGACGATGCAGTTTTTTTGAAAATTTTGAGTTAACAATAAATGGTCGTCTATCCGTAACAGAAATGATCCTGATTTTTTTGTATACAAACTACGTTCATAACACTAAATAATAAAATTGAGAATACCAAAAATGGATTAGTGAATAATTTTTAAATAATGGTTATTATCATAACATTTTATTACTCTTCAACGTTTAAAAAAACACTATATTGCTCTTCAATGTTTGGATGGATATAACTTTGCGCTCGGTGATCCGTTGGGGTCAATTTTTTTTTTTAAAGTTGGGTCTGATTTGAGTCATCACTTTTGGCTTTTGAAGATTTCAATTTTATCAATAGAACAAGACACACGTTCACAACAAAGATTACAAATTTATTCACCCAACACTTTGAATCCAAAATTAAAGGTGCAAACGGGCTTTATTTGAATAAATACTGGACCAAACCGCCTGTGGCAATTTACGGCGCTTAGATCTTGAAAAAATACTCGAAATCAAAAAAATATCGCCCCAAACAGACCACCAAGCATAAAATTATGTCCATCCAAACTTTTTATATTATTTTACGTAACTTTATTTTCTCTCGATAACATATTATCCGTTTTTCGTGTTCTCGATTTTATTATTTAACATTATGAACATAATTTGTATATAAAAAAATCAGGATAATTTCTGTTACGGATAGACGACTATTTTTTGTTAACTCAAAATTTTCAAAAAAACTGCATCGTCATCGAAACAACTCGTCTGATCAACTTTGGCGATTATTTAAAATTCATTCACTTGTCTATTTTTAATTTTCTAAGTTTTGTTATGTAGTGTTATAAACATAGTTTATATGCAAAAAATTTGGTTCATTTCTGTTACGGACATGCAATCTTTTGTTAATTCTAAATTACCGAAAAAAATTCTGCCGTTATTAAAACAACTCATCTGGTCAACTTTAGCGATTTTTTAAAATTCATTCACTTGTCTGTTTTTAGTATTTTAAAATCATTATGTAGTATTTTGAACCTAATTTATGCACACAAAAATTAGACTTATTTAAAATATCGATTGACCACCGTTAATCAACTTAAAGTTGCCGAAAATTTTAAAAATTTCTTGGGCAAAAACGATTTTATTTTATTTTATTTTATTTTAATTCGGGTTATACCCGGGGTTTGGTACCCCTGGTATAACGCCGTATACCAAAAAAAAAAAAAATTCGTATACCCGGGGTTCCGAACCCCGGGTATACCGCCGGCCCCACAAACCCGGGGTTCCAAACCTCGGATAGCACTAAAAATGTAAATAAGTTGAGATCCGCACTATTTCAGTAATTCTGTTTTAAAAATATTGTAAAAGTGTAAATAACTCCCAAAAAGTGTCTTGAGTCCTATCTCATGTATATCTGTCATTAATTAGACTTGAGCTTCATCTACCTTCCCTGGGAGAAGCCCACAAAAATGATTACAATAATCAATTTTTTTTTTTTTTTTTAAAATAAAAATAAAAAATATAGATGGATTTTTTTTTTTTTTGTTTTTTTTTTTGTGTGGGTTACTTTTAGAAGCCAAAAAAAAAAAAAAAAATCCTTTGATCAGTTTTGCATGACAATTAATGGTACCCATATTTTTATTTGAAAGATATAACTAATTTAAAATTTCATTTAATGATATTTAAATTTTTAAGATATTTTATTTGTAAAATTTTATATTTTGCATTGGTTAGTAAAGAAAATGTTTTTTATTTATGTAACTTTTTTTTTTTTTTTTAGCAGTGGAATAAATAAATATCACATATGTATATTTTAATAATTTTATATTCTTTTAATGTTTATGCACAAAATGTTTTTTTTTTTTATTAATTATCTTTTTTTGACAAATTTATCAAATAGTTCGCAACTTGTTTTTAACATTTTATTTCTACGGTTCATTTTGGAAAGTCATGTGGGCTAACTACTAAGTCTTAAGAGCGCGAGAGAACCTTTAAGGTTGGCGTTTTTTGTTTTTTTTTCTTCATCCCATAGCATGTGTTATTTCACACTATTGGAATAAAAAAAAATGATAATTGGTCAATAGTTCTAAATAGATATTCTATAATCCACAATTTGTCCTATTTTAATTTTCAGTTTAGTGTTAATTCTTTAATTATGTTTGTTTTTAATCTCATGATCAATGTTCTCTTATATCTTTAATACATTTAATTAGGCGACTCAATGCTGTGTAGAGCTTTCACTATGACCCTGAAGAGCTTTGCCTTGGAGTGGTTACACAAGTTTCCACCCAACTCCATCTCATCGTTAAAAGACTTTGGGAAGATGTTCATCAATCACTTCATAACCTGTTAGAGGTTGATGAAGGGACCTGAGTATCTATTGGCCTTGCAGCAAGAAAATGAGGAGTCCTTGTGTCAGTACATGAACTGATTCAATGAAGAGCTGACACGCATTAAGGGGTGTGTGATAGGTGTAAATTACCTATATATTTTCAAACCGAAATTGTTAGGTTTTTAGTAAGTTTATTACGTTTTAATATATTTTAATGTGTTTTTATTCCTTTTGTACTAAATCAGGTGTATGGGGTAAAACGGTATAAAAACATATGCTAAACGATGATATCGGATCGAAAACGGTGGAAAAACAAGTTCGGAGGCAAAATTCTGAAAAGAAGTCCATCGCTGCGGCAGTGAAAATGTAGAGAGGTGCTTTTCTTGCTGAACATCCACCACCGCAGCGGTGAGATCCACCGCTGACTCCACCGCCTAGGCAATCAATGAACCGATTTACCCACCGCCGCAGCGGTCACCTCTGCACAGATTTATATATTTATTTAGATATTTGCCCTATTTATAACCCTTTATCTCATCTCCTCCAGCCATTAGAGCACCATTAAGGTTAGGATATTTTAGAGAGAGGTTTTGGGAGTGCTCAACCAATTCCGAAGGAGAAGAACACGTTGCGATAAAGGAGAAGTGATCCCGAAGCATTTTTAGCTGCAAATCTTTGCACTAGGCTAAGTTTCTTTCGTTTCTTCTTTATTTTCTTAACTTCGGTAGTTAGTTGATCATGTTTAGCTCTATTTTCATTGTATAACCGGCTATGGACATGAGCTAAATGGGTTTTTGTCTAGGGATTAATATATTTATAAAAATATTGATTATTTGAGTTTGTGTTTCGTTAATGTGTATTTTATAATAATTTCGATTGTGTTTGCCGTGTTGTAATGATATTATGCTTATTTAGATAATTAGAGAATACGGAGTTTGACATACGGGAGAGGTAACCCCGAATCCGGACTAGGGTAAACACAATACGATAATTTAACAACCCAGAAAGGCGTTAGAAAGTGTGCAATCAATGACGTTGGGGCGAGACTCACGTGACCTAGCGTCATTAAGACGTTGAGGGGGACTTTTTCGTTGACGCGAAGTCACGTATTCACTCGTCTTACACTCGGGAGAGGTGGCGAGTGAGTTTACGAACTGAGATTGTCGGATACCCGAACGCCATTAACGTAAACTAAAACGAGACCAAGCATGTTTTTGTAAACAAAGTTAATCCCTAGGTAATATTTTCTCTAAACATCTCATATTAGTATTAGTATAGTTTAATTAGTATTTTAGTATTAGTTTATATTAATTTTATATACATTTGTTTTAGCCTAGATAAAGTTAGGTCATGATAAATGCAGTAATCAATAATAATCTCAATCAATCCCTGTGGACACGATACCCTTACTCTCCCCACCTTTACTAAAACTTGACCTCATACACTTGCGAATGAAAGTAGCAACGTATTTACGCGCTACCAGTATGACTCAAATCTCATAATTAATGTGTTTACTTTAAGGTTGTGCCATGATAGATTTCAAGACGTCCTCACTAAGTACAACCCTAAGAGCATGTCCGAGTTGATAGAGAAAACTAAGTGCTACATGAAGTTGGAGGACGTCAAACTTGCGAGAGAAGAAAAGGTATCGGCCAAATATCACCATAGTCAAAAAGAGAAGGACCATAGCAGAACTAAGGGCAGCACTCAGACAAGCAGAAAGATCATCCCAGAAGTTTAGGTTCCAGACTGGATGCACGTCAGGAACCAAACCTCCCAAGCCCACGCGAAGTCATATATTCATTTACTAAACACTCAGGAGAGAGAGTGAATAAGTTTTAGATACCGAGATTGTCGAATAGGATAAAACACCATTATTGTTAACTAAACGAAATCAAGCATGTATTAAGTAAATGAAATCAATCCCTAGGTAATCAATTTAGTTAGGATTAACCCACTAATTGTAATTTAATTTTAAATAATTCTTTAACCGTCGGGATAATATAAGATTATACAAATTGCAGTATTCAATTATTTACATCGTCCCTGTGGAACGATATTCGATCTTAAAGATTCACTATATTAAAACTTGACATCCTATACTTGCGAGTAGTCAATACGCGAGTGTGTAAAAATCTCGTCGTACAAGTTTTTGGCGTCATTGCCGGGGATTGAACCAGGGTGTGATCTGCCTATCTATTTTCAAACTGAACTAAGTTAGTATTTTATTACATTTTAATGTATTTTTATTCTTTTTATATTAAATCAGGTGTTTAAGGTAAAAAAAAGTATGAAATCGGAGCGTAAACAATCAATTCGGATAAAGAAATGGTCGGAGAACGGTCGGAGAACAAGCACGGAGCCAATAATCAGATCAGCAGCCTACTGCCGCGGTGGTGAAAATGCAGAGAAGGGCTAAGTCTTGCTGGACATCCACCGCCACAACGGTGACATCTACCGCCGCGGCAGTGAAACTGCAGGATGGTCCCTGAATCCACCGCCTTCTCCATCGCTGCGATGAATATTAAACCAACATACCCACCGCCGTGGCATTCATTTCTGCACAGATTTTGGATATTTTTTGGACCCTATTTCTTCTCCTCTCCTCTCTATTTTCGAGACACATCTCCATAGACTAGAGGAGGATACTAGAGAGTATTTTGGGGGAGCTCAAGCAAATCTTAAGGAGAAGAACACAAAGCAACGAAGGAGAAGCGATCTTGGAACGTTCTTAGCGACAAATCTTCGGATTATGGCTAGTTTTTCTCGTTTCTCTCTTCATCTCTTATCTTAGGATTATTGTTTGAGCATGTTTAGCTTATTTTACATTGTATAAATGGTTATGGCCATGAGCTAAACATGGATTATCTTAGGGATTAACATATATTTATAAAAATGTAATTTGATTGAGTTTGTGTTTCGTTTATAGTTGTTCTTTATAATTTCGATTGTGTTTGCCATGTTTTCTATAATTATATGATAATTTAGATATATTGAGAATACGAGGTTTGACACTCGGGAGAGGTAACCCCGAATTCGGACTAGGGTTTAAACACAACATGATAATCTAATAACCCAGGAGGGCATTAAAAAATATGCAATTGATGACGTTGGGGCAAGACTCACATGACCTAGAGTCATTAAGACGTTGAGGAGGACTTCTTCATTGACACGAAGTCACGTATTCCCCCGTCTTACACCCAGGAGAAGTGGCAAAGGAGTTTACGAACCGAGATTGTCGGATACGTGGAACACCGTTAACGTAAACTAAAACAAAATCAAACGCATTTAAGTAAATGTAGTTAATCCCTAGGCAATCTACTTCCTTAAAACATCTCATATTAATATTAGTATTAGTATAAATTAAATTAGGTTATATTAATTTTAGTATTAATTAATTAAATTTAATTTTTATGTGCCTAGATAAAATTAGGTTATAATAATTGTTGTAGACGATAGTAATTTCAACCAATTCATGTGGATACAATACCCGACCGAAAGTTCCATTATACTAAAACTTGACCCGTACACTTGCGGTGAAAGTGGCGACGCATAATTGCTGCCACCAAGTTTTTGGTGACGTTGCCGTGGATTGTGTTTTAGATTATTGTTGATATTGTGAGTAAATAACTTGATTTTAATTTAGGCATTTTTTAGTGTTTATATTTTTTCTTTATAGTTTTGTTTTTGTTTTCCTGCAGGGTGCTTGAAAATGTTAGATCGACAGGTTCTCTTGCGTTTCTTTCATTGCAACATCTCACCAGTCTTGAGGGCATATGTTAGGCCGAGGACATTAAACCTCGTGCTTCTTGGGAGGTGACCCAAGTTCTAAAATAAGTTAGATCTATCTCCGCCAATTTTAGTCAGAGGCGAGATTCTCTCGCCTTCCAGGTACGTGTTCTAAACCCCCGTCTTCAATATCATGCAATATATTGTCATTGGGATCGCTGACGAGTCATTTTGGGCAATGCCTGTGTTAAGTTGGTGGTGATGTGTAGTATATTTTTAGTATGTGTTTATGTTATTAGTTAAGTTTTATTGTTTTTATCGTGCGCATGCTTGTTTAGGATTAGTTTGTTTAGTTTAGCTGTTATTTTGTGTTGAGTTTTGACGTCATCTAGGCCTTTACCCAATGATGAGTCTGTCTCTTGATTGTTTATTGAGGTCAAGTGTAAAGCTCATTCATGTGTGTTCTATGTGCTTAACGTATCGTTTTAGTAAAAGTTATTGTAGATCCTAAATGCATGAGCACGTAAACTCAATATTGCACTATCTAATTGAATTGAAAACGATTATCCTTCACTCAAATTCATGACAATAGGGATTCTAGAACTTAATTTGGGGGAAATTCGGGGCGAAATCCTAGGCGAGGTTGTTCAGGAGATATGATTTAGGCATTCATTTGATCGCTTGAACCTTTTGAAGCCTACCATGCAATATCATTATCCCTTGTTACCCTATCGAAGCCTAAATACTAATTCAATTCTAAACATATGAACAAATACACTGGCCAGTTGATTTTTTTTCCAAACCTTTATCGCTAAATTAAAGGCACATTTAAGTGAATCAAGTTAGCATTCATATATACTACTTGATGTGAGCGGTTGGGTTTAGAGCAAACTTCGGATTGGTTCAGTATTAGTGTATTCACTTGTCATTTTCTTAATCCTTTTTGCACACTCCTAAAATTGTGAAAATTCGAATAAGTTTGGAGGTGTGTTACTTAATCCTTTTTGCTTTTTCTTAATCCTTTTTGCACACTCCTAAAACTGTAGAAATTTGAATAAGTTTGGGGGTGTGTTATTCGGAAAAAAAAAATGTTTCTTTTGACAAGTGAGTTCGTCTGTCTAAAATGATTGTTTGGGATTGTTTACAATTTTTCTATGGGGGTTCGAGAGTGAATGTGCCAAATGATGTGCCTTGGGTAACGTTAAGTTAATGACGTTAACCCATTTTCTATTCAAAATTACCCTTAACCACTTTCCCAAAACCAATCCAAACCCTATTGATCTTTTTGAACCTCCGAGCCTACATTAGTGGAAAATAAATCCCGGGTCAGGCGTATGGATTCCCTATACCTAAAAGGTTTTAGTCATGAACTTTATTGAATGATAATGCCATCTAATCAATGGATAGTTGTATATTTGAATTTAATCACACACAATTTAATAGGATCTAAAATGGCGCTTACTATTTTTGAATGTTGAAATTCTAGAACACCACATGGTGTGATTTATGCTTGAACTTGATAGGATTGGGGGCCGATGAGGGAAAATTTGTTTGGCCGGTAGATGATAATCAAAACTTACACATTATTGTTTTTATTGTTTTTTCGTTTTTCGTTTTTAATTTCGTAATTAGTTGTCATATTTCTCGTATTGTGTGAGCGTTTTGCTTGAGGACTAGTAAAATTCTAAGTTTGGGGGTATTTGATAGGTGTAATCTACCTATCTATTTCCAAACCGAGCTAAGTTAGTTTTCTAACATTTTTATAGTATTTTATTACTTTTTAATGTGTTTTTATTCTTTTTGTATTAAATCAGGTATTTAAGGTGAAAAGGTATGAAATTAGAGCGTAAACGATTAATTCGGACCAAGAACGTTCGAAGAACGGTAGAAAAACAAGCACGGAGGCAATAATCAGATTAGTAGCCCACCGCCGCGGTGTCAAACCTCTGCCACGGTGGTGAAAATGTAGAGAAAGACCAAGTCTTGCTAGACATCCACCGCCGCAGCGGTGACATCCACCGTCGCGGCGGTGAAACTGTAAAATGGTCCCTGAATCCACCGCCTTCTCCACCACTGCGGCAAACATTAAACTGACATAACCACTGCCGCGGTGGTCACCTCTGCACAGATTTAGGATATTTTTAGGATATTTTTTGGACCCTATTTCTTCTTCTCTTCTCTCTATTTTTGGGACATACCTCCATAGACTAAAGGAGGATACTAGAGAGTGTTTTGGGAGAGGTCAAGCAAATCCTAAGAAGAAGAACACAAAGCAGCGAAGGAGAAACAATCTTGGAACATTCTTAGCAACAAATCTTCAGATTATGGTTAGTTTCTCTCGTTTCTCTCTTCATCTTTTATCTTAGGATTATTGTTTGAGCATGTTTAACTCATTTTACATTGTATAAATGGTTATGGCCATGAACTAAACATGGATTGTCTTAGGGATTAACATATATTTATAAAAATATGATTTGGTTGAGTTTGTGTTTCGTTTATGGTTGTTCTTTATAATTTCGATTGTGTTTGCCGTGTTTTCTATGATTATATGCTAATGTAGATATATTGAGAATACGGGGTTTGACACTCGAGATAGGTAACCCTGGATTCGGACTAGGATTTAAACACAACACGACAATCTAACGACCCAGGAGGGTGTTAGAAAGTATGCAATCGATGACGTTGGGGCGAGACTCACGTGACGTAGAGTCGTTAAGATGTCGAGAGAGACTTCTCCGTTGATACGAAGTCGTGTATTCTCCCGTCTTACATTCGGGAAAGGTGGCGAGAGAGTTTACAAACCGAGATTGTCGGATATACGGAACACCGTTAACGTAAACTAAAATGAAATCAAACGCATGTAAGTAAATGAAATTAATCCCTAGGCAATTTACTTCTCTAAAACATCTCATATTAATTTTAGTATTAGTATAAATTAAATTAGGTTATATTAGTATTAGTATTAATTAATTAAATTCAATTTTTAATCACCTAGATAAAATTAGGTTATGATAATCGCGGTAGTCGATAGTAATCTCAACCAATCCCTGTGGATATGATACCCGACCGAAAGGTCAATTATACTAAAACTTGACCCGTACACTTGCGGTAAAAGTGGCAACGCGTAATTGCAGCCACCACCAATCACTAGAATTCCACATGAGATTCGGTTGTCTGAGATGGTTCAATGGCCTCCCAAGTAGAACACGAGGTTCGACAGGAAAAATAAGTCAAAGTACTGTAATTTTCATAGGGACCATAGCCATGACACAGATGACTGCTGGTAGTTCAAGAAGGAAAGCAAGCGACTAATTGACATGTGTCAGTTACGTGGCTATTTGCTGGAACGCTCAAGGGACATAAAGAGATCTAAAAGCGAAATTCGTCACGAAAATCGTGACAATGAGCACAAAGAGGATCGTCACAGCAGTAATCATGAGGTCATCTACATGATAAACACTAGTGGACCTGCTACTAGGGAAATCAACAGTGAATGGAAGAGGAAAATCTGTGAGACAACACTAGAGCGCTAATATGGAAAAGCAATGTTAGTAACTGTGAAGCGAGGACCAGTTATCACTTTCTTTGATGAGGATTGCAAGGGGATAGTACGCCTACATGAGGATACCCTGGTCATCACCCTCTGGATCTCCAGTTTTGAGGTAAGACGAATCTTGGTTGATACAAGTATTTCTGCTAACATAATCTTCGTAGACATGTTGAAGTAGATGGGAGTGCCCAGTTCAGATGTTAGCTTGACTCAGACTGTTATGGTAGGTTTCAATAAAGACCTCAGCTCTCCCAGAGGAAAGATCACTCTATCAGTCATTGCAAACAAAGAGGATAATGGGTACAAAAAGGCTACAGAGTTCTTAGTGATAGACTCATAATCTCCTTACAATGTAATATTAGGACGACCATGGCTGCATGCAATGAAGGCAGTGGCGTTAACGTACTACCAATGCATCAAGTGTGCTAAGGATGGCTCAGTGGCAGTGATACATGGGGACCAAGTAGCATCAAGGCAGTGCTTCGTGATAGCTATGAAAGAGAAGAAGAAGACCTTATAGCAATTAAAGTCAGAGCAGGAAGAAGCTCCATCGAATAGCTTAGCTCATGAGATCAACAATTTCAGAGAACACCCCAGTGTTCTCCAAGCTTCTGAGAGAGTACGGGAGGTAACTTTTTTTAAAAAAAAAAAACTTAGAAGCTAATGATAGGAAAATCCCTAAGCCAAACTGAGGCAGGGGAGATCAGAAAGGTGTTAAAAGAAAATTTAGACGTCTTTGCCTAGTCTACAAAAGACATGAAGGGCATCAGCCTTGATATGGTAGTTCATCGGTTTGACATTTTTGAGTCTTACCTACCGGTTAGGCAGAAGATAAGAACATTCAATCCTGGAAAGGAAGAGGTAATTGAATCTAAGATGAAGAGGTTGCTCTCAATTGGTCACATAAGGGAAGTGATATACACAAAATGGTTGGCCAACCCAGTCATTGTCAAGAAAAAAATGGGAAGTGGAGAATGTGTGTGGACTTCACTGACCTCAACCAGGTATACCCAAAGGACTGCTACCCAATGTCAAGGATAAATCAAATGGTGGATACAACAACAGGGCATCAACGACTATCTATGATGGATGCATACTTAGGCTATAATCAAATACGCATGGATAAGCAAGATGATGATGGGACAACTTTTATCACTCAAAGAGGTACTTACTGCTACAAAGTAATGTCATTTGGCTTGAGAAATACAAGAGCAACCTATCAAAGGCTGGTAAACCGTATGTTCCAAGATCAAATTGAAACAACTATAGATGTCTACATAGACGATATACTGGTGAAAAGATTAAGATAGAGGACCACCTGGTGCATTTGAAAGAAGCTTCTATTGTACTGAGAAGTTTAATATGAAGTTAAACCCAGAAAAATGCGCTTTCAGTGTTGCGCCTTGCAAATTTCTGCGCTTCGTAGTAAACCAGTCAAGCATTATGGTAGATTTAGAGCAGATAAAAGTTGTCTGAAATATGAAGTCCCCTACAACCATAAGAGAAGTCCAAGTGCTGACTAGAAGGTTGGTTGCCTTAAACATATTTATTTTCAAATTTACTGATAGGTGTGACCCTTTTTTCAAAATCTTAAAGGAGAACAAACACTTTCAGTAGGATGGGAACTGTGAACGAGCACTACAATCCATCAATGACTACTTGGTCTCAATTAAAGCTCTAGCTTAAGTAAACCCAAGGGATGAGCTCTATCTATATTTGGCGGCGACCTTAGTTGTAGAAAGTGAAACAATAGTAAAAGATCATCCAGAAGGATAAAGGCCAGTTTATTACGTCAACAAGTCGTTAGTCCCAATAGAGACTCACTATACTAAATTGGAAAAACTTGCCCTAGCTCTAGTGACTTCAGCAAGAAAGCTCAAACCATATTTTCAAGCACATACGATCACAATGCTAGCCTATTATCCCCTCGGAGCTGTAATACGCAAACCAGAGGCTTTTAGACGTCTCATGAAGTGCGCATAGAGCTTGGCGAGTTCTTCATCAACTACAAGCCTAAAACTGCTATCAAAGGGTAAGCCTTGGTACACTTTATTGCTAAGCTGACTCCTCCAAGAGAAACAGTAACAGAAGATGAGGAGTTCCTTAATCAGCCAGCTAAACCATGGAAACTGTGGGTTGATGGATCCTCACACATAAACGGGTGTGGTGTTGGCATAGTCCTAGAAAAACTTGAAGGGGATCAGCTCGAAAGAGTAGTGCAACTCGATTTTTTAACTTTTAACAACGAAGCAGAATATTAAGTAGTAATCATTGGGCTAACTCTCGCCAAAGAGTTAGGAGCCCAAGACTTGGAAGTGAGATCAGATTCGCAACTAGTGGTCAACTAGATAAACGGGGTGCACATAGTGAATGAAGAAAGGTTACGCCTCCATGTGGAAAAAGTAAAAGAGCTAATCTCCTCACTCTAGAGTTGCAAATTCGAAGTTGTTCCAAAAATTGAAAATGAGAAGACAGATGCACTGTCAGTACTCTCTTCTTCATTTGGATCTTATCAGCAGTTTAAACTGGTAGAGTTCTTTGTGAAGCCATCCATAGCAACACCATCCAACCTTTGTGCATGCATAGGCATGCTGGATCAGGAAGAAGACTAGAGAACACCTTTACTTCAGTATCTAGAGGAAATGATCTTGCCAGACGACAAGAATTCAACCAAAAAAATCATGTACAAAGTATCAAGGAATGTGTTGAGCAATGATAAACTGTATAGGAGATCTTTTTCCCAACCCCTATTATTTTGTTTTGGACCAAAGAAGACCACCTATGTCCTATAAGAGATCCATGAAGGGGTTTGCAAAAATCATCCAGGAGGAAGAATATTGGTGCACAAGGCACTAAGAATTGGATACTATTGGCCAACGATGAGCAAGAATATGTCAAGAAATACGACAAGTGTCAACGGTTCTCTAATGATATCAAAGTTCCAGCTCAACAATAGACATTGATAACCTACCCATGGTGATTTGCTCAATGGGGGATAGATGTACTAGAGCCATTCACCCCAGCGACATGGAACAAAAAATATTTACTGGTGGCAATTAACTATTTCACCAAGTGGGTTGAAGCTAAAGCCTTCGTGGCAGTAGGAGAAAATGAAGTGAAGAATTTCCCTTGGAAAAATGTGATATGTCATTTTGGCATTCCAACGATACTCATATCTGATAACAGAACACCATTCACCAGCAACAAAGTTGCATGGATGTATGATGAACTGGAGATTCAGTACCATACATCTATCCCAGCTCTGCAAGCCAATGGACAAGCTGCGGTGACGAACTGTTTTATCAAGGAAACACTCAAGAAATGACTAGATGACGCCAAAGGCAAATGGGTGGAGGAACTACCAGGAGTATTATAGGCTTATCGGACAACATCAACATCTACTACAGGGAAAACTCTTTTCTACATGACTTATAAAACAGAAATTGTTGTTCCGGTGGAAATTAGGTTGCCGTCAAGACGTGATGGCACAATCAACCTTATGGAGAATGAAGAATCCATACGATAAGAGATGGACCAACTGGAAGAGGGACGTGACAAGGCAGCAATGAGGATAGAAGCCTGTAAGTTAAGAATGACAAGGATGTTCAACCATGCAGTACGTCTAAGACACCTTGCAGTAGGGGATCTGGTACTCAGAAGAGTAATGTCACATTGCCCAGAGGCTCATTTGGGAAAACTAGCCTCTAACTGGGAATAACCCTATCGCGTCACCAGAGTGAACAGGGCAGTGACCTACTGGTTAGAAGATCTGAATGGCATGGCAATCCCAAGACCTTGAAACATCTCTTACTTATGAAAGTACTTCGTATGAGATCTCTTATCTTCCTACATTTTATGTTTCTTGATTGATGTTTGAAAAAAAAAATTCTTTTATGCGAGACATTCTTTGAATAAAACAAATAAACAAAATTTTCTTCATCAACTTTTGCAAACACTTATTCTTGTCACACTCTAATCTAAATAAAGTAAAAGAAATATTTAGTGAATTGAAACTAAGTGTATAAAAAGCATTATGTGCTAGAACCAAGTATAAAGTAACTGAGCTGATCAGCTCAAACATGAGTAGAGTAGATCAGCTCTCTCATTCATAACTAAGCATAACAAATCAGCTTACTCATAAAACACTTAGTGTATAAAAACTAAGTGTAAAACAAACTAACTGAGCAGATCAGCTCAGAAATAAGCAGAACAAATCAGCTCACTCATTTAGAAAAGAGCAGAGTAGATCAGTTTACTCATAAAATATTTAGTGAAAAACTAATGTCAGACATAAGTGAGGAAAACATGTCATCTCACTCACATATAACTGAGAAAATCAGCTCAAACATGAGTAGAATAGATCAGCTCACTCATTTACAACTGAGCAAAATAGATCAGTTTACTCATAAAATACTTAGTAAGTATGAAACAAAAGTGAGGAGGACAGGTTAGCTCACTCATATATAACTGAGTATATTAGCTTAGAAATGAGCAGAACAAAGCTCACCCATTCAAGAATGAGCAGAGCAGATCAGTTCACTCATAAACCAATTAGTGAAAAACTAAGTGTGAGACATAAGGGAGGAGTAAAAGAACCTCACTCACTAAAACAACTGAGCAGATAAACTCAGTCACGAGCAAAGCAGATCAACTCACTTACTATATACGATAAACTGGGAAGATCAGCCCAGATAAGGATGGAACAACTCATTGCATGGAAGAGAAGATCAGTTCACCATTTGTAACTTCTAGTTTTCAAAACTAAAGGAAGACAATGTGGACTTGTTAGTCACCAAATAAAGTCCTACAAAGACTTCATTAGATATGGACTTCTCGTCTTCAACACATTAATTATTTAGTCAATATTTAAGTCCAGAACACTTGTTCAAGTTAACACTAACTCCATGATAAGGAGTGATAAGTTCAAGACTGGACAACATCTTGAGAAGGATGTCATAGAACAAGATGAAAAAGAAATTTTTATTGGAAGGATTTCTGTAATGGTGAAATCTGATTTTACTTCCTTTTGTGACTTTGCTTACTATAATTATGTTCGTGTTCAAATGTCTTATTTACTTCCAAAAGTCTAAATTAGTTCATAACTATTTTAGTATACTAACCAAGTTATGAAAAAGGGTAGGCAAGAGGGGAACAAATGAACAACAAAATGGCAGCACAAATAAACACATAGATATGAAAATCCATCTTATATATTAACAAAAAGAAAAGGGGGTACATCGTTACAAAACAAATGATGAAACAGAAGACTGTTCGTCATACAACAAAGAAGAAAAAATAACCAAAAATTGTTCACTTCAAAATTTAAAAAAAAAAAAAAAAAGTCTGAAACTTCTTCTGCAAAACCAGGGCTGATTGGGTGGCATCATTCTGATCCAAGAGAAGGAGGAGAACCTAAACCTTTATAGTCCGAATGAGAATGGTAGAAATCATGCTCTTCATACTCGTTGATCTTACAGATTAATTCTTGGATCTTGTCCTTCTTCTCCTCATTCTTCTCCCAGAGCTTATCGTGTTTCTCCTTCATGGAATCGGCGTATTGTTTGTAAAAGTACAAATTAGCAAACATCTCATGCATCTCCCTCTCTGATTTCTTTAACTATTCTCTAAGTTCATGGAGTTGCAAGATGTCATGAAAATGAGCTGCCTCCATAGCACAGAAGACGACCCAGGCATCCTCCAAGGCTCTGAGAAGAGGGTGCTCATCGGTAAGGGTTTTTACCGTTGTCATCAAGGCACAAAAGTTTTCACCCAGCTCATTCTCTCGTTGCCTCTCAACTTGAGTCACCTCAAATGAGAATGATGATGGCCATGACATAGTTACAAAGGGAAGAAAAGGAGAAGAGAAAGAAGAAACTCTGTAAAAGTATAAAATAGAGAAAAATAGAGCTTTTGGACTGACGTAAAACATCAACGCTTGGTTTGGCTTTAAAAAGCCAAACCAATGAAAAGAGAAGTGTAAATGAAATGTCAAAAGGTATGCATTAATATGTAAGTGACATGTGCTGACGGAGTACTTACTGTAATTATGACAGTGTATTTCAAAGAATTAATCAACGGCTACTGTTTTAAACAGGTCATGATTACAAAAAATGTCATTATTATAAAAAATTAATTACAGAAGTTAAAGACCTAAAAATACAAATTGTCAAATCAAAGGACAATACTCTGTTCAGTGATATTTGGTTGGCCTGAGATCAGTAGACCAGCAGGATCAGAAGTAGCATCGCCAGGCAGAGCTTGAGTTTGAGCTTGATCTGAGCTTAGGGCGAGTTGACCTGAAAGGCTTGGCGCTGAGCTATTTGCAGGTACCTCAGCAACTGATGAAAGAGATTTTGATGTGTTAGCCCAGTGAGCTACCCAAGGGGGGGTGAATTAGGTAGATATAAAATTTAATCCAAATAATAATACTTCAAAAATTAAATAATTAATTTAATCAATTTATCCTAAATCGATTATTATCTCTTTATAGAAGCGGATAAGTGTTATAAGATCTAGGTGCATACCAAACAACACAAAATAAAGTAAAAGAAATAAACAATGAAGTGCACACCGATATATCCTGGTTCACCAAGCTAATCTTAACTAATCCAGTCCTTCGAGCCCCATGGAGACTCGCACCCACTAAACCACTAAGATTTCTTTAAATAGGTAGGAACTAAACCCTTACAAAAATGATTCTTTTCGCAGGCTCAGAATCAACCTTCACAAATTCCTTTTCCCAAGCTCAGGAATAATCTTTTTCTTTTTCTCAGACTCAAAAATAATCTTATCTTTTCACAAGCTAAAGATTAACTTAATTCTATTACAGGGAGAATTACGACCTAATTCTTTTTATATCTTAGAGTTAAGAATTAAACCTCACAAAAATACTTCAACTATCCTTTTTCCGGGTAAGGATAGAACCTTTGCAAATTATTCACAATTGATTCTAATTAGGAAAAATCACACCTAAGCTCTTTTCAACAAAAAAAGAGTAACCTAACATTTTTGTACTTAGGTAAAGATCAGACTTCAATCTTTTTACCGGAAGAGATTGAAACTCAAAGCTACCCCTGATTAGACACTCCCAATAATATCTAATTCGACACACAACTCACCAATTACAATAAATTGATAAGTTCTTCCCACTCGGAATTTCTACCACCTCAAATCAATTTAAACTCAATTAATGTCTCGATAATTACTAGTGATAGAATTAAGTGAGGAATACAAAATTTGAATATAAAATTAATGCGGGTAGTACAAAATTAAGCACGTAATCAGATTATCACACAAATCGTTTTAAAATATTTATTATACTTTTAAAGTTCAAAAACTATTTCACAAAATCAATTATCCAAGAAATTGATGATGATGATGATGATGATGATGATGATGATGATGATGATGATGATGATGATGATGATGATAATAATAATAATAATAATAATAATAATAATAATAATAATAAACTCAATTAAGAATAAGTTTGGAATACTTTCACTAAGAAAACATAAAAATCTAATTATTATAGATATAGGTAGTACACAGATAAATATGAAATCAATTTTTCACCAAAAATCGCTTTAAAATATTTTTATGCGATTTAAAGTTCAGAAAACGATTTTATCAAGATTTTATCAACCAAGCAAATATAGAAAAATAGATACGCAATAAAGATTAATATCTTGAAAAGATCTCACCAAAATAATACCAAAAAATTATAGATTGAAATGCTAAACAGTTCAAATCGGTGACGCTTACACAATCAGCGTTTTAACTCAAGAAGTCCTCAACAATTGATCTCACAATTTGATCTCTCAAAATAATATCAGAATGATGACACTTATAAAAGCTTATGAAATGAATAGTTCTTGATATTATATTATAGGAAAAAGTACAATTTAGACCCTCTAACTATGGACACATTTCTATGTGGTCCTTCTAAGTTTTATCGTTTCATTTTAAACCCTCTATGTACTAACTTGTCTTTAAATGGTCCTTCTGTCAGAATTTCCGTCCAAAGTGGATAGAACTGTCTTCACGTAAGATGCACAACTCTTTTCTCAGGGGTATAATTGTCAATTCATGTTATACAAGGTTAATGCCTTATTTTAAGAAAAAATAAGGAGAAGAGAAGGAAATGCTTCCCTGCTTCCCACCTAAAAATGTTGCGACAGCCATTAAAGGCTGAGTGCAGAACTGTTACTCTATTTTCAGAGACGAAAGTAAGGCTGATCGAATCGAAGGCAACTGTGAAGAGAGGAAGACTAAGGAGAAGAAGATCGAAGGCTAAAGCGAGAACGACACTCGAAATAGTGAAGATCGCAAGGCTGACCCAGTTTGAAGAGCTAGGGCAAAAAATTTGGTTCGTATTCAGCAATCCAAATCACAGAATGGCAAGGAGGAACACAGTGTTATGTCATTGTAGACGAATGGCTAAGGTTAGAACTTCATGGACGGTTGAAAATCCCTCAAGAAGGTTCTATGGTTGTGAGAGGGGTATTGGTGGGTGTGGTTTTTTTTTGTTATGGTTTGATCCGTTACCTTGTGATAGATGCAAACAAGTAATTCCGGGGTTGTTGAGGAAGATGAATAAGTAGCGAAGAAGGGAAAGAAATATTATGGCTTTGTTTGATTTTGTCTTGGGTTTTGCTGGGTTTTCTTTTTTCAAAAGTGAATTAAGTGATTTTGTCTTGTTTCATTTGTAGTTTTAGTTTTGTTTTTCTTTTGTTTGAATTCTATTTTAGTTTTAGTTTTGTTTCATTTCAGGAATTTTTTATATCCGGATGAAGATGTGATATTTTTTTGAGTTTAGAAACAGAGTATGGTATGGTATGATGAAAGTAGAGTTGGGAAACTGTTTCTGTTTTTGAGGCACAACAGCCTGAAGGGAAACTATTTTTGTTTTTGAGGCACAATAGCCTGAAGTAAGAGCTTACAACAACCAAAAAAAAAAAAACATGAAGCAGTAACAGTTGTATTAATTCTCTCAAAATGAAAGATTACAAAAACTGCAATAGTAGTAGCAGTGGTCTTAAATCTTTCAAAATGAATTCTCAAAATGAAAGATCACAAAAAAAGTGGCATTAGATGACACAAATTAAGCTGCAAATTTGAAAACTGGAAACCAACAATCTGCAACATTTCACATTTGAAGACTGGAAACCAAAAATTAAGCTGCAAATTTGAACACTGCATTTGCAACATTTCAATCCAAATATTCAATATCATTCCATACCAATAATAACATTCACAATCTGAAACATTTCACATTTGAAGACTGGAAACCAAAAATTAAACTGTAAATTTGAACACTGCATTTGCAATATTTCAATCAAAATATTACATATCATTCCATACCAATAATAACATTCCATACCAGTAATATTCATACCAATATCAACAAAAAAAAAAAAAAAGGAGAAATAAGCATTCAAAAAATACACAATTTGTTGCCAAAAGTCATTCATAATTTTTTCCTAAAAGAAAACAAGTCTAATAATCACAATTGGTCAGTGGCCTTCATTTCCAGCTTGAGTGGCCTCATTTGCAGGTTTTGCACGTCTTTTTCCTCGAGTAGTACTTTTAGCAGTAGATGGCATTTCATTTGCAGCTTGAGTGGCCTCATTTGCAGGTTTTGCACGTCTTCTTCCTGGAGTGGTACTTTGAGCAGTAGACGACCTTTCATTTGCAGCTTGCCTGGTAGATCCCTATTAGAGTATGATCCAATTAGTCGTTAAAGCAATTACAAAATAAAAAATCTTAACAGTGAAATATATACAAAATCCAAAAACTTACAATGGTCTTCTTCCTCCGTCTCTTCTTTATATTTCCACCTTGACCCTTATATGTCCTGCTATTGTGACCTATATTACCATATTTCTGCACTTCAAAGTTACTCGAGCCCTCCTCAAACGAGTACACTTTCTTGAAACCTCATCTAGTCCCCTTTTCCTAGATTTTTTGGGCCTCCCAGGTTGTGTACGGTGCAGAGGTGGTAACAATTCAATGTTCACAGATTTGGGTCACAAGTTGGATGAATTCATTGGTGGTATGACGGGCTCATAGGTGGCCAAGTAATTTTCCTTTCTAAACCAGTGGGCAACATACTTGTCTGGGCTCTCTTTTTTACTCCAAATTGCTGAAATTGCATGCTCACATGGGATTCTAGACAAATCCCACTTCCGACAAGCACATGTCCTGTGGCCCAAATCAACCACAAATTGGTCCTCATCTTGACACAACACTTGAAACATCAGCCCTCCAGACCACAATGCCCTACACTTCCCAGCTTCTCCTTTATTCTTTTCTAAGACTTCATGAATTTTTGGTCCTATGGTTATCTCCATATTTCTTATATTCTCCCTCTTTATTTGCATTCCTTTCATCAATAAACACCTAATTGTCTCTAGCAAAGTGATAATTAGCTTATCCCTAGCACCAAGGATGAAGCCATTAAAACACTCAGCTAGATTGTTCGACAATTTATCACATTGGGTGTTTAGATTGAAGTAAGACCTAGCCCATTTCCTAGGGGGATGTCTGTTGATCCATTGAAACGCATTCTCATCTAGACATCTTAACATATCCATGGCATTCCCAAAGTAATGTAAATGATATGCAGACCCACAAGACCATAAAGCGTTTTTCATTATTTTACCTCTAAATTGCTTTTTGTAGTTGTCATAGATGTGTCTCAAACAATTTCTGTGTTTAGCTCCAGGAAGTATAGTCTCCATCACTGTCTCCAACCCCTGTTAAATTACAAATAAACCAAAAAAAAAAAACAGTTACAGAATGTTACAGCAGATCAGTTACAAATGAACAAAAAAAACTAAATGAGCAAAAAATAAAATAAAAGTACCTTTTGTTCATCTGAAATGAAGGTCCAATTCTGCTGATTTGTGACCCCAATATCATTGACCACCAACTCTATGAACCACTTCCAACTGTCTGCACACTCAACCTCAACCACAACATATGCAAGCGAATACATACCATTGTTTCCATCCACTCCAACTGCACATAATATCTATCCAGGAAATGGCCCTTTAATGAAGTATCCGTCTAGGCACAATACTTGCCTGCAACCATTACTAAAACCCTGCTTTAGAGCTCCGAGATAAACATAAATCCGTTGAAATCTAGGCGACCCAGCCTTCTTATCAAACACAGATTTCACTACAACACTTGAGTCAGGGTTTGATCTTCTCAATTCTTCGGCATAATCTCAAACCTTCTTGTACTGTTCTCCATAACTCCCCTTAATCATCCCTAATGCCTTTCTCTTTGCTCTAAATACCAGTGCCCTCGATACACCAATGCACAGTTCAGTCTCGACAGCATCCTTAAATGCCTTTAAACTCCATTCGGGATTACATCTAAATCTTTCCAAGTAATGCTTAGCGAACCAAGTAGAGCTATAATTTCTATTCCAATACACCTTGCCACAACTGTGATCTCCATTCAACTTCTTAATTTGCATGTCACCATTTTCGTTTAAAGAAGCTTGAATGAACCACATGCACCTCGATTCTTTACATACCGCCCTCACCCTTTTTTTCTCATTCTTTTTCAAAAACACATTTTTACCTTGTTTTATTGCAAATCCCCTCAACGCCCTGACAAGTTCTGCCCCTCAAGAAAATAACATCCCTAATTCAAAAGGATTATCTAGGAATTCCATTCCTTTCCTATACTCTGGCCAAACATTATGAGTATCCTCATCCCCTGACTCAGCCCTAATATCCCCATCCTCATCAGCATATTCTGACTCTACTTCAATATTATCCATATTAACGGTAGGCTGATGGGTATAACTATTTTTCCCCATTTCTTTACGTCCCATCCATTCACTCTCGGAATCTACATTACCTTCAAACAATAAATCATCGTCTGTTTCATCTTGTTCTCTCCCACTGAATTCACTATCCTCATCTAACTCTTCTTCATCCCCTGTCTCATCCCTTGATTCAGCCCTTGCCTCCAACCCAACCCCTGATTCAGTCCCTTCCTCAACCCCTGAGTTAGTCCCTTCCTCAACCCTTGATTTAGCCCCATCATTGTCAAAATTGTCTTGACTCTGTGTCAAAAGCAGAGGAGGAAGCACAGGTTCAGCCAAATCATTTGAACCTGCTTGACTCTGAAACTGGGGCTCACTACTCTTATCCTCAAAATAAAATTCTATTACTCTACTCGGTGGTAAAATCCTAACCATGTCAAGAACATCATTGTCAGTGATAAGAATCTTCAGACCTTTGTTTAGAGGAATGGTGAGAATCTTATAAAACAGTAAAGCCTCAGATTTAGAAGTATTGTACCATAAGGCCTCTGCTATCTCCTTAACATCTAACAATGATATTCTATCCTCATCCCAGTTATCAAAGTAGCAAATTGCCCCTCCAACATATTTTGAGTTTACAAATCTACCACCGTAGTGAACTTTGGCAAATAAATAAGATGAGTTTGGGGCTGTCATTAACAAAACAGAAACGAAAAATAAAAAAAAAAATAACTAACTAAAGCAGTAAAGCTTAAAAGACCCAACAAAGACAAAAAAATAAAATAAAATGGGAATACATAAAAAGTGCACAAAAAATAAATTAAAAACCCTAAAATTTATGCAACCAGACAAGGGACCACCATTCAAGCAAAGACAAAAAGTGAAGACAAGAATGTTGAAATGCATGGAGACAAGATACCAGTGCCTTTATCACACTAAAAAAATACCAAAATGCAAAATACAAAAATAACGCATGCATTTCAAAAACGTATCAACTACAAATCGAACACAGAGGGAAGATGAAAAAGATTAAAACATAAAACACTTACGGTAACTTGGCCCTTCGTCGTCGTCGTATCTTATACCTTGCATATTGCCGATCGTTAGAGAGAGAGCTAAAATGGCGTGATTTACAACTTCTCCTTCAAATGTTTAAACAAACCCTAGGTTTTGAGAAGACGATGGTGAAGAAAGAGAATTAAAGAAATTTGGCTCACGATGGAGTGTCTGAGTAGGAATGGGATGGCTGTCTCTTCGTATGAAATGAAAAGGCTATGGACGCTTGCTTTTTCTTTTTTTTCTTTTTTTTTTGTTTTTGGTAACATGAACTGACAATTATACCCCTAAGACAAGGGTTGTCCATCTCACGTGAAGACGGTTCCGTCCACTTTAGACGAAAATTCTGACGGAAGGACCATTTAAAGATAAGTTAGTACATAGAGGGTTTAAAATGAAACGATAAAACTTAGAAGGACCACATAGAGATGTGTCCATAGTTAGAGGGTCTAAATTGTACTTTTTCCTATATTATATTATGTGAAATCCGCAGGCTTATATATAAGGAATTGAAACAAGCCCTCCAACGGCTAGTTTTCAAATGATAAGTATCTCAAAAGTACCTATAGACCTCATATATCAATATATTTTATTTTAGGTATATTTGAATTTATTATAGCTTTCAAAATATTCAATTTAGTCTCTCAAACTTTTACTCAATTTTAATTAGATAAGATAGAAATAATAACATGAAGCAAATTGAGAGACATCCAAAATACTTGAACCATATCTATAGGGATATTAATATTGTAATACCTTGGAAATTTATATTTTGAAAAATATTATTTCATATAAATTTAATATTTATGGAATTGTTGGTAAATTTGTGGTATAAATAAATAGTTGATAATTTTCGAAGAAATAACTGTAATTATTGGATTTAATATGAATTACTTTATAATTAGGGGATATTAAATGTAATTTTTAAATACTTAATGTCTAAGCAATTCATTTGTAACCATGTAAAAAAAAAGAAAAAAAAAATTAAAGACCACGAATTCTCGTATATTAGGAATAAAATAACCATGATAAGTTATCCAAAAACAAACCATTATATGATTTACATACTACCTAGTACACGTGTAATGTTCCTATAATATATATAATATATCCACCCTACAAGACTTACCTGACAAGTGACAACGTATATATATATATATATATATATATATATATATATATATATATATATATATATATATATAATATCCATCATATAGGACTTACCTGAGAGGTAATAATATATATTCACATCTCGCAGGACATGTCCTCATGACGAGAAGACAATTATGTCAAAGCAGGATAATAAAAATCAATTTTTACCTTTAAAATTTCACTTGATCCATTAATTATCGTAAAACGATCCATTTTCATCAACACTTTTTTTTCCTTAATTTAATACGAAAATATAATTTGATAATTTATATAGAAGACAGTAAACACCTTTAAATTAATATTTTCAATTCAGCGACAATTCCTGTAATCCACGGCTAACACAACACTCACCCAGACTTATTTAACTTACTATTGATAAGTTACATTTATCAAACACCACTTAAAATGTTAATATGTTCAAATTGGAACTGTAGCGACCCAAGTGAGATTTTGGTCAGACTTCAAGAATACAAAGTGTCAGAACCAAACAAAAATGTCAGGTACACTATTCTTATAGGTATCACTTTCCCAAACAATATTAAAAATTTGCTTACAAATCTTCCGTGTAAAATTGCTTTACGGATTGTTAACTTTCACTAATTATAATTTTCTTACAAGTCACTCAAATAGCAATTTTAGAATCAATTTGGTTTCGGTTCCCAAACAGCGAATACAGCAAGTGAGTGGATAAAATACCAATTAGAAAATATCCCCAAATTTAGAGATGAAAAGTGTAATTTGATCTTCATTTCATGCAACTTTTATAAGAGAAAATTTGGTTTTTGTTTGATATCCATATGAATGGTTATAATGTAGGTTGCAAATATATTGGCTTAAATGCTAGATGAAAATTGATAAATGTTAGTTATGGGATATGACAGTGGACTTGAAAAGTCTTGCCAAGTGGGAGAATTATTGAAGTCGTAGACCTGTTGGAATTGAGATAGACCCAATTCAGTGAGACTATCGTGATATTTTAAAGATATATAATCATTTATTATTATTTGTATCAGAATAGCGCAGCGGAAGCATTTAGAAATATAATATTCTTTGATAATTGGTTACCTATGTTAGGGATATGACAGTGGACTTGAAAAGTCGTGTGTAACCGACATGACCGTACGATGCGATTTTGAATTATTATCGTTTTGAACGAAATTTCGAGGATGAAATTTATTTGAGGGGTAGATTGTAATACCTCAGAAATTTATATTTTGAAAAATATTATTTCATATAAGTTTAACATTTTGGGAATTTTTGTAAATTTGTGGTATAAATAAATAGTTGATAATTTTCGGAGAAATAAGTGTAATTATTGGGTTTAATATAAATTACTTTATAATTAGGGGATTTTAAATGTAAGTTTCCAATACTTAATAGTTAAGCAATTCATCCATGTAAAAAAAAAAAAAAATTTAAGGGCCATGAATTCTCATATATTAGGAATAAAATAACCATGATAAGTTATCCAAAAATAAACCAATATACGGTTTGCATACTACCTAGTACACGTGTAATGTTCCTATAATATATATAATATTATGCATGCATAGGGAGAGGAAGGGCCTTCATAGAATGAAAATAGTATTATACATAGATTATATAGTTAGAGGAAGGGCCATGAGATTAGGGGGAGGGGGGGAAAGGAGGGAGCAGAAAAGGCAGATGAGGTAGAAGGAAAAAAAATTAGATTCGGCTGCAGATTATTATTAATTATGAATTTTGGGTAGAATTTCTAACTCTTTTAATATATATATTTAATTTTTCAATTGTATAATTCATGCTATTATTATTGTTGAATTTTAATTGTTAAATTTCATGAAATAATTATGATTAGGTGAAAATTATGTGGAAATTATGCCAAGGTGTTTTAATTGTTGTATAAATTAAATGCACGTATTAGAGGAGTTAGAGTTCTACTGAGCGTTGGCCACAACCCTACAGTTTTGATTGCAGAGCTGGTGAGAACGAGAACGGCGCCAAGAATTTCGTTTGAATTATTATTTAAAATTGTAATAGTTGTATTTATTAATCACCATTGTAGAATCGATTTGATAAATTGATAAACTATAAATTTGATAATTATAATTGTTGCCGTAATTGTATATTGAATTATAAATTTAAACTTTAGTATTTAGTTGACCGGCACCAGGAATTTATTTGAATGTATTTGAAAATAATGCGGCGACAAGAATTTCAGCTGAGTTTCTATTTGATTTGTAATAGTTGAATTTATTATTTACCAGTGTAAAAATTGAATCGATCAATTTGACATTTGTGATTATCGCCATCGTATGTAAAATTTCTTGGATCTACCAGTAATAAATTATTGGTTATTCGGTTATAATTAAATTGTAATTATTATATTTATTATTTACTATTGTAAAATCGACAATTAAAACTATCGAATTTTATAAAAATAAAATATTGGTCGTACGGTGATAGCGTTAATTCTCCAATGGAAGAAACCGCATAGCGGCCCTGGAAAATCGGGTCGTTACAAATATATTAACTAAATAACTCAAAATCTATCAGATCCCTAAGATATCTCGCATATCTCAACCATAAGCAGCTAGTAACAGCTACTTTTTTGGAACAAAACCATGAAATCCTCAATTCCTGAAACTAGCCATCGGTTGACCGACCAACACCTATCGGTCGACTGCCCAATTTAGGACGTAGCCCAAGCCAAAATATCTTCTCCATAAGTCGACCGCTCATTAAGTATCTGTCAACCGAACGATTCAAAGAGTTTTACAAGTCGACTTACCTGTCAATCTAACAATTCAGAAAGTTCATCTTTTAACTATAAGTCGACTTACCTGTCGACCAAGAGATTCAGAAAGTTTGTCTCACTTTCATAAGTCGACTTACCTGTCGATCGAACAATTCAGGGACTTAATCTTCTTCTCAGCTCCATTCCATTGGTTGACCGATCATGTTGATTGGTTGACCGACTCTACTGGAACACCTCTCCTTAATTAATTTTCTACTAAATTCCTTCGACGTTTTTACCCATTTAACTGATTTATTTTCTCGGTTAACTCCACTAAATCCTTAAATTTAATTTTTATCTTTCTTAAATCAATATTTCTTCTTTAATTACACATAGGAGCAAATATGTTAGCTAATTAGGATCCTATTAAAAACATACATAATCATAAAATCATTTTTATGTTGTGTGTGATCCTAATCGTGATACATTAAGAGTAAAAATAAATTAGAGTTGTTTTCACCTAAATTCTTCAGAATTTTCAATCTCTTAGTATCTATTTCTAGATTCTTCATAATTTCTTCATGATGTTATCGTCTCTGCATCCTTTATAATTACTTCATGATACTATCTGGAACTCTTTAAACTGAAACACTCAATAAACACATTAGTTCCACAAAAAATATCAACATTTAATTGTTCATCAAAATCTTAGGATCAACATGATGGAAGCTCTTCACTTTCAGAATTTTCTTCCTTATCATCAGCAGCATCTTCTCCTTCTGTTGCATCCTTTAGCTCAGTCTCTAGAAAGGAAAGATCAATCTCCAGGCATTCTTCTAACACCCATTTTTGGCAGTAGCAGATGCCCACCAACTGGATGTTCTTTGATCTCTTTTTAAACTTAGCCCAGGAATCCTTGACCTTCTACTAAGTCTCTTTTCCTTTCATCACTAGCTCTACCGTTAGCCTCTCCACTGTTTGTGCTTGATCAACAAACCTTAGTTTCTCTTGGTCCAGCTCAACTGAGAGTTGATTCCTCTTACTCTAAAGGAGTTGGAGGGCATCCTCCTTTGCCTGGAGGGCAGCATCTTTAATCTGAAGATCAACTCTCAGGTGATCCGCCTCTGAGTCTGTTGAGCTGATCTCTCCATTCAAAGTGAGAATATATTCCCTCAAAGTAGAGCTTTCTACCCTCAGAGCAATGTTTTTCACTTGAAGCCTGTTGTTCTCTAAGCAGTATAGCTCATTAGTCCTCTGTAGTACTTCACGTTGTTCGTTGGCAGATCGCAGCCCTATCTCAAACCTCTCTTAAGATGACCTCGCCAACGCTAAGTCTGTCACAAGAGAGACTTTCTTCTCTTGGATGGTGCGTAGGTTTTCTTCCAGCCGACTGGACTCAGTCAACTGATGCATGAACCGAGTATCTAACTCACTTACGTCATCAGAACTTCTAGCCATTGCAGAAGACACATGGATGCCCTACAATACAAGAGCAATTAATTAGAAACCAGTATAATAACTCAGGAAGTCTAACAATTATTAAGTATAAGGATTATTACCTGAAGGAGTACACAAACAAGAATCCTGAAGAGTTCAGCCTTGCTACGGTCTCCAATATTTTCTCGATCCTTGCTCCAAGACTTTTCATATAAGACCCTAATTGCATAGTTAAAGTTCTCCTGGTGACTAGGGACTGAAGACCCAACTTCTTTTATCATTGGCACATCTACTGATGAGACTTGTTATGGCTGCTTGAAGCCATTTGACTAGAAGCAATTGTTGTAGGAGAAGGTTGACAACTTGTAGGGGCGGACTCACAAGTGGTGAGTTCCAGCTCTCTAATCTATGTGGGAACAAGAACCTGGGCTATTGGAACTGTCATAGAAATGACTTTACGCTTGCGTATGCTCAAGGGCTGAGAATCATTATTAGATTCAGAAAAGATGGGATCAAGATGACGAGCTGACGGTTATGCAGTAGGCTAAACTATTGGATTGGCCATTGGTTGAGCAGTTAGATGAATAACAGGTTGAACTGAAGACCTGGCAGGGATATAGGCAGTAGGCTGAGCTGATGACTACCTAGCTAACCTAAAGGACTTCTTTGCAAGTCTCTTATTCTTCTTCCCAATTGTCAACTCTTCCAATTGGTTAAACTAGGATGCGTCCATTGCTGGCTGATTGAAGGGGTAGTAAGCAAAAACTTTATAGGACTATTTTTTAAGAATGAGAAACTTTTTTAGCTCTTCCACAACCTTGGTTGTAAGGCTAAGGCTTTTGCAAGCTTCTCCACCTGCGTCAAACAACCCAAGAAGGCATCAAAACCATTGTTACAAAATCCCTAAAGTAGAATTAGAAAGAAAGCAAAAAAGTAAAGGGGATTACTTAGGGAATTGAAATGCCTCAGCATAATTGAAGGTTGCCCTATATCTTCAGGAGAAAATTCTCAATCACCCTTGAAGAAGAAATACCATTTGCCAATCTCAATAAGGAATGAGAATTTCTTAGGAAATGAATAATAAAATATCCCAAGTTCATAAAGAAATTTGAGGAAACCTATACTCCTAATTATATCTACAGTAAGAATAACATTATTTACACGAGAAAGAAAAATGGCTCCCATGACTTGATGAAAGCCATTGGGGGTTAACTGAGTAGTATTAATTTCTAGTTGATGGAAGTCATTACGAAGGAATGGAGTAAAAAGAAGTGAGAATCCATTTTCAAACATCCACACAAATAGGCATATTTTACCCTTTTTTACATCGTAAGGGCGTTCATCATCAGATAGAACCCTAATCAATACAGATGAAGGAATGTTGTATTGTTCCTGAAGTGGCATAAGCCATCCTTTTGGAACAAAACTTGCACCATGATTTATCTAGTTAACTGAGGAATCAGTGAACTGAGTAGTCTGGGTTGTCGCCGTCTGCTCCGCAAGGAGATTCGATGACTTATCAGCCTCAGCAGGACTATTTGATTGACTCAATTACATTGCAAACAGAGAAATGAAAATTGGAATAGGGATGTGAACAAGCAATAAACAATCAAAAGATTGGAGAAAGACAAGAACTTAAGCGAACAGGAGATGTTATCTTTCGTCTTTCTTCTCCGAATCGTCACGAAAGTCAGGAGGGAAAATGACATGGGAAAACTCTCTCTCACAACTATCAAAGGCATAAGAGCCTTAGTGGGTCTGATCGGGTCTATGATCCGACCCAAAAATATAACCCAACATGTGATATGGGCTGAACGCATCAAGCCCATTAGGAAAAAAGTTGTAGAGGTCCACGAAATCAACTGAAATAGGCCTCATATGCAGGCCCAATTATGGGTAATTAGAACCCACGGTAATAAAGGCCAAGAACAGGGCAACCAATAATCTCCACATTCCCCATGCATGAGGAACGTTACAACTGGTTGACTGTAACGACCCGTATCTGATGGAAGTAACGTTACAGAGATATTTTCCTAGTTTAATGGAGAAGATCGTGGCCATATCCAATACCATTAGGAGGAAATCACGTAACAAGAGACCTCACCCATAAAACGGCAGAGATCTACTAAGTCTATATAAAGGGAAGGTATCAGTATTTTATCTTTACGACTGATTTGAGTGATTTAACCCTGTCCATAATCAGATTAACTTATTCCTATACCGGAGGTTTTTTTATCGACACTACACCGATGTCCCCCTTAAGAACTAATTAGTTTTATAGGTTAAAATGTGAAGTTGAAGAGATTTTTGGCACGTGAGAAGTTGAGTGCATGTGTTGAGAATTTTTGGAAACATCAAAAGCCTTCACGCGAAAAAAATTCCTCCAATGTAAGAATTTGTTCAAGTTGATGAAGAGAGAACGCAAGAGCAAGAAGTTTTGGAATTTATCATCACTGATCCCCACGTTGATCGAGGCATCATCAACTATAAAATAAACTAGGAGGTTTGTTTAGTTGAAATTTTCCACTTAATTTGTGATTTATATCATAGGTGAGAAATATTTAATTGGCTATTAACTAGAAGATAGAGCAATTATTTGTATATTTGTATTGCATTTATAAGACGTGTGACACCATCTATAGGTTCTAGTGCAAGTTATATGACATATTCATCAATTTAAATCCCTATCGATTTTAATTTTCAGATTGTACTTTAACAGAATATATAGGAAAGTGTTTTCTTTCCATTTGTATAGAAGTTACATTTCATTCTGGTATATTAGAAGTTAATTATGTTTTGTATCATTGTAGTTAGAGTTAATTGCACTTTGCACCCCTATTATTAGACTTAATTGTACTTTGTACCCCCTGTGATTAGACTTAATTGTATCATTTTTAAGTGAATTTTATTTTTTAAGATATAATGTAATTGATCATTAATATTATTTTTATTTAATTTATTTCAATTAAGAATGACATTAACAATTCAGATACTAAATGTGTAATCTCTTAAATTTCAAAATTGACTTATACACCCACTTTAAATATAGAGGATTAAAAATATAGTTTTTTTAATAAAGATGAAACAAATCCATTTATAAAATTTAATAATTTTTATTTACTTTAAATCTTATCCTATATATTTAAATTTAAATTATAATAAACTCTACTCTTTGCGATCTTTTTTGTCTAATTTTTGTTATTTTTTGTATCGCTATTAATGTATTTACTGTTTAATATATTAATTAATATTACTTTAGATTTTATATTTAAAAGGATTTTTTGTAAATATTGTTATAACTTTATAATTTTATTTAAAATATTCATTAATTATAAATTTCAAAACCTCCATTTTATATATTAAAATTTTAGTTTTTATTTGACAATTATTATTATTAATTTTCAGTTTTTTGTTTTATGTTTATTATCAATTATTGTGTTTATTATTACTCTTGTAACTCCTATAATTTTTTACACTATATAAAGGGGTTGCCTACTCTTTGAGAGATATAAAAAAAGTTTCCCAAAAGTTCTTTCTCCTTCTACTATATCTCTATATATTATATTTACAGACAATTCGATAAAGACAGTCAATTAGTTTTCCAATAGACGTGAACCCTGAGAGGACATGCTTGTGAGCAACGGTTGTATCTTGGAGTAACTATTACCGTCAGAACCTTTACGTAGGGAGGTAATCATCACTTTAGGTCAACGATCATCCGTGCCTCCTTGAACTCACAGGCCAGTTTCTTTTTCTTACTTATTTTATTATTTATATTTTTGGAGAAGTTTATTATTTATGTCCTAATAATAGTTTTAATATTTCAATTATAGTAAAAAAATCATATAATTTTCATATCAAACTAAAGTAATGATTACTTGTTATTTTTTAGAAATTTGACCGTTTTGATATAATACGGTTTCAAAGTTTCTTAATAAAAAAATTAAAAGTGTTGTTTAGATTTTTATTTGTTTATTTATATTGCAATATTTCTTTTCCTTTACCTCTTTAATCTTAAATGGAAAAATTGATAAATATTAATTAAGTATGAAATAATTTATTATTTATCAAATGTGTAATTTAAGTTACTATATATATATATATATATATATATATATATCAATATTGCAAAACAATATGTGTTTTGGCTAAATTATTTATATAAAAAGAAATTGTGCATTTTTTAAATTTTTTTTTGTAATTTGTTTAAAATTGTTTATTTAATTATTATTGTTCATATTTCTACATTTATCTTTGTGCTTAATACTCACAGAGTAATAATTCAATTTATCTTTAGCCTTTTATATCTATTCATTGTCATGGCTCGTTCTGATGAAACCGATCGTGTTATACATTCATAGATGACAAAATCAACTTTGCTATTAACTTACCGTATTAGGTTTAATATCAGCAATAAATGATTCACCTTCTACTCAAGAAGTATCTTCTTCTTCTTGACTTATTACACCTGAACAAATCAATTTCCATTGTCTTCTTAGAATTCTTAGTGTTTTGTCTAATCATCTTTATGATGTTTATCAAAATTTAACATCTTCTGCTAAAGAACTTTGAAAATTTTTAGAAGTTGAGTATGATATTTATGATGCTGGAATTAAGAGATTTGATATCTCTATATTCAATAATTATAAAATGTTGGATAGCGAGTCAATAGAAGACCAAATTCACATGTTTAAAGAATATTTAAGAGGAGTGGAAAAAAATGGTATTGTTCTTGGTAAAGACTTTAAGGTTTCCTGCCTTATAGATAAATTACCACCTTACGTGTCCAACTTTGCCAAAACTCTTAGGCATAAGCAAGGTGAATAGACTTTATCTCTAACCATCAACTTTATCAAGATTGAGGAAAAATATTATTTCTTAACTTCTAAACATCAACATGAGAGATTTTCTCATATCAACTTGGTAGAAAATGACAAGAATAATAAAGTTCAAAATTTCAACAATAAGAATAATTTTTTCCCTAGGCGTAACAATTATAAGCCTAATAGATCCTTCAATTTCTCAAGTCAACAAACAAACCACCTTAATCCTGCTAATAAATCAAAAGGCTTAGAGAAAGAGAAAATGCATTGTTTTGTTTGCGGTCGGGTTAACCACAAGGTAAGAGATTGATTCTATAAGATGATTGAGCCTTGCAAGCCTCAACTCAAACAAAATAATAATCAACGTGGTCCAAGAGTTCAAGTCAGTATGCTTGTAGATTTTGGAATCAATTTTACTAGTGAGAATAAAGAATGGTGGTTAGATTCTAGAGCTAATATATATGTTTGTTTTGATTGTGGTATTTTCAAAAATTATCATAAATCAAGTGGAGGAAATGTAACTCTAGAAAATGTTGTTGTCACAAAAGTATGCCGTATGGGAGATATTGATTTGAAGATGACATCTGAAAAAACTTTAAGTCTAAGAGGAGTGCGACATGTTCTCGACGTGAGAAGAAATTTAATTAGTATATCAACCTTAGTTAGGCAAGGTTATAAAATTGTTATGGAATCCAATAAGATTATTATAACCAAGAATAATATTTTTATTGCTAAAAGTTATGTGTCTGAAGGTTTATTTAAACTAAACGTATTTTTCGAGGATAATAAAAGTTGACACGTTTTGAATGTTGAGACTTTGAATATATGGCATAGCATATTAGGTCATATAAGTCTGAGAATGGTCAAGAAATTAATGGATCTTGATCTTATTCCTAAATCTTATGTGGAGTATAAACATAAATGTGAAGTATGTGTTCAAGCAAAACAACGTAGAAAGCCTTTTAGAAGTGTTAATAGGAATACACAACTCTTAGAGCTTATACATAGTGACGTATATGATTCAAATAGACCACCAACTAGAGCTGAGAATAAATATTCTGACGTTCATTGATGATTATTTGAGGTTTTGTTATATTTATCTTTTGAAGACTAAATATGAGGTGTTCAATAAATTTATAATATATAAGAATAGAGTAGAAAATCAACTTGATCGGAAGATTAAACAACTTAGGTCTGATAGAGGGGGTGAGTATACTTTGGGAGATCTTAAGACATTTTGTGAAGAGTGTGGTATCATACATAAACTTACTCCATCATATTCACCTCAATCAAATGGAATTGCAAAAAGAAAAAATAGAACTTAGATAGATATGGTGAATTCAATGTTGATAAATTCGAGTTTACCAGAAAATTTATGGGGAGAGGTTGTACTTACTGCATGTTTTATATTAAATCGCATTACGACAAAAGATAATAAAAAGACTCCATATGAAATTCGGGAGAATAGAAAGCCAAATATGAGAATCTTAAAAGTGTGGAGGTGTTTAGCAAATGTGTCTATACCTGAACCAAAAAGAAAGAAAATAGGACCTAAGCCAATAGACACTGTTTTCTTAGGCTATGCACAAAACAGTAGTGCGAATAGATTTTTAGTTATAGAATCTCAAATTAGTGGTATCTCCATAAATTCGATTGTTGAATCAAGAGATGAAACTCTCTTTGAAGATATATTTCCTTATAAAACTAGATTTCCTAACCAGTTAGTAAACATGGATTCCACACTAACTCATGATAGACCTTCTACTAGCTATAGCCTTCCTGCCGAGACAGAATTAGATTTTTCTGTAGAACCAATATGAAGTAAGAGACATAGAATTGAAAAGAATTTTGGGGAAGATTTCTATACTTACTTAGTAGAGGAAGATCCAAAAACTTACAAGGATGAGTTATCTTCTATAGATGCACCTTTTTTGAAATAGGCAATAAATAGTGAGATTGAATCAATCATGCAAAATAATACTTGGGAGTTAATAGATGTGTCTCCAGGAAACAAAGTTATAGGCTGTAAGTGGATTTTCAAGAAGAAGTTAAAATCTTATGGAAGTATAGATAAGTATAAGGCTAGATTGGTAGCAAAAGTATTTACAGAAAAGAAAGGGATTGGCTATTTTGATACTTATTCTCCTGTAACTAGTATTACAACTGTTAGGATCCTTATAGCTTTAGCTTCTATTCATAACCTAGTGATATATAAAATGGATGTAAAGATTATTTTTTCTAAATGGGGATTTAGAGGAGAAAATTTATATGGATCAACCTGAGGGCTTTATTGTTAAGGGTCAAGAACATAAGTTTTGTAAGCTAGTAAAATCTTTATATGGTCTCAAGCAAGCTCCTAAGAAATGACATGAAAAATTTGATAAGGTGATTGATAGGTATAAATTACCTATCTATTTTTAAACCGAACTTGTTAGTTTTCGAGTATGTTTAGTACGTTTTATTACGTTTTAGTTTGTTTATATTCTTTTTACCATAAAACAGGTATTTGGGGTGAAAAGGGACTAAAACGGTCCTTATGCGGTCAAATCAGATCAAGAACGATGGAAGAATGGTGGAAAAACAAGCAAGGATGCAAGATTCTGATAAAAAGCCTACCGCTACGGCGGTGAAAATGCAGAGAAGACAAATTCCTACTCTAAACTCACTGCCTAGGCAGTGAAACGGCATAATGTTTTCTAATTTCACCGCCTCCTCCACCGCTATGGCGATCTCTGAACCAGCATACTCACCGCTGCGACGATGAATCCCACTGCTGCGGCGGTCCCTCTGCAGACAGTTTAAGATATTTAGGATATTTTGGGATATTTTGGAGCCTATATATATCATCCCTTCTCCTCCATTTCAAAGGTTAGACGTTTTGGGAAGTCTTGAGAGCTTCGAGGCCAGTCGACCAAGGGAAAATCACGTTGTGAAGAAGGAGGAAGCGTTCTCCGAAAGGTTTTAGCGTTAGATCTTCGGATAAACGGCTAGTTTCTTCGTTTCTCTCTTTCTCTCTTAGGTGTGGTAGAATGTTTGTATATGTTTAGCTCGTTTCTAGTTATATATAGGGCCACGACCATGTTTAGCTAAACATATATTATCTAGGGCTTGATTGAATTCATGAAAATGTTGTTTATATAAAATCGATATTTTGTTAGTAGTTGTTTATGTTTATCTGATTGTGTTTTCCGTGTTGTATTGTTTATTATGTTTGTTACGATATACTGAGAATACGGGGGTTGACACTTGGAAGAGGTAACCCCGGATTCGGATTAGGGTAAACACAACGCGACGATCCAATAACCCGGAGAGAGAGTTGGAGAGTGTGCAATCAATGACATTAGTTCACGACTCATATGACTAGGTGTTTGAAAAGACATTCGAAGGGGACCTCGGCGTCAATGCGAAGTCATATATTCGTTCGCTTTACACTCGGAAGAGGGAGTGGACGAGTTGTAGATACAGATATTGTCGGATAAGATGAACGCCATTAATGAAAATAGATTGAAACGAACACGTTTAAGTAAACGATATTGATCCCTAGGCAATAATTCTCATAAACGTCCTACCAATATATTAGTATAATTAGATAAATTAGAATTGTAGTATTAGTATTTATTAATTAAATACCATTTATATCGCCTAGATAAAGTCGAGTTATGATAATCGCGATACTCGACGATATTCTCAACCAATCCCCGTGAACATGATACCCCTACTCTCCCAACCTATACTAAAACTTGACCCGTACGCTTGCGGTGAAAGTGCTGACGCTTAATTGCGGCTACCAATGATTTTAGAATATGGCTTTAGAATTAATGGTCATGACAAGTGTTTATATTACAAAGAAAATAGTGGGGGTAATATTATTTTATGTCTTTATGTAGATGATATACTTATTTTTAGAACTAATCTTAAGATTGTAGAGGATGTTAAGTTATATCTATCTAAGAATTTTGACATGAAAGATTTGGGAGAAGCGTATGTGATTTTAGGAATGAAATTAAAGAAAACCTCTAGTGGTACAACCCTTGATCTATCAAGTACTATAGAGAAAATGTTGAAGAAGTTTGAGTATTTTGATGTTAAACCTATTAGCACGCCTTATGATTCTAGAGTACATCTAAAAAAGAACAAGGATCAACCAATATCTCAATTGAAGTATTCCCAGATGATCGGATCACTGCTATATCTATCTAATAAGTCTAGACTTGATATCTCTTATGTTGTTGGAAGATTGAGTAGATATACTCACAATCCTAGTAAGGAACATTGGATAGCATTAAAAAGAATTTGTAAGTAATTTAGAGGAACCTTAGATTTCACCTTATGCTACAAAGGTTATCCTAGTGTGGTTGAAGGTTTTAGTGATACAAATTGGATTTCTGATAATCTAGATGCGAAATCCACTACTGGGTTTGTATTTTTATTAGGAGGAACTGTTGTATCTTAGGGTTCTAAGAAACAAACTATTATTTCAAGTAGTACAATGGAGACAGAACTTATAGCACTTGATACTACATGCATGGAAGTAGAATGGATAAAAAAAACTTACTTTTAGATCTACCTTTAGTTGGTAAACCTATTCCTGCTATATCCATTCGTGGTGATAATAGAGTTGTTATTGACTTAGTCAGATAAACTCATACAAATAAGAAAATGAATAGACATATATAAGTAAGATACAAGTTTGTAAGAGTATGCTAAAAAGAGATATAATATCACTAAATTTTGTGAGATCAAAAAGTAACATTGTTGATCATGTGACCAAAGGTCTATCTAGGAATGTAGTCCTAGATTTGTCGAATGGGATGGGTTTAAGCCCATAAGGAAGTCACCTAGGGAAGTAACTCAACCTTTGTGATTGAGAACTCGATGAATGAGGTTCAATAGGTAAAAACAATTTGTACTGCGTGACTTATTGACCAGTACCTTATATTAGAACAATACTCTCAAGAGATATTCTTTTGTTCATCCCTATGGAAATCGGGCTGATGAAGTGTGATGTTAAGAAAGGGTTTTAACCCTAAATGAGACCAAGGAAAACTCCTACGGGGTATAATTCACGTATACCCTTGGAGGACTCACCTAAGTGAAAGTTGTTGTGAGACTAAGACTATGGAAATGGGGTTGTTACCTAATAACTTCATGAGAATCAAGATCAAAGTGCATGATCATTAATAGCACTAACCCACGAACCATGTCTAAATATTGATGTTATGTGTGTAACAGTTGAACTTTGACTTAAAAGAGTCTAGTTCAAGACATAGTTCACTATGATTCTTCAAAGAAAAATTGTTAACACTAAGTGAGGTTCAAGTCCTGAAAACACATTCACCTATTGCACAGTATAAACTTGCTCATATTTTCTATATATGTTGAATAATGGTTTTGAAATTTGTTGGGGGGGAGTGTTATAAACTTTATAAATTTTATTTAAAAAATTTATTAATTACAAATTTCAAAACCTTCATTTTATTTATTAAAATTTCAGTTTTTATTTGACAATTATTATTATTATTATTATTATTATTATTATTATTATTATTCAGTTTTTTGTTTTATGTTTATTATTAATTATTGTATTTATTATTATTTTTGTAACTCCTATAATTTTTTACACCATATAAAGGGGTTGCCTATTTTTGAGAGATATAGAAAAAGTATTCCAGGAGTTCTTCCTCCTATTATATCTCTATATATTATATTTACGGGCAATTTGATAAAGACAGGTCATTAGTCTTCCAATGGACGTGAACCCCGAGAGGACATGCTTGTGAGCAACGGTTGTGTCTTGGAGTAACCATTACTGTCAGAATCTTCACGAAGGAATGTAATCGTTACTTTAGGTCAACGATCATTCGTGCCTCCTTGAGCTCAGAGACCAGTTTCTTTTTCTTATTTATTTTCTTATTTATATTTTTGGAGAAGTTTATTATTTATGTCCTAATAATAGTTTTAATATTTCAATTATAATAAAAAATCATATAATTTTCATATCAAATAATAATTAATTTTTTTAATTAAAAATATTAAAGCATGTCTTTAGACACGCGCGATGATAAACTACCAAATCTTGGTGGAATATTGTGTCATACTTTTTGGCTACTAAATGTTGGTTTTAACCTAATTCGTCGTTTGAAAATATTATTAATTAAAGAAAATTGCAACATTTCTATATGACCTCTTTCTTTCCTCCAAGTTCAATCTTGACGTGAAGAAATAATGGGCTTCGCTTTTTTTTTCTACCTACTCTATCTAGAAACACCAAAGAATTTTCAAAATAACATAAAAGGCAACCCACGAAGGTTCCTTTAGTGTGAAAAAAATATTTTCTCTATCTATCTAAACCCATACCCATGTTCAATAATTTTGTATCGGTCTATATATAGTTTATCGTGTAAATACTCGTTTTGTCACCCCTAATTAGATATATGCAATTTTACTCTTGTAAACAGAGAAATTGTTTTCAAGATTTGAATCTGAGACTACAAGTTACAATAAAACAACCATACCATTATATACCCAAAATTTGCCTTTAAATTATGAAAAATAATGAAAACTAAAACTATATGTATAAATTGGAATGACGGAGCCACGTTGTGTTTGGGGAGTTGAGCTTTCCCTCAAATTTTAAAAATAAAAAATATATTTATATCCTTATATTTTAAAATAAAAATAAAAATTGCAAATACCTTTAAAATTTTGGATTAGTTACATTTGTCCCATATAGTTTGATTAAATTGTACTTTATACCCATTTAGTAATTTCATCAGCACTTACTGCCTATCATTCAAACTTAAATGAAATAGTTAAATAATTAATAGAATTTTACAAAATAAAATTTTACTCTTATACTCGACCCTAAAAAAAAAAAGAAAAAAAAAAGCAAACAAATAGCATTAATTCGACCTGATACAAGGGTATATATATCAATTAATGTTGATTTATTGATTTTGACTATTTTAAGGTTGAGCCCTTACTTTTAATGGAAAATGTAATTGTTGCACTTAAATCCGAACTATAGGAGAGTAAGAGGATGAAAATACCAAAGGAATATAAAGTGTTGAAATTTTGGAAAATATGAATAAAACTAATCCATGCTATATGCCAAAATACACCCAATTAAGTGGAAATAATCACGTAATTGAATTACCAAAAGTCCAAATTAGTTTTTTTATTATTATTTTATTTTATTTTTTGGAATTCCTTAAAAAATTAAAATTCAAAAAAAAAGTTGAATATTACACCAAGTTGAAAGTTCTTCACTAGATCTTGCATAAAATTTCGAACACGTGGACTAAGAATTTTCTGAAAGAGTAAAGAAGTCAAAACAAATTAGTTAGCTTAGGCTAATGTCCAAATGTTTAATAATAATAATAATAATAATCACATATTAAAAATAAGCAAAATAAAAATGAAAGAAAACTCGTGACACATAAAATAGGGTTAATTATACTATGCACCCTCATAGTTAGACAGAATTGTATTTTGTATCACGTAGTATTTTCGTCACCACGTACACCCCATATACTTTAGATTTAAGTACAATAGTTAAGTTTTTCGTTAATTTTAATGTTTAAAGTGCAAAAATCAATGAAAATGAAATATTAGAATCCTATTTATAGGAAAAAAGGCAGGTACTCGCCACCAAAATCCAACCAAACCTTTCAAAAAATGTGTAGCCACCATTCTCCCGTTTCCATTCCCCACTCTATTTTTTCTATGTAGGGTACACGCATTTGCACACCCTTGGCTTGCTTGGCATCCTACGCGTGGACAGTTGGTGCAAGGTTGTCCCACGTAGTTGCTTCTTTCTTTTTTTTTCTTTTTTTTTTTTCTCTTTTCTTTTAGGTGTGCACCCTCTTTTCTTTGGGTTGCCTGCACTGCGCGCCTGGTGAGTTACATATATAGGAGGCTCTCTAGCTTTTATAATTTAATTATTTTTTCCTTTTATTTAAAATAAATAATAAAAATAAAATACATTTTTTTTCGGTAGACAAAATGTCTTGTCGACAATATCAATTGATTCTAACCTTAGGCGATGTTTGGTTCGAAGAAAAGTTGGGAGGAGGCAGTAAACAAAATGGGAGAGAACATAATATTTTGTGTTGTTTGTAGGGCATAGAAAATGAAGAGAAAAGAAAGTTGGGTGAAAATAAGGGTTTAAAAAAAAAAAATCCCTCGAATGGGAAGAAATGTAAGAAAAAGTCGTGCGAGTTTTTTTTATTTATTTATTTATTTATGTAAGTCAGACCCATTGTGAGACAAAGACTTAATTGTTGTTGTATGTAAGTCAGACGCATTGTGGAACAAAGGCTTAGATTTGAAATTTTTTTATTTTTGAGTATAATTGTACTCAATTGGAGTTAGGTTGACTACATATCCGAATCGCAAGCTAAGTCCATATTCAAATCAAGTATAACGTAGCTTTGAGTTTAAAATTTGGAATTTGGTATTTGATTTTGAAATGTGACTATACCCAGTAGGGACTAGGTCACCTACATATCATTGTATACTGAATCACGATAGGTTTCAAGTTGAACATTGTTAAAAAACATAGATTTCGAAAAGAAAAAAAAAAAAAAGATTATTATTGTATTCAATTTGAATCGGGCTGCCTACATATCCAAATCGGGTGCTAAGTCTAGATTGAAATCAAGTAAAACATAGTTCACATTTTTTTAAATTTGAAATTTAGAACTTCGGTTTTTTGGGATGTGACTATATCCAATTGAATCTGCGTTGCCTACGTATATAAATCGTGTATCAAGTCCGGATTGGAATCAAGTCAAACATAGTTCATAATGTTGATTCGATATTGAATTTTTAATTTGAGAATGCGACTATAACCAGTTGGAGCTAGGTTACCTACGTATTCAAATCGGACGCTGAGTCCAAATTGGAATCAAGTCAAATGTGGTGCCGAAGTTTATTTATTTTTTATTTTGGGACTTAATTTGTTTTGACCGATTTGTGTGATCTCAAAATTTAATTTTAATTTTGACCAATTTTGTGTGGTATTTGAATTTAATTTTATGGCTTACCAATTTATGTGGTATTTGAGATTTGAGTCAATTTACTTAATTAGGGCATACGACACTTATTAGTAAATTAACAAAAGAAAATTTGATCTTGAAAGTCTTTCGGGAAATTAATATAATTGATTTAATTTAATGGAGATTATTTAGAATAAATTTAAAATTACTTAGATTTTAACATTATTAGTTAATTGGGCATATTTCAGGTTATAATTGATTTAATTTATTGGAGATTGATGGAGAGGTCCTTTTCTTGGGCGACAAGCCTTAATACGCATAGTTAATTGGGCTTAATGTCAAGTAAATAAATAATGAATAAGCACAAATTTGGTATTTCATATACCAATTTGTATTTTATATATCACCGCTTATATATTACATTAGTGTTAAGATTTCATGAATAGACAATTGAAATGTCTTACTTTTTAATTAAAGACCAAAAATATTTAGAATATAGACATTTAGTAACTGATATCCTAAATATTCCTACGTAATCCAAGTATATTATCTTGTGGAGTGTTTCCTCCATTGATAATAGTGAATCTCAAAATCACTCGTATGAGAAACTAAAACAACTACAATATGACTTTTTAAAGAATAACAAGGTTTTGAATATGACCATACTTGATATTTTATTTCGGTAATCTTGCTTAATCAAAATAGAATATATGAGTTGTAACAATGCATATCATTTTTTGACTTGAGATATTATTTCTCATATCTATACACTCCAAAATTTTGATAATATTGAGTATTATCTTCTAACCACGAAATTTCAAATGTTCATTGAAATTTTGGAATGCATAGATATGTGATTATTCAAAAATGCAAGGGAAATTTAGTGAAAGGTCTCATCCCATAAAATCATCACTCTGCACGGAATCCTATAACAGTGATTTTTTAACACATAAAATAGTCGTTAGAAAGTGATTTTTTGAATCTTGACAACTCTCACAAGATTCCCAAAATGCAATAAACAATCAGTCACCTATTTGCAAAAACGAAATCATCATATGTAATCAAATATAATTTACTTAAAGTCTTTGGTTAAAACAATAACATAATTAGAAATAGGTTATAATCAGCATAAAAAGTAAATTATATCAAAAATTAATATGTATGATCGAATGAGGGATTTTGGCTTTAATACCACCCCATTAGTTCTTTCGGAACACAAAGACAAGGAGATCAAATTAGACAATAATTGCAAATGAGTCCGTTCTCCGATCAAATTCATATCAACTAGAAATAAGAATGATATATGAGTAGACATAACTTCTAATTAGTGAAAATACCGTGAAAAATTATTTCTCTATAAGAGCAAAATCAAAACTATCCAGTTTTTTTATATAAACCTCTAATGGATTACAAGAATAGAAATGACCCGAGACTGTCATTAGTGAAAACGAAACAACAAACTTGCAAGAATCCTAGTGAGAACTTTTGTTTCCTCTTTAAAACACACACACTCCCTCTCCAAATTCTCTCTCTATCAAATGCAATATTCACCCCACTTTTCCAGACATACACTTTTTAGCAAATTTCCATCACTATAAAATTGAAATCTCCAAACTATCCCAAAAAACAGGTATACAAGACAGATCAAAGTGAGTTCTTATATGCATGGAAGACAGAAACATTCCATCAATATTTATTTCAGTGGAACAAAATTGTACTATTCATACTCCCTCTCTCTCTCTCTCTCTCTCTCTCTCTCTCTCTCTCTCTCTCTCTCTCTCTCTATATATATATATATATATATATATATCAACACCTAGAAGAAGTAAGCAATTATTTTCTTTCTTCGATATCATAACCTATAATCCTACAAAAAATTCCCCCACCCCCTTCTGAAACACTTGAGAGAGACAAAAAAGGAACTGCAAAAATCAATAGAAGTCGAGAATACCAGTTATGGTAATAGGCGGATTGAGTATAGCACGGGTGGCTTTCCCCTCAGAGAAAAGTTTAGGTAACGTGTTGGCTTCTTTTGCTGGAATGCCTTCGGCAGTCCACAACGTCAAGTGTGGCCACTCGTTTTTCGAAACTATCTTCTCGCCGTCAACTGAACCAAGGCTGGCTTCAAAAGCGGCCAGTTTATCGGTGAACAAGAGAGTGGTCAGGGTGACGGGGACGTTGTGGTTGACAAACGGGGCGTAACTGGCTACAGTAGTTACGCCGTGGCTTCTCTTGTGAGCGAGGGTCACGTGAGCCCTCTTAAGGCTGTTCTCCAGATTATTGCCATTGAGGAAGGCTTTCACCTCTGGGCTCTTCTCCGCCATCTGCAATGATGACAACAGCATAGGCAAATGAATATACCTTCAAGTACGCCGATTAGCTGGTGAAAATAAAAATTTACAGATTTAATTTTTCCAAAAGTCTAAAGTTATTGTATTACATAACAGTTACTATAGTTTTTTTATGTACAAAATTGCAGTAATTTTTATGATGTACAGTGACTTTTGGACTTTTGACAATAACTTTGATCTTCTGGAAATTACAGTTCACAAAATTAAAATTTTAGTTCATGCAGCCTACGCGCTGCAATAATTTTTTCAAAAGTCAGTTATCATAATACATAAAAATTACTATAGTTTTTTCGTGTAAAGTTGCAGCAACTTTTATGACGTACTGAGACTTTTGGACTTTGAAAAAATTACAGTAACGCGTAGACTACATGGGTTAAAATTTTAATTTCGTGGACTATTCACCAAAAAATCCCACATATGGTTCGTTCATATAGGCCTTCATGCCCCCCCCCCCCCCCCCCCCCCCCCCGATATCATGTCCCCGTATAAGCCATACCTGACCCGACTTGATTACATGAATGTCTAAAAAGTAAAGTTACTCATACTGGGCCAACGCCCTCAACGGCAAAGTTATCAAGTTCAATCACTTTCTCAAGTATAAAAAAAACAGATGAAGGGAATCGGTATCTTACAGTAGCAAGGAGAGATTGGATTTCTGTAACAGGCAGGCTGACAGCGGCAAAAACAATGGTTCCAAGCCTTCTCTTCTCAGTACTTGGTGTTTTATATTCTCCCTTGGCAATAGCTTTTAGTTGTTCCAGAACTTGTTTAACAGCAAATTCAAAGGGCACCTAGAAACACACAAAATAGAATAGTCAATGGAAAGAACAAATCACACGAGAACGTTTGATGTCACTTTTAGGGTGTGATTTGATTTTGGTAAGGGATTTTGTAAATTCATAAGTCAAGCCCCATTTGGTTACTATTTTTGTTCCCTGATTCCTGCTTCCGCTCCCAAAAATTTGGGATTAATATACAAAAACACATTTGGTAAACACGTCAATTTGGAACTATTTCCTGATTTCTTTAACAATCTGAGAGACAAAAAAACATTGATTCTCATTCACTCCCACAAAACTATTCCCACTACGACCCCGTCAGTCACCGCCACCCCGCCGGCCACCATCACCCTCCACCCACCCCACCAGCTAGGCCACCATACATTTAAAGGAACAAATGTTACAACCAAATGTGTTTCTTATTTCTGTTCTCGTGAATTAAAAGAAACAATTTAAGGATAATGGTCGTTACCAAACATGTTTCCACAGAATTCCCGTCCCAATTTATTAGAAGTAGAAATAGAAAAACAAACACGAACCAAACATCACCTAAAATTCCTGGTGGACTAGTTCATAAAGGAATTTGTAAAATTACCCGAAATTTCATAATGAGATTCAAAAGGGATAAAATGACATCTCCAAATATAGGTGGTGGTTTTTTTTAAATCGTTCCCAATGAGGTATATCTCTCCATCTTGAGTTGAGATTACATCAATAAAAATTCAATCTCAAAAAATGTACTCATACAATGAACTTGCAAATGATAAGATTTCAAAATTCGAAATTTTTTAAATCCCATGATTTATAAATTCCGTGAATTTATCAAATTCCTTATGCAAACACACACTTATATTTTCTTTTCCTTTGTCCTTTACAGGACAATTCTCCCCTTTTTCACCCAGGTGTAATGAATTGGATGGGGAAAGAGCCAAGAGGATTTTTTCCCTTCAGATAATGTGTTTGACCGACAGTAGTTAATACAACTGAGAAAAAACAGGATCTTGACCTGAATGGAATTGAGATACTCGGCGTTCCCCAGTAAAATTTCTCTCAGTTGCTTTTCCCATTTAGCCCATTCTTTCACATACGTACCTTTGGTGGATTCCAATCTGAATCCAGAAACAAAAGAAAACAAATATTATGCCTGAGCAAATTAGCAACATACAAGTCTTGAGACTCGACTGCCGAATAATGTAATTTCAGGATTAGAAATTCATTGACATTAGGGCTGTAAACAAGTTGAGCCGAGCCAAGTATTAAGTGTTTAAACTTGGTTCGTTTATTTTCCTTACTATTCAAGTTCAAGCCAAACCTTTTGGTTCATTTAATAATCGAACTATTCGCGAGATTAATTGGTTTTATTTATTTATTTTAATTTATTTTAATGCTTAACAACCATGTAAATAATATATATTTTTTAATAAAATTTATTATTTATAATTGCTTCTTGAAAATTTATATACAAAATTCAATATTTAATTTACTAGCGAATCAAAAGATATGCAGACTAAATATTATACACCAAGAGGAAATTAATACAAACCTTCCATGCTTGGTAGTGTGAAGGTTGTATAAACTTATGCCTTCCTCCAGAATAGACTTCACAGAATCAGGTAATGGATCCCTACAAAAATGACAGCAGATGAGAGAGAAAGCGAGAGAGAGAGAGAGAATCAACAATGGATGCAACACTGGACAAGCCCTTTCTATAACTTGTACATTATATATAATGATGTAAGGCGTGGTAAGGTCCTTAATGTCTCTCAAACGATATAGAAGTGGATTAGGGTGAAGAAAGCAGGCTCGCCTTTAAACATCTGACTGCATGCTCAAAAGCATAAAAAATGCTCTCTACGGACGCCATAGCAAAAAAAAAGCTACATGCAAATGGACTAATATCAAATTGAATGTGCTTCTTTTCTTATCCATTTTTGTTTGGGCTTTCAGAAAGGGAACACAATTTGCCACACACCCCTTAAATGTAGTACACAAGCAGTAGACCTCTATGCATATCATAAGAAGATGATCGCCAATTACAAAAAAAGCCATGGAACACCAAGTTAGCTACATTGCAAGTGTACCGCATTTTGAAATGATTGTTCCATTTAAAATGACTAGGTATTAGTGGTTCCTGCTAAATTTTCAGAAAAAAAAAAAAAAAAAAAAAAAAAAAGAGAACTAAACCGAAAATCAAGTGTCTAACAACTGGTGACATCTCCGGAAGAAACATTTAGAACCAATGACTTTATGCTTCAACAGAAAGAGCGAAGAGGACATGTCAATATCACTTTTCTTTTCCTTTTGAACACATTTCATTATGCTAAAAAAACAATTTAAGGCAAAAAAAAAACATCTCTAATATAGTGACAGCGCAAGACCACTTATAATATCATATAGAAAATATTTCCGATTTTGAAAAGTTGCATTCATATTTTGTGACACAATGTTTTAATATGTACATGTTAAAAAATAAATAAAGACCAGATATTTAGAAATTACTGTGGCTATCTGCAGGATGATTTTGATGAAGAAGAGATTCCTGAAATTACTCAGTGGGAAGCAATGGAGGTATATATATTTTAAAGACCAGGGGCTGAATAGAAGGGATAAGTGAATGGTAAATAAACTGGACCCATTGTTAAAAGTTTTTGTCTAAAACTTGGCTTTGTAAAGTGTAAAATAGTAGAAAATATGCCAAACACATAAAAGGAATAGAGAAACTTCACAGAACTTTCATACCGAACCATAATCATGTCGCTTCTCTGCCCCTACTTCAACATGGGTGAACATTAGTTACATGTGTTTGTGGCACTAATTTTATCTATCCCCTAAATGCCTCTTCCTAACTTTTGTAGTGCTAAGAGCAAATAATAGACTGAAAATTGTTCCGCCGTTGGTAACCTTATTTGCTAAAGGTATGGTCTAAACGGTGTACTGATCATCCAAATGAATTGCTACTTCATTGCTAAACGTTAGCTCATCTACTCTGTGCAATACCAATAGTTAGTTCTGTTTCTGATCTATCTCCTTCATTGGAGGTGTTTTTTAATAAAGTTATTTCTATCACTAGGCTTCTAACCAAGCATCTTTGCTTCAGCTGCATGGTGAATCCCAAAATTGTGCACCAAAACCTCATCCTGACGCTGAAATTTTCAGTAAATCTTTGTGAATTCTTATCATATGTTTCTTGCAGCAGACCATAAAATCGGACATATTGAACTACTTCTAATATCATATAGAAAATAAAATTGGAAAAAACATCTCTAATATGGTGACAGCGTAAGACCACTTAATCTAGTGCAACGATGGTATAGAATATAACCTAGCTGAAATATTATGACATTTTGAACTTGGCCCAAAAGAAGAAGAAAAAAAAATCCCCAAAAAAATCCAAAAAAAAAAAAAGAGGAGGAAGAAGTTACAGTTCTCACCTATCAGACTTCAGCAAAGGCATCTTCACAATTGAGCCGAAGCGCTCAATTAGCTCAGTCTCGAAGTCCTTGCGACTCTGAGAAATGTCATGCATTAAATTAAGAAAATATTTCAATGAGAGAGAAAACCCTGCAATTTACATCAAATATTGCTACCTTGCCCTCATAAAGGTGATAAAACATTAGCAATACATAACCAGCATTTCGAGATGACTTGTCGAGATTCCCCTTCAAAATTTACAGGACGAAAGTGTCAAGTTATGATGCTAGACGTTAAAAGAACAGAAAAATTGTCTACAAGCAAAGACAGGATTAGCAAAGTAGTAGTACCGGATGATTAACCCTTTGAAGAACACGGAATAAGAAGACTGCTAATGCATCAAGAGCAAAAGGATTTGTTTCAGTTCCTGGAAGTTCAGCAAAGAAAACAAGTCAAAAAAAGAAAAATAAGAATATTGGTTATTTAAATAACGGTATTTGAGACATTAAAAGAAACTGTCAGGTCCTAAAAATCCTAGTGGTGAAAACTATTAACCAGAGTGTCATAACAAAAAGTTCAACAAGATTTGTTTCTAGAACCATCGGTACAAACGAGAGTTTGAGGGTGGAGATGAAATATAATCAGAAAGCCATTAATGGCCATGGCACGCTTATTCGCACAATGACCCTTCATTGTACATGGACTTGAAGTATGCAAAAGCACTGAATGCAGAAGATGTTCGTAAAAAAGGCAAGCCAAGTGCATTAGATGCATGCACAGACAATACTACAAAAAGCACATCTGGGTGTTGCCCTACGTTAAGCTTCATAATCGACCAAACAACAGTTATAAATAAGAAAGGAAAGAGATGCATCAAATGAAACTCCCACTGCACAACTCAGATCAAGAATCAAGTGGAAAAGTTGGCGCAAGGTGAGCATGGTTTCTTTATGATGAGTTCTACTACTGTATGGGATGGTGTATACAGCAAAGAGATGTTTGAGATTGACATCTAAATTATTGCGACTTCTATCCTTTTCCCAGATTCAATTGTTCCCATTTTTGAAAATTTAAGGCTACATGCAAACGTATAATTAACCTGAAACTAAATCTAACAGAGAAATTAGTAGGAGCAGAAAAATACGAAAGGAGAACAAACAGGTCAAACAAGAAGGTCCACAGAAGAAAACCTTCAGAGTCGGGAATGACTGGGACTGCACATGCTTTCGTGCTTTGGCACATGTCCTCTATCTGGAGAATAAAAAATAATTTCATGAAGAACATTAGAAGATGGTATGAAGGAGATTAGAATTCCAATCTGTCAATTCCCCCCACTCCCCAAACCCTGATAGAGAGAGAGATTGTATCTAATATTGATGTAAATGAAAATAAAACACAAGGTCCATACATAGATTGGCCAAGTATAATCAGGACTGTCTCTAGTAGTGCAGAGACTGATAAAACAACTATATCCAATTATCCATACTAAACAAAAAAAATCCAGTCAACTAGGTCAACATTTCCAACAACACAGATCCTCCACTTGGGTTATTTCTGCTGGCTCTTTGCTTGACTGTATCCATTTTCAGGAGTGTTTTACGGTGCATTAAATTTTGCTTTTGCAAAATCTAAGTGCATAACACCATTGGTCGAGCCAAGCAAAAGTCAAGCACCAAAAGACAAAGCAAACGATCCTCCCTCAATCCATAACCCACACCCATAACTGTCTGCCAATGTATCAGATCTTTGGATATTTATATTTGTTTTTACGAGTTGGTACACACTTGAAATACTTTGACAGCCAAAACTGCTAGATACCCTCTTTCCCATAATATCCCACAACAACTACTTAAAATTGGAATGGTACAACGACAAACTAGCAACCTACGACTGCAACCCCTCATCTACCCAATACCTGGTCCACATAATTCTAGTAACCTTTTCTATTGGCCCTAAAGAAAGGAATTTATTCAATTGCAATCTGAGAAGACTAAGACCCAATTTAGGTTCCACCACTGCAAGGACTTGTGTGCAAAGTGATTGTCCAGAGACCAAATCAAATCAACAACTGCATGCTCGACAGATAGACATTTCCACAAAGACTGCTGTCATTTGCTTATAATTTGAAGATCCAAAGTTTAATGAATATTGTGAAGAAAATAAGGGTATGGTGATATCTTTCTGAAGGTGCATTGTGAAGGGGAAAGAATAAAAAGTTACCTGTCTCCAAACTTCTTCATTTGGTGCATTCTTGTCAGCAAGCATAATAGAATAAGGCTTTCTCCTTCGTTCATCGGCAACCTTCTGCCAATATCTGCCTGTGGACATACCATACAAAAGGCTTAACCAATAAAGAAACATCCGATAAAAATGACACCTCTTAGAACATGAGATAATCAATGAAGAATGATGGTCTTTACAGATCAAGATGTAATGTCAGATGAAATAACAGACGAACTATTCTAACCTAACAGACAAAATTCTTTAGTCAATTAGCATAAATGTAACGTGTGTTCTTGAGACATCACAAAATAGCAAGAGTAACCAAGCACCGATGGTTCTATTGTATCTTTACAGGAGATAAGGAAACTATATCATAAAAGCATCACAACTACCAACAACAAGCTATTCCAACCGAATAGACAAGAGAAATGAAGTCATCATGAACATGTGCGCTTGTGAATATCACAAAAATAATGCAGAAACAAAGCACCAATGGTTCTATGTTCATATACTAATCCTTCTGGAAAATTATTAAAATATCTCATAAGCTTTAAATGTCAAAAATGAATTGCAACACTACGATAATTGATCAACGCCCAATACCTTTGATAAGATCACCCATCAAACTATGAATTGGCCTGTCATCACCAAGTCCTCCTGAGGCACTTAGTATCTCCTTACAAAGTGCAGATTTAGCACAACCAGGTATTCCTGAAAATGGGAAGTTACAATATTAGAGAATAAATTTGAAGCAGCAAAGTTCAAATATTCGCGTGCTGTTGAAAAGGAAATAAGTCAAAGACAAGAGCCACCCTATTATATTTGTTTGAAATAGTTGTATCTGTTGAAATATAATTTGGATCATTAATACACAACTCCTCAACTACCTTTCATTAATGTACCAACCACCATTCATTAATCTCCTCAACTACTCTCTCCTCAACTACTTTTATTTATTGTTCCATAGATTATGTATATATATGTAATTGATCAATATGAAATGATAAGGAAATATATTTTCTCTCTTCAACATATTTCTCTTCTATTCCTATATGCTTTATGGTATCATCTTCGCACAGCCATCCTCGTCTGATCGCGAACCCTTCTGATCTCTTTGCTTGAGGAGGCAACAGAGAAGAAGCCATAAAAACAAAGAGAGGAAACAAGAAAAAAAAAAAAGGTTCGCTTACTCTTTCTCTCTCTAGCCATCTAAAACAACTCTATTATTTCACCTTTTCCCTTTCTCTATTATTAAAAGAAGTCCACTTCCTTCTAAAACCAAATGCCTCAATATCTCTATTATTTCACCTACCACCTCACATTTCTTCTACATTTTCAACACTTATGGCCCCATTTGTTTGAAATTTTTCTTTCAAAATTTGTTTTTAGAGAGAAAGGTAAGAGAAAAACAAAAACGTTAGTAAAAAATAAAAAAATAAAAACATATGGCCCTATGTCTTTGAAAAAGAAGCCAACATCATTATCAATGTTGAGCCTCGATTCGCAAATCAACTTCACCAATTTCGCGAACCAGATCGTGTTGAGCTTGGTTCGCGAACTTAACTTCAGCAATTTGCGGATAATTCGTCATTCGTAAATCTCTGATGCTCGTCACCGTTGTTCTCCATCCGTTGGTGTTCCGGATGTCTTAAAATACACAGCCGTTTTTTCTCTTTATTATATGTAGCATCTGTCCAATGTCCAATTATTTCACTGCTACAAACTTGTCTCAATGTACCCATGGCATCCGGAAAAGAAGATATCGTTCTTGGTCAAGTAGATCCACCAGCAGCCCATCCAGATTTCTCCAAAGTTTAAGCCCAAATTGCTCACCTTCAGGCTCAGTTCACCAATATGGCATTATCTTTCGGCTCCACGGCTACTCTTGCCTTAGGTACTCCTACTGCGCTTCATGGTAAATCTGGTAGTCCCACTTAGAATTTGGATTACGGAGCTAACAATCACATGATTGGTGAGCTTTCTACCTTTGTTTCTCTTGTCTCATCTGTCAATCAATCTGTGTGCATCGCAGATGGTACTTCTATCCCTATTCGTTACCAAAGAGATGCATGTTTGTCCCCCGATATCACCCTTCACTCTTTTACTATATCCTTAAATTTGCTTATAATCTTCTATTTGTTAGTCACCTTGCTAAGAACCTTAACTGTGCCATTGTTTTCTTACCTGATCGTTGCTTCTTGCAGGACTTGACTTCGAGGAAGATTGTTGGTAGGGGATATGAACACGATGGTCTTTATTACTTTGGAAATCCTCCATCCCCAGTCATACCACCTTCTAGTATGCATGCCTCTACATTACCTGTTTTTTATTCTCCTATCGGTTCGCTAAAAAAATCTAGACTTGTGGCATGCCCATCTAGAACATGCGAATTTTCAGTATTTATGTTGGTTGTTTCCCTCTATTAGGAAAGCTTGCAAGGACTTTAAATTTCAACGTGTGGTCTGTGAATTGTCTAAGCACACACGAACCTCTTACATTCCTCGCATGCACCGTGCATCCCAAGCCTTTGATCTTATCCACTCTGATATTTGGGGGCCCTCTACTATTACAGCTATTTCCAAACACCATTACTATGTCAATTTCATAGATGATTATATTCGGTGTACTTGGGTTTATCTGATGAAACACAAATCAGAAGTGTACACTCACTTTACGTACTTTTTTCAAATGATAAAAACCCAGTACAAAACAATTGAGTGCAATATCCAGTCTGATAACGGAAATGAATACTTATCTGATGACTTTCGAGCTGAGCTTAATAAGCAAGGTATCCTTCAGCAACTTACCTATCCCTACACTCCTGAACAGAATGGTGTGGCGGAACGTAAGAACTATCATCTCATGTCTGTAGTTCGTTGTCTCTTACGGGGAATGAATGTTCCGAAATCTTATTGGCACATGGCGATTCTTACTGCTGCCTATCTCATTAATCGCACCCCGAGTCGTGTCCTTGCAAGCAAAACCCCTCTTCACATACTGCAACCCACAAGCACCCTGTTTCCCATCTTACCCCATGTCTTTGGTTGTACGTATTTTGTCCAAAATCGGAGCCCCGCTAGAACCAAGTTAGATGATAAATCTATTCGGTGTATCTTCCTCGACTATTCCACCATGTCCAAAGCATATAAGTGCTACGATCCGGTCACTCGTCATATGTATCATTCTCTCGATGTTACGTTCTTCGAAATTGTCCCCTATTTTTCCGGTATTATACATTTTCCACCTATCAAGGCAACCACTACCACGGATAATGCCTCCCTTCCACGTCCTATTCATGTCTTTGATATATCTTCACCAACCACACCGTCATTCCCACCTAACCCCTCACCCGCACCGTTACGAGCAAATTCTCGTCGTCTAAGTGTTTCACAACCTCTATCGACTTCTTCTCAAAATCAGGCATCTCTCCATCTCCCGTCATTTCTGAACCCGTTCCCCGTCGTTACCCTACTCGGGATCGTCGTCCATCATCTCGTTACATCTTATCTTCTTCTACTAATCATTCAATTTCCAAGTATTTGTCTTTTCAGGATCTCTCAGATCAATACAAATCTTTCCTTGGAAAATTTGATTTCGTTGTCATTCCTCGCTCAGGATTTGACTTCGAGGATTCTGTTGTTTTCTTACTTGATCGTTGCTTCTTGCAAGACTTGACTTCGAGGAAGATTGTTGGCAGGGGATATAAACACGATGGTCTCTATTACTTTGCGAATCCTCCATCTCCACCCATACCACCTTCTAGTATGCACGCCTCTACATTACCTATTTTTTATTCTCCTATCGGTTCGTTAAAAAATATAGACTTGTGTCATGCCCATCTAGGACATGCGAATTTTCAATATTTATGTTGATTGTTTCCCTCTATTAAGAAAGCTTGCAAGGACTTTAAATTTCAGTGTGTGGTCTGTGAATTGCCTAAGCATACACAAACCTCTTACATTCCCCGCATGCACCATGCATTCCAAGCCTCTGATCTTATCTACTCTGATATTTAGGGGCCCTCTCCTGTTACAGCTATTCCCAAATACCGTTACTATGTCACTTTCATAGATGATTATAGTTGGTGTACTTGGTTTTATTCGATGAAACACATATCAGAGGTCTACACTCACTTTACCTACTTTCTTCAAATGATAAAAAACAAATACAAAATAGTTGATTCGCGAATCGAGGCTCAACATTGATGATGATGATGATGGCTTCTTTTTCAAAGACATGGGGACATATTTTTTATTTTTTTTTAACTAAAGTTTTTGTTTCTCTCTTACCTTTCTCGCCAAAAACAAATTTTGAAAGAAAACTTTCAAACAAATGGGCCACAAGTGTTGAAAAGGTGGAAGAAATGTGAGGTGGTAGGTGAAATAATAGAGATGTTGAGGCATTTGGTTTTAGAAGGAAGTGGACTTCTTTTAATAATAGAGAAAGGGAACGTCAGATGAAAGGTGAAATAATAGAGTTGTTTTAGATGGCTAGAGAAAGAAAGAGTAAGTGGACCTTTCTTTTTTTTTCTCGTTTTCCTCTTTTTGTTTTTACGGCTTCTTCTTTGTTGCCTCCACAAGCAGAGAGATCAGCAGAGTTCGCGATCGTACGAGGATGGCCGGGGTGAAGATATTGATGAGTCCTAACTTGCCAATAGCTCACTAAAGAAGAGATGGTCATGTGGACTTGGTGAACGTATCAGCAGCCTGTTCAAAAGATCGGACAAAGGTAGGTGTGATGATTCCTGCTCGGACTTTTTCATGAATGAAATAGATATCCACCTCAATGTGTTCCATCATTTCATGGAGAATTGAGTCTGAGGATAGCATTATAGCGGACTTGTTGTCACAAAATAGCTTAGAGGAGTTTCTTATGGGAAGTCCTAGCGAGGTATAAAAGGAACGAAGCCAAAGGAGTTCACATGTTCCCTGAGCCATGGCACAATACTCAGCTTCAGCAGAAGATCGGACACTACGGATTGTTTCTTACTCTTCCACGAGATTAGGTGTTTTCCATGAAAAGTATACAAACCAGGGGTCGAACGTCTATCGTCTTTCGATCCAGCATAGTCAGCATTTGTAAAGCATGAGAGTCCCTCTTGTGCCCCGGTCATGCAAAAGAAGCCAAGACCAAGGCATGTTTTGAGGTACCGAAGAATATGGTAGACAGCATCTAGGTGTTGCATACATGGTGAGTGCATAAACTGACTCACAACACTGACAACATATGTGAGATTTGGCCTTGTATTAGTCAAATAGATGAGGCGACCCACAAGTTGTTGATATACCGATGGAGCTGATAATAATTCTCCCAAGTTTGATGTTAACTTAAGGTTCGGATCCATAGGTGTGGAAGCAGGTATACATCCAAGCATCCCAGTAAGCAACCTCAATACCAAAAAAGTAGCGGAGAGGGCCCAAATCTTTGATGTCAAAAATCTGTCCGAGATCCTTCTTTACCTGCTCAATGCAAGGTGCGTCATCTCACCTACCTTCGTCCAATCTTCTGAACAGGATGCTGATACATTCATCAAGTTCACAGGACCATCTCTTCTTCAGTTAGCTATTGACAAGTTAGGACTCATCAACATCTACGCCCCAGCTTGAGGGGGAGTGTGGAAATATAATTTGGATCATCAATACACAAACTCCTAAACCACCTTTCATTAATATACCAACCACCCTTCATTAATCTCCTCAACTACTTTTATTTATTGTTCCATAGATTATGTATATATACGTAATTGATCAAATATGAAATGATAAGGAAATATATTTTCTCTCTTCAACATATTTCTCTTCTATGCCTATATCCATTAGTATCATATTATATTTTATATTTGTCTCAAATTTTACTATTATATTTTGTTTGAAATCCCAATATTATATCATATTTTACATTTGAAACATTTACGACATGAGATACGTCATTCTGATTTAGTATGCATTTGAAGTCTTGAACACCACAAGCACTCGACACCTATACTCCGAAAGTCCTACAGAAGTCCAAAGGTTTTTGGGATATTAACCTTCAAGCAACAAACTAGCTGTATTGGTATGCATTCTATTCTGCCACTTCCCAGCAAAAACATATGTTTGAAGGCTGTTGCTAAAAGATTCAGGAAATACCACAACAAACAGCCTTATTGAAATATGATGTTTACGGTTCTTGTCATTTAAGGATGCAATCCAATAAAGAATTCCTATTCAATATTTTGATTCCCATTGTTTCAACATACTTGCATAGCAATGTGTTGATAACAGAGACTTCGATCACAAACTAACCCCTTCATCGGGGAGAGTCATAGACCTATTGTTACCACAAATTCCGACTGCCAAAAATATGATTTTCCAAATAGCACCGAACTTGGAAAAAATATTGATCAAGAAACCAATATTAGTTTACTAAGAAATTATACAGCATGAAAGAAACCAGAAAAATTCACCTGGAAAGAATACTATCAGCCCCTCATCCTTTGAAACAGTGTCACTGACATGGGGAATTGGGCTAGATTGTTCTACCTTCTCTGCCACAAGATCCCCCTCTTCATCTCTGCCCCCTTCAATGACAGCCAAGAAATCTTCAGACCTTACCAGGTTCCCAGCAGATCCTATCAAAGCCTGATTCTGTGGACTGCGCTTTGCATACTTTTCAAGGAAAGGCTCAGCTTCACTAAGATATATAGATGAAGATAGCTGTTTGTTTTTATACTTCCTTCGAATTTCCACTGCCCTGGACACAAAGGAAAACATTAGTTTTATCTTTTCAATTGGCCGCAATATTGTTATCTTAAAAGTAATAAATTTGAGACAATAGTCTGCAAGGTTGAAGAATTAAAGCCAACATTACCATTCGTCAAGCATCTTGCTGAGTTCCTTTTGTTTTCCTGGTGAGGTATTCCATATTTTCATTTGCCTATAACAAAACACATTGTTATACACAAGACTGTAAAGAAAAACATAGTACAGCAAATTTACCAAGGAGAACTGGATGACCGATATAACTGTTCATAAAGTCCATATTTTACCCGAATCACATTTTTCTCTCTCTTCCTCCTTGAAAATATTTGTTTATATACAAGATGCTAAGGGATTTATAATTGGTAAACTTTAATAACGTGTTACAATTCATAAAACAATGTGACAGCCGCACCAGCGAAACCGGAATAATCATGCATCCTAAATGGGAATTTATTTAGTTGGATAATTCAGTATTCAGTCAATTATACAAAATTTATCAACAGAACAGGAGAAAACGAAGAAAAAAGAATACCTCTCAGCATTTCAAACTTAAAAGTTTCAAGTACGATTTAACAAAATGTGTGAAAAAAAAAATACCTCAGATAGTAGGCCCTGTATGCAGAGGGACCTTCTCTGAAAAGAATTGATAAGCCATTCCGAATCAAAAAGGTTCGTATCTGTGCAGCAAAGATATAAAATGAAAAACATAGAAGTAGTAGTCGCATCGAAATAAAGAAATTACCAACTAGAAATTGACAGTGTACTTGGATGCTGTTCAAGAAAATGCCAAAAATTTCTCTAATTCTAATTTTCCATTCTGCATTTACTTTTCACTTTTGGCACATAATTCTATTTTCCTGAATGATATAATATTACTGTTCCTTCTTAGTAGAAGATGCCTCAATGGCTGATTGCTCTATGCGAAGGATGGAGTGAACAAAACTGTCAAGGATCTGTAATAAGATTATAAGAGCAAGGATTGATACACCACACCCCCACCATATTGATAACGACATGGAGCCAAGAGACCCCCTACAAATATGTTTTGAGGGTAGCTGAAAATATTTAATCATCACCTTAACACCTGGGGTGGCGGTTGGGTTGTTTTTTTTTCCGGGGGCGGGGGTTGGTTTATGGCGGACTTCCATTTTGTGCCTCAACTTTCCAAATATGAGTGTGACTTTTTCCTCCTCTCCCTCCCCCTCAAACATGGAGTTGTAGATGCAAATACAAACATGCACCTATGCAAACACATATTCAAATGTGTATCTGCACAAATGCATGCAAGCATACACATAGAGACAGAAACAAAAGCACCCATAAATGAGGGTAGAATTCACATCTCTCAAAATTTGTTGTATGATTAGAGTGATTGAATTTGACGGTGATGCTGGGGTGTTGTATCAATTTAATTAATGTCAAAGGGTTACTATACCATTTGTAAAATGACAATGGATATAGTGTTAATTAACATATCGTGTCCTGGACTCCTGGTCATTGAGCCAACAAAGAAAATACTAATAAAGGAAACATGACATTAAGCTACTGAAACATAGATTATAAAAATACTCAGTGGGTCTATATTTATTCCCAAGGATAAAAATATACTAAACTAGATAATTGAACCACACCAAAATGTGCAAAAATTCATTTGAGGCATAGAGAACAATACTCTAGCTGAACTCAGCATCAAATATTATTTTCCCATAATACCATGTAAAAACTCATCGACAGTCTCCCACAGAGAGCAAGGTGACTTTCTCTACATCTTTCGTACTTACTCTTGCTTTTTTGTCTGACCCAAAAATTACACACATATATTTGCAATTCCACTGTAATGTTGTCTTCGAACTATAAAAGCCACCACTACTGTTTCAAGCAGCGTATCGAGAATAATCACATCCCCAACTGCCGTGATCATCTCCATACAAGGCCCACAAACTGGTGCTTAGTGATCATTACTACACCCAACCGCATTCTTCAAGTTCAATTTACAAGCTGATGCCTCCGACTACCTATATATAGCTAGTGGCCTACTGTACCAATAAATCTTAAAAAGAAAAAATGATTAATACCGTTATTAACAATTTATATTAAATTATTAATATGATACAAGCCCACCATTCTAGAGATTTTTCAAAATTAGTCCAACCATTGGCGTCTCGGTAAGCCATTAATTGCAGAATGCAGATGCACGAGGTTTTCCATCTACCAGATACTTGGCAATGTTAGACAAAAAAAAAATGAATCAAGCACCCAATAGATTTTATAAAAGATTCAGCTATAAGACCTTAGCACCACGTACGGCTCCTTATAAGATCTCAAATGTGTGTTGGAATTTGAACTAATAGGGAAGCTCATTTCAAAGCATATTGGGCAGTATAGGCAATGGCTGACTCGTTGGCTAAGTTGGCTAGTGTTGAGTCGTGCTTTTAAATCTCTGCAACTTTCCTTTCGCCTAGTTTTATCAGGGGCGCCTACAGAGATAAGGTTTTTGGCCAAATCTTAGGAGTGTTAAATGATTTTGTTTCACGTTTCAGCCATTCATTATTAATTGTTTGTTCTTTGAGGCAGGGACACAAAACTTGATAAGTTTGTTCTCCCCAAAATTTAGGAGTGTCAGATGATTCTGTTTCATGTTTTTTTCATTCATTATTCTTTGTTTATTCTTTGAGGCAAGGCTTATGTCCCCCTTGTTTGATTCATCAACAAAGCCTCTTCTTGTTAAAGGATAAAAAATAGGAAAATAAAAAACTTCAGTAAGCAAAATCAACTGATGAGAAAATCATTATATCTTCAGCATCTGGCAGACAAGAATAACAACAAACTAATAAGAGCATTAGTCATTATTCTAATGCTTAAAATATTCCTTGAAATCAAGCAGACACCCATACCTTATACGTAAGAAATTTCAACTTGATCATCAAATTTGCATCCTCATCAGCCAAACCATCTTTCACTAATGTTCCATTGCAATCATTTGCATCTTTTACAATACCATTGTTCTTTGCAATTTTAGTGGCATTGTCCTTGTTAGCCTTGAACAAATTTATATCAACAAAAAAACCTGGGGAATGTAAGAAATATCAGCAGCAATATATGATAAATTTCAAATGGAGAGATGGCTGGCATAGTACACATAAATATGGACATTAGACACGAAGCATATGATTCGGATACAATAACATCATGTTTGGTTGGTTGCAATGAAATTAAATACTATGAGAGAATTTCGAAAGGTTGTCCACTAAAATTTAATTCCATTAGGCATTTGAAATTCAACACCATTCCCACGGTATTCGATTCTCCTTCCTTTTATAAGCGTGACAAGAACAGTGCAGAGTGCCCCCTCATGTGGTAAGTAATTTTTATGGTGTGCACTCCATGTGTCTGCATCCTATTTATTTCAAAATAAATTACTTGTGTGCCTGCACCATGTCATGTTAGTATCCATTCTTAACCATTTACACAAATCCAGATTCATCCTATCAATGACCAGTATGCTTTTCATACTACATTCAATCCATAAAGCTTACCAATAAACAATAGGGAAAAAGGAACAATTATCATTATCCATGACAATCAGCCACTAAATGGATTAAAGAAAATATTGATTTGTAAAACCATTACCTCGATATAACGGCCACAATCCAGGCTTGTACCTAAGGAAAGCTTTCTTCATCAGAAAATGCATAACATAGAAACAGAAGTAAACATAGAAGGCAAATTCCACAATTCTTAACCCCATGCCCCCCCAATGTATCTTGTTGATATGGTTTGTAACTAAATAACATAGCCACTAATACCACATCAAATCATAATTGGAACGTATCATCGTGGGCATAACTAATGCTACATCAGAAGCCAATGTTACATTAGTTACAGACACTCTGGTATTAATTGCCAATGGTCTGGCTGCGTTATGCATCTTTAGGGTCACTGCAGCCCGATCCCATATTTCGTATCAGACAAAAGGAGATCCAATCACTAGTTATAAAGTTAAGTAATTATCAACACCTCATCTCTTTCTGGTATCTCCTAAAACCAGAGTCGCTATGCACATGGATGACCATTTTGAAATGGTGGTTGTCATGAGATGCAGGACTTTTGTGGAAGTTATGGCGAAACTTAAATGCAGCAGGAAAACGTTTTTCTCTCATTAAACGAACCATTTCCTGCCATAAGGAAGATAACATGCATTAGGAATTGACCAAGAGAAATTCCTGAGGTGAAACATGCACAATATTTTCATAGAATCTAGATTGAAAATGAAAAGAAAGAACAAAAACCAGGAAAAAGAAGGTGCCGTATCAATTGGCAAAATGAGTGATGTTTCACTTCGGTAGCCATGATATTAGGCAATAAAACTAAGAGACAAATAACTGGGATAGACAAATCATGCAAAGATTAGCAATAGAAATACCAAAAGAGAATATAACCTTAGTGTTTTCAAATACCTAAAAAAATTGGACTCAATATCCAAAAAAGGTTGAAGACAAATACAGCCTAATCACCTGCAGTTTTGTGGTAGAAAAATCGGCAGGATGTGATTGTAAAAATTTTGAAAGAATGGATCGATCGACATTTCTCAATTGCCCATCCATGGCTTCATTGCCAAACCAATCGACATAATTAGGACAAAAGGCAGTTCCAACACTCTGAAGAAGGGCCTCAATTTGCTGAAATGAAGACAGTTAAAAGCCAAATAAAGGAAGCATAAATAAAAAACTGCATACTCAGCACATATCACATTGGAAGAACTCAATTTTACCTGTTTTTCGTTTGACCTGTTTGCAGCACATATTTCCCGCAGACTAGGACCCAAATCTAAGCCAGCTGGCATTAAGGCAAAATAAGTATATATATAAGCCGTAAAGCAAACCAAATTTAAATAAGACCCTGTTTGATAACGCTTAATTTTTAAGTGCTGAAATTATAAGTGTTGAATTCATTGAGTGTTGAATATATTGAGCATTCCATTTTTTCAACCAAATTTAAATAAGGCTCTATTTGATAACGCTTAATTTTTAAGTGTTAAATTTTAAGTGCTAAATTCATTGAGTGCTGAATATATTAAGTATTCAATTTTTTAAAAATTTTAACTTCAAAAAATTTATCTCTGTACAAATTTTCGTTCCTAAAGTAACTCTCACAACATTCTTTTTCTAAAATTTTCTCTCTCTACAACTTTCACTCTATTTTTTTTTCAATTTAGTACTCTCTCTGTCTATAATTTTTTATATAAAACTTTTTTGCAAGACTTTATATTATTGATGTTAAATGATAGTTGTAGTGATTAGATATTTCATAGTAATAAGTGAAAAGTGCTAAAAGAAATAAGAGAATCATATATCACTTAAAATATTGAACAAATTTTAAGTGACGCCTATATTTTAAGTGGTTGCATGATTCTATTATCAACACACTTAATATGATAATTACTTAATGCATTCAGTTTTAAGTATTGAATTGTGTTACCAAACATGGCCTAAATGTCACTTACTAAATGCAAGTCAGTCACAGAGGTCCCAAACTAAAGGGAATTAGAGAAAACATAGGCATGCACTTTTGGTAAAGTAGAACAAACAAAAGCAAAAGAGAGTAAAGAACACTTCCTCAAGAAACAATGAGGTAGCAACCCAAATTGAAAAAACCCACTTCTAATGCCAAAACAGTAGCAAGATAAGTATCCATATAATAATGACAGCAGCCAGCAGAAATACAGAGTTACAGCGGAGCACATTCAACTCAAGCACTTGAGCCAAATAAGATGAACCCTAGAATATCATGTGCTGCAGATCCAACATAAACTAAATATATATCTTCATAAGCAAGTTCATTATGACATAGTGCCGTAACAAAGCAGGGTAAACAGTGATGAATGATTCATAAAGGCATGGATAAAACTTAAAAGACACCCAACCAAATGTAACACAAGATTAGAGGGAAAAAGAATCAAAAGATATTAAAGGTTAAAATCATCATACCTCCCTCTAATGGCGGAGCAGGAAAATCTATCAAAACCTGCTGTATATGTTTTGAGCTCTCATGGCTTACTATTCGAGCCACTAGACCCTCTAAGATTTCACCCTGCACCTCTCTATGGTCTTTTGGTCCTGCCGATTAAATGAAAGGTATTTAGGCTTCAAGAAATCTCTTGACGAACTTGAGATCAATGCTAATCGACCTCTCTATCGTATTGAAAATGAACACGGAGACCCATCTTTTAAACAATGGCATGAAGTTGGAATCCGGTATCAGAAAATACAAAAATGAAACCATTAACCTTAAATGCTGCACATATTACAATGAAACAAGATCTGAATGCGAAGTTCTGAAAACAAAAAGAGAGTTGCAAAAGGGAAAAAATTAAGAGAAGGGAGAAAAATGAAAGAATGCCTCCTTCATCACCCTTGATCCACCTCCCCTCCACCTTCATCGCCATCATCCCAATGCCCCTCTCAACATTCCCTCCAATCTCACTGCCATCCACCACCACCTGTTGTGCCATAACTCTCAACCTCGAACAACAACCAAAGCCAGGCATTTGTCACCCTGAACCATCCCATGGCCCTCATCCCACATCATCAATCGTTGATTATCAACTAATCAATAATGGAACCCAAATACCCAACCCAATCATAACCGCTTCCTCAGTCTCATGAAACCTAACATGTCACTCACCCCTTAACATAACGTGGTTGAAGCGCCAAAATTTTAAAAATAAAAATTTGTGAAATTGTAGATATTGCAACCCCCAAATTCTTTTGTAAATTCTTTATATACCTTGGTGTATGTCAATACCTAAATGAATTAATTTGACAAATTAATTGATCAATTTAACTAATAAACATTATATTAAGACTACATTGTATATTATAATTTGTAAAATGATTGCATACTATCTAAATAGTAGTGTAAAAAGTTCAACATGATAACCTTGAGATTTCGAGTTCAAATTGAGAGCAATCAACAATCACTTTGGGCAAGTAATGTCAAAGAGTATTGCTGCAAGGACTTTAAATGATATATTCAGTCGAAACAAAATTTGGTGAGAAATTATTATAATAATCCTTCAGAGTATTTTTTAGCAGCATGAGAACTTTAAATGATATATTCCGATTGAAAAATGCTTCGGCCCTGTTTGGTTCGGTTTTTAAAAAATGTTGTCTAAAATTTTGACAAAAAAAGTGAATATTCTCATAAGTTGCTTAGTTTACTTTATGAAAAAGTTACAAAAAAGGGAATATTTTTTAATAATGTGTTAAAAATTGAAAAAAAAAAAAGTGATACGATTAATTGAAATATAATGTTGAAAAAGAGAGAGAATAATGATATTTGTTGGGTGAGTGTGTGGGGAAGAAAATATGGTGAGAAATTATTATAATAATCCTTTAGAGTATTTTTTAGCAGCATGAGAACTTTAAATGATATATTCAGATTGAAAAATGCTTAGGCCCTGTTTGGTTCGGTTTTTCAAAAATGTTGGCTAAAATTTGACAAAAAAAAAGTGAATATTCCCATAAGTTGTTTAGTTTACTTTATGAAAAAGTAACAAAAAAGAGAATATTTTTTAATAATGTGTTAAAAATTGGGGGAAAAAAAAAGTGATACAATTAATTGAAATATAATGTTGAAAAAGAGAGAGAATAATGATATTTGTTGGGTGAGTGTGTGAGGAAGAAAATTTGTAGAGAAATAAAAATTAGACATAATGGAAAGAATAAAAAATAAATTTATAAAATAATAAAAGTATAAGATTAGAAGTAGGTCATGTCATAGATTGAGTGTTGTGAAATTGTTTGATAGAAGTGTTTTTGAGTTGTGTTGTTTTAAGAGAGAGAGTTTTTGAAAACAGAGAATACTATCCTGAAAGCAAAACAAACGGGCCCTCAACATCAATGGGAGCCAAAAATGGACACTAGGCATTATGTCATTGTACAAACCAACTACCCTTGCATCCAATATTTTTACCGAATCACTAATTGCATTTATCCCCATTTTTCGGTCCCTCATTTTGGTCCTTGCAGCATTACTCATCGTGATAAATTTTTCGCAATATAAACTACAAGTTCAATTTCTAGAGGAAAGTGTGTTAAAAAATACAGTAAAATACCTGGGACAGATATATCTGCAACTTCATCAAGAGCTTTACATACAGTTGTGGCCGTTCCTTCCTCGCAGAGTGCATCATAGGCAGCAAAAAATGAAGTCACCGATTTCCTTTAACAGATGAAAATATCATAAGCAATGACACAACATTTTGGTGTCAAAATTTTTCACCATGCAATATCAATTCATCTCTGCATAGCAGTCTTCAACCAGAAAAAAAAATACACCTTTCTAGTGGAAGAGAAAGTGATAGAGAGGAAGGAGATTGAACATAAAAATGACGAACATGATCAATTCAAACAGAAAACAAGAAACATCATAAGAGGAAAGTGAGTACAGAGAAGAAAATATTCAATATCAAAAATGAGCTTATATGACTACACAACAGAAAATATTCATATGGCCAGTATGAATTATTGAAGTTTATGCGGTTTAAAAATCCCACCATGCAATATGGATCCAATATAAAATAGAAGACCCACAGTAACTGAAGCAACTACCGAACTGTTTTCATATTCTATATATGTCATCATTAAGTCAAAAAAGAATTGTGTAACAAACTTCAAGAACTCAGCAAAGAATCAGAAGTCCCATACTCAGGAATTTTCCTATATTAAAATGAAACCAGGAAATTCTCAAAATTTCTCCACCTCTATACCTTCAAGGCAGTTATCTAAATTTCAAAATGAAATAACAGAAACACACTACAGAGCATATATCAAACAAGAAACTCAGAGTGAACTTAATTAACGGATATCAAAACCAATCCAGCTGAAAAACAGATCACAGATATGCAACATAAGACAACAATTATTTAAAAATATTCATAAAACCAAACCTGGTTGAAAACAACCACACGTGATTTGTTGGTAGCCGCCATTTTCTACAAAAAGCTATTATGTCGGGTGTAGAATAGAATTTGGGTTTTCCATTACCCAATTCCGTAACTGCAGTTACAACCACTGTTCAAAGCAAGAAGAAAACTATTAGGATGCTTCTAACAGGCAAACGGGCCACATTGTCACGCATAGAAAATGTCAATATGAGATAAGTTTGTCACGTGAGGAATGCAAGGGGAAACGATAAATGGAATTAAAAAGGTTCATAACACGTCAACTAAGGTAAAACTTGTAAAAGAAGGACAAAGACCAAGAATGAAGTGCACAAGTGCACGAAATAATATCGTGGCACGTAGCCCATAATAAGAGAAAACAATATGATTATTAGGAATTTGGGAACTTTCTACAAAAGAGAAAACATCCTAAACCATCAGGATATTTACCTTAATGACATGAAACGTAAAAGAAAAAGTGTAGCTAAAGATATCCACAAATGAAATATCAAATTTCTCTCCCCTACCATAATCTTCTCGAGGACGCTGCCCGTGGTCTCCTAAAACGGCGGTGACCAGCTCCATAGATACACACATACGATTCCACTGAAAGAAACAACTACCATTTTATATTTGCATTAAAGAGAAGGAGGAGATATATTCCATAAATCACGTAAAAAACACGTAAGGTATCCACATTGGCAAGTTATAGAATATCAAAAATAAAAGAGCTAAGCAGATAATTTGGAAAGACAGTATTCCATTCAGGAGGTTACATAATGTTTGGCATGGCGGTGAGGGAAAGAATTAAGCAGGTCTTTTGGGTTCTTTTTCTTTGCCTTCCCACGAACAGTATATGTTATATTTTTCTATGAAAGGATCTTATACTTCAGGGAGTGTCTCACTTTTTACTTTCATTGAGAACTTGGAGTCTCCATACTCTTTGTTGCGCCTTGCAGCTATTAATGATATTCATCCATAAGCGAAAAAAAATATTACAGAGACAAATCCAAACTAATTGAAGAATTGTTTTAACCTATAAATCTAGAAATCACATTGTAATTGTATTTTTCTAGGAAATTTGGGACAAATTTATTTAAGGAGGTTTTAGCCAGGCAAATCAGTATAACAAACACAGAGCAAACATCTAGCAAGCAATAGAGCAAATGGCATTTTAAGAAAGTCCAAGGTAAAAATTGTAACAAAAACTAACTCATTACGCATAAGACAGCAAAAAATTAAAAATAATTCAGGAAAGATGGGGGAGATGCTCATTTGCAGCTTGAAATTTTTATTATGGTTGGTCTCCGACGCAGTTTAGCAGACCTAAAACCTGTCACTCGCCAAAAATAAGTGTGTTCTCCAGACATGTTTATAATACTAAAGAGAAAAAAATGGCTCCACTGGACAATTACTTTGAGTGAGCTTCCCCAGTCGTAGTTGTACCTATTAGTCTATTATGCCTCTCAGACCAACGAGTTCCCCATTATTTCTCTCATCTGCTTACTTCTCTACCCTTGACCCCGCATGAGGATGATTCTATATTTGAACAGTAAATTGAAAAAAATCCAAAGCAACATTAATAAAAAAATTAAACATTGATAAAACCCTCTCCAACCCTAACACATCCCACAAAAATCATAATCGACCTCAAGCTTTCCTGCAAGTGAGCAACAGACGCCAACCGCAGCCCTGATACCTAAATTCAGTCCGTCCTAGAAGCTCCATTTTTTATTGGACACTAATCCTACTCGCTATAAATATATGCAGGCATGTAAGGACATATTTAGGCATAACGGAAGTGCATAAGTCTCATCAATGTGTCTGCAGAACAATAAATGCAATACAGTTGGTTACACCTAATTTTTTGACTTCCATTATCGATCAATCATCGGTGTTGTGAATAAACAATACCTCAAGATAATCGTTGAACTCAGCTTCCTTTTTGCTGGCCTGAGTGCCCCATGCCTCATGGAACATCCGCCCAAGAACAAAGACACCAACAGCAGTATAACTGCAAATTAACTGCAAAGTCAGCAAGGGGTAATACAAGAGACCCAATGGCCAAACGTGAACTAGAACATATTGCAAAGTGTCCATGATAGATCATAGCTAATTAGTACGACGAATATTTCAAGTGCCACCTCACACTTTTTATATGGAACCAATATAATAGCATGACTTAGGCTTGCCAACTCAAGTGGATCATAAGCCAAGTTTAATAGAAACATAGAATACGTGGATCGAGGTTTAAATAAGTCAAAAGTAGGGAAGGACTGAAAAATTGGAAGAGAATAGATAATTTCTGTACATATTTCCGTAGCTGTTTTTGGCATATGCTCCACCCTCATGACCAGCATACATAAAAAGGGATCCAGAATGCTTAAGCGAGACCTGTAATGATTGTACTTCCATTAGCGGCATTCAATCACAGAGTTAAAAACATAAACAGAAAACGAAAAGAAACTTAAATCAAGAAGTGTATTGAAGCTGACATACTGTTAGATATTAAAAAAATAGCATAATGAAGAAAGCAAGACTACAAAGGTTTTTAAAAAAAAAAAAAACTGAAGAATTTCACCCCCTACCTCCATAGTAGCGAGGCCTTTGGAAATCATCTCTATCATCCTCGTTCTAATCTGAAATGAATGGGCATTAGATCCAACAAGAAATCGTGCTAACTAACTCGTTTTTAAAAGGGAAGATGACGTCATCAACAGTAAGAAAACAACGGAAGTACATATAACTATCAAACGCTTGTTTAGGACAATAATCAAGGGATAGGACAACATATCATGACACATACTACGGCAGAAAAAATCACAGAATGTCTAGGAAAAATAAAAAATTGCTAAAAACAAATTTAATATCTGACATGAGAATAACGGCATGTTTGATAAAACTACAAATTTAGTGCTAAAAACTTTCTGAAAAATAAATGTTGAATGTACTAAATACTTGTTTTTTTTAATACTTAGCCTCAAAAAAATTATCTCCGCATAAATTTTTGTCTCTACAATAATCTTTACAACTTTCTCTATCTAAAATATTCTCTCTATTTTTTCTCAATTTAGTAATTCCTCTCCCTGCAATTGTTTGCATACAATTTGTTTTCTAAGATTTTATAGTAACAATGTTAAACGGTGGTTGTGGTAAATAGATATTTGATGGTTTTAAGTAATAAGTGCTGGAAAAAATGAGTCACGCGTTACTTAAATTTTTTAACTATTTTCTAGTAAGATTATTTTTTTGAGTGGTTGTTTTGTTTCGTTGAAGATGAGACTTGGGTACAATGGTAAGCTTACTCCATTGTGACCCAGAGGCCCCGGGTTCCAATCTTGAAAACAATCTCTGTATACAAGAGTAAGGCTGCATACATCGAATGCTCCTTATACCCGCAATGGAAGGAGCCTTCATGCACTGGCTAGTCCTTTTGCTTCATTTAAAATACATTTAATTTGATAAGTACGTAATGCATTCAATTTCAAGTGTTGAATTGCGTTCTTAAACGAGCCCCTAGTCTAAGTCTATCAACCATTTAAAACATTCTCTCTTCCATGAAAACCGCCACATAAACGACTCAAGTCATTTTTTGGTTTAATGGTCTTTATGAATGGCCTACACGCATGAAACAACACATGAAGAATGTAGCTAAATCAAGATAACTAATATAGCATGCTATACGATAGACATTTTAGAATCCATAAAACCGACATTTCAGCCTACATAAGACAATTCAGATAATTTGACATTCCAGAATCCATAATTTATACTCATTAATGAGAAGAATAGTATGAACCACACAGCTAAGAGAAATAGGAAGAAAAATATTACCTCTTGGTCGGACTTTTCATTCTCAAATTTGGGATAAAAGGTAGCTCTTATTTGGGCAAGTGAGTAAGTAGAGTTGTCAACGGTAAAATTCTCCAATAAATTACTCCGGAATTCACTCAAATCAGCATTGCTTATTTCAGCATTCAAAGCTCCATTTCCCTGGATTTCACGGGCTGCATCAGCATCGTGCGCTTTATCGACTTCAGATGCAGCACCAGCTACAGATCCATAAGATTTTGGTTTCCACATGGCTTGCTGACCTCGCACAGGAACATTGTTTGCTAGTCCAACACTTCCAAACTGTACAGCTGGGACAGGAACATTGAACTGCCCACTGCTTTCAGCAGTGCTCATTGTACTTAGACTGTTGGTCACGACTTCAACATTTTCGGTTTCCAATGATTGTCTACTTGAATTGGGCTTCTCTTTCCACATTTGTTCTTTCTGACCACGCCTTCGCTATATGAGATATGAACTGCAATTATAAATCAAGGCTAAAATACATCTTAAGGACAGGGGAACCAGGAACTAACTTCTAATCTTAAAAATGGATAGTTTCTAGGCAGTTGATGAACCATGGTCAAAGCAATGTAGTGCTCAATTTAATCCAAAGAAAACAACTGATAAACCCAGCATAGAGAACAAATCAAACAGATTACACAAAGATAAACAAACAGAGGGTCAAAACAGCATAAAGTTTGCTAGGAAACAGAAGAGAAGCAACATCCAGTAAGGATGACCATAACGCGCAAATAATCAGAGACAGTCACACTCACACAACTGACGAATTCATGTACAAATGAAGAGAACAAATTAGTCAGCAAAGCCTAGCACCCACCAGAAAGCTGTAGCGATCCATAAAACGAAGAACACGTACGCGTGCGATTTTTAAGTAATCAAATCGCATCAAAAAGAATAAAATCAAACAGATAAGAAGCATCTACATAACCCGATTGACAGTCACATGAACTATCAGAAGAAATTCAAAACCAACACCAAACAATCATAAATCAACAGATTCCATAACAACCGCAAAATGAAGCACGTAGCTTCATCTGAATCATTTGTTTACCTGAAGTTTTGATATAACGATATGTACCTGATTGTACGGCATAGCTGAAACAGATGCCGAGCTAATGAAAGTGAGCGAGCGAGAGAGGTTGACCGGAAGAACATAAATTGCGGTCGGAGAGCGAGACCGGAAGAGGAAGAAGTTTCTGGAATTGAGAGAAGGTGAAGAAGATAGAGGAGAACGAGAACACACCGCAAGAATACAGTTGAAGATGATCCTCTGCGCTAACGACATCCAAGGGAAAATGCAAGCGGTGACGAATGCTTTTATATGTAGAGGAGAGGGAGTAGAGAGCACCGCCTTCTACAGGCCGGGTTTTCTGTTGAACGGGAAGAAACAACCGCGCACACATCATCACTCAATGGTACTCATGGTGATTCACAATATTAGAAAGGAAAAGTACATTTTTTTGACCCTTTACGGTTTTATTTTCACAGATGGAAAGGGCGTAGGGTAGGGTAGGGGAGTATTTCTTGGGCTGACCCGAAGATCCAGAGGATGGCCAAATCCGCGCTGAACCCGAACTGCATGGGCCGAACAACTAATCCAGTTCGGATGCATCGGGTATGGGCGAGTGTAGGGTCGAGTTTTTTACAAAACAGAAAAAAACGATTTAGAAGAATCGGATCAAAAAAAGTCAAAGAAAGAAGGAGAAATTAACTCTAATCAGAACCGAGAAATCGAAAAGAGAAGGAGAAATGACTAACCCATGAAATGTAAAAAGAAATCAGAAAAAACAACCGACCTAGTGGCAGATGCTGGCAGGTCAAGTCATCGGATTAAACTCAAACAAACAAAATCAAGAGAAAACTACCACTTAAACCTATATTAAACATCTTATTACCAATACATTCCAATTAATTTAGATTAGACTAAAAACTCTCGTTAATCAAATTATATGCACAGTTTAATACCAGATTCGAGAATCCCATATTTGCCCTTCGAGAAATTATAGAGATTGAGAGTTTCCACATTCAACAAAATTATTTTATTAAACTCAAAATAAGTATTGTTTTACATTTTTTTTTTAACAATTTAATTATACATTCAGATCTGTCTAAATAAGATTTATAAAACAATATCAAATTCACTATTTTTTTTCATTAATTTCAGTTTTCACATTTATGTTACATTCAGCATGGTATTTCTAAAATTTTTAGTTTTCACATTTCATGATACATTCAATATGGTACTTCTAGAATTTTCGGTTTTCACGTGTTATATTTAACATCAAAATCATTTTTATCAATAAGTCATGTTACGCATATAATTTATTCTATTATCAACATTAATTAATATTATTTTCTACTACATTGTATGTTATATTCAATATTCATAGGGAACATAGAATGTAATAATATTAATGTTATATATAACATTCACATGCATCCCAATTTAGAACTCTCAAAAAATGATTAATGTCAATCACCAAATATTACATTAAACATGGGTGTTACACGACCCATAAGATGCTACATGTAACATTTACATAAAATGCGATTCAATTCTAAAAAAATGATTAATATCTCATTTTAAAGAAGACGATCCCCGATAATTATTGTGTAAAAAAATTAATTTTTCAATAATAGGTTTATGATAAAATCGCATGTTTCATATTCAATTTTTTTTTATTGGAAGTTATCAAATTTGTTCCACATTTTTAAGAATAATAAAAACTGAATTATAATACCGCATATTTTTAGAAAGTTACCAAACCTAATTCGCACATATTGGGAAGTTAAATCTCATTAAATAAGGGTATATTAGTATGCAAAATGGCAAAATGAATGATCAGTGCAAATAAAACTTAGTAGGTTGAATTAGTAATTTTCATACTAAAAAGGAACCCCTCGGTCAGTGCCCCAAAATCAATTTGCCAACCTTTAGAAAATTAAAACTTTAATCTATCATAATTTTTTTAGAAATTTAAATTTTCTGTCTAAATTTCAAATATCACTTACACCATAAAAATTACTGTAATTTTTTATTAAAAAAGTATTTTTTTCAATTATTATTAAAAATTAAATTAAAAATAATAATTTCATTAAATAATTTTTATTTACTTTTTTTAAAGGAATGTAGAGGTGCTGAAAGATTTTCTGTACCGAAAAAATCTATTATTAAATATCCTTTCTGCCCACTAAATTAAAATAAAATAAAAGCTAAACAAAACAATTAACAGAGTAAAACACAAATTTATCCTTTTTTCTTTAATTCTTTTTTCTCTTGCTAATATTTTCATCCAAAAAAAATATTTTTCCTACTATTATTTAGTTAAAATAAATAAAATAAAAAATAACTTTTTATTTTATTTTACATTATATTTTATTTTTTCATCTTCCTTTCTCACTCTCTTTTTTCTTTTCACCCAAACTCTATCTCACTGCAGTTCATCCTCCGCCGTGACACCACCAGAACTCCATTCTCCCCCCCCTCCACCACCCACCGCCACCCATCTTTTTCAACAACCGCCCCATCTCCACCAAGCATCACCTAGCTTGGATTTGGATTCTTATGATGGTGGTGGTAGCAAAACTTGTTATGTTTCATATATAAGGAATTGGAGAAGATAGTTGTGGACTTACGGTGGCTGTAGGGCAGGCTGCTGACGATGGCAAATGCAAGATGGTTGTCGGATGGTGCGTCGAGGAGACGAGGTTGGATCTTCTTCTACCCTTTTTGCAGGCAATTGACAGGGAAGAATAGAAATAAGGAATAAGGGCAATTAGTTATTTAAGGGTTTAATCATAAGGGTAAAAACATAATTGAGGGTAAAGTAGTCAAATAAAATTATATGCAAGTATTTTCAAGATGTAAGGGTGCTTAATCCGGCTTTCATCTGACAAATGATCGATTGGTATTTGTATAGAGACATGAGACTTCAGTTGTTAGTTGTCAAATAATCAAGACGTTAACTGGTATAAAAAAAATTAATTATTCAGGGATAAATGGCATATGTGATCGCATGTGTTACTTTTGATTGAATATTTATAAATGGCCTATATGATCTCATGTGTCACTTGTAATTGCTTTATCATTTTATTACTTACAAAAAAATTATGTGTTAATGAAAAATTTAAATTTAATACGTCTCATATCATTTCGACAAATGTCAAAAACATCTCTTATCATTTTCATTATATTTGAAATACTCCTTATTTTTTCAATTTGGTTACCAAAATACCCTCGTCACATAATATTTTTTATTTTATGCTCTCTATATCTCTCTTATTTTCTATTTTTTATTTTTAAAATTTTTCCTTTTACTCTATTGTTTTTTAGATTTTATTTGTGGGAAAAAAAAAATTAAGAAGTAAAAACCTAGAAAAAAAAATTGAAAATAGGATTTGAAATATAAAAAATGAATTACAGAGAAAATTCCAAAAAAACAATATTTTTTTTTTTGTTTTGTTTTTAAAGTTTTAGTTTTTTTTTTTTTTTTTTTTTTTTTCATTCTATGTTTTTCACTTTTATTTTTTTCCGAAACACCATGAGAAAGATAAAAAAAAAACTAAAAAGAAAACAGAGGTTAAAAAATAAATGAATAAGAAAACAAATATGTTACAGATGTATTTTTCTCAACAAAATATGATAAGAGGTATTTTGAGTATCGTGAAAAATATAGAGAGTGATTTTGGTATTTTACGAAATGACATGAAATATCTAGATATAACCTCCGTTAATGAAATATAAAATAAGAGATTGTGTGTTTATAAAAATATTACAGGAGAAAAATAAAATGCAATCTATGTAAATGACGATAATAAAATATCATTTACCCATTTTTCATTAAAAGTGAATAATTTATGAAGACAAACACGCTATAATCTGTCTTAACCACTACATACCAGTGAAAAAGGTTTATCAAAATCACACTTTAATGTTATATGAAAGTATTTAACTTAGTAATTCTTATTCTTATTTTATTTTCTATTTATTTTATTAGAAATATTATTTTTAATTATGAAAATTGATTTTTTCATGTATTTTTATTTTAAGTTTAACTATTGCACTTATCACAAAACTACGCGGAGACAAAATATTGAGCAAAATATCATGTGGGATAAAAAACAACTCAAACCAAAAGAAAGGAGAATAAGGTGGCGTTTCTGTTTCTGTTTCCATTCCAGCAGTGGGATGGAAATGGGATGGGATGGGATGAGAATTTTGTTTTCTTTTTGGGAGTAGAATCGCGTTTGGTAACGATAATTTTTTTTTTGTTTTGGGAAGGGAATTGTGTTTGGTAACGATTTTATCTTAAATTTTTTTTCTTTTTTTTTTTTCTTTTCTGTTTTGGCCTGACGGCGGTGGCGCCGGCCGCCGGCGATGACCGGACGGCGGTGGCGCCGGCGACGCCAGCCGGAAGACAATGGCGCCGTCGCCGGCGACTGCCGGAAGTGGCCGAAAAATTTTCGGCCAGACGGTGACCGGCGACGGTCGCCGAAGATGACCGGCGGCGGCGGCGGTCGGTAGCAGGCAGCGGTCGACGGTCGGCGGCGACGGACGGTGGCCGGCGGCGGCGGGCGGTGGTCGGCCGGTAGGTGAATAGTGACCATGGGTTTTGAGAATGGAATGGGAATAATGAGAAACAACTTTTTTTTGTTTCTCATTTCTTAACAAAAAAATGGGCACAATTCTCAAATGGGAATGAAATAGAAACGGAAACAAAAATTACCAAACGCTATTCCCAAACAGAATTCCCAAAAATCTGGGAATGGAATGGGATGAAAATGGTTACCAAACGGGCCTAAAATACCAATTATATTTTATTTTTTAATATTTAATGATTTATTTTTTCAATTCTTCAATCATATACAAATAGCAACTCAATATAATCAATTTAAGTAATATTAATAAAAAAAATTATAGAACTATTCTTTAAATTATGACATATTTTACGTGTTGCAAATGTTTTTAATTATTGAATTAGATTTTGTACATAAATTAAATAATACACTCGTAAAAAAATTTATTTTCATAATTAAAGTATTTGAACTATTTATAAGATATTCAAAATTAATATATTGAATCAAAATTAGAACTTTTTAAACACTGTATATACTAAAATTTAAAATTAAAATTAAAAATTATAAGTATTTTTCTAATATCTTGACATTTAATGAGTACAACTAATGTGTTAAGATTTATATAATTAAATGCACACTTGTAGTATAGCCGATCTAATGAATAAAATTGATGTGTTGAAGATTTGACAATTAATGTAATTGATCTCATTAATATATACATAATATATATGTGTGTTGAATAAGATTCCATAACAAAAACGGCCTCAATAAAAAAATAATGATAATAAAAATAAAAAAATAAAAAAATAAATCGCAATAAAAAATTCCGTCATCACATTAAATATATACTATCACCACCACAATCACAATAACTATTTACTATTATCGCCACCACCGCCGAACACACTTGTCATTGCATTAAAATCACATGTACTACCACAATTACCGCCTACCATTACTATAGCTACAACAACCATTAATTGCTACAACAAATTCGCATAGCCACCACAAAAATGAACTATCACCACAACCATCACCAATTACCATATTAAACTATTCACTACCACCACCATAACAAAACATTCACCACCACGATAGTAAATGTTTACTACTACCATTGCCACCACCACAACAAAACATTCTCGTCTCCGCTACCATCACTGGGTGGTCATCCCAGGCTTGGGTTTGATTTTCCACTGACTAGGGTTCTAAAATCTAGACACATTCATTTTTAGGGCCGCATTTGGGCACAACTATTTTTGTTTAGGGATAGTCCAACCTAACCATTTTTATATTATATAAAAATCAAGTAACCCTAATTCTTCACTCTGCCTCTACCTCCCGCCTCAGTCCCCAAAGGCAAAACAACAATGTGCTCCCTCCCTCCCTACTAGCCCTAGTCCCTTCCTTACCTCGTCGCCACTCAATTGCTCATCGTTGACCACTCAATCGCCTCGTTGTCGAAAACGACTATTTTAGTAATTTTTTTTTAAATTATAAAAAAAAATAAAAAAAATTAGGGTCAGCCCAATCTTAGAGTCGAACTTGGGTTTGAAAAACTTCGTTTAGTGTAATGCTTGGGCATGATAATAGGCCCGACCATAGGGTCGAGTTTGGGTATACCATTTTTTTGTAATACCCCACGTAAAGTGCAGCCCAGCCTGACCCATGACCGCCCCCAACCATGACAACAAATATTCACTATCTTTTTTTATTTGTCAAGTCAAATATTCACTATCACCATCACAGCTACAACAACAATAACAATTATGATTTGGTATCCCTACCACTACTACAACTAATATTGGCTGCCATCACTGTAGTTACAACAACCATTGACTACTACAACAAATTCTCATCACCACCACAAAATTTACTACCACCATCAATCACCACATTAAACTACTCACTGTCACCACTACAACAAAACATTCACTATCACCGTCGCCACTACCATAACAAACATTCACTACCACCACCATCACAATAAACATTCTATCTCCACCTCCATTACAACAAATATTCTTTATCATCATCACCGCCGCCACAACAATAAATACTCATCGTCACCACAAAAAATTTACTTCCACCACAACCACCCCTGATCACCACATTAAACTAATTACCACCACCAACATAACAAAACCACCTCCACCACCATAACAAACATTCATTGGCATCACCAGAGCAAACATTTCTATTTATGTCATCATTATAACAAATATTCGTTATCACCATAATCAACACCACCACAATTAATATTCGCTATGACTACTACTATTACAACATATATTCACCATTCATCACTACATTAGATACTCACCACCACCACCAATCACCACCACGACATTCACCACCACCATCACAATAGTAAACGTTCACTATCACCACTATAGTAGTATAGTAAATTTTCACTACTACCACTGCCATCACAATAAATATTCCCTATCACCATCACCCCACCACAATAACAACAAATAGTCGCTATCACTTAAGGAGGCAAAACGATAAAACACAACATATCTACTTCCAAAAAAAAAGAGGGACAAACAATGGTCTCATAAGAGACGAAAAGTTAAACTCTTCATATGAGACTTTCATTTAAACCATCTCAAAATTCATATAAAAAAATTAAAATAGAAGTGTAGTTTACATTTGGCCAAAGCAAATTGCATTTTTGTTCTTCCTCTTATTCCCAAGAAACACAAACAAACACAGAGAGCTCAAAAACCATTGACCTGAAGAAGAAACCTGGTCGATGGATCAATAGCCCCAGTAATCATTTCTAATTTCGTCGTCAAACTTCTGCTTCAGCTCAGGGTGCTTCGCAAAGTACTCGTCTGCAGTCATTGTACTCAGCTTTTTCTGTTACAACCCGACATTAACATGAGAATTCCGATATATTTATCTTATTATCCTATATGCTAATACTATTAAAGAAGAAAAATAAATTTTTTTTTTTTTTGGGTTTGGGGGGGTGGGGAATGGTTTCTCAGTGGATTGTAAATCGTTTCACAGATCACCAACTGAAGTGAGCATGTTAACTTTTAATTGTAAGAGCTTTTTGCGCTTTGCACGTCCCAAAGTTTAAAAAAAAAATCCACTCTAGTCCTTATCCTTCCAATTTGAACACATTAAATCTTAAAATATCCAAATCGTGTCAAGTCAGTCTTTCTGTCGTTTTTTATGACAAAATTCGCCCATGCAGATGATTCCATGATTGACATGTGGCTGATTTTCATCATAAAGAATGCCAAAGTTACTGATTTGACATGATTTGGATACTTTAGGATTAAATGTGTTCAAATTAAAAATATAGGGACTAAAATGGAATTTCTCAAAAGCTTCAGGGGTGCAAACCTCTAATTGTAAATAGACTTCTGGATATGTTAGGTCCGTTCAGTTTACAATCCCAAAACGGTTTTCAAAAATTTTGAATTTTTAGAAACAGGATATCGATAGTGCTAAAAATTAGAAGCGAGGCGATATGATTGAAAATGTGTATATGTGAGAAAGGGGGGGGAAAAAAATTGATTTTTTTTTTAAAATACTCAAAATATATATTGAAATTAATAAAATTGCTTTGTAAATAGTCTTTATGTTGTAGACGTCAAATACAGAAACAGTTTATTAACCGAACACACCGGTTATGGTTTCAGGCAAAGGGTACTTTCTCTTAAAAATAAGATCCAAGAAATCCTGTGTTCACATAGATTATAAATATACAAATCTGCAATTCACTTGATAAGATAAAGCATCTACTTCATTGATTCTAATTTCACTCAATGTGGTAAAAGGCATTCGTGGAGCTCGCCAGAGGTGGGACAGTCCTAAACTGCCAGGGGGCAATGAGGGGGGCTATTTCCAACTGAACGTATGCTCAGATGCCATGGGCGATGCTCAACTTCACCCGGGCAAAATTCGACGAGGTTTATATCCTTATGTTTCCACCATCAGAAAAATCAAGAGAGACAAAATTTGATTTTGCACCTTTTTGATCTATTCGTCTTCTCATTCATCGCTTCACCGGTATCACAACTCTAAGGCTGGAGGTGCGGCCAACGTTTGCCATCTAATGATTTTATCTATATTTATTTTTATACATATCCTTTCGGTATTTTTTTAATTATATATAATATCTTTAAAATATTAAAAAATCATGTATGGTGGGCCTTACACCTCACGCCTACAGGTCAAAACACCCCGCCCAATGCCCCCACCGCCTTTTACAACACTGATTTTACTTCCATATTTTTATTTTACACTTCCTATTTTTTCACCTTCTACGGCATGCACCGGCATAGCAAAGTGCTACTACAATTCTAATTAAAAAATAAATAAAAATAAAAAATGAAGCAAAAATGAAATAGATGAAGTTAAAGACATCACCTTCAACTCTTGGACTTCAGCAACTTCTTTCTCCAGTCTTTCGGACTCCTTCAGTGACTTCTGCTCCGCTTCTTTAAGTTCCACCAACTACCCAAAAATAAAAAGAAGAAAACAAAGGTGCCAAAACTCAGCTTCTATTAGATGTTCCTCTTATACTCTGAAGATAAGCCTCAGTCAATGTTAACCAACAGTTCAATTTTCAGAAACGTTCCGAATATGACAATCCTGACAGATTCATTTCAAGTTTTAAGTAAAAGTTTATGCACCATTTGATAATGTTTTTTAAAGTATTTTTTGCTTCCAAGCAAAAAAGTACTTAAAAACAAAAATACTGTTTTTTTTTTGCAATTTAAAAAGCACTTTAAAAAATCAAGAAAGTTAAATTACTTTTTTTGTAAAACATTTTTTTTTACATTTCTTTGATTTTTATATTCTAAGAGGTCGATGGACTAGAACCTCTCCAAATTTTCTAGACCCTCTATGAAATTATTTTGGATTAAGAGACCGTTTACAAGGATAACGCAATGATATTATCTCTACATTATCAAACACACCTTTAATTTTTGTTTTTACTTTTATGTATTCTTTTCATTTAAACTTTTTTATTATTATTACAAAAAGTAGTTAAAAAAAAACAACGCTATACCAAGCGATGCCTTATTTTGCTTTCAATTTTTTAGTAGTTCCAAAGGCATTTGACCCTTTCATAGCTCCCCCATCCCCCCAATTTTCAATTTCCGTTCCTTTCCTCAAGAGCAAAACCAAAGCTTCTCATTCTGACCCAAAAAAAGCAGGAAGAAATTTCAGGAAAAAATGAAAATCGTTTACATAAAACTGTTGAACATGTTAAATAATATCAATCTAGGGTAAAAAAAAAAAAGCCTCACCAATACATCAAACTTGGGTTTGTATTGAGGAGTGATGGTATCCACGTACTTTGGGATTTCAATGCCTGCGTGGTTAAACAAGGGGTCAATTGCAACTATGCAAAGCCCAAGACAACAAGAAAACCAAAAGATCTAACAAGATAAATTAGAATAGAAAGAAAGACGATCTTCCAGGGAAACCTTACGATCTAAAACGCATAAACATCAGTAATCAGTCCGAAGCTTTCAACAATGGTATTTAAGCTTTGAGGTGAACAAGGTCAAGACCCAAATCTCAAGACTCTACTATAGCACAAACAGTGACTAAATAAGGGTAAATATGATGAAAATAAGAGCAACTTATTTACACATTTATCCTCCATTGAAGTTTGGGTCATTTGGTATATTGCAAATTATGGTCAAAATATCCAAACAAGTTTCACTGCACAATGTTTGCAGAAGAGATAAAATCAATCGGCATTCTACTTATGCATGTGTCACAGAAAAACTCCTTTGAGGGAGGGCCAGAGAAGGGGGAGAGCAGGTCGCTGAGATGGATGCTTGGGCTTTAGAAGGATTTAAAGTTTTTCATGTTTGCTCACTACCCGAAACCGATGAAGAATATGGGATGGGATCCATGCATATGGACTCATTGAGAATTGATCTAGCTCATGCCTATAAAACGCAGAAGGTGCTCTTGTGGGACCTTCAAGGACGTTAAAAATAAAAATAAAAATCCTTACAGCTAATCTGATAATGATTGAGTAATATTGCTTCTTCAGCCCAACCAAGGCAGTCATTAGATGGTTATGAATTTGCCAGCCAAAGTGTCGAATCACTGTCTGTCTGGTATAGCTTTCGAATAATTTTGAAAACAATTTTTGAAATTGTGAGAAGTTGTTTTGTTTAGTTTGGAGTAATTTATGAAAAGAGAATATTTATTATAACATATTACATATAGAAAAGTAAAAGTGATGTAAATGATTGAAATTTGACAATGAATGAGAGATAATAATGATGCTTATTGGGTGAAAGCATCGTGTGTAGCGGTGAAGAGAAATAAAAAATAAAGAGAGAGAAAAGCTAAAATTTAATTTACAAAATAATAAAAGTAAAATATTAAAAGTAGGTGATGTAATATATTGAGTATTGAGAAAGGTGATCTAGAAATTTGTTTTGGAGTTGGTGTTGCTAAAAGAGTACTCGTCCAATTTTTTGTTCTCGAAAGTATTTTTTTTTTTTTTTTTAAAAAATAAACAAAACAGGCCCTCAAACACTCCAGAAGTCTCTTTTTTACTGGTTTTGAGTCTTTTGACATCTATGATAAATTAGAATTCCTATAAAAATAAATTACAGAAAAAAGAAACGCATTACAAAATGTTTCACGTCAAAAAGTAACCCTGAATCCAAAGGGCATGAGTTTTAACTTTCGAGTTTCATTCCTCGATGTCCCAAGGACCAAATGAGTAAAGTGGCTTAAGGCAAAGATGCAGCTATTGCTAAGTCGCTATTCAGGAAAAAAAGGCAAAAAAAATCAAATTAATAGGACAGTGGCAGGAGATTCAATATAGGGAGTACCCTGGAGGAAAACAGATCGGATCTAATACTAGGAAAGGGAAGATAAGGAGGCTTCCCACGAATCCCACCAAATAGTATCCATGTGTTGTCAACTTCTTTTACATGAACAAACAATGAAATAACAAACGGAAAAATATAGTAAGATGGATAATTTATTAGCAGTGGAAAGCACATACTCTCATATGCCTCTTTGTACATATCAACCAAGCGAGAGCCAATTCCTTTTCTGTAATATTCCCAGTCTATGGGTTCTGGTTCCTGCATGGATTCAACAGTGGAAGACTAGGATCAATGTCAAGATGATAATGGAAGAACACAAAGCATCTTCTAAGACAGAAATCAGCAGCTCATTTCCAGTGGCTACTCTTGAACTTCAGTGGGTTTAAATGATCCCACCGAGTTTCTATTCTTTCCATTTCATATGTGTTACATTGTAGAAATTTTAAATAACTAATGGTATCGGCACCACTGAATATTAAAAGTAAAATAAGAATATAAGATCTAACAGGATCAGATTTGTTATATAAATTGTAGACTTATTCTTAATATAGCAAAAAATTGTATTACATATTTCTAAATTTAAAATTTGACTTAATATTAAAATATGCATGTAGAAACTGACTATGTAGCTTAATAATTTGATCAATTTTGATAATTTCATTAAAATAAGTGTAAGGTTATAGTCGAGAAAATTTTGACCCTACTGAAAAAAAATTATGGCTCTGCCACTGACTATTTAAGTCTCCGCATAGCATCTATGCACATAATTATAAGAAGGTATATAGTACATATACAATACCTCTTAAAAGGATAAAAATTCCTAGAGCCTCCATTTATATCACAAGTATACTCCTTTTGCTTGAAGGGGGAATTTCAGGAAGTGACAATTTAGAGTCAATTAAATCTATGAGACTCTCAACGATTACCCACAAAAGAATTGAGTAGAAGGGGAAAACAGAAGTTGCACAATAGGAGTTTACATGAATAGCATCAACCAAAAAAATAAAATAAATCATGCATAAAAATAAAGGAAATTAAGTAGTAACTATTGGACACAAATGTTGGATATCAGTTATCAAAAACCAATCTCATGTTTTAGGGTTTTAGAAAAAGGCATGTTTTTTTTATATGATTGAATAATGAAAGTCTTTGTTTTAGCCAATTTTGGAGATTGTTTTTGGGTTTTAGTTAACTGTGAGTAATAGTTACTGAAGCATAATTTCATTTCAGCGTCCTTAACACATTGTCAGTGAACATCAGGAACTTAACATGTGAGTATATCAATGAAGGGGAAGTTGGAGGCTATTTAAGAATATAAGAAGCAAGGTATGCGTCCTGCAAAAATAAATTCCAAATTATCATTCATTAGGCATTAGAATCATAGCATATGACCACTTAATTGGATGATACATTGAAAAAGATTTACTCTGCTCAACTTCAACAGCACGCTTAAATTTACTGGAGTATTATGATTCCTATAGAATCATAGATATCCATCTAAGAACTAATGAAGGAGGAATGGAGATGTTGAGTACAAAATAGTGATTGGTAGCTAAAAACTCCATGAAGATCAACCACCTTCATTAAAATACAAGAGACAAAAGTTAGAATTTGCTGCTAATATACGTGAGAGGAATAGATTGGTACTTTCTAAAAGTAGAAATCAATAGTCCACTGTCAATCGATATTAGAGAAAATGCAAAGAAGCTCAACTATCTCGAAGGCATCCAGTATTGGGTATTCGGGTCTAAAATCTGAAGTCAGAATTCAGGCTCAGATTTATGTCAACGTCATGTATAACAAACTGATCATACATATTCCCCTCTTTCGTGATTCACAGTACATGTTTAAACTAACAGCTACCTCCCTTTCACCTTTGTTCACCACTAAATATCAAACAAAGCACACTTTCTATATCCTAAACTGTTTAACTATCCCAAGCAACCCAATGATAAAAAAACATCACTGCAGAAAGTCCAGAAATCAAGATGAAGTCTATAACCATATCTGAAAAATATTCTCAAAGTTCACTGAAAACGCACCACCATAATCATTGACGTAAATTCTACCATTTAAATCACAAGTTGACAACAACTATACCCAATTTCTGCTCCACGCGTTTCCTAGATTTATCGATTATGTTCAATAAAGGGTGATCAAATGCTTAAGATCTCAAATACAATGCCACCTCCCAGCCATACTTTACGCCTTTCAATCAACCGATTAATTCAAGAAATCAATCAATCATCCAATAAATGTCGGGGAAAAATCACAGATCCGTATACAAAACCATCAAAAAAGCAAACCCTAGATTGTATAGACGGCCAATAAATGAATATATACAGATAAAGATACCTGACTGAACTTAGTCTGGAGAGCAGAATTGACTTCGTCGAAGGCACGTCGGAGGGTAGCGAACTCCTTGCGCGCCTCATCGGAGACGAGAAGCTTCGCCATTCCATCCCAGTCGATGGCCTTTCCGGCCTTGAATGTCACGTCCGCTACTTTCTTCACGACTCCGCTCATTTTCTCTCTTCTTCGCTGTCTATCTACGATGATCCCTCTCTATGAACACCCCTCTTCCTCCACACCCTATGGAAAACGATGTCCACAGGCCGAATTACGATGCCTGTTGCCCTCAATTGTGTGAGTCCAGTTCCGGAAATGGGCCTTGTTCGCTTTGTGTACTCGGTACTCGCGTTCGCCCTTCTTCTTTTTAAGAGTTTAGAGAAAATCAAGTGATTTTGACAAACACCAAAAATATTTTTTATTATTTTCGAAATTAACACGTTTTTCTTTCCAGTTTAATTATCCAAAACACTTTTCGACGTTCATTTTATTTTATGAGAAAGAGTATAATACATTCCTAGTGTTGAATGTATACATATATTCAAAACACGGACCCTTGGATTGGTTGAGATTTAATCTCAGCCATCCATTTTACCAAACCCAAAACCACCTAAAATAAAAAAAATTAAATACCGGATGCTTACCTTCTCCAGCTGGTGAGCCTTTTTCCCGCTATTTGTCCGCCTTTCTTCTCTTATCTTCTCAATTTCGTCTTCTCACTCACTCTCTGCCCTCTGCCTTCTTATTCTCTACTGTTTCTGTTTTTTTTTTTTTTTTTCTCTCTCTTGGCGTGGTGCTCATTCTCGTGGTTGCTTTTGTTGGTTTAGGGTTGTTGCTCTCTATCTTCTTTTGACTTAGAGCTTTAGTGGTGAAGAACATCATCTTGTGTCTCTGTCACCAGTACCACCATCATCGTGAAGAACATCAGGTTCGTCTATGTCTCTCTCTCTCTCTCCTTTTTCTTTTCTGGTTTCAAAACACTATATTTTGAAATAGAGGGATTACGTTTCACTATTTTCATATTGAATTTCATTTAATCTTTTTATTAGCTTCAATTAATTTATGAAACCTTTGTTCACGGTTTTGGATTTCAAAATTGATTTCTAATCTGAGTTGGGACACCGATGGTTGTTCTTTCTCTCTTCCCCTTTTGTTGTAGTGGTTTCATCAGCAAGAACATTCCCTTCAGTGAGCCGCGACCACCATGTTGTTAAGAACAATCGAGGTTCGTCTCTCTCTTTCTCTATCTATCTATCCATCTCCATCTTTGTTTTTTGAATCTTCTCTTTGATCAAATTTGAACACTAATTATCTCAGTTTTGATTCTTAATTAATTTTAAGTTTATTACTAGTTTCGATTAGTTTAGGATTTTTCATTCAATTTTTTTAATTTGAAATCGATTTTTAATATCAGTTGGTACACTGATGGTGACGTTGGTTTGGTGTGTGAATGGCAGCGTGTCGATGGCTTCTAGAGAGCTATCAAAAATGTTGTCTGGGAACACAAATGTGTCCAAGAATAAGTCATAGATCTGTAGTGGAGACTTGGGTCGACGATGGCTGTAGATGGACTTGGCTAAAGCTGGGTAGCAATACACTGTGCTAGAGTATGATAAGAATCGGCTTGAAGGTGAGGACCTGATGTTGCGAACCTCCTGGCACTTTAGTGCTCCAACCGAACCTACTAAAGCGAAGATATGCAGTAAATCCCTTTTGTTTGCAAATGGTTGGTGTAATCCACTACTATTTTTGATAATGTATAGAACATCGAATGACCAACCCTAATTATGCTAAAAATCATGTTTGTTTGTCTTTGGATTGTCCAAAATTTGACGTTTGATTTATCTATTGCGTTGCCATCGGGGGTAAAACCTCTTTATGCCGGTAGGACATTTTCTTTCTTATTGCACAAAATGTAATTTTTTTCGAGTACCAATTTCTTTTTCGGGCACAGTTCGCATACTCAAATTTATTTGTTTTCTACAGATTTATCAATTACCTAGTAAATTTAATGGTTGGAACCTGAATCCTTTATGTGTTTGCAAACTACTTGCTATGAATTGACTAAACTTAATGGGTAGGTTGGTGGTTGTGAGTTTAATTAGGTATAGGACTCAAGTATAGGTATTTTATACTTGGTGGGTGTATTGAGGAAGTATAGATCTTTAAGAAAATAAGTATTAATGGAAATAACCTACTCGGTATTTGCAAACTATGCACTTGTTATAAATGGACTACTACTTCTTAATAATGACTTGCACTTACTGTTTTTTCAGATTTATTTTGAATGTATCACACTTTTATTGACATAAAAAATAGAAGTGATTTTTGATTCAATAAAACAAGTATTGTCAGTGTCCCAAAGTGGTCAGCACCTCGAGTATGATCCAGTCAGGTGACAGTTGGATCCTCCTACTGAGTTGGATATGGAGTTGGCAATTCCTTAAGTGAGTTGGAACGGCCAACCTGAAGGGCTGACTTGTTGAAGTCCAGAGTCCTGCTCCTAAGGAAGCTGTACCTGCAGAAGGCGATTAACTTGGAGGGCTAACTTGCTGAAGTCTAGACTCCTGATCCTGAGGTAGTTATACTTGCAGAAGGCCTAGTTGGGAGTTGTCTCAACGAATCTCCTCGAGCGTGAGAATAAGAGCTCGAAGAAAAAAAATATAAAAATTCGTCAAGTATGTAAATAAGTACTAAGTGTTAGCGTTTTTAGGCGTACCTCGAGTTTACATAGCCCCTAGTATATATCAGCATTGGAGATGGTCAATTTTACCTAATTGTGCCCAAACATGGTTAATTAATTAGCTGAAATCATGTGTTTAACTGATAATCTGGGGCGTTAGGAGATAATCACTAGGCTTGGGCTTTCGGGTCTATTTGAAGAAACTTGCAGGCCTCTATCAAGCTTGGGAAAGTGAGCTGGTAGAAGAGCTCATAGATTTGTAGAGTTTTGGAAGAGAAACGGACTGAAATGGTATTTCAGTCGAGACAAACAGCAAGTCCCTGAAGTTGGTTGTCCATAGGCATGACATAGAGTTCTGGGTGGCAACGTCCCTACGAGACATATTGCCCCTCCTTGGGTGCAAAGGAGGTTCCAAGGAAGGAGTCTTGGTCGGTGTATGCTTCTGCGTGACACTTTGGGTTCCTGAATGTGGCCATGTCACTGCGATGGTAGACACGTGGCTGAGGCCCTGGTGCTGACTTGGTGAAGTCCAAAAACACCCTCATCAAATATTAATAGAAAGAACCTACCCTCTACGTTCAAATTATGCACTTGTTATAAATGGACTCCTAGTTATTAATAAGGACCTCTACTTCCTATTTTTTCCAAAATTATTCTTATTCACAGTTCGGTTGACATGAAAAACCAAAGTCAGTTTTTGATTTAATCAAACAAGTATTGTTTCCAAATTATACACTTGTTATAGATGGACTACTACTTAACAACAAGATGCACTTCAGGTTTTTTCCACATTTATTCTTAATTCACATTTGAGGTAGGCAAGAGGTAGTTCATTTTATTACCATATTTCGTATACTTTCACACTCGAGACCGACATCCTTCTCTTCAAGTAGAAGTTTATAGTTTTTTCAAGTATGTGTTACCAATTAATATCATCCTCTTCACTCATGTGGTAGTAGATATGGCCACACGTGTTAGGATTTGCAATTAATCCTTGCGGAGGTAGGGGAATGCACAACTTAGGTCTTGTTTGATAACACAATTAAGTACTTAAAACTGAATGCATTAAGTATTTATCAAATTAAATGCATTTGATAACTAAATCAAGCAATCATTTTTTAAAAAAAAAGTATCACTTGAAAATTTGTTTAAAATTTGAAGTGATGTGTGATTTACTTACGAATTATTTAACACTTCACTCTTAATACCATAGAATATGTAATTATCACAATCAATATTTTACACCAATATTGTAAAATCTTACATAAAAAAGTTATATACAAAAAATTATAGATAGAGAAAATATTAAATTGAGAAAAAATAGAGAGAGAAAGTTGTAGAGAAAGAATATTTTGAAAAAATAACGTTGTAAAAATTATTTTAGGAATAAAAATTTGTAGAAAAATATTTTTTTAAAGTTAAAATTATTAAGAAAAATTGAATACTAATATATTCAACACTTAACAAATTCACCACTTATAATTTCAGCACTTAAAATTTAAGTGGTTAACAAACATGTCCTTAGTTCTATCCGTTCCATCGGCCGAATGCTTTTTTTACCTAGTGAGATTGAGTAATTGATGTTCGTGTGAGTACAACTCCTGGGAAGACTTCAATCTTTGCAGGTATGTATTAATATACATTGGTGTTTAACAAAAAATGATGTTGAAATCATGCAGCGTGTAATAATCCAATGGCTAACCCAATCCCCGATAAAAGGAAGACAAAGATGATAGAAATAAGTGATCCCGAGTACGATGCAAATAAATCTTCTCAATTTTCATTGGACGAAAGGAACCACGGTGGTATCAATACCCACTCATCGAATACGTCATATGAATGCCTACTGAGCCCAAATGACGATGAAAATGTCCTTCCACAGACTTGACATTCGGAGTCGGACGATTGATTGGACACCCTGTTGCAAATACAAAAATCATCTAATATGTTCGCAACACCGGACGAGGTAGACATGTTTTACAATATGTACGCTAAAGCAGTCGGTTTTAGCATACGACAAGATGTGAGGCGTATTGACAATTAAAACAATATTATAATGTGTCATTGGGCATGCTCAAGGAAAGGTCACAGAGTGAATAAATATTTGAAATTAGATGACCGAAAACGTGAACTGAGGTCCCTAACTTGTGTTGATTGCAGTGCACATCTACGTATCTAATACGATGTAAGTACAAGTAATTATGTTGTCTTAACGTTCGAGATAGAATATAATCACGGCCATGCTAACTCAAGGATTATTCAATTCTTACGTTCTCACCGGCACATGAGCTAAGATGACAAAGCGCAAGCGCAATCCATGCACTGCGTTGGGGTTAGGAGTAGAAATATCATGGATTTGATGGTACAATAAGTTGACTCGTATAAGAACTTGGGTTTCACTTAGAAGGACATGTACAACCACTTGAGTGAAGTACAACACAGATCTATAATAGATGGTGACGCTGAGATGGCGTTGGCTTATCTGTGTGCAAAACAAGAGAGTGATCCCTTATTCTACTACCGCTACACTGTCGACCACGAAAGTCTGTTGACTCGACTATTCTGAAGTGATTCAACTAGTCAATCGGATTATAGATACTTTAGGGATGTTATTGCTTTCGACACGACATACCGAACCAATGCATATGTGAATTACCATTAACATTTGCGTGTGCATTATTGGAAGACGAGATGGTTGAAACACGCACATAAGTTCTGGAGATACTGTTGATACTTACGAATAAGAAACACCCTGGGGCGGTAGTGACTGATTGTGATAAAGCGATGAGGAAGGCAATAAAAGTTATCTTACCAAACTCATGTCACCGGCTATGCACCTGGCATTTACAGTGTAATGTTATGTCAAACATTCAGCCAACCGACTTCCTCCAGAACTTCAAGCGGTACATGGCACTGAATAGAAGCTAAGAGCAATTTGAGCATGAGTAGATAACGGTGGTGGAGAAATATGGTTTACAGTTAAACAAATAGGTGCATGACACATACCGTAGATGGCATCGATGGACCAAAGCATACCTACGGGGTTATTTCTTCATTGGCATGAAGAGCACACAACGTTATGACGGTATGAATTCTTTTTTCAATGCATTTCCTAAGTGACGAATACGATTATACGAGTTTGTTCGCAATTACGATCGTGCACTTGCTAGGAGTCATAATAATGAGCTAATGATGGATGATGAAACAATTAATACAACATTTGTTCTCGTCACTTCCTTAATGCCACTTGAAAAACATGTCTCTAAAGTCTTCAGGCGTACTATATTCAACATGGTTCGCGAGTAGATCAGGAAAGAGGGCAAGTATTTTGTAGTGCAAAGAATAGAATGCGACGACTCAATAAGTTACTATCTAGGCAAGTATTTGAAGTCAGATAAAAGGTGGCACGTCGTATTCTACTGAAATAAAAAATGCTTCATATGTATTGTTAATCCTAACATTTTGATGGATAATTAAATATTGATATTTTTGGTAGAACTAACGATTTTATTGAATATTTCAATTTATTAGTTCCAGTGATGAAAATGATCATGAAGAAATTATAACAATACTAAAAATGATGACAAAGATGATCGAAAATTAAGAGTTTGAAGAAATTGAAGAACCTAGGAAAAATAATTCAGGTTAAATTTCAACTCTTAATGTATCCCGGTTAGGATCACACACGACACAAAATATTTTTCAAAATTATGTGTGTTTTTATAGGATCGTAATTTAGTTAAATTATTTGCTCTTATGTGTAATTGAAAAAGAAATAAAGATAATTGATTAAAATTGAATTTAAGATTTAGTGGAGTTAACCGAGAAAAGAAATCGGTTAAAGGGACAAAAATGTCGAAGAAATTGAATAAAATAAATTAAGGAGAGGTGTTCCAACAATGGTCGGTCGATAGGTAAGTTGACCTGTGTTTATGAGGCAAACTCTTTGAATTATTCGGTCGACAAGTAAGTCGACATATGCTTTAAAAATGAACTATCTGAATCGGTTAGTCGACAGGTAGGTCGACCTATGGCCAAAAAATGAACTCTCTAGATCTCTAAGTTAACAGATAGGTTGACTTGTAAAACTCTCTGAATCGTTCAGTCGATAGATGAATATGGGCGGTCGATCAATGGATGAAGAGTTTTTGGCTTGAGCTACATTCTAAATCGGGCGGTCGACAGTTAGGCCTTAATTGGTCGACAGATGGAGTTGTTTCAGGATTTATGGAATTTCAAATTTTATTCAAAAAGTAGCCGTTACTAGCCATTTTATGGTTAAGATATGTGAGATATCTTAGGGATCTGATATGTTTTGAGTTATTTAATTAATATTTCATAATCTCTATAGATACGGTTCAAGTAGTTTTGATATTTCTCAATTTGGTACATGTAATTCTTTCTATCATATCTATTTAAGACTGAGTAAAAATTTGAGGGACTTAATTGAATATTTTAAGAGATATTTTAAGTGAATTATACCAGGAATGAATCATTATGATATAGAGGGTCCATTTGTAGGACCTCGACCTTTGATATACGTATAATTTAAGCCGCGTTTTAAATATTTCAAAAATACTGGAGTGGATTGCGATATTAATTATGTGAATTAAAATTTTAGGGGATAAATTGTAATTTTCATACACATTAAAATTTAGAATGGGTCTAATTACTATCCAAACTAAAATGAGAGGAGGTTTGTGCAAAAATATATATATTATATAATTATATAGATAGATAGATAGATAAAGATGGTGGAAATCAATGGAAAGGGAATGGCCACATGTTCGGCCGATGATCACATATATACATCTATATATATATATATATACATATATTCATACTTATCCATACACCTCAGAAGGAACGGAGAAGAATCCAGAGAAATTAGAGAGAGAGAGGAGAACCGGCGGAGAGAGAGAAAACGAAGAGAGAGAGAGAAGCATTTCCCGTTCGGCCGGAGTGTGTTCGACAGTGGTTTGTTTTGTTGGGGGGGGCTGGTGAGTGTGTATGTGTGTTCTATTTTGTTCGTTTATGTGTATATGCGTTGTTTCGTCGTTGGCCGGTATGTGGGTATCGTTCGGCCGTGTGTTGTATGTGACGTTGTGTGTGTTGCTGTGTATGTGTGTGTTTTCTGTTTGATGCAGTTGTGAGTGGGTATGTGTTTCGACGGTGATGGTGAGTATGGGTATGCCCTGTATGTGTGTGTCATTGCCGCCGGTGATCGTGTGGGTGTCGCCGGTGGGCATGGGTCGCCGGTGATCATGTGGGTGTTGTGTGTGTGTACTATGATCAGTGTGTATGTTTGAATAATTGTGTGTATGAGTTTGCGGTGTGCATGTAGGTGTGGGCTGTGTGCGTTTTGTTCGTCGATAATGGTCGTCAGTGATCGGTGCCATTGCCGTCTATGTGTATGTTGCTGTTCTATGTGTGTGTGTGTGTTCGGCCGTCAATGGTGTGGCTGTGTGTGTGTCGTTATGCGTGTAGGAGGTAAGACCAATGTGTGTGTGTGTTTCGCTGCCGGCATGTGTGTGTGTGCTGTTTTGACAGCGTGTGTGGGTGTGTATGTAACTGGGGGTGTTGTGCGATTGTGGGGGTGTGTGTCGTTTAGTTGGACGGCGGGGTTGTGGGTATTGTTCGTGTGTCGCCGCTGGTGAGAGGGGTGTGAGTGGTCGATCGGTAGGGAGCCAGAACAGAAACAGAGAAACCGAAAAGAAGGAAAAGAAACAAAAAAAAAAAAAATAAATAAATAAGAAAAGGAAGAGGAAAAATTACACAAACACCCCAATAAAAAAAATCCAAAAATTCATCTCGTGGCCAATCGGCGATTTGGAGTAGGTAAAATCTTAATCGATTACCATTGTCGTTAAATCGCATTATTAGCAAATGGGATTATAATTTGGAATCGTTAATTCTAATAATTTTTGTTACCGTCCATATTAACAAATGCGTATAGTAATTATTAACGCAACGAAATTTACCGAATAACAATTTTTCATAATAAAATATGGGTACGGGGGAAATTATGAAAATTAAGGCCTGCATTGCATGGTTAGGTTATTTTTTTTTACATAAAATATCAATTTAGGCCCTTTCACAATTAGGTTCGCAAGCACTGGAGTACCGGTAGAGGATAGTAGGAAAAAGTCTTCGAAGCGGATTACCAGGTGAGTTTACTATCTTCTTGCAAAAATCTATTTTCATATATATATATATATATATATGATGTAATAAATGTGTTCACTTAAAATTTGATGAATTTATAGCTTATATGGATTAAATCGGTTTTGGAGATAGAGGTCGATGTTATTGATTTGCAGTTTGACGATATTGTTATTGATTTGACGATGCTGTTGATTTTATCTGCTTCGACAGAGCGTTGATTATTTATTGAGTTATAATTTGATGATGATATTATTGATTTGATGAGGTGGTTGATTGTGGGTAGAGTTATTGTTGTTGAGATGGAGATGAGTTGTTGTTGTTGAGGTGAGTTGGAGATTGATGTTGGATTTTCACCCATCTAGTATAGTCCAGTAGAGCGATGTTTCACCCGTTTAGCATAGTCCAGCGGAGCATTGTTTCACCTGTTTGGCATAGTCCAGCAGAGCGTTGTTTCACTCGTCTGGTATAGTCCAGCGGAGCGTTGTTATATTCCGTTAGGAAGGCATATCCTACAGGGTACGGTACCATTGCAACTCCCGATCGTGAGGATAAAATGATCACATGGCTAGCCGAGGTGTAGTGTGGTGTGGTGTGGTGAGGTGTAGTATTTTGTTGTATATGGTATTTATATATACTTTATTTTATACTGGCTTGGTGTATCCATTTACGATGATATATCTATTATTTCAGTTGCGTTATACTATATGGTTGCTGTGACATTCTGGTTGATTTTTATTGCCTAGTTGAAATGTTATAAACATATATATGTGATTTTCTATGGTGACAGGAAAAAAGAATTTTTCTTTGTGCTATGTGATATTTATATATTTTATGTTTGATCCATCTAAAAAAGTTTTTATTAAGAAGGCAGTACACTCGCAGGTAGAGCAATTAGGAGTCGGTCCCCTACTGACACTAAGTAGAGTCATGTGATGGATTCATATGAGAGTTTTGAGATGAGCTGTCAGAGATGAACCAGTGAGAGGTTCATGGGTAATTTTTATTTCATTACAGGTATATTTGGGGACGAGTGTGTTACCATAGGAGAGATTTTATATATATATATATCCTGTATAGACAGATTGTATAGTGATGTAGGTATATTGTAATATATTAGTTGATTGAATGTTCAGGTGATGTCGTGTTGTCGTCACGCCGGCTCCGGGATGACGGGTGTTCGGGACGGGTTGTGACACTATTGGTGTAATTAAATGTCATGATTTATGGAAACTAGCCGTTATAGGGCTTGTTTCAAGTGACTTTAAATAAACTTGCGGATTTCACATGTTAAATAATCATAAATCAAGATAATCCCAATTATTCTAAGTTATTAAGCTCTCATGCTTTCTAAGAATAATTATACTGAGTGTATTGTGAGATCTTTCTTGAGATTTGTTCTTGAAAAATATTTGTTGTGGATTATTGCTACTACTGATTTGAAGTGTCATTGTTATTATCATCATTATTCTTTCGGTGGAATCTTGGTAAGATCATTCCAAATTACTTACTATTAATTGTTGCTTGATTCTATTATTTATTATTTGGAATTTGATCCTTGAAATTGTTTTTCAAATTTTTTATTGAAAATTATTTTTGAAATAATTTCTTGAGAAAATCTGATTACGTGCTTAACTGTTTGCTACCCATATTTATTTATCGGATTTTGAAATTCTCACTTTTCTATCACTAGTATCGGGATATTAATTGAGTTTGAATTCATCTGGGGTGGTAGAAGCTCTGAGTGGAAAAATCACTTATCAATTGTTTGTAATTGATGAGTTGAGTATCGGATTAGATGCTACTGGGAGTGTCTAATTAAGGGTAGCTAATTTCAATCTCTTCCAGTAAAGAGATTGAGGTTTTAATATTTGCTTAGAGTATAAAAAGATTAAGTTTTAATTCTTCCTTTATAGAATAATGAGTGAATTGTAACGGTTCAATCCTTACCGGGTAAAAGGATATTTGGAGCGTATTTGTGTGAGGTTTAATTCTTGAGCCTAAGATACAAAAATGATTAGGTTGTGATTCTCCCTGTAATAGAATTAGGTTAATCTTTCGCCTGACAATAAGATAGTGGTTATTCCTTAGCCTGTGAAAAAGAATTATAAAGGTTGATTCTGAGCCTGCGAAAAGAATCGTTGTGAGGGTTTGGTTCCTACCTTTAAATGAATCTTTAGTATAGTGGGTGCGACTTTCCGCGGAGCTCGGGAGACTAGATTATCCAAAAGTAACTTGGTGAACCAGTATAAATTTCTGTGTGCTGCATTATTTATATTGTTTATATTTTATTGTTTGGGTGTGCACCTAGTTGATAACACATATCCGCTACTATAAAAGATAATAATTAATTTTAGGATAAAATTAATTGTTTGATTTTTGAAGCTATATTCTGATAATTTTTTAATACTACCCAATTCACCCTCCTCTTGGGTAGCTCATTGGGCCAGCAATTGGCATCAGAGTTGGTTTAACTCGATACACTTAGCTAACAAAGATCACATAGCGCACAAAATAGGCACACTCGCTGAGGGGTAGTCTATGCACCGACCACAGTTATTTGCAGGTGAAAATATTTCGTTCTGAAAAGATAGAATGATAGCCTTCCATCAGGCTACAAATTATAATGTGTGGCTAACAATAGATGATGGTCCGTTTGTTCCAATGGAAAATGGAGTCGAGAAGACGAAAGAACAGCTGACTACTTCTGATAAGGAGAAACTTTCTATGAACTCTCAAGCTATTAATATTTTATTTTGTTATTTGGATACTAATGAATACTCCAGAGTTTCAGGTTATAAATTAGCAAAGGAGATATGGGACAAGTTACAAGTTACTCATGAAAGGACAAGTCAAGTGAAGCAATAAAAAATCAACGCTCTTTTAAGGAAATTTGAATTTTTCAGAATGGAAGAAACTGAATCGATTCAAGAGATGTATACTCGCTTTAACAATATTTGTAATCACTTGAGTTAACTTGGAAAGCCATACTCCATGGAGGATAGAGTTCGAAAGATCCTAAGATCTTTGACAAAAGTATGGGAGTTGAAGGTGACTGTAATTGAGTAAGCTAAGGATCTTGGCAAATACGAAATTGATGATCTCATAGTAACTTGATGACTCATGAAATGGTGATTAAAGGATATGAGGATAACACCAGAAATAGCAAGAGAAAATCCTTGGCGCTAAAAGCTCAGAAAATTGAAGAAAATAATGATAGTGATGATGAAAGTCTTGATAGTGAGCAAGAGAAAGACGTAGCATTTCTTACAAAGAAATTTAGAAGAATGACTCGGCGCATATTCCGCGGAAGAAAAAACTTCAACATGAATAATATGGAATGCTGCAACTGTCATAAGACCGGTCACTTTCAAACTGATTGTCCTGAATCGAAGAAGGATAAAGAAAATGAGAAGAAGAAGAAAGAGAATAAGAAAGGAAAAAAGAGTAAGAAGAAGTCTATTAAGGCTACTTGGGATGATACCGAATCAAGTAGTTCCGAAAAATTAGAAAGTGAAGAAATGTCCATGTTTGCATTGATGACCACTGGTGGTTAGGTAGCAAAATGTTCAAGTTCTTGTCCTTTAAATTTTGATGAATTATTTGATATTTATCAAGAACTTTTGCATGATTATAAAAATCAGTGTTCTAAAATAAATGCCCTTCAAAGTACATTTAATACATTAAACAAGCAAGTAACGGACTACGAATTTGAAAACAATGAATTGAAATCCAAGATGTCGGATTTATATTCAATTATTCTCAAATTCATCGGCGTTGAGAATAACTTAAAAATGGTTTTGGGAAGTGCACGTGAAATTTTTGATAAAGTCGGTATTGGATTTCAGAAAAATCTTAAACAAAAACGTTTTCAATTTTTTTTTTCTAAAACCAAGGATCTTGTTAGATGTTTTAAATATAATGTTGTGGGGCATACTATTCGTAAATGTTTTACTAAAATATCTAAATGTAGACAGGTTTGGGTTCCAAAAGGAACTAAAATTATCCCGACTAACAAGATCGAACCCACGTAAACTGGGTACCACTTAAGAACTATTTTAGGTGCTCCTTATATGTTATTTTAAGTATCAATAAGTAAGGACAAATGGTTACTAGACAACAATATTTCTCGACACATGACGGGAGATAAATCAAAATTCACATATTTGGCACCTAAGGATGGAGGTTGTGTGACTTTTGGAGATAACGCAAATGATAAAATTATCAGTATAGGTAATATCAGTAATGGTACTACTATTATTAAAGATGTGTTATTAGTTGATGGACTCAAATATAATTTACTTAATATTAGTCAACTATGTGACAAGGGCTATAATGTTATATTTGATCATGATAAGTGTATTGTTAAGAATGGTCATGATAGTAGTATCTTATTAGTTGTATCATATTTTGAGAATGTTTATATACTTGCTCATTTGATGATTTTACTTCTCAAAATTTATCATGTTTGAATGTTTTATCTGAAAATAGTTGTTTATGGCGTAGGAGACGTGTGCATGCTAGTATGGAGCTAATTTTTAAATTATCTAAGAAGAGTCTCGTACGTGACCTACCTAATTTGCAATTTGTGAAAGATAAAGTATGTGATGCATGTCAATTAGGCAAGCAGTCTAAATAATCATTTAAGAAAAAGATGCACACGTCTACGTCTAGACGTCTTGAATTATTGAATCTTGATTTATTTGGACCAAATTCTGTTGCTAGTCTTGGTGGTAAGTTTTATGCGTTCGTAATAGTTGATGATTATTCTAGACTTACCTGGGTATTTTCCCTTGCTTCTCTATTTGCTAAATTTTGTAAATGTGTTCAAAATGAGAAGTAATATTCTATTATTAATATTCGTAGTGATAGAGGAAGAAAGTTTAAGAATGGTGATGTTATCAGTTACTGTGATGAGCTTGGTTATGCTCATAACTTCTCTACACCAAGTTCACCACAACAAAATGGTGTAGTGGAAAGGAAGAACATGACACTTCAAGAAATTGCTAGAACAATACTTAATGAAAATCGCTTACCAACCTACTTCTGGGCCGAAGCAGTAAGTACAGCTTGCCATGTGGTAAATCAGGTTTTAGCAAAATTCCATATAAAATCTGGAATGGTAAGACTCCTAACATTTGCTATTTTAAAGTATTTGGGTGTAAATGCTTCATTCTGAATGACAAGGATAATCTAGATAAATTTAATGCTAAATCTTATTATGGGATTTTTGTTGGATATACTACTAACAGTAAAACTTATAGAGTTTACAATAAACGTACGTTAGTAGTAGAAGAATCTATGCATATTGTATTTGAGGAAACTGACCAATTTTTGTCTAGAAAGGTTTTGGATGATGATGATGCAGATATTTCAAATAACCAAAACCAAGGTGAAAATAAGGCTAAGGAGTCTCAAAAAGAGTAGAAGGCTAAGGAAGAAGATTCGACGTTACCACGAGTTATAAGGACAGTATCGGGACATTTGGTAAAAGAAATTATTGGTAATTTTGAAACAGGTGTAAGTACTCGTTCCTCTATTAGAAATATAATTAATCTTACTTTCTTATCTCAAATTGAGCCTAAAAATAAGGCGTTAACTAATAAATCTTGGATTTCCGCAATGCAAGATGAGTTAGTTCAATTTGAGCGGAACAAAATATGGTGTCTTGTTCCGAGACCGGATTTTCATCTTGTTATTGGTACTAAATGAATTTTTTGAAATAAAAAAGACGAGTCTGGTATAGTAATTAGAAACAAAGCAAGATTAGTAGTACATGACTATAATCAAGAGGAAGGAATTGATTATGATGAAACCTATGCTCTTGTGGCTAGATTAGAAGCTATTAGAATGCTACTCGCTTTTACATGCTCATGTAATTTGAAGTTATATCAAATGGATGTTAAGAGTGCATTTCTAAATGGCTTTCTAGCGGAAGAAGTTTATGTGGAACAACCCCCGGGATTTGAAAGTGATAAATTTTCTGATCACATATTTAAATTTCGTAAGGCTTTGTATGGGCTCAAATAAGCTCTTAGAGCTTGATATGAGAAACTTAACCGACATTTGATCGAAAGGTTTTCGAAGGGGTATTTGTGATATAACACTATTTGTTAAACAAACTGACTCTAATATCCTATTAGTACAAGTTTATGTTGATGATATTATTTTTGAATCTACTAATGAGGATTTTTTCCAAGAGTTTGCTAAGATAATGCAGGTCGAATTTGAAATGAACATGATGTGGGAGCTGAATTTTTTTCTTGGGTTGTAAATTAAGCAAACTAAAGAGGGGATATTCATAAACCAAGCTAAATACACTAAGGAGCTATTAAAGAAATATGATTGGATGGTGTTAAAGAATAAAAAACTCTCATGACAACGGCTACAAAGATAGACAAAAATGATATGGGCAAAAGTGTTAATGAAAAAATATATCGAGGTATGATTGGTAGCATGTTATACTTAACTGCTAGTATACCTGATATCATGTATAGTGTTTGTTTATGTGCTAGATTTCAGTCTTGTCCTAAAGAATCGTACTTGACTACGGTTAAGCTAATTTTTCGATATTTAAAGGGGACGACTGACTTAGAATTATGGTATCCTAGGGGGAGTGATTTTAAATTAATAAGTTACTTCGACGCTGATTTTACCTATTGCAAAGTTGAGCGAAAAAACACAAGTGAGTCATTTAATTTTTTAGGACATGCCTTGGTTTCTTGGTCAAGCAAAACAGAACTCGATAGCCTTATCCACTACTGAGGCTGAGTATATAGCAGTTGGTAACTGTTGTGCTCAAATTTTATATATTGAGCAACAGTTAAATGATGTTGGAATCTGTATGGAGAAGGTTTCGATTTATTGTGATAATAAAAGTGCTATTTGTCTTAAGTAAGAATCATACACAACACTCACGAACTAAGCACATAGAGATTAAACATCACTTTATTCGTGATCACATTCAGAAAAAGGGACATTGTTATTGAATATATTGATACCTCCGATCAGCTAGCTGATATTTTTACCAAACATTAGCGGAAGATCAGTTTGTGAAAATCATTTGCGATTTAGGTATAATTAGGCATAATGATGTATGCCTATAGTAGTGTTTCTTTATAGTTCCCCTCCCCAATTTTTTTTAGAAGATAAATGGGGAGAATTAATTGATGTTTTAATGAATGTCTCAAGGGGCAGCTTGAATTATCTTTTTGAATAAATTAGCTGATATGAATATCTTAAGGGGGAGTTTATTATTTATTGAAATTTGTTCTTTGTTGAAAATCCTATGATTATCTTCATTACTTTGCTTTAACGAGTTAAAGAACTCGTCCTCGGATTTAGGGGGAGTGTGGTTACATTTTTGTTTTAAAGAAAATATCAAAATTAATTGTCATCATAAAAAAGGGGGAGATTGTTGATCCTAAAATTTTGATGGGCAATTAAATGTTGATGTTTTTTGTGGAACTAACGATTTTATTGAGTGTTTCAGTTTATTAGTTCTAGTGATGAAAATGATCATAAAGATATTGTGACAATACTAAAGATGATGACAAAGATGATCGAAGATTAAGAGTTTGAAAAAATTGAAGAACCTAGGAAAAATAATTCAGGTTAAATTTCAACTCTTAATGTATCCCGGTTAGGATCACACATGACACAAAATATTTTTCAAAATTATGTTTGTTTTTATAGGATTCTAATTTAGTTAAATTATTTGCTCCTATGTGTAATTGAAAAAGAAATAAAGATAATTGATTAAAATTGAATTTAAGATTTAGTGGAGCTAACCAAGAAAAGAAATCGATTAAAGGGGCAAAAACATCGAAGAAATTGAATAAAAATAAATTAAGGAGAGGTGTTCTAGCAATAGTCGGTCGACAGGTAAGTCGACCTATACTTTAAAAAAGAACTCTCTGAATCGGTTGGTTGACAGGTAGGTCGACCTATGGCCAAAAGAAAAACTCTCTAGATCTCTAAGTCGACAGATAGGTCAACTTGTAAAACTCTCTGAATCGTTCAGTCGACAGATGAATATGGGCGGTTAACCGATGAACGAAGAGTTTTTGGCTTCGGCTATATTCTGAATCGAGTGGTCAATAGATGGACCTTAATCGGTTGACAGATGGAGCTATTTCAGGATTTATGGAATTTCGGATTTTATTCAAAAAGTAGCCGTTACTAGCCGTTTTATGGTTAAGATATGTGAGATATCTTAGGCATCTAATATGTTTTGAGTTATTTAATTAATATTTAATTATCCCTATAGATATGGTTCAAGTAGTTTTGATATTTCTCAAGTTGGTACATGTAATTCTTTCTATCATATCTATTTAAGATTGAGTAAAAGTTTGAGGGACTTAATTGAATATTTTAAGAGATATTTTAAGTGAATCATATCAGGAATGAATCATTATGATATAGAGGGTCTATTGATGTAATTAAATGTCATGGTTTATGGGAACTAACCGTTATAAGGCTTGTTTCAAGTGATTTTAAATAGACTTGCATATTTCACTTGTTAAATAATCATAAATCAAGATAATCCCAATTATTCTGAGTTATTCAGCTCTCGTGCTTTCTAAGAGTAATCATACTGAGTGCATTGTGAGATCTTTCTTGAGATTTGTTTTTGAGAAATATTTGTTGTGGATTATTGCTACTACCGATCTGAAGTGTTATTGTTATTCTAATCATTATTCTTTCGGTGGAATCCTGGTGAGATCATTCCAAGTTACTTACTATTAATTATTGCTTGATTCTATTATTTATTATTTGAAATTTGATCTTTGAAATTGTTTTTCGAATTTTTATTATTGAAAATTATTTTTGAAACAATTCCTTGAGAAAATCTGATTACGTGTTTAACTGCTTGCGACCCATCTTTATTTATCAGATTTTGAAATTTTTACTTTTCTATCACTAGTTTCAGGATATTAATTGAGTTTGAATTTATCTGGGGTGGTAAAAGCTCCAAGTGAAAAAATCACTTATCAATTGTTTGTAATTGGTGAGTTGAGTGTCGGATTAGATACTACTGGGAGTGTCTAATCAAAGGTAACTGGTTTCAATCTCTTCCAGTAAAGAGATTGAGATTTTGATATTTGTCTAGAGTATAAAAAGATTAGGTTTTAAATTCTTCCTTTATAGAATTGTGAGTGAATTGTAACGGTTCAATCCTTATTGGGTAAAAGAATATTTAGAGCGTGTTTGTGTGAGATTTAATTCTTGAGCCGAAGGTACAAAAAGGATTAGGTTGTGATTCTCCATGTAATAGAATTAGGTTAATCTTCCGCCTGATAAAAAGATAGAGGTTATTACTTAACTTGTGAAAAGGAATTGTAAAGGTTGATTCTGAGCCTACGAAAAGAATCATTGTGAGGGTTTGATTCCTACCCTTAAAGGAATCTTTAGTTTAGTGAGTGCGACTCTCCGTGGAGCTCAGGGACTGGATTAGCCAAGAGTAACTTAGTGAACCAGTATAAATTTCTATGTGCTGCATTATTTATATTATTTATATTTTTTTATTTGAGTGTGCACCTAGTTGATAACACATATCCGCTGCTATAAAAGATAATAATTAATTTTAGGATAAAATTAATTGTTTAATTTTTGAAGTATTATATTCTGATAATTTTTTAATACTACCCAATTCACCCCTCTCTTGGGTTGCTCACTAAGCCAATGTGTACCTTCTTGAAAGTTGAATTATTTGGTATACCATGCTCACATATCATTGTCATCATGAAGATCGAACATGTAAAAGAAATCCCCAAAATAGCTTACTCACTCCGATGGATAATGGGAGAAAATACCATTCTCTTCTAGATACAAGCATTATTCTAGAGACGATTTCGCAGACAACAAGACATGGATTTGTACGTGCCTTATGCTCGAAATTCTGTTACTATACATCGCAAACTTGCAAAGAAACTGAGGTTACTCGTTCTGAGATTTTAATGTCAACTAAAGAAGCTAAATCGGCATAGGACAAACAACACCAACCATCCACATGTGTATAAGGTTCAGGCACCCACTTCGGTGTTCGAGATCCAGATATTATGGTCACAAAAGGTTCTTTACGCATTGGAAAGAGGTTGACAGGAATATTATGCCACTCCATATACTTTCGGTAATTGTTATAACTTCTCTATTTGCTTAGCCTGCATTTCTTTATGATTTAGACATCTAAAATGACCTGATATTGAATGTTTTTTAGGATGGAAGGTCACACCAGGATGAAATGTCGAAAACTTCAGTCGAGATCTCATCGTGGAGTGAAGGGATTAGATATAGATCTTAACCTCTCTCCGCTAAGAAGAGATGATGATTCATTTCATGTTATAGGACCGGAACATGCCAATGAAAGTGGGGAGATTGAACCAGAAATGGATAGGGTGTGTGCGAACATGGATAATGTAGATGATGAGTTCGATTTGCCCCATGAGTTCATTAGTCAAGAAGATCCCACATTCGATTACTTTCAATAGATTTTAATTGTCTTAGGACAATATATATAGTCTATTGCTTGATGCCACTGGTGTATTTACCACTCTCTACCGGTAGAACATTTTTCAATCGAAATGTTACTTTAAACATTCTAAGTTGTATTTGTTCTCATGCTTGGTGCCACCAGACCTTAACCCACCCTAAGTCATACGGATGCTCTTTCGTGGTGCCTAGAATGCTCACTATCGGTGGCACTAAAGCACCAACAACTTTTTGCTAATAGGACGCTTTCGCATCGAAATGCTTTGTTGAAAAATGACATCCACGACTGGAATACACATTAAAACTTGATGGATACAAAGTAAGAGGTAAAGAAAAATAAACACTAACTGCAATAATTTACAAGCCATCTAGGAACACAATTTAAATTTTGTTTACCAATAAAAAAGATCAATCCATGATTCAATTTTTTTGTTCCACAAAAAATGAATATCAATCCACATCAAAATGAAACATAATCACCAATAACAAATTTGCGAAAATGAAAATTAAAATGAAAAATTAAAAAAAAAAAAAAAAAAAATTAGCACAAAAAATGAGTATCACCACCTACAACCAAAACAACAACTATTCTTAGAGAATCTAGAGGTATCGGCAAGGTAAGTGTATAGTGTGTTACAGCATGTACGTCAAAAAAGTACAATCAAGCAAATAACTAAACAATTAAAACAATGTTATCATCCCAGAACCAATATGACAAGATAGGTCATCATACGTATAAACATAAAGCATGAGATTGTACACAAGTGGCACAATAAAATTTGTATGGCTAACATCAAAAACAAATTTATGCATCCATGTCACACATACTTCACCATGAAAATAAGCAAAAAAATTCACTTCAAGTGAACTTAGACAAGTGAACACACGCGCATGCAAGTGTCAAGTTTTTGGAAGCCTTCGGATGCCAATATAGCATATGAAAAACCAAAGAAATTTCATTAAATAAATTACAAAAGTATGAAATTATGAAGCAATGTCTATCTTTCTAAGTGCATCCCGACGTGTCAGGAAACGACTTCTAGTTTTGGAAGTCACAAAACATAAATAAATTTCAAATGTATCAAAAAAATAAAATAGAAGCACTAGTTTCTTTACCAAATCACAACGTGCAATAGCTACATTTCTTTTGAAGAACAAGAACATAAATAAATCCCAACTAATAGAATCCAAAAGAAATTTCATTAAATCACACTTAATGGGAAAACATAACACAACGTAAAATAGTTATAGAAATATAAGTTCTTACCATTAATCATCCGCCACACTGTCAGTCGTAAAACTTTCAACATCTATTATTAAAGCAATTTTGTTTTTAATGTCCCCTAATTGTCGATCGATGTGAGATATCCAATCTGAAAGTTGTTCTGAAATTCGTGGAAACCCATCATTGATTGTCTTTTTTAATCTCCTCAACCGATAGGCTAAATCACCATTACCACGTCGCGTGCGACGGGTTTCAATTTCAGGTCATGTGGGACAGGGTGTGGAATTTACCACATCTGCCCCTTCTAAATCAGGTCATGTCCTATCATTAACTATCTCCACGTCCTTCTCTTTAATTTTCATTTTTCTCATCGTCGCTTAATCAATGCAACTCTTATGGGAACAACACTTCTCTCCCTCTAGAGACAGACCAAAATGTTTGAATATTTTAGTCAATAATCTTGGGAATAGTCGGATGGATGCCTTCTCTTTGTCGCTAACAACTTTGGCCATTTGTTTTAAGAGCTTGCATGCTTTGCCTCATTTATCTTATAGGATAATTCTTATCTCGATAACCATTTTTTCCTCCAAGATAAATCCCTTATTAAGAAGAAAATGAGACCGACAAAGACATAAAAAGTGGAGCCAAAGGAGCATGAGCGATGGAGGCCAAGAGTTGACAAAACAACACAGAGAAGAAGATCATATTTTTTTTTTCAAATTAATTATAACTTTGCTTGATAAGACATATATTTAACTTAGTGGTTTGAGTTCAATTGAACTAAAAGTTTGTGATCATCTCAACCCATTTAGGATACGTGTATGAGACATTGTTTATTTTGTTATATGAACGAGATGCATGTTTAAACAAACTAAACAATTATAAGATATAAAACTTAAAATCCTTATAATCTAATATTAAGCTCAAAACGTAAGCATATGCGATATGCTTCATCGTGGTCTTCCACTGCGGAATAAGTTCAGGATAGAGTTTCATAAACCCAAAATATAACCAATACCAGATTGTATGAGGTTGTGCCTGGGAAATGAGGCTCTCAATTGTTTATTTTTATTTTCATAGCATGTAATGAGTACATTGGTGGGATTTTATACCCCTCAGTGATGACAAATAGGTGTAACTTGGGAGGGGAGCCAATAAATAGCATAAGGTTTATGCAAACTAGAGATCAAATAATAATTGGATCTTACTAAAAGTAAGTAGTAAGAGTTACTTATCCACACATGCTTGGTAGGCCAATACTTGATAATGTAAGGCTCGCTGACAATAAATGATATCTAATTCTCCACGAAAAACATTTAGAATATACTTGTTTCTCCAAGAGGAATGCAAGATTCGAAAAATTTAATGAGAGTATATTTGGATTCAAAATTCAAAATCAATTACATTGTCACACCCCACCCCGGGGCCCCGACGCCCGAGGCTGGGCGTGACGTTGACTGAATGTTACTCGACCAACCAACATATATATATATATAAACATGTATTGCTATAGATTATTTTTTCCAAAAATATTTACCGACTTCAAAACTAAGAAATACACGTGTCTTAAATATCCATAACAAAACTACAAAAAACTAAACGTTTTATGGTCCACACCTATCCTGATAATTCTCCAAAAATGACATCACCCTCTGACTCTACCTAGTGCCAGTAGAAGACCCATCTCTAGCCGAGGTACCTGAGACCAAATATTTTATCGGTGTACTGTCTTCATAATATAAAAATAATTTATGGATAAAATATAATTATCAAATACCACTTTTCAAAACGTAATATAAGAATAACCACACATTGAACTGAAACAAAATTCCACAGCTATCGTCACAATAAAATAAATGCATTAACAAATTAGATTATTTTGATATATAATAAAATACCGCACACATATTTTTCTACTAGCTATAGGATCGTTTCACCTCACGATCGGGAGTTATGACGATACCGTAACTTGTACAATTATGCAATCTAAGGTTGTCATCAGTGTCAGGGTTATTTAATATCTCCAATGGTAGGAGTTCCCACGTGGTATAAACCACCATATCATGATAATAATCATCATCGTTAACAACAACAACGACAACAGATATCAACCACCTGCAGGACTAGCCCTCATGTCAAGTCTCAATACAACATCCTACAATACATATCCTTCTGTTAGGACCAACAACATCCCACATGACATGCTCTCCTGTTGGGATCATACTGTGACATAGTCGGATAATAAAATTACTTTTCGGATTTAAAAATGTACTTGATCCACATCACGTTATAAAATAATCCATTTTAATAAACCTTTTCTTTTCACATTTTAGTAGGAAAATATAATTTGACAATTTACATAGAAGACAATATACTCATCTCGATTTTTGTGCTACTAGATACGCTACTGTCGTAATGCAGACGTGGTCAGCGTCGTCTGTGAACCTAACAACGACTTGGCCTAAACTGAGAATTCATTCTTTACTGTTTTAGTAAGCTCTTAAAGGTGATTTCATTCTAGTTTTGAGGAGAATTTATAGACGACTTCAAACACAAGAAGGAAAATCAATTATACTTTAAACCTTGGATTTTTATATAATTTTTACATTAGCCTACTAACTTAAAATAAGTACAAAGTAACCCATTCAGTTTTGTACCCAATTTGAATTGTCGATGGACAAGGCTACCAATTATAAATTAACATGAAGTATAGTCTAATGTGCGATGCGTGATCCTAAAAATGCAATCTTACCCATTCCCAATTTTTTTAATTATAAGAAATTACCAAATACCCAATTTCTTAAGTCAATATTAACTATACAAAAATTACTATAACAACGATTACGAATTTCTTCCTATTAGTAATTTAACCTACAGAAAATATTAGTTGACTGTTAATAATATCATTAGTTAACGAAATACTAAAAATTGTCATTTTAATAAAATTTATAAATTTTATTTTAAATCGTATTCTTCACAAACTAGATATATCTATATCCACTATATTTCTCGAACCCACGTATATATATTTTTGACATATAAATATACATGTGTATATGTTCGTACAAATAGTCCCATAAATTAAACGTGATATATATATATATATATATATATATATATATATATATATATATATTAGTGTATACATTAGTTTAAAAAATAAACAACTAAATAAAAAAGAGAAAAAAACTCTCAATTCTCTCTTTTTTCTTTAGTTGTTTATTTTTTAAACTAATGTATACACTAATATATATATAAATATAACATCATATATATACATACATGTCACCAAAAAATAGGGAGGTATATATATACCTTTTAATTTGTTTATGACAACACATCTAGGGATGGCAAAAAAAATCGAATCGACGAGTAATCGAGAGAAACCGAACCGAATGGTTTGGATTGAAACTGATTAAATGGTTTTGGTTTTAGATTAGAAACCAAAGAGGTTTTGTTCTGATTTTGGTTTTGAGATAGTAACTGCGTAACCGAACTGTGTAACCGATATATAATATATATATATATACTACTTTTAATTTATTTAGTATTTGTAGTTTCATCCCTATTTTTATTTATTTATACTTTTAACTCTTTTAGCTTACAATTTAGTTGATTTTTAATTTATATTGAAGACTGTTTTTATGTAATTGATATTGCAGACTATATGATTTTGAAGAATATTTTTATGTAATTGGTTTTGCTATTAATTTTTAGTTATTTTAAAGAGTGTATGATTTGGAGAATGTTTATAATTAATAGTGAATTGTGATTCACAGTTGCGGTTTTGGTTTTGATTTTTATAAAATTTAAAAATCTTAAATGATTTTGCGATTTTGGTTTTGGCTAAAATTAAATGGTCCGGTTTTAAAACCGTTTAAAAAAAATCGGCGGTTTTGGTTTTGGTTATGATTTTACATATCTTAAACGATTTTGGTTTTGATTTTGGTTTTGGATGAAACTGAGTCGAACTTGGACTGTTGACATCCCTAAACACATCTAAACTAATAATTATTTATTTATTTACACTAATTATCCCTCTTGAAATAAAGAAAATATTCATTATATTCTAAAACTTTTAAAATTATATTTTAAATAACTTAATAATCCCTAAACTTTTTAAAAATCAAAATTAACATATTAGCCCTAATTTTCTTTTTCTTTTTTTAAATCAAACTTTTAAATACTACAATAACCTCTAAAGTTTTTAAAGTAAAATTTAAATAGAACAACGACCCCATTATTTTCCAAATGTTATAAAATGTAATTAGAAATATGCATGTGAAAAAAAAAATTAGGCTTTACAATTCTTCCCCTAAAATAAATTTAATCCCGAAATTTTAGTTACCTTAAACGAATAAATGCAGATATTTATTCATCAGCTCCTCTTCTCTTTTCCCATGTTGCCTCTTCCACAGAGTGGCTACGCCATAGCACTTTCACCAATGGGATCGTTTTTATCCGCAATACTTGATTTTTACTGTTTAGAATTTGTATTGGTTTCTCAACGTTTGATAAATCCTTCTTCAATTCGATTGGCTGAGAAGTTAATACACGCCAAGGGTCTGACACATATTTTCTGAGCATCGAAACATGAAAAATATCGTGCAATCTAGACAACTCTGGTGGTAGGGTTAGTCGATAGGCCGCCGCGTCAATTTGTTCTAGAATCTCATATGACCCGATGTACCTCGGACTTAGCTTTTTCTTCTTACCAAATCTCATTATGCCCTTCCATGGGAATATACGTAAAAACATGTAATCACCTACTTCAAATTCTAACTCTCGTCTACGTTTGTTAGCATAACTCTTTTGCCGATTATGAGTAGTCTTCAGTCTTTCCTGAATCATTTTGACCTTTTTCGCTGTCATCTGAGCTATATCGGGCATCAATAATTTTTGTTCTACAACTTTAGTCTAACAGACTAGAGTTCTGCATCTTCTATCATACAACGCTTCATATGGTGTCATCTCGATTACCGAATGATAGCTATTGTTATAAGCAAATTCCATCAATGTCAAATGACCATTCCAGCTACCAGGAAATTCTAGAACACAATCTCTCAACATATCCTCAAATGTCTGAATCGTACACTCTGATTGGTCATCAATCTGAGGATGAAAGACTGTACTGAATTTTAACTTAGTATCCAGAGCAGCTTTAAATTAGGCCAGAATTTCGACGTAAATCTTGGATCTCTATCCGACACTATGGAAATTGGCGTACCATGCAATCTGACAATCTTGTCAATATACAATTTTGCATACTTATCCATAGAGTACGTGGTTTTCACGGCCAGGAAATGAGCAGACTTGGTAAGTCTATCAATAATCATCCAAATAGAATTATGTTCTTTTTGAGTACAGGAAAATCCCTAAATAAAATCAATCGTGATATATTTTCACTTCCACTCTGAGATGGGCAAAGACTGCAATAATCCACCTGGACGCTGGTGCTCGATCTTAACTTACTGATAGATAAGACACCTAGCAATAAATTCTGCAATTTTTCATTTCATTCCATTCCACTAATAGTGTTCTCGCAAGTCCCGATACATTTTGGTACTGCCTAGATGCATTGCATATGCTGAGCTGTGCGCTTCCTCCAAGATATCTTTATTCAAATTGGCATTATGAAGTACACAAAATCTATTCTCAAACATTAAGGTTTCATAATTATCACTGACGCGATAGTCGATTCTTTGACTATTTTTCACTTCATCTCTGATCTTTCCTAATTGGGCATCCGACTTCTGTACTTCTATAATATAGTTAATTAACATCGGTCTCAAGGTCAAAGTTGCATACAACGATGTCGTCTTACCAACTACTAACTGGACTCGCAGAGATCTCAGCTCGACATATAGGTTAATGTGAACAACTTGAAGGTGTGCAACCGAATCCACCGATTTTTGACTCAATGCATCTGCTAAAACATTAGCCTTTCTAGGGTGATAAGGGATAGTACAATCATAATCTTTGATTGACTCCATCCAACACCTATGTCTTAGATTTAGTTTATTATGAGTAAACAAATATTTCAAACTCTAGTGGTTAGTGTATATCCCGCAAGTCTCGCTATACAGATAATGTCTCTAGAGTTTCAAGGAAAACATAATCGTCGCTAACTCCAAATTATGCGTTGGGTAGTTATGCTCATGATTCTTTAATTGTTGAGTGGCATACGCAATCACGTGGCCATGTTGCATAAGTACACAACCTAACCTCTTATGTGAAACGTCACTGTAAATCACAAAACCACCGCATTTTGTCCCGAGAGAAAGTATTGGCACTGATATCAGTTTATTTTTCAGCTGTTGGAAGCTTTGTTTGCATCTGTCAATCCACTCAAATTTAGTTTCCTTGCGGGTCAAACGGACCAACATGGCAGCTATAATAGAGAATTCCTATACAAACCGGCTATAATAACTCGCCATTCCTAGGAAACTTCGAACTTTTGTCACATTTTTTGGCCTTTCCCACTGAATAACGACTTCGACTTTCTTTGGGTCGACTTAAATACCATCACTAGAGATAACATGCCCAAAAAATTCAACTCTATCCGGACAAAACTCACACTTGCTAAACTTCGCATATAATTATTGCTCTGTATGCTCTTCTTTGTTTTGGGAGTAAATTAATATATCATAAATGAACACGATGATAAACTAATCTAGATAAGGCTGGAAGATTTGATTCATCAGATCTATAAATGCAGCAGGGACATTTGTCAACTCAAATGGCATCACTTGGAATTCATAATGTCTATACTTCGTACAAAATGCCGTCTTTGACACATCACTGTCTCTGACTTTCAATTAATGATATCTTGATCGAAGATCTATTTTGAAAAATAGCTTGGCCTTCTGTAATTGATCGAATGAATCATTAGTTCTAAGCAATGAGTATTTATTTCGAATCGTCACCTTATTCAGTTACCTGTAGTTGATGCACATCCTCAGAGTGCCATTATTCTTTCTTACGAATAACACTAGAGCACCCCATGAAGAAACACTAGGTTCGATAAACCCGCAGTTTAATAGATCATGCAATTGAATTTTAAGTTCCTTTAACTCAGTAGGTGCCCTATGATAGGGTGGAATTGATATAGGAGAAGTACTCTGTACGGCGAAAGGATTCTACTATCCTTCGTGTATATGACTACTCTCAAGTGTACGAGGTCATAGTTATAGTATAGTGTGATCGTTAAGATCGGGTTATCGTATCCACAAGGATTGGTGTCATTACTATCGAATACCGCGTTTGTCGTGATCTAACTTTATCTAGGCGAAAAATAAATGTATTTAATTAATTAATTTAATACTAATATATCCTAAATTAACTACACTAATATGCTAATATGTTTTAGGGTGAAGAATTGTCTAAGGATTAACGTGTTTACAAATACGTGTTCGATCTTGATTTACTCACATTTACGGTGTTCAACCTATTTGATAATCTCGGTACGTAAACTCCACAGCCACCTCTCCCGAGTGTAGGACGGGGGAATACATGACTTCGAGTCAACGAAGAAGTCCCCATAAAAGTCTTAACGACCCTAGGTCACGTGAGTCTTGCCTAGCGTCATTGATTGCACACAATCCAACTCCCTTCCAGGTTATTGGATTGTCACGTTGTGTTTACCCTATCGACAATCTCAGTTCTAAAACTCCTTAGCCACCTTTCCCGAGTGTAAGACGAGGAATATAACGTAACTTCGAGTCAACGAAGAAGTCCCCCTCAACGTCCTAACGACCCTAGGTCGCATGAGTCTTACCCCAATGTCATCGATTGTCCACAATTCAAACCCCGACCGGGTTATAGAATCGTGGCGTTTGTTTACCCTAATCCAAATCCGGGGTTTGTCAAAACCCCGTATTCTCCATTTACCATTCTAAGCATAATAAATAAACAATATGATAAACATAATCAAACTACGAAAAACAATCATAAACACAACACCAAAATCATTTAAACAAACATATTTATAAATATATCGTTAATCCCTACTACAATCCATATTTAACTCATGGTCATAACCGTATAAACATATAAATCGAGCTAAACATGCTCACATGAACCTAAGATAAAAAAATAAGAAAAAACAATCGAAGAACTTAGCCTCGTCCAAAGATAAACCGCTAAGAACGCTCAACGATCGATTCACCGTCTTCTTCACTTTGGGATGTGAGCTCCACCTCTAAAACTCCTAAACTATAGCCTAAATATGGCCTAAGGTACCCAAATGGCCGGGGGGTTCACAAGGAGGGGAGAGGGAATGGTATTTATAGCCAAAATATCTCAAAATATCTAATAAATATCAAGGCTATGTCAGGGGTTTTCGCCTAGGCGGAGGTAGGTCGGTTAACTTTCTGCCGCTTTTCTGCCTAGGCGGTGGAATTCTCTCATAGGGGAAGGAACTGCAGGTTTGCATTTTGTTTTGACTGTAACTTCTTCATCCGAACTCCGATTGAGGTGATTCAAAAACCAATGGAAAGCTAAGAAAAATATATACAACTTCCATATTTTGAGTGTTTCCAAAATCGTATTGAATCATAGTAAAAAATATCCTTGAAGTTACAGTACCTGTACCGGCTTTGTAGGTTTGGTGACTGCCTAGGCGAAGAAGTAGGCGGTGGACTTGGAAATGTTTCTACTGGGGTTTATGCTTAGACGAAGGAATTTTCTACCTAGGCAGTGGGTTGTCAGTAGCCTTTTGTCATTTTCAGCATCTTCACTGCCAGGCAGAGGTCTGGACGCCTAGGCGGTGGGCTTCTTTTATAATTTTGCCTCTTTGCTTGTTTATCCACCGTAACTTCGCCTCACCTTCGGTTCGATCTTATCGTTTTCGCTCCAGTTTTCTATCTTTTTGCCCCCCATACCTGATTTGATACAAAAAGATAAAAACTAATTAAAACATAATAAAATAATATATAAACGCTTGAAAACCAACTTAATTCGGTTTGAAAATACGTAGGTAGATCACACCTATCAAATACTCTTAAACTTGGAATTTGGCTAGTCCTCGAGCCAAACACATACACTAAAATGAAAAATACAACTAAATGATATAAGAAGGAGCCTAAAACAATCTAAACATAATGACATGCGAGTTTTGACTTCTTCTAACGACCTATTTATTTTTGTTCCTCAACAACCGCCAGTCATATCGAATTCAGGCGGTAACACACATCATGTAATGTTCTAGATTTTCGACATACAATAATGGTGAATGCTATTTTAGATCCTTTAAACATGTTAGTGCGAGATTCAATAATATAACTATACGACGACCGAATTGGATTATCCCCCAACGAAACTCACGACTTAGACCGTGAAGGACTAGGATTTCCATATGCCGGATTGGGGTCCACTCTCCACTAATGTAGGTTAAGTAGTTCATAAAGATCATTAGGGCTTGGTTAGGTTAAGGTTAATTTGGCCGATGGTATTTTGGAATAGAAAAGGTTAACGTTGTTAATTTAACGTTACCTAAGGCTCAACGCTCGGCACATTCACACTTAAATCCCCATAGAAAGATTGGAAAACAAAACCGAATATGCATTTAAGACTGACGTACTCACTTGTCACGGAAACGAAAATAAATAATATTAACATGTTTACTTTTTTTTTTTAACTACACCCCCAAACTTATTTGATTGTTACAATTGAAGGAGTGTGTGAAATACAAATGAAAAATGACAAGTGAGTACTCAAATACCGAACCAATTAGAAGTCCGCCCTAAACCCAACCTCTCACATCAAGTAGCATTTACAATTGCTAACTTGATTCACTCAAATGTGCCTTTAAATTCAGTGATTTAGGTTTGGAAAAATATCCACTGGCCATGGTATTAGTTTATATGTTATGAATTGAATTTGCATTTAGGCTTCGATAGGGTGACGAGGGATAAACATGTATCAAGGTAGGCTTAAAAAGGCTCAAGCGACAAATAGAATGCCTAAATCACGTCTCCTGAGCTACCTCACCTAGGATTTCGCCTCAAGCTTTCCCTCAATCAAGTTCTAGAATCCTTAATATATCATGAATTTGGCTAATCGATAATAGTCCTCAAATCAGTTGAATAACTATACATTGAGTCTATCTACTCGTGCAAATTAGGATCTACAATAATTTTGACCAAAACGCATAGTCAAGCACACAGAATACATATGCATGGGTATTACCCTTGACTTCAAAAACAACCAGGGGTAATTATCATCATCGGGTAACGGCCCAAATGAACACAAAACTCAACATATAACAACAACAAAAACATAAATACATTCTAACCTAAACATACATGCAATACGGAAAAACAATAACACATAAACTAACAATGCTAAATACTACACATCACTTTCGAACTTAAAACGGACAGTGTCCTCAACGAACTCAATTATCATTCTTCAACATATGAAATTTAAAGCATGCTGACGAAGGGTGTTTAGAACACTTACCTGAGAGGCGAGAAGATCTCGCCTCTGAATCAAGTCGGATGCGACGGATTTAACTTATTTAACCTTGGTTTGCCTCCCAAGAAGCTCGTGGTTTAATATCTTCGGCCCGACATTTTCAAAACGCCCTCGAGATTGGCGAGGTTTTGCTTTGATTGGCTCAATCTTTCAACGAATCGCCTAACCGGCTTATGTGCTTGGTCAAGCAACATAAAACGGATTGGAATCCCGTCGAAAGGGATGCATCGATACCCGTCGATCTAACATCGGCACGTACCCTGCATAAGAAACAAAAACAAAACTATAGGCAAAAATTATATACAAAGAAATGCCTAAAGTAAAGTTAAGTCATTTACACACAATATCAATAATAACAACAAATTAATGCCCGACAATTGTTACCAAAAACTTGATAGCAATCGCCAAGAACTGAATTCGCCTAACGACCAATCCCCAGCAACGGTACCAAAAACTTGTGGGATTGGTATCGTTACTATCGAATACCGCGTTTATCTTGACCTAATTTTATCTAGGCGAAAAATAAATGTATTTAATTAATTAATCTAATACTAATATATCCTAAATTAACTACACTAATATGCTAATATGTTTTAGGGTGAAGAATTGGCTAGGGATTAATGTGTTTACAAATACGTGTTCGATCTCGATTTACTCACGTTTACGGTGTTCGACTCATTTGACAATCTCAGTACGTAAACTCCACCGTCACCTCTCCCGAGTGTAAGACGGGGGAATACATGACTTCGAGTCAACGAAGAAGTCCCCATCAAAGTCTTAACAACCCTAGGTCACATGAGTCTCGCCCAACGTCATTGATTGCACACAATCCAACTCCTTTCCGGGTTATTAGATTGTCGCGTTGTGTTTACCCTATCGATAATCTTAGTTCTAAAACTCTCTCGCCACCTCTCCCGAGTGTAAGACGAGGGATATAACGTAACTTCGAGTCGATGAAGAAGTACCCCTCAACGTCTTAATGATCTTAGGTCATGTGAGTCTTGCCCCAACGTTATCAATTGTCCACGATTCAAACCCCGACCGGGTTATAGAATCGTGGCGTTTGTTTACCCTAATTCGAATCTGGGGTTTGTCAAAACCCTGTATTCTCCATTTACCATTCTAAGCATAATAAACAAATAATATGATAAACACAATCAAACTATGAAGAACAATCATAAACGCAACACCGAAATCATCCAAACAAACATATTTATAAATATATCGTTAATCCCTACTACAATCCATATTTAACTCATGGTCATAACCGTATAAACATATAAATCGAGCTAAACATGCTCACATGAACCTAAGATAAAGAATAAGGAAAAATAATCAAAGAACTTAGCCTCGTCCGAAGATAAACCGCTAAGAATGCTTAACGATTGATTCGCCGTCTTCTCCACTTCGGGATGTGAGCTCCACCTCTAAAACTCTTAAACCATAGCCTAAATATGGCCTAAGGTGCCCAAATGGCCGGGGGGGTTCACAAGGAGGGGAAAGGGAATGGTATTTATAGCCGAAATATCTAATAAATATCAAGGCTGTGTTAGGGGTTTTCGCCTAGGCGCAGGGTTTTTTGCCTAGGCGGAGGTAGGTTGGTTAACTTTCTGCTGCTTTTCTGCCTAGGTGGTGGAATTCTCACCTAGGCGAAGGAACTGCAGGTGTGTATTTTGTTTTGACTGTAACTTATTCATCCAAACTCCGATTGAGGTGATTAAAAAACCTATGGAAAGCTAAGAAAAAGATATACAACTTCTAGTTTTTGAGTATTTCCAAAATTGGATTTCATAATAGTCCAAAATAGCCTTGAATTTACAACACCTGTATCAGCTTTGCAGGTTTGGTAATCGCCTAGGCGAAGAAGTAGGCGGTGGACTTGGAAATGTTTCTACTGGGGTTTCCGCCTAGGCGGAGGAATTTCCTGCTTAGGTGATGGGCTGTCAGTAGCCTTTTGTCATTCTCAACATCTTCATTGCTTAGGCAGAGGTCTGGACGCCTAGGCGGTAGGCTTCCTTCATAATTTTGCCTCCTTGCTTTTTTATTCACCGTAACTTCGACTCGCCTTCGGTTCGATCTCATCGTTTTCGCTTCAGTTTCCTATCTTTTTACCACACACACTTGATTTAATACAAAAAGATAAAAACTAATTAAAACATAATAAAATACGATATAAACGCTCGAAAACCAACTTAATTTGGTTTGAAAATACGTAGGTAGATCATACCTATCATACCCAGAAGTAATTCAATAATGAATTCAATTTCCCTATCTACTGGTAACCTTGACAATGCTTCTGGAAATACATTGGGATAATCCCTGACTATTGGGATATCTGCCACCTGTACCTCATTCTAACTGGTGTCAATCACATGCGAGATGCATCACTAGTATCACTTCTTTAATAATTTCCTAACCTCTAGAACTAAAATCAAACTGACAAGGGTAATGATTATGTCCCTCAAAAATACGAATTCTGACTTGCCTGAGACTCGAAAAATAACTTCCTTTTTAAAACAATCGACTTTGGCAAGATAGCCAAATAGAAAATTCATACCCAGTATCACATCAAAATTGTGAATACTCAGGGGTAATAGATCTACCGAAAATTCTCTATCACCACTACGAAACGGACGGTCTTTATGCACATTATCTATCACCACTAACTCACCCACCGGGGTAGAGATATAATAATATTATATGACAGAGAAGTAGGAAATTTTCTTATATGCATCATAAAGGTTGTCTAAACAAATAAATGAGTAGAACCGAGATCGAAAAGTATACGTGCATCTCTATCATATAAAGACATGATACCTGTAACCACATCTGGGGTAGCCTGGGCATCCTACTAGGTAGTAGAAAATACACGACCTCGAGTTGGAGGTCTACCGGCTGATCATCTACCATGTCCCTAAACACTGCTAGAGTAAACACTACTCATACTGCTCGCAGAAGGTGTAGGTGTAGGTGTAGCAGCAGATTTCATGTAACACCCCAAACCCCGGGGTCATTACTAGGTTTTTCTCCTTTTATTACGGAGAAATAATCGTAAAACACCAACCAATCACCACTATTTGGCTATTATTAAAAATTTCTACAAGGACCAAAATAATTAAAATTTTACAAGCATGACACTATTCCCGCGTCACTATTCACGAAATTACTATTCATGCGTATGAGATACCATTCACCGAAAACCATAAACGGTGTTATTCCTTTATTTCCACGATAATTCTTAATTTAATTAATTTTTTTTTTTTTTTTACAATTATCCCAATAGTAAACGATACAAATTGATTTCACTAATTATACAACGATAAACAATAGATACAATTACTACGGAATTAAATACAATTACAAATACACTTTCTAGCATCGCTCTATTTTCCTTAATCCTACATCAAATAATACTGTTGGGGGGGTGAGCTAATGCTCAGTAAGTTTCAACCCTTTTTATATATGTATTCAAATCACAAATAACACAGGTAGCACGTAGACGTGTACTCCACATATTGGGCACATAATACACGCACATAAATAATTCAGGGATATCAATAATTATAATGATAATAGCATAAATCAAAGAACATTGGTTAAATACATATATATTAAAAAGAGTAGAAATCCTACCTTAAGTAGTCAATTAAAATCGGTGGGAGAAAATCATATTTCTCGTTATTTCCTCATCTTCTCCTTCTCCTCTTCTTCCTTTCTTTCTTTTTTCTTCTTTAGTGTTGTGCGTTGTAAGAGCCATTTACAGTGACAATCAATTTTATCACTCGTTTTACCACTGTTAAGAATTTGTTTCTGATCTTTTTATATTTTTATATGAAAATATACATCCTAATCTTCAAAACTCACTTTGAATCACCAGATTCCTATTTTTATACATTTAGTTATGATTTTTCAAAGTTTAGAAAACAAGTTGTCAAGACATTACGAGATTCCGTTCAGTTATTTTTTGGAGTCTGTTTTGGCACCATTCCAGCTTCAAAATTGACCATATAATAGCTTAAAATGATCTTTATTGAGCCTAGTTTCATTTTTCACCAGTTTCGTATTTTTTCGATTTTTATACAAATTGATATGAATTTTTAAAGTTAGGTTGCTTGGGGAAACGAAGTGTAGAATTTTCACTTCCAAAATTTCGGTTCTTAGTTTCTTTGATATCCAAAACTCCTATACCACGTTTTTGGCTCTTCTAAGGCTTATAGTTCATCCCAAACTATACAACCATTCTAATTCATTTAGAGTTCAATAAAATTTCTAGGGTTTAGGAAACTTACGAAATGTGAACTTAACCTTCCCCAAAAATTTAATTTCACCAATGGATCTCCTTAAATCTCTTGATCCAAACCCCAAGCCTTTTCTTCTTCTTCTTTTTCTTGGACGTTATCTTCTCTCTATCCCTCTCTCTTCTCCTCCTTCATTTTCTTGTGTTCATGGAGTTTTAGAATGCAAGAAAATGGTTTGTCTACCTCATTTTCTCTCTCTCATGTTTTCAAACATATAGTGCATCTCCCATCCCATCATTTTTACCCATATCGATAAGTATTGAAGATTTTTATCCAAAATACATTAACACTCCCATAATTTATATGATATCATTATTAAATCCAATAATTACACTTATAACCCCTAAACTTATAAAAAAAAAACTCATTCATACCTTAAAAATTCCATGATATATCAAATAACCCCAAAAGTATTTAACTTTAAAATATTAGTTTCTGAAATTTAAATTTTTGGGGTATTACATTTTAGACAATATAGAGATATGTGGCCTGGATTATGACAACGGAACACTACCCACACTGCTCGCAAGGCTAGCACCTGATGGCTGCAGGGGGGCAACAACCCTTTCCTTTTTTTTTTTTTTTTATTGGTGGGGACAGCAACCCCCTCATTCTGTTTTTTTATTTTTCGTGCTTGGTAGTAGGAAGGAGAGAGTAGGAAGCTGGGTGCAAGTCTCACACTTACAAATTTTTAAAGGGAGAATTTGATATAGGCGCCTGTACGGCTGGGGTCCGGGGTTAGGTAGCACAGTAGGGCGACCCCAAATTTTTTTGATTTTTAGGGCGTCGCTTTTTCCACGATTAGAATTTCTCAAAGAAGTTAATTTGAAATAGGCCTCTATATGGTCGAGATCCGATCTCAGGTAGAACGGTAGGGCGATCCCAAATTTCTTCGATTTTTAGAAGGGTAATTTTTCAAGAGTTGACTTTTTCTGGGGAGCTAATTTGAAATAGGCCCTTATACGATCGGGGTCCGGGGTCAGGTAGCACGGCAGGGCGATCCCGAATTTCACCGATTTTTAGGGCGACACTTTTTCCACGATTAGAATTTTTTAGAATATCTAATTTGAAATAGGCTTCCATACGGTTGGAGTCCGAGGTCAGGTAGCACGGTAAGGTGACCCCGATTTTTTTTTGATTTTCAGGACGACACAGGTTCACTGTACACAAACCCTGAGCACGGACAGACCTTCAGCGTAGAGAAAATAGAGGTGTGCCCCCAACGGGGAGGCATGCGACGAGTAGTCGGGAGCTCGCCGACCGCCGCCATGTCAGCGCCTAAGCGGGCGCTAGGTTGCCCCCAGCGCCCAAACTGGGCACTGGGCTGATCAGCACCTTGGAGCCAACTGGCCTCCCATTTTTGGGGGCTTGCCCCCTCTAATTTTATTTTTATTTTTTTAAAAAAACTTCTTGCCTCTGCCCAGGGCCATGAACCACTAGCCCCCCAGTCTAGGACACGAGCTGATTACAAGGAAATCGTGTCGTGGACTTAGGAGGAGGGTTTCCCAAGGTATCTGGTCCTCTCAGTCCACAAAGGCGCAACACAATGGTTGGACCCCCATGGTCAGTCATCGGGGAGTTCTCCGTAGTCAGGCTCATTCAAGAACCCTTTCAGGTTATCTTCATTTAGTCCGTGCAGGAGCACATTCCCTTTAGAATGCTGGACTTATAGTCGACTGATGGGGAGAGGTACTTGCCTGGAGGCCCTCAGACCCAATAAATGCCCCGTGATAGGTAAATTTTATTGATCTATTTCCAAACTAAATTTGGTAGTTTTTGAGTATTTTTATTAAGTTATAATTTGTTTTTATTTATTTTTGTTCAAAACAGGGGTTAGGAGCGAAAACGGTCAAAAAACGATAGAAAAACGATCAAGAAGATCAAGTATTCAAGACAACAGTTTCACCGCTGCAGTGGTTAGCCCACCGCTGCAGCGGTGAAACAACAAAGAGTTCTCCCAGTTACGATCGCTCACCACTACAGTGGTGAAAAAGTAGAAAGCCTACCGACATGCCCACCGCTGCAGCAGTGAATCCACCACTGTACCGGTCAATGACCACCTATTTTAGATATTTTTCTAGATATTTTGTTTTGTTCCCTTTTTGTTCCCAATCGTTCCCACTTTTTTAAGAACACCTAGGGAGTGTTTTTGAGTGTTCTCCCAGTTACGATCGCTCACCACTACAGTGGTGAAAAAGCAGAAAGCCTACCGACATGCCCACCGCTGCAGCAGTGAATCCACCACTGTACCGGTCAATGACCACCTATTTTAGATATTTTTCTAGATATTTTGTTTTGTTCCCTTTTTGTTCCCAATCGTTCCCACTTTTTTAAGAACACCTAGGGAGTGTTTTTGAGTGTTCTAAGAGGGCTCTCAACCAACCAAGAGGAGGAACTCAATTGGAGAAGAGAAAACAAGATCGGAGCAGTTTTTACGGATGCCATCTTCAGATAACGGTTATTCTCCCTTGTTTCTCTCTTTATTCTTAACTTGTTTTTGATTGTCTGAACATGTATATATTGTTTATCATTGAATATATGGTTATGGCTAAGAGTTAAACACTGATTATCTATGGGATTGATGTAGTTTACTAATATACGTCATTTGTTTAATCTTTGTTTCGTTATCGGTTGTTCTTGCCTATTCGATTGTGTTTACTTTTCTTCTTCATTTATATGCTTGTTTAGGTATATTAAGAAATCGAGATTTGACACTCGGGAGAGGTAACCTCGAATTAGGACTAGGGTTTAAACACAACGTGACGATCTAATGACCCGAGAGGGCGTTAGAAAGTATGCAATCCGTGAGGTTGGGGTGAGACTCATGTGACCAAGTATCGTATAGACGCTCGAGGGGGACTTCGGCATTGACGCGAAGTCACATATTCATTCACTTTACACTCGGGAGAGGTAGTGAGTGAGTTTTCGATACCTAGATTGTCGGATAGATTTGAACACTATTAATGTAAATTAGATTGGATCGAACACGTATAGGTAAACGACGTTAATCCCTAGATAATCTATTCTCATATAATCTATTTAGTATTATAGTTTAATTAATTATTAATTTAGTATATTATTTATAAAAACAAAAAATTAATTTTTATCGCCTAAATAAAGTTCAGTTATTATAATCGTGGTAATTAGCTACAATTTAATCCAATTCATGTGGATACGACAACCCTTCTCATTAACTATTCTATAAAACTTGACTCGTACACTTGCGGTGAAAGTAGCGACGTAATATTCCGCTACCACCCCACCCTTGGTGGATGACCGTGTTTTGTCCCTTGGTACGGACTATTGACTTCCGGAGAGGGTTTAGTTATCACCCTTGATGCTGAGTGCTGGGATGAGACTTGTGGAGAGTTACTCATGACGCCAAGAGTTGGGATGTTGGGTGGAGAATCATCCACGACTCAGGTAGTCGGAATGCAACCGTGGAGAATCACTCGTGACGCCAGAGCCGGGATACGACTCAAGGGGTCAAAATGTAGCCGGAGAGAATCATTCTCGACGTCGGAGCCAGGATGCGACTTAAGGGGTTAGAATGCCATTGTTGGAGACAGGCTAGAGGGCGCTCGTCTCCATCTCTGGTAGGGAGAAGGATTGCTTGTCTCCACCTTTGAGTTACATGCGCATGGTTGGCCACTGCCTAGACACCACGGTGGAGCGAGGGCGGCGCGTAGGTGCCTGCCCCTGCCCACAATGGACTCTCAGTTCAGTTCTTGCTGCGTGTCTAGGTGGCTAAGCCCAGGGATAACCCTGGTCGGTTCCTGGCACCATGTCCTCGTGGAGGAGGGGATCTTATCCAACTTGGGGACCCTCTCCAGTCCAGCCGACTCGTGGTCACGAGACGGAGGGCGGTTCTTGGGCGTGTATTACTTCGAAGATGTTATGCGAGCATCGTGGCCTTTAGGTAGCTCCTTGAGTCCTATGGTCTGGAGAGCTGGTCCTCCCTGAATAGGGAATAGTGACAGGCGTACGAGGAGGAGCTGCACATACGACTTGAACTCGCCTATCTGGTGCTCAAGGGGATCAATATGAGATGCCTCCACAACTCTCAAGGTTTATCTCGCGGCCCCAAGTGGCAGAGTGGATAGTCTTGCCTGGTCTTGGGGGGTAGTTATTATTGTTGGTGGGAGCTAGGGGGTGTTCCCTCAGAGTTTTAGACACAATTCCGGAGTGTTGACCACTCAGCTTGCTATCCACCGCAAGAAGTTGATCTCGTTGCCTGATTTATCCGACCGGACCTTGTGATTATCTAGGCTCAGTTGAGTAGAGAGTAGTTATCAGGGGAAGACTTTTTGTGTGGTTCCCACGGATGGCGTCAAACTGTTAGTGTATAAAACTGGTACACACCTCGAGTATGGTCCAGTCAGATGACGGGTGTGTTCTCCTGCTTAGGTGGAGTTGTCGGTTGAAAATTCTTTACGGGAGCTGTGCTGGGTTCTGGGAGAACTGACCTGCTGTGTTCAGAGTCCTGCTCCTCAGGGAGTATACTTGCAGAAGGCTCAGATCGGGATTCGTCCCGGTGAAGCCCATCCAACGTAGTAATCAGTGCTCAAACCCTCATCACCATGTATATATATATATTTTTGACATATAAATATACATGTATATATATTCGTATAAATAGTCCCACAAATTAAACGTGATATATATATATATATATATATTTATTTTATTCTAACAAAATACACACACATATAAATGAATATGAATGGGAAATGATACCTGCAGAACCGAGAGAGAATTGAGATTTTTTTTAACTAATGTATACACTAATATAGATATATTAACATCTATATATGTATATAGATAATCAAAGGTAGTGAAATTTCATCCCCATCTTCATTTATTTATTTATTTAATATATATATATATATATATATACATACGTGTGACCAAAAATAGGGAGGTTTATATATACCTTTTGATGTGTTTATGACAACACATCTAAACTAATATTTATTTATTTATACTAATTATCCCTCTTGAAATAAAAAAAAATATTAATTATACTTCAAAATTTTTAAAATTATATTTTAAATACTTTAATAATCCCTAAATTTTTTAAAAATCAAAATTAAAATACTCCTAAAATTTTTAAAGTAAAATTTAAATAACACAATGATCCAATTATTTTTCAAATATTCTAAAATGCAACTAAAAATATGCGGAAAAAAAAAAAAAAAAAAAAAAAGGCTTTACATACACTACTTTCTAGTAGCTAAACTTATTGTATTTTTTTTTTTTTATGAAGATATAATAATGTCGAAATCATTATAAAATGTTCTTCATGAAAACACTTTGACTTGTCCCAACTTCTCCAATTGGCTTAGGATATTAAAATTTGCTTTAACATTTCACAAATTACACTATGCTCTGGAGGGTCCAGTTTCTATGGCATGTTGGCCTATTATACTGATGAGAAGCAAGTGACTATCCATAAATAAATAAACGATGACAAGCAAGCTCGACTCTATTAGATAGCATCAATGAGTAATGAGCTCCAAAAATAATCCGAAGGGTTGTCGAGCTCATAACGGCTGCGCAAGCTTTGAATCTCTCTACGTGGGGCATTCGTATTGCTAGGTACAATGTCTTGAAGGATCTTTTATGGGCCAATATGTCGACATAATCATGGCATTCGTATTGCTAGGTACAATGTCTTGAAGGATCTTTTATGGGCCAATATGTCGACATAATCATTGGTTGGGACCATGTCCGAGAGGTGATTAGCCAACTCGAGAAATTGAAAAAGGTTGGGGTTACCTTTGGATCACAACCTGACTGTAGATCTCATTCTGCAATTGTTACCGAATTAGTTCATTCAGTTCATGGTAAATTTCAACATAACAAAGATATATATAAGTGACTTGTTCATGGCTTCTGAACATTTTGAATTCCACCGAGGGGACTTACGTAACCTTTTTATGTACCTGTAACTGTTCATTGAATTAAAATATTATTATAAAAAAATAATATTATTTTTTTTCTACTTAACATGGTATTAGTATAATATATTTTGAAATTACAAAAAATAAATAAATAAATAAAAAGAGAGAGGAAATTTGAAAGGCCTCAAAATTTGGGAGCCTTAGGGCATATTTGATAAAAAAATTAAGTACTTAAAACTGATTATGTTAAGTACTTAAATAATTAAGTTTGTTTGATAAATATAATTAGTATCACTTAATTAATTAAGTTAACTTAAAAATTAAGTCAAAATGTAAGTAAAAAATTAAGTCATAGCCCCTTCACTTATTTCATTTTGCTTAATCCACTCCGTTATTTTCCACTTAAAAAAGATTATATTTTGACCATTTTGCCCTTAATCCCCTATGAAGATTTAATTAGAGTTAGGATTAATGAGAATTGAATTAATTTTGAATTATTTTATTGTTTTAATTTTATTTTATATTTAAATTATTATTATAATTTAATTTAAACAATCAAACTGCATAAAAAAAAATACATAATATTTACATATTTTTGGGTTAATTTCTACTTTTAATTTTAATATAATTTTTTTTTTTTAAAAATGGCACCCTAATTTTATTATTTTGTTCTTAATTTTTTTTTTCACATTATCTTGATTCAAATGTAGTTATATAAATTAAACAATTTTTAGCATACAAATTTTGTACTTATTAAACAAATAAAAAAAAATTCAGCACTTAAATTTTCAGCACAATTTTATCAAACAACTTTCTTAAATTTTCAGCACTTAAATTTTCAGCACTTAAAAATTAAGTTGTTATCAAATAAGCCCTTAGACAACCGCTTTGGTGTGCGAGTCGTTGTCATCTGCTTTTACTGCATAAAAAAATAAATTAGTGATCGCTAAACAATATTAATAAATATCTTTTCTTTTAAAAAAACAACTCTCTTCACTTAAATTTATAAGCAATATAGAGCTTTTTGCACTTTGTACGCTTAACATTTTTAAGAAATTTTACTTTACTTGATATCCTTTTAATTTGAACATATTAAACTCTAAAATATTCAAAACCTATTAAGTTAATTTTCTGATTTTTTTTATAAAAAAATTCATCTATACGGATAATTCTGTGTTTGACATATGATTTATTTTTGTTATAAAAAATAATAGAAAGACTGATGTAACACGATTTGAATTTTAATTTAATGAGTGGAAATTAAAAAAAACATGAATTAAAGTCAGATTTGTCATAGGTACAAAAACCTCTATATAAAATTGCCAATATAAAGATATGAATCCCACCATATGACTGTGATTAAATATGACAAAATCCTCTTACCATGTGTATTCGTGATCAACGAAGAACAAGCATGCATGCGTTACAATACAACACGTAGCAAAAGAGAGAAAAAAGGTCGGGCACGACACCGTTTTGTTCGGCAAAGACTGTGTCACTTGGCGACCCGAAATATATACTGTGTTTGCTCCAGCAAACGCCAGCGAACCCCATGAAAACACTGCATGGCCGACACTTGTCACCCCCAACTTTCTCTCTCCTCTCTCCTTCATATACTCCACCTCCCCTCTCCACCCATCGACACACAGATCGAGCTCCATAGCTATACACATAGAGAGAGCGAGAGAGAGGATAATCGACCAAGGAAATTCTAGCGAGAGAGAGAGAGAGAGAGGATGGAAAAGCGAAATGCTTGGTTGGTGGTGGTTCTGGTGTTGATGTGTCATGCACTTGCAGCGGCGGCGGTGGGCGGGTATGAAGGTGGTCAAGGAGAACAAGGGAGGGGAGGGGAGGAGAGAGGAGGTGGTGGGGCTGGCGGCGGGGGGCAGAGGGGGGAGGAGTGGTTCTTGTTGCAGAAGTGGCGGCAGGTGGTGAAGACACTGGCAGGGAATATGATGGTGGTGAGGGGTAATTATGGAGGTTGGAATATGGGGGAAAGGCCTATGGATATTGGGTTCATCACCATGGAACCCAAGAGTCTTTTCATCCCTCAGTACCTGGATGCCCATTTGGTACTCTTCGTCCGCAGAGGTTATCTCTCTCTCTCTCCCTCTCTTTGGATCCACAGCTCTCAATGCATACGCATTATGTGATGTGGGGGTAAATTCGACTTTTTTGCGCTTTTGGTGTTTTTTTCAATTTTTCGATAAGGTGTGTCTGAGTCAATTTTCGCATAACTCGATTAATTATGACCCATAACTCGATTAATTATGACCAGATAATTCGAATAATCTTAAGAGCACTTTTCTATATCAATTTTGTACATAATCATGACTTAACATACTTTCTCGTATCGATCTAGTACATTCAAGGCTAACATCTCTTCATACATAAGAGTTAAATCGTGGTTGACAAGAAGAAGGGACATTTTCCTTGCCAATAGGACTATGACTTGGCTTTTTACCCTTCCAATATGCATTCTGAGATCCTATTTTGTTAGGTGGCTTGCTATTTTTTTGTCATTTTACAAAATTCTTGTAATTATGTACCCATTGCACTTAAATATGAACTATAGTGTAACTTTTGAAAAAAAAACAAAGGGCTGGGGGGTGTAAAGTGCAATCCAATACTCGGAGGAGAATTATATAATTCATAAGCAAGTACAACATCTATATAGATAAATGGATAATTGGGGTGTGTTTGGCTACAGGAGAAGCAAGAATTGGATCAATTTATAAAGATGAACTCGTGGAGAATCAATTGAAGACCGGAGATGTGTACACAGTCGAAGCCGGTTCGGCTTTTTACTTGGTTAACACCGGCGAGACCCAAAAGCTTCAAATCATATGCAGCATTGACACATCCCAAACCTTGGGATGGAGACCTGTCCAGGTACAATGTGTACCATGAAAATCTCATCCTAGTACAATATAAATTATTATATCCAATATAATTTTGAATAGAAAACAATTATTTGCTATGAAGTTGACTCTTTTTAAAAGGCCTTTATAGGCAATTTCAGTCTAATCTTTTCTTTCCAATATTCTCCTTCCTATCCAAATACTCAGAAATATATATAACATAATATACACACACATACACGTACCGTACGACCTAGTAGTTTTTTTTTGAAAACTTAAGAGGGAATGGAAAAGGTTGGAAATGCATTTAAAATCCCCTTAAAAGTAATTGGGGGCACGATAGTTGACTGTTTGTTTTCAAAATTGTAATTCATTTATTGATTTGGACATTTAATGTTCACGTGTTTATGACGGTTGCAGTCTTTCTTCATTGGTGGAGGAACATATCCAACCTCTGTATTTGCAGGATTCGATCCCCAGACATTGTCGGCAGCCTTTAACGTAAGTGATAATAATCTTAGTTGCTTGCTTTAATGTTCAAACTTTATAAAATTTCACTTAACAGTCCTGAAGTTTTTATTTTTTATACGTTCTTCTCCGAAGTTTATTTTTCGATCCAATTGGCCTTGTCTAACTATTTCCCGTCATTTTTTTTTCCTTCGGAGTTATGGAAATAAGAATCAAGTTAAATCAAAGTTTTGTAAATCAGTCTTTACTTAGGCGAGCGACAATTAACGAGGCCATAACTAATTGGGCAAATTAGACAAAAAAAAAATAACATCAGGGAACAAAATGAAAATATTAAAGTATGATTGAGGGATCGAAAGTATGATTGTGCTTTCTTCTCAAATTTCTGAGAAAAATTTATTGGGTTTGTTGCCCTGGACTTCCAAAATTTTGCAACTCATTATTTATCCAACCAACCCACACCCAACCAACCCATTCGAAACAGTAATTTTTTTTAGAAGTTCAACATTTCTTTTAAAAGATCAAAGTTATTGCACGACGTAAAAATTAATACAGTTTTTATATAGAAAAATTACAGTGACTTCATTCAGTACATTAATTTTGGACTTCTGGGGTAAAATTTTGAAGTTTGTGGCCTATTTAGTAAGAAACTAAAATTATTTTATGGTAATCGTAATAATCCACTGATTATAAATTTTATTCTAGTTTTTTTCTCTCTTTTTCAATCATTAATTTGTAATTGATATTAGTTAAAATTAATCTACAGGTATCGATTCCGGAGTTGAGGGACTTCTTCACCCAGCAACGAGGCGGGCCGATAGTCCATTTATCGAATTCTACCTCTCGGAGCATCTGGAGTCGATTCTTGGAGTTAGAACAGCACCAAAGACTTTCACACCTCCGGAAAATGGTACAAGGAGAAGAATCTAGAGAGAGAGAGGAGGAGAAGAGGCCGAAATGGTCGTTGAGGAAGCTCTTAATCTCTCTACTCGGCGGGGACGAAAACGTAAAAACGTCGGACAAAAAATCACTCAAACCGTTCAACATCTACAGAAGCAATCCCGGGTTCTCTAACAACTACGGATCGAGCAAAGCGGTCGACAAGTCCAATTATGCTCCGCTTGCCGTTCCTGATATCAGCGTTTATCTAGTCAATCTTTCCGCGGTAATCAATCTTTTTATTTAATTATCAATTTTTAGTTCTATACAAAGTTCTATGGAAAAAAAATGCTTTTATCTTAAAAATACTAAAGATGGAAATCTAAAAAAATAAAAAATTAACTTTGGGGTGGTAGCTTGTCCCTTGCCACCACCCTCTTGGTCCGCCATTGTTAGAAGTAAATTAGGTATGAGTTTTTCATAGCGAGTGATTTGGCCCTTAATTTCCTGTTTTTTATATCTTGGCGTTGAAGTGATTTGGATCTTTGGATTAGATATTTAAGGGCCAAAATGAAGATATTTAAGGACCAAGGTAAAAGGATTGCAAGAGATACTTTCAGCCTTTCGATTAAGATAAAATGGTTGAGATCATAAAACTCTCAAGAAATAAAGAACAATTGATTTAGATCTAACGTTTGATTATGATTTATATCATATAATATTTCTAATAAACTAATAATTTATCTCAAAATAAATCTGACACCCTTACTTATAAGATGCTTAAATTAAATTATTTTTTTAACCCTTTAAATTTTATAATTATAATTAAAGAAAAATTAGAGAAAATTTCATTTTCACCATTAAAATTAAAATGGGCCAATACTTGCAAGCGCAAAGAAAATATCACCTATATATTTATTATTTAAGATAAACTCAAATACATATTCTCTTACTACATCAATAACAATATAATAAATAAGGGGATGCAAATGTTGTTATCCAGCAACAATGACAATATAATGAATGGGGACGTAAATATTACTTACAACAAACAATTATCATATGTCAATTGAGTTTTTCTCTAAAATTAAATGGGTATATTGGTATAAGAATGAATTAGTAATTGGTCTTGAAGCCCATTATAAAATATCCTATAATTTTTATACACATAAAAACAATTGATGTCTTTAGTCCCTAGGAATACCTAGTATACATATATATTCTTCCATATAGAAATATTGAATCTGGACCTTTTGTTCTTCAATTCAAGACATTCTAATACTTTTGTAGGGGTCCATGATGGCGCCTCACATCAATCCGAGGGCGGCGGAGTACGGCGTGGTGCTGAGAGGGACCGGCAGCGTCCAAATCGTGTATCCAAATGGAACCCTAGCAATGAACGCCAAACTTGGCGAGGGCCAAGTTTTTCGCATCCCGAGGTTCTTCCCGTTCTGCCACATCGCCTCAAGGACGGGCCCCTTCGAGTTCTTTGGGTTCACCACCACCGCCAAGAAGAACATGCCGCAGTTTTTGGTGGGCCGAGACTCCATCCTCCAGGTCATGAAAGGGCCCGAGTTTGCTGCTGGGTTCGGGCTCACCGAGGATAGGTTTAACAGGTTGATTAATGCTCAAGGGGAGTCGGTGATCTTCCCTTCTCCAGCGGCGGCACCACCGGATGAGGATGAGGAGGAGGTGGTGGGTAGGGTGGAGATGATACCGGAGCTGATCAAGAGCTTTGGGAATGATATGATTATGGGCTTTTGAGTGAGTGGTTTGTTTTTGTGGCTTAAATATGAGTGAAGAGAATTAAGAGAGGCCTCTTGTAGTAATGCTCCTCCTCTATGTTAAGCTCATATATTTTTTTTTTTTTTGTTTTGTTTTTAATAAATGACCTCGTTTTTATTACTCTCGTTTGGCATAAGAATTTTAACCAAATAAAACTCATCTAAATGAGGAAAAAGTTTCCATAATTTTTAAATTTTTTAAAGGTAAATAATATAGGGGGTATAAAGTGTAATTTAGTTTAAGGTGTAGTTAATCGAAAATTAACGTTTAGTTGATTTTAATTTTAATGGAATAAATAATGTATTAGATAAAAAATAAGCTAAATATAGGGGTATCAATGATAATATTTTTCATCAAATTATTATTATTTTTGTGCCAAAATATATTATTATTATTATTATTATTATTTTATTTTTAAGTAAAATATTTAATATTTATCTCTAATAAATTAAGAGACAATATCATAATATTATTTTTTAATTAAAATATTTATTATTTACCTCTAATAAATTAAGAGACATATCAAAAAAGATTTAATATTTATTTTTTGAAAATTAAAAAATAAATTAATTTCAAATTGATCTTTATCTTTAATAAATTAGAGATTTTTATATATAAAAATGAGATAATATATATATAAAATAAATTTATATTTAATTATCTCTAAAAAATAAAGAGATGAATTTAAAATAAATAAATATAGAAAGACTACTATATGACTTTTTAAGTAGATATATATAACTGAAAAATCTAGATAAAATTGCTGGAAAGGGAAAACAATTTTCAAATGCCAAGATTTTGTACAAGCAAATTACAATGGTGTGGGTGTTTATGTGGAATTTGTCAAAATTGTACATCCGGTTCCCCAAGTTTCTCATCTATCTCATTCTCATCTATTTCAATCTCGTAAAAGTAAATGTTGTTGACGATCTTGAAAGAGAAATGGGTTGTGCTCAACACGTGTTTTTTTCTTTTATTTCATCAATGCACTAAATTTAAGATGTTTTTTCTTTTACAATGATTCAATCTTCGCTCTTATTCTTTAGACGAATCGTTATTAGGAAAAAAATTAGAGAAAATATTCATATTTATTGAAGTGATAAAATGATAAAATATCTTATCACAATCATTTTTTCATCCAAAATCATTAACAATGTTTTTTAATTTTACAGGATTAAAATAAATGTGAAATTTGAAGAACGAAAATGCAATTTAATTAACCTCAAGGAAGACATAGACACTCATACTTTAGGTATTAAAAGTATAATTTTTGTTTCTCTTAATCTTACAGGCAAGCCACGGAAATTGAATTCGAAGACCTAGATGAGACTTAAATGGATACTTTGAACAAGATTCAAGTAGGAAAAGATATTACAGCTAGATGTTATGGTAAAAGGATCCAAGAAAGGTCATTCGATAAAGGTGATTTAAACCATACTGCTTGTTGGATTAAAAGACCCTAAATATGGAAACCTGTCTCCCAATTAGGAGGGACCTTTCATCATTCATGATGTCTTAAAGAAGTTGCATCAATGCGATTCACCAACTCCTCTAGTTCTTGTCTGGTTATTTCTCGGGAGGAAGAACCTAAAATTTATTTTGATGTTGTCAAAAAATCTTTGGGGTACGTGTAACAGTTCCTCACGTGCCAGAAATCTCCACAACTTACAATTTGAACCTGAAAAACTAATTAGTTCTATGAGGACACCGAAGTGGTGTTGGCTAAAAAACCTCCAACGTGAGAATAAGTCAGACTATTTTTTTATAGTAAAAAACTTAAGACTGTAAAGAGAGTTGTGTTCATGACACCTATTTTCGTCGCATATATCCAAGTCATTTTACCTTGTAACCCTCCTTACCATAATTCTCTCCACATTCCGTATTTAGCTGCAATGAATGTTGTCCATGCTCCCATTACGGGCTGTTACGGCGATTCCACCCGTGAGCATGGGGGGTAGGTAACGTTATGTAACTGTTCTCGTTGACCTACCATTCTTATTGCTGATAATCAGGCCTGATAGGTTGAAAATACCTATTTACTTCTAAGCTGAATTTGGTAGTTTTCGAGTGTTTTAGTGATATTTTATGGCATCTTTGTTTGTTTTTATATAAATTAGGTGTAGGGACGTAATCGAGTGATAAACAAGCGAAGCGGTGAAAAAACGGTGAAATAAATAAGATTTCAGGACAGCAAATCCACCGCCGCGGCGGTCAGGCCACTACCGAGGCGGTGGAGATGCAGGGAGAATTGTGCAGAAGTCACCGCCCCACCAGTCATTCACCGCTAAGGCGATGAAAGTCCAGTGAGCTATGCCAGTCTCACCGTCGAGACGGTGAAAGTCCAGAGAGCCTAGGTTTTGTTTCACCACAAAGGCGATGAAAGCATAGAGAGTTTAGGTTTTGTTTCACCACCGCAACGGTGAAGCTAACCGACTTAACTCACCGCCGCAACAGTGAACCACTACCGCGGCAGTCTCTCTGTGCAGAAAATATCTATTTTCTAGATATTTTGAAGTCTTCTATTTAAACCCTTGTTTCCCCCATTTGTAAGAGACGGTTCCACACTTGTGATAGATAATCTTAAGCATTTCTTGAGAGCTCAAAGGGGAGATTCAACATTTGGATAAGAGGAATCATTTCAAGACCGATATTTGGCGACAGTGGACTACTCCACTCTAAGATTTGATCGTTCTTCGTTTATTTCTATCTTTGTAACTTAACTTTTTATATCAAATGATAATGAATCCTTCTTGTTTTAATATATGTATGGTTAAGATCATGGTAGGCTAGATAAATATTATCTAGGGATTGATGTAACTCATGTAAATACATGTTTGATTGAATATATGTTACTTTAATGGTTGTTTGTCTAAATCTGATTGGGTTTACCATTTTATTACAATTTTAATATGCTTGATAAGGTATTAGGGTTGGTTTTGAGAATATGGGGTTTGACACTCGGGAGAGGTAACCTCGGATTCGGACGAGGATTAAACACATCACAACAATCTAACGACCCGGGAGGGCACTAGAAAGTTTGCAATCTATGAGGTTGGGTCAAGACTCATGTGGCTATGTGTTATATAAAACGCTAGAGGGGGACTTCGGCATTAACGCGAAATCATATAATCGCTCATTTTACACTCGAGAGAGATAATGAGCGAGTTTGAGATACCTAAATGTCGGATAGGATAAACACCATTATTGTTAATAAAACGAAGTCAAACATGTATTAAGTGAATGAAATCAATCCCTAGATAATCCATTTAATTAGAATTAACCCAATAGATTTTAGTTTAACTTAGTTTTTAATTATTCAAACTCAAACATTTCTTGAACCGTCGAGATAATATAAGACTATACAAATCACAGTATTCAATTAATCAAACACGTTTTCCAGAGAACGATATCCGATCAAAAGGTCCACTATATTAAAACTTGATCTCGTGTACTTGTGAGTATATTAAGACGTGAAAAAGTAGACGCGTCGAAGGCCTCTATTAGAAGACCTTGTTCTATACCGAATCATCCTATGTATGGTTGGGCTTCCTAGGCAAACCAAATCGGGTTTTATCAGTTGATCCAACCTGATTTCTTAACATCTACTTCTACAATTCATGAGTGGGAATTTTCCCCACATCATTTGCCCTCCTGACTTTCGTGGCGATTCATCGAAGCAAGACGGAAAATTACTCATCTTTTACTTAATTGCTCAATTTCTTTATTACATTGTTCTCTTTCATCTTATTTCGAATCTTCTACTTCAGTAATGGCCTTGTGCTCAGTGCGAAATTTTTCGAAGTAGCAATCATGCCTTATTCAACAAGAACCCCAGACTTTTGACTAAGGGTAATGGGCAGTCAACTGAGAGCTCTTTGCTGGCAGAGAAACTCATCAAGCAGCAACATGAGCTTAATTTGGTGAAGACTGAGCTAGACATGAAGGTTAATGTTCTCCAGCATTTAGTTAGAGGGAAAAAGTTGGTCTCTCATGAGCTAGGTTCGGAAAGGCTCAGGAGTGCTGCTTTTGAAGCAAAATCAAAAACTCTCGAAGTAAAGTTTGTCGCCAAGCTAAGACAATAGCAGAGACGTAAGCAGCCATGTGCATAACTTTAGGTCCTACTGCAACAAATCCATTTCTTCATTCAGATCAGCCTTTTGCCGAAACAGTTAAACATAACTTAGGTCAAGCTCTGCTCACCTCTGGTTAAGCTCAACTCACTCTTGATCAAGCTCATCTCAACTATTAGCTTAACTTTGATTGAGGTCAGATTACTCCTGGCCGTGCTCAGACCCTGCCTAGCCAATCGACCTTGGTGCCTGCTGAACTTCATGTCGCACCTCTGCTAGATAGTGCAGATCAGTTGAGCATTGTTTAATTAATTGGTCATCTTTTCCACTTCTTATATTTATTAGATTTGTGATGATGACACTTTGTAATTATGACTAGGTTTAAAGATCCGCCGTATTTGATCCTGGAAACTGTCACTTTTCTCTTGATATTTGTTGTTGTCGCTTCGCTTCATACGTCATAAATATTTCTACAATTGAGTTTTGCCTTTTCTATCATTTTACAAACACTGGTTTGGCCGTTTAAAGAAAAATATTCTTGAGACTTCTTCACGATTTTTCTTTTACTAACTTCTCTCATCTTCTTCCTTATATCTTATTTTTGTTTCAATTCAAATATGGCCTCATCATCATCTGCTTTTGATATCTTCGATGCTAATCAAGCAGATAGGAATAAAGAAATATTTATGTGCAATATCCCAACTCCACAAACTTCGTGGTCAGTTGAGGTTGGCAGAGAAAAAGATCGACGAGCTGCGAGCCCAAATGCATATCCATAAAACTTATAATGGTTTGCTGAAGACAGAGAGGGAGAAGCTCCTAGATAAAAATGCGAAGAAAAATGAGAAAAGACGCTCATTGGTTTGATCACTGAACCAGTATGAAAAACATAACTTCTACTGCTTGAACTCAGATTCTAAAGACTTAGGTTTTGCACCTTCTCTTGGATCGGAATAGTTATTTAAAAAAAAAGAAAAAGTCAAGAGCATTTTTTGAACAGTACGGGCTTATTAGTCACCAAATAAGCTCCTATGTAATTTCCTTTTCCAGTTCAATCATTATTCACTTAACTAGGTTTAAAGTCCAGACACACGTTTAGGTCTGTACTGATTCCATGGTAAGAAGTGATAAGTTCAAAATTAGAAAAGAAAAATATCTTAAGAAGGATTCCTGTGATGGCAAAATCTGTTTTATGTAATGTATCTTTCTTTTTTTGGATACATTTATTTTGTACTGAAATCTGATTTATGTAATGTATCTTTCTTTTTTTGGATACATTTATTTTGTACTGACTCCATGGTAAAAAGTGATAAGTTCAAGACTTTTTTCTTTTTGGATTGTAATGATGTATCCATTGAATGGAACATTTATTGTCCAGATATAGAGTATGGATTCCCAAACATAACGTTTATGAATAAGTAAGGTTTGGATAAATGGGAGTGTCAAATTCTCAAACATAACGTTTAAGAATAAGTAGGCTCGAATGGATGGGGGTAAATCCTCCAAACATGATCTTAATGAGGGTAAATCATCACCCGTGAAGGTGATTAGTCGGGGTGACCTTAGCGTAAAAACCAATAAAAATATATTTAAATTCCTCTTCTGTCCTCCTCCATAACAAGTTTAAGTAATAAACATGTTGTGGATAGGCTAGTGGTAATAATGTACTTACTAACTTGAAATTTAATGACTTGTCACACATTAGTTCTTAAATGAATTGTTGCAAATGGCGTGGTGTCTTTGTTGAATCAATCTGAGCAGCTTGGTTGGTGTGATGAACTAATCTTAGCAGCTCGGTTAATTTAATGAACTAATCTTAACAGCTCAGTTAATTTGTACAAACTGATCTAAGCAGCTTGGTTGGTGTGACAAATTGATCTTAGTAGCTCGGTTAATTTGACGAACTGATCTAAGCAATTCGGTTTGATTGATAAACTGATCTAGATAGCTTGGTTTGGTTGGTGAGCTGATCTAAGCTACTCAGTTTGGTTAACGAATTGATCTAAGCAACTCGGTTTGGTTGGCGAACTAATCTAAGCAGCTCAGCTTGGTTGGCGAGCTGATCTAAGTAGCTCAGTTTGGTTGACGAATTGATTTAAGCAGCTCGGTTTGGTAGGCAAACTGATTTAAGTAGCTCGATTTGGTTAGCGAGCTGATCTAAGAAACTCAGTTTAGTTGACGAACTGATCTAAGCAGCTCGGTTTGGTTGGCGAACTGATCTAAGAAGCTCGATTTGGTTGGCGAACTAATTTAAGCAGTTCAGTTTGGTTGATGAACTAATTTAGGTAGCTCAGTTTGGTTAACGAACTGATCTAAGTAGCTCGGGTTTAGATCGTTTATTATCCTAAGCGCATGATTAGTCATTATTGAAATTTATTTTGTAAAAATAAGTGCCTTTAACTACTCATTCGAAGGTTAACGATCAAAACAACAAACAATTCTTCTTCAAATCTTTAATGAAAAACCATATAACGAACAATAAGGAACTCACACAAAATATTTTCACAAATGCACAATGTTCTATGGACGAGAAATCGACACACTATTCAGATCTTCCAGCCAGTACGTCCCAGGTCTATTCACCTTAACCACTTTGTTTGGTCCTTCCCAAGTAGGATCCAATTTTTCTAACCGAGCTTCTGGGTGATGTAGCATTACTCTCCAAAGCACTAACTCTCCTATCGTAAAATGCTTTGGGCGAACTACATGGTTGAACGTCCTCACCATCCTTGATTTGTAAGTTATCATTCTTAATACCGCTTAGTCTCGTTTTTCCTCTAGCTTATCTAACTCTTGTCGTGCATCAATCTCGTTTTCTACAAGATTAATTGTGTTATCTCGCCTCGAAGGTAGACCAATCTCCACTAAAACTACTGCTACCATCCTATACGTCATGGAGTAAGGTGTTTCTCCCGTGGTTTTTGTCGAAGTAATACGGTGAGCCCACAAGATTGTTGGAAGCTCTTCCACTCATTTACGTTTAGCATCATCCAACAGCTTATTGAGTACTTCTTTGATTGATCTATTTATTACCTCTGCTTGCCCATTTTCTTGTGGATAAGTTGGGCTTGATGTCTAATATTGTATCTTCAATTCATTATACATCCAAGTAACCTTTCCCCTAATAAAAGGGGTTCCATTATCTGATATCAGCACTGCCAGAATACCAAAATGATGGATTACTTTCCTCCAAAGGAAGTTCTTGACTTCATTTTTGCTTATGGGCACAAATACATCAGTTTCCACCCATTAAATAAAGTAATCAATCACTAAGTAAATACTTCTTATTTCCAGACGTCAGTGTGAATGGCCCTAGGACATCCATCCCCCATTGAGTAAAAGGCCATAGACTGTGAATGGGTGTTTGCGTTTGAGAAAGAACTCGGATGTCATTAGAGAATTGTTGGCATTTGTCACACTTCTTGACATATTCCTTTGCATCAATATGCATTGTTGGCCAGTAATACCTAATTGTAAGTGCCTTGTATGACAAGGTTCTTCCTCCTGATGATTTCTACAAACTCATTCATGAATTTCTTACAACACATAGGTGGCTTCTTGTGGTCCTAAGCAAAACAACAATGGTTGTGTGAAAGACCTTTTGTATAACTTGCCATCCATCATGATGTACCTTGATACCTTATGTAAGATTTTTCGACTTGATTCTTTGTTGTTTGGTAACATTCATTCCCTCAAGTAACGTACCTGTGGAGTTCTCTAATCTTCATCCTATCCCAACTCTCCTATGCAAGCATAGGATTTAGTAAGAACTGGTACAGATGGCTGCTCCAAGTAATCCACCACTTTGGACTGTTGATCTAAACCAAAAGATGATGTCAGAATTGACAACGTATATGTTTTTTCATTCTTGGTCCTTGTATAGCTTCAATTTCGCAACTGTCAAAGGCCTTCATCAGCTCTTTCACTTTATCAACATAGAGGCCCAACCTCTCCTAAATAAATAAGGTTGTACATCTATTTTGCCCTTGGGTAATTTCCATGGGCCTCTCTATATTGAAGAAAATCAAAGCCCAACACTCTTTAACTCAGTCTCTTAGAGGCTTGTTATATAATATCATTATACATTTAAAACTGAATACGATGAGTATTTATGTAATGAATTGTGTTCGATAAAAAAATAAAACAACTACTTAAATATGAGTTAAAAATTTAGGGAGATGCACAATACATATCACTTAAAAATTCAAAATTTTCATTAATAAACTTGTTATTAAACTACAACCACTAGAAAATCTAGAAAAGAGAAAGTAAAAGATAAAATTTAAGACAAACATGTGTTACAAGTGAAAGATAGTTACAGGTTTCAAAAACAAAGTTGGTTAGGCACCCATGGAAATTACAGTAGATGTACAGACTTGTTTATTTAATAAAATGGAACTTGAGCTCGACAGCTCATTAAATTTAACGAGTTGTCGAGCTCAAGCTCAAGTTTGAGCTCGAATAGCACGATAAAGATGACTTTAAAATCTAATTATACAAACTTCATTTTAAAACATTAATCAACTGACCTATTCATGTGTTAAAGATGACTTTAAAACACCTGCTAATATAACGAAATAAAATAACTGCTCATATGACCAAATAAAACACATGTCCAAACTCCAACCTAGTACCAAACTATTATAATAAACAAATCACAAAACCCAAAAATACATCAATCTAATTAAGATATAACCAAATAAAACTTGTCTAAAAACCAATCCAAACCATTACAATAACGAATGTCCAAACCAGCTATGTCCAAAGCAGTCCAAAAGAAATAAAACCATTACAATAACTCTATCCAAACCAGTAGCCCAAATCTATCCACTACACAAACATCACCAAATAAAAAATAAATATAGAAATAAATATGACAACATATTGAGACAAGAGAAAATACCACAATTTCATTAAGGTATCGCAAACTCTTTGTATCTCGAATCTTCATCCTTCAAAAAACCAAAAATAAAATAAAATGGTCATAGATATTTTAATTAAAAATATTTCTATATAATATCATAAAATAGTAAATAATATTATCACTTATAGTGGTGGAAAGTTAATAGCCTCAAGTTTCGTATATTATCTAAGTTGGCAGTGGAATTATAATACCCCAGAAATTTATATTTTGAAAATATTATTTTATATAAGTTTAATATTTTGTTAATATATGATATAAATAATATTTGGTAATTTTTGGGGATTAAATGTTAATTTTAATTTGACTTTTAAAGTTTTGAGACTATTGTGTTACTTAAAATATACTTTTAAGAGTTTTGGGATACAATTATTTTCTTTATTTTAAGGAGGACATTGTGAAAATAAATAAATGAATAAATATGGCTGGGATCATTTCCTTCTAAAATAAGGAAATGAAATCCAATGACAAATATATATATATATATATATATATATATATATATATATATATGTGTGTGTGTGTGTGTGTGTGTGTGTGTGTGTGTGTGTGTGTTATACGTGCTATGTTATTAAATAAATAAATGGGCTCACATGTTTTGAGTGATTGACATCACTTTTATAGTGATTAACATTACTTTTATATTTAAAAAAAAAGAGTAAATCAATATATAGATATATCTTGTTCGTTTTACTTGAATTTCTCTGATCCTCTAAAATACTCATCTCATTTGCTCTCTCTCTCTGCGATATAATAAGAAAAAAAAGAAGAAGAAGAAAAGATGATTGATTCTCATATAGCAAGAGAATGGAGTCACGGAATTGGAATTGGAATTGGAATTGGAAAGGAATAGTATGTATATATGTATATGATACATAAGATTACTGATAATACAGAATGTGGATGATTTTTAGTGACAAATATATTTCGGTTCGGATTTCAACTTCATATTTTGGGTAGAATTTTTAACTCTTTTAATATATATATATATATATATATATATATATATATATATAATCTCTCCTTGTATTGTGTGGCTTAGGCTATTATTGTTATAATTGTTGTTTTTCATGAAATATTTATGAGTACGTATTATGTGAAATATACATTTATGTAGTTATTTAGGATTTGATTAGATACACATATTAGAGAGATTAAAATTCTACTAAGCGTTGATTCACAACCCCACAGTTTTGATTACAGGGCTGATGAGAACGAAATTGCGCAAGAAATTATAGTTGAATTTCTATTTAATTTGTAATAATTGTATTTATTATTTAATGTTATAAAATTGACTCAATAAATTGATTACATTATGTATATTTTATTATTATTGTTAAATAACTGAGTTCAGTTCTAAACTAAGTAGTATTATGAATAATAAACTATAATAAATTAATAATTGATCATTCGTGGAATTTTTCATCTTATTATTCTTGTTAAATAAGTGAGTTCAGTTCGATTGAGTATTGATCATTTGTGGAATTAATATTATGCGTAATAAACAATAATAAATTAATTATTAATAATATTATTATTATTTATTATTTTTGAGATGAAGTATTGTCGTAGTTGTAAAATGTATCACATTTTTATATAAAATCGAATAAAGTTCTCGACTATTTATAGAATGAAATTTCTTGAATTTTTATTAAATAGATATTGGTCGTTCGATTTTATCGATAATAATAATTATTGTCGTCGGTGGTAAAATTTCTCAAATTTTTATTTAAATAGATCTTGGTCATTCGGTTTTAATGTTAATTCCCCCAAAAAATTGGGTTATGGTATTCATTACTCATAATAAGTGAAGTAATACTTAAAAATAATAATTTTTGTATCTCATTAATTCGAAAAAAAAATATTAATATGGTAATACTTCCATTATGGTTGTAGACACCACATTTTGACCGTCGCGTAAAAAATTTATGTTTTATTTTAAAATTTATTTTATTTTTTCAAAAAAAAAATAGAGAAAAAAGAAAAGAAAAAATGAAAAAAGAAAAGAAAGATAAAGGAAAAAAAAGAAAAAATAAATAAACTAAAAAAAAATGAAAAAAAAAAAAGTTTCCTTGTCAAAATGGGATTAAGTTTCATTTTCCCTTTCCTTTTAGGTCTTATTTCCTTTTCCTCGTCAAATTGGGATTAGGGTTTCCTAGGGTTTCTAGAATTTTGATCCTCCTCCTCATAATTTAGAAAATATTTAGAGATAAACCCTTCGGGGACATTCAAAAATTGAGAGGAGTCACTCCTTTTAGAAGAGTGATTCTCAAAGCCCTTTCGGGAAGCCGGGTATCGAGATTCTTGGCCTAGAACAGGTATGTTTTCTAATTTTTAAATGCTCTTTCAGTTTATTTTATTCTCTTAATAATTTAAATTTCTGTAAGCTTTATTTATTTATTTATTTATTGTCGTCTGATGATTCGATGAAAAACGTTGGGATGAGGTTCTCCATTCTCAATCTGAACCTTTGAGCGTTTAGACGAGGACACCATGTCGTTGTATTTTTTTTTACTTTCTGCATTTTTATTTTATTTTATTTCTTTTGTTTACAAATTCATAAAGAAAAACTCAAAAAATAAAATCGTCCAATGATCCGATGAAAACGTTGGGATGGGTTCCTCGTGCTTAAACTTAACCCCCAAGTGTAACCGACCCCCGTGCCTTTAATTAAATATTTGGTTTGACCGTATTTTTTGGAGTCAATTTTTTACTTAAACCTTTTAAATTATTTTCTAAAAATTCGGTGACTTAGCACACCACTTAAATTTAATGCTAGGTGGCGACTTATTTTTTTTAAAAATGGCCTAAGTATTTTTTGAAAACCGGTGCTTTAAAATCCCCTTCTCCTTAAGCTTATTAATTATTTATAATTATTTTCCTTTACGGAAAATCGGGGCGCGTCAGCTGGCGACTCCACTGAGGACAATTAGAGGGTCAAGCCTAATATGTCCAAATAAGTCCAACCATTCCATGTCCAAATGTTATATTTTATTTTGTTATCTTTTTCTTCTATTTTTGTAAATAAGTTGTGATGTTTTTCTCTCTCTCTCTCTCTCTCTCTCTCGGGCTCTTATGTTGTTGTAAACCCTCCGACACAAGTACGGTCGTCTTGTATCCATATTATCCCCTTGGGATTATATGATACAAGACGGGAGGTTTCATACTTGATGGATTGATGATGTCTTAGGAAGTTTTAAAAACCAAATGAGTTCGAAGTTTCCAATACCGATTAAGCTATGAAAGAATTTTCATAAATTATTATCTGTTTTGATTGGTCATTATCGGAATTGAAAACTTCGAACTCGAATGGGTTTCAAGACTACCTAAGACCCACGTGGACTAATAAATGGGTTTGTTGTAAGAACAGGACGAGACAGGAAAATTGGTCCCAAAAAAGTAATTCCAATTCCCCCTATTCGAAAGCCCAGTCTTTACTCACAGTTGGGCCCAGACCCATTCCAGGATGACATCAGAAAGTAATCCTGAATCTCCCCGAACGGCCCAGATGACTCAGATGCAAGAAACTATTGACATGCTAAGGGAAAAGATCAATGAACTTAGCCGACCCTAGGAGGCGCATATTCCTCCGTTCGGTGGAACTCTTGTGACTGAATCACCAAATAGAAACCCTCTAAGTGTCGGGATGGAGAACTCAGTACCGAATCTAAACCACACCGGCTCGAACTTCACGTTACCGATTTACTATGGGTCCCAGATGGGCCCTCAATCTTTCGCCTATAGAGCGTTGTCATATCCTAACCAGGGGTATGTCTATCAGGCCTTACTGGAAGGCTCGGCCCCCCACTGCACCACAGATCCTCACTCACCCGGAGAGGGTCGTTGCTCCACCAAACGATTGGAATAGTAATCAACCAACCCCAGCCACTGAAACCGAAAACAGAAAAGAAGATAATGGACCCCCTCTAGCTTGGGTTCTGAAAATGGAGGAGTTGGAGAAAACCATAGAAGAATTGAAAAGGGAGAAGCCATCTAGGAAAGCAGCGTACAAGGAGTTGTCAGCACCACCCCGGGTGGTGTATCCAAAAAACTTCGTAGTTCCAGAGTTCACTAAGTATGAAAGCATTGGCCCCCCAGAGTGGCATGTCAACATTTACAAGGAGGAATTGGGAATTTATGCTTGGAACGAAGACCTTTGTTTGAAGATGTTCCGGCGATCATTGAAAAGACCGGCTCTCAGCTGGTACATGACCTTGGACCTGGCACAGATTAAAACGTTCAAGGATCTAGTAAAAGCCTTATGTGAGCAGTACGTGTATAATAAGGATGTTGCGTCCGACCGTAATACTCTCTACTAGATACTGAAGAAGAAATATAAGAGTTTTCGGAGGTATATTGCCCGTTGGAGGGGAGAGGCTGCCAAAGTTATCCCCAGGCTGAACGAGAAGGCTCATTTAGAGATATTCAAGTCAATCCAGACGTCGCCGTTCTATCAAGATCTATTGAGCATAGCAGTGACTTCCTTTGGCGATGCAATCAAACAAGTCGAGCTGATAGAAGAGGGAATAAGAAGCGGAACGATTGAAGGGGCCTCGCGAACGATTGAAGGGGCCTCGCCCGATCCGACTAAGATGTCAGCCCTGCTAAAGAAGAAGGAGAATGAGGTAGCCGTTGTTGTTTTTCCCCCAGCAAACCCATTACCAGAACTACCTCCAAGCTTCTTATCCCCAAAACTACCCGAACCAAAACAACCAATATTGCAACTATCCTTCTCAAAATCGCCAAAACCAACATTACCCCCGGAACCAATCCTATTCCCAAAGTCATCCCCGCTATTACCAGAACGTACCTCATTCTTACCAAAACCACACTCCCCAATATTATCCCCAAGCACCATCTTACCATACATATCAACCAAACCCGAACACCCCACCTCAAATTCCTAACCACACCCTAAGGCCAGGAACCTAATACCATCAAGGCTCTCTACCTCATGCTACTGGGGAAAATTTCAGAACGATGACAAGAAACTACTAGACCTTCCGGTCTCAATCACCGAGTTGTACCGGAGTTGTTTGAAGCAGGGGATGCTGACACTCCCTCCATCCTACGAAGTTAAACTTGGAAGTAAAGAAGCTTCTTCAAATGCTTTTAGTGAATACTACTCAGGAACCAGAGAACAAGAGACTGAGCAGTGCTTTAAACTAAATGATAAGATCCGAGAGTTCATACGGACGGGAGCCATCATGCTTCCTAAAAAGCTTGAGACCGGTGCGCCAAACTGTTAGTAGAATTAGCTACCTGAGCATGCAACTTCAAGGAGTGGTGAAATCAATCTTTACCAAAATATTGGTGGAAATGAGAGCGAGTCATGTGCCTGAGGCTCGATTTGAAAAATCTAAAAGCTGCAAATCTAGGTTTTTCTTGTTTACTTTCAATTTGCTAGAAGTTTTGATAAAATTGGGACATTTTCATATACTCACCTCTCCATCATGTTGGTCTTTTGGATGGAAAGGGATTTTGCTTTGTAATGGCTTTTAAATTTCAATAAATGCAATATTATTTTATCCAAAACTGTAGTCTAATGTTTGAATATTACTCTTTTAGGTACCCAAAATTGCCCGCATATGTTGTATGTGATGTGACTAAGCAAGGATGCAAGTATATGATTTCAATACAGAGTTAGACCATGATCCAATGAGAATAGCAATAAAGAAAGGCTTTATTCAGCCAAACGATAGTGAGATCCGAAAGGCCCCATGACCAAATCCGACAGCAATTCCAGAGTACCGGAGGATTCGAAAATCAAGATTGGCTTCCATTTCCCTAATGATTCCTTGATATATCGTTGCAAGTTGATCAAGTCGTCTCCGATGGTTCTTTAGTGATTTGATAAAACCGAGTGTAAACATCCTGGTTCGCTTGCTGTCAGACCCCAATGGCGCGAAGGGAACACAATCATCCCAGGCCAATGATCCCAATGAAGAAACTTTCAAATGTTGCGAGAAGGTCTCAATTAGAAAAGAATATCAAGTTCATTGATAAGTTTGGTTGCCCCTAAACCATTGTAAGTTCGATCATCTATTTAAAAATAGAGGGGGGAGGGAAAGAAAAAAAGGAAAAAAAAAATAAGGAAGAAAAAAATGGGAAAAATAAAAAGTAGGGTAACCAAGCAAGAAGCGAGACTGCAAATGTGGAAGAGATTTGAAAAGGAAAGAAAGAGGATATATTGATTTGTTCAAGTTTTCTGCCTTAGTCCAAATTGGCGGGCATAAGACATTTTTCATAATCAGAACTTGATGGATTTAAAAGGAATTAGAATTTGTGAAAAGAAACACTGGTCATGGTCTGGAAATATATTGGAATCATATTCCTCTACAATCCAACTCAAGATCTTACAGAAAATCATATCAAGCATTAAAGGTACTCATTTTAGTAATTTTTGACATTTGCCCATTTTTGGATTAAATCAGTTTTGCAGGACTTGAGAAAACATAAAATATGTAGGAGTATTAGAACCTCAAGCATTAAAGCACCTAGAAATTTAAAAAGACAAGAACCTAGTCGTGCAAGCTAATAAGACCTTGATAAAGGCATGTTGGACCCTCTCATGAGTTGAAAAGCAAAATCTCGGAAGTTAAAAAAAAAAAAAAATCTCATTGAATCACCCTGAGGCATGTCAAGCCCTGAGTTGGAAAACGAAGCTTCTAAATTCAAACGGATGAATCTCTCGTTATTGCTTTGATCTAAGCGCCGTCAACCGAAGCAATTACGGCCAAAAAGGTGGAACGAAATTGCGAATCATCAAAGATGACAGGCTTTCAGACTAAAATTTTATTTTGCATATGTTTTCTTGTCCACTTACAGGGATCTCGAAAAGGACCAGATGTATGGAAACTAGGACCTCTCACCTTTCGGCGAACTCAAATTAGAAACTCTTATTGCTGAAAATTCAAAAGCTCTAAATGAGCATCTAGGTATGTGTTTTGTCTTGAAAGGGGCGTCAAGTGAACTATGTTAAACCTAATCCTCAGTGTATTGCTAAGGTACGTATGCAACCTGTAAAGGTTCGGTCATCCGAGGTAAGGCTGGGGCACATTTTATATCTTTACTCTCTCATTTTTTCCCAGCCACAAGCTGGGGCATATTTTATATCTCTGGACTTTCTTTTATCCCATAACCAAGAGGGCTGGGGCTTGAACCATTTTCTATCACTCTAAACGATCCTATAAACGGACACTTGTTCGTCATGAGTATCGTCATGAGTTTCTTTTTTATCACTCTAAACAATCCTCTAAACAGACATTTGTTCGTCATGAGTATTGCCATTTCTCTAAACGATCCTCCAAACAGATATTTGTTCGCCATGAATATCGTCATGAGCCTTTTTTCATTACTCTAAACGACTAAACGGACACTTGTTCGTCATGAGTATCATCATGAGTCTCTATTTTCTATCACTCTAAACGATTCTCTAAACAGACATTTGTTCATCATGAGTCTTTTTTCATTACTTTAAATAATCCTCTAAACGAACACTTGTTCGTCATGAATATCGTTATGAGTCTTTTCTTTTTTTATTTCTCTTAACGATCCTCTAAACGGACATTTGTTTGTCATGAGTATCGTCATGAGTCTTTTTTTTTATTACTTTAAACTTTCCTCTAAATGGACACTTGTTCGTATGAGTATCGTCATGTGTCATTCTTTTATTACTCTAAACAATCCTCTAAACGGATACTCGTTCATCATGAGTCATTCTTTTATTACTCTAAACAGTCCTCTAAACGGACACTCATTCATCATGAGTATCGTCATGAGTCATTTTATTTTATTTGTTCTATCGTTGAAAAATGCACTTCGAAAAAAAAAATCAAAAAATGGGACGTTTCAATTGACATGATCTCCTATCTTTGTCAAGCAAGTGGAACTCGCATGACAAAGAGGGGCAGCTATAGATACGGTGTAAGACCTCAATCGTAGCAGGTACGTCATTTCAGTGGTATTTTAGAGTAATGGTGAAAATTCGGGGTGAAACTAGGATAATTAAAAAATTCAAATAGAAAGTCTAGGGGTCAAATTGAAAATATAGAAACAGTAAATCCCAATTTAGGGAGGTAAATTGACGTTTAACATTTAAATGAAACTTTCAGGGGGTGAAATTGAAAATCTTAGAAACTTTTAAAAGTTGAAAAGGATTAAAATCAAGGTTTAAAGGAAATTGGGGGGAGGAAAGAGCAGTTAATGAATTTTTTTTTTTATCATTTATACATACCCACAAGCCGGCGGTCGGAGGAAACACATGGCCGGCAAGGAATCAGATAAGAGGAACGACGTGGCACGCTTAGACAATTCGAATCTACTAATTTCATGCACTGGTAATGATCAAAAAACAAAATCCCATGATCAAAAATCCAAAATCCGAAAATCTGAAAATCCGAAATCTAGAGAGAAAGAGAGCAGGTCGGAGTTTAGGGTTTGAAAAGTGATCGCTGGCGAGGCAGGGTGTTTCGGTTACAGGGTTGTGGGCGTGCGTGGGCATGCAGTGGTCGACGGAAAGGGTGGTTCGGCATAGGTGGTGGTGATCGTCGCCGGTCGTCCGGTAAGCATTCGTTAATGTGTTCGACTCATCGTCAACTGAGTTTGTGTGTATTGATCGCCATGATAAAGGTTGGCAGAGAGAAATAGAGAGAGAGAGATGGGTCGGCGACAGGGGAAGAGAGAGAAGGGTTCGCCGGCGTCGGGGGTCGGTTCCGACGGACGACTGAAACGAAATGGAGGCAGAAATGGTTATGCGACTGTGTGTGTGGGGGTGATCATTTGGTGGTGTGTGTGGGGGTGTTCAGCTGCTGTTGTGTGTGTGTATGTATGTGATCGCCGGTGTGGTCGCCGGTGGGCATGGGCCGGAGGGGTCTTCGTCGACAGTGAGGCCGCCGATCGGAGAGGTGAAAGAGAACGCATCAGAGACATGAAACCAAAAATTCGAGAGAGAAAAGAAGGTTCAGCTCGGTTGGTTCGGCAAAGTGTTCGGTGAGTGGGTGTTCCTCCGGTGGTGCCGGTGGCCTAAGTGTTCCGGATGTGGGTGTGCAGTCGGCGGTGTGTTGGTCATTCGGAGGTGGTTGTTTCTATTCAGGAAACAGCCGCGAAAAAGAAAAGAAAAATAAGAAAAGAAAAAAAAAAGAGGGAAAATTGCAGAAACCACCCCAGAAAAATCCAAAACCCATCTCGTGGTCGCCAAACGTTTCGAAAACAGGTGAAACCTCAATCGATTATAAATTCTCGTTAAATTAAATTTTAGTTAGTGTTACAAATCCTAAAATCATAATAATTTCGTGACGATTAATTAATTTTAAGTACGTGGTATATGAAATTAGTAACGATTCGGAATATAGGATCCCCATTGCATGATTAGGATGCTTTAGATAAGATATTAATTTAGAATATGCCATTATTAGGTTCGTAGGCACTGGCGTCCAGATAAAGTGTGGTCAGTGTCAGTTTGGCAAAACGGATATCGAGGTGAGTGTACTGTCTTCTTGCCAGACTATTTTTCTATAAATATATGTGATGAGATATGTGATTATTTAAACTGTATGAATTTATAAATAATATGGATCAAGCAGGATTTGAATAATTTGGTAAATTAGATTTCGGTGGTTTTCAAAAAGGAAGGTGAAAATGAATTTCTATTGGATTTTGGTGAAATCAGACGGTGTTTTTAAAAGAGAATAGAAAACATCGGTTTCCTAGAAATGCCTGGTTTTTCTAAAAATAAAGGGTGGAAAAGTGGTTTTAATAAAATCAGACATTTTCCTTAAAAGAGAGTGTGATATATGATTTCTGGATTTAAAAGTTGGTTTTGAGAGAAAAGAGATAGACGTGGTAATTAGACGATATTTTTTGGGTTGTGATTCCATGATGCTGTATCTGATTTTGACGATGCCATAGTTGTTTCTCCCCGTAAGGGGTGTGGATTATGTTTCTCCCCGTAAGGGGTGTGGATTATATTTCTCCCCAAAAAAAGGGTATGGATATTTCGTAGGAAGGCATTTCTACGGATGTTACGGTACCGTTATAACTCCCGATCGTGAGGTTAAAATGATCACTAGGACTGGCCAGTGTGTGTGTGTTGGAGGTGTGTGTTTGAGATTGGTGCTTAAAATGTGGTATTTTACGTATATTGGTTGATTTGATATTATTTATTATGATTATTGGTAGGACTTTATACTAGATGGAACTTATCTATATCGCTTTATTGTCATTGCTTATATACTTGTACTTGATCCATACTAGATTGTGGAAATATTTAGAAAGTATTAATATTTTTGAAATGTTTTATTAAGAAGGCAGTACACTCGCAGGTATAACGGCTAGGAGTCGGTCCCCTACTGGCACTAGGTAGAGCTATGTGATGGAGTCTTGTGGATGATTGAGAGAAGCCGTCAGAGGCGAACCTAAGAATGTTCAGGGATAAATACTTTTAGTTAGAAAAACTTCGGGCTGGGTGCGCCCTTATAATAGATGTATGTATTATACAGTGGGTGTATATTGTCATATTTATTAGGTTGTTTAGATTTTGGTGATGTCATGATGTAGTCACGCCAGCCCCGGGATGATGGGAGTCCGGGACGGGTTGTGACATACGGCATTTTGACCGTCCCGCAAAATTTTTTTGCTTTATTTTAAAAGTTATTTTATTTTTATTTTCAAAAAAAGAAAAAAATAGAGAAAAAAAAAAAGAAAAAAATGACAAAAGAAAAGAAAGAAAAAGGAAAAAAGAGAAAAAAAAATAAAACTGAAAAAAAATAGAAAAAAAAAACAGTTTCCTTGTCAAAATGGGATTATGTTTCATTTTTCCTTTCCTTTTAGGTTTTGTTTTTTTTTCCTCGTCGAATTGGGATTAGGGTTTCCTAGGGTTTCTAGGATTTTTCACTCCACATCCTTCCTATAAATAAGACCCTTCTCCTCATAGTTTAAAAAAAATTCAGAGAAAAACCCTTCGGGGATATTCAAAATTTGAGAAGAGTCACTCCCTTCAGAAGAGTGATTCTCAAAGCTCTTTCAGAAAGCCGTCTGCGAGAAAGAAAAACCCAGGTATCGAGATTCTTGGCCTAGAATAGGTATGTTTTCTAATTTTTATATGTTCTTTCAGTTTATTTTATTCTCTTCGCAATTTAAATTTCTGCAAGCTTTATTTATTTATTGTCGTTCGATGGCTCAATGAAAAATGTCAAGATAAGGTTCCCCCATTCTCAATCTGAACTTTTGAGTGTTTAGACAAGGACACCATGTCGCTGTTTTTTTTTTTTTTTTTTTACTTTCTACATTTTTATTTTATTTTATTTTATTTATTTTGTTTACAAATTCATAAAGAAAAACTCAAAAAATAAAGTCGTCCGATGATCTGATTAAAACGCCGGGGTGGGTTCCTCGTGCTTAAATTTAACCCCCGATCGTTAGGTGAATGATGTTTTCATTATTTATTTTTCTATATTTTATTTATTTGATTTATTCTTGTTATCAAAACTTAAAAAAAAAAAATCAAAAAAAAAAATATAATAAAAACTTTTATTTGTAAGAATTAACTCTTACGAACCTTAAGATGAATCCGACGATTCGATAAATCGTAAGAGAATTTTCCGTGACCTCGTTTCCATTCCTTAACTCAAGTAAAATTTAGAAACGAATAGTTTTAAGAAATCTCTTTCTTCTGTAAATTTTTCGTAGGATTTTGTATAAGTTTCAAAAAGATTAATTCCAACAAAATTGTTTCCGCAAATCTTCTCTCAATTCTCATATCCATAGAATTTGAGTAAATTTCAAATGAGGATTTCTTTAAATTAATTGGACAAACTTAAAATAAATATTTTTCATTCGTTTAGCATATTTATTTTTGTATCATTTAAACAACATATTTAGGACACTTTCACCACTTATACTTTTATTATTTTTTATTTTTGCCACGCCACTTTTTTTATTTAGTCACGACAGGCACACCACTTATTTTTATATTAAACAATTAAATCATTACCACGCATAATTACGTTAATTCATGTAGTGTTTCCATATTTAATTTTTCGTTCTTCATATCATTTGGCATTGACACATTTAAATTAAATTCTTCAATTTTTTTAGTCACTTTTGCATAAAAAATAAATTTATATAGATGTTAGTTTTTGCATTCATATTTTACTTTCATTAATCTATTTAGTTTGCTTAATTTTAATTAAAGAAATCTCTTGAAAACATACATAAAACACCCCCGGGGACCATCCTTATCAAATCCTTAATATTCGATAAGAAGTTATACCGAGAGAACATTCCAAAAATTAAAAAAATTATCTCATCTTATTTGTGAAAATACCAAAAAGATTTTATAAGAAGAAAATGATTTCAAAATAAAATAAAACACTCGGACTAGACTAATTGAAATTAATTGGATATAAGGTACCATTTTCGGACGGGCGTCTTGGGATGCCTAACGCTTTCCCCGAGTGTAATCCCCCCCCGAACCTTTAAATGAATCTTTGGTTTGACTGTGTTTTTTGGAGTCAATTTTTTACTTAGGCCTTTTAAATTATTTTCTAAAAATTCGGTGACCTAGCACACCACTTAAATCCAATGTTAGGTGGGGACTCCTTATTTTTTTTAAAAACGGTCTAAGTATTTTTTGAAAACCGGCGCTTTAAAACCCCTATCTCCTTAAGCTTATTAATTATTTATTATTCTTTTATTTTTCAGAAAATCGGGGCGCGTTAATGGTAATTCGAAAAAAAATATTAATAATTTTCCATGGTTCCATAGAATTTTTGATTTTGTTGCCTTTTTAACTTAAATCGACTATCTTATGGTGTTAATTGATAGTGTTATGTTTTCTTTTCCTTTTCGGTAAGTGCTCAAATTGTGGTCATTTTGCATGATTGAACTAAATTTGGAATATATATTGAATTCAAAGGAAGATATTGCATGACAAAAAAACTATATTGACTTACTTAAGTTTCGAGGGAAGTCGACTGGAAAGAAATACATAAAGAAGAATATGTTATACAAGAGGAAATGATGACATTTATTGTTTAAGTTTAGCTTTATAAATATCTTAGGGGGCGTTTGACTAATGTAACTTACCAATAGTAAGTTAAATGAGGCTGGGATAGTATCGTGTTAGTCGTAGACCATAGGATATGTCGTTGAATTGAAATGATCGGTTTAAAAAGTATTTACTGTCTTTTATATAAATTATCAAATTATATTTTTCGTATTAAATTGCAAAAAGAAAGTGTTGATGAAAATGGACAGTTTTACGATGATTAATGGATTAAGTAAAATTTTAAAAGATGAAAAATAATTTTTATTATCCTGCGATGTCATAGTCGTCTCGTTAGAAGGGCATGTCCTTTAAAGTGTAGTTGGTCCTTAAAGGAGGGCATGTCTTGTAGGACGTTGTGTTGTGACTTGACAGAATGACAAGTCTTATAGGTGGTTGAATATGTTGTTGGTATGTTGAGACCTGACAGGATGACAAATCTTGTAGATAGTTGATTATGTTGTTGATATGGTAGTTTATATCATTATGTTGGCTCTTACCATTAGAGATATTGAATGGCCCTAGCACTGATAGCAATCTTAGATTGCACAATTGTACATGTTACAGTACTGTTGTAACTCCTAATCATGAGGTGAAACGATCATATGGCTAGTAAGAAATATGTGTGCCGTATTTGATTATATATCAAAATAATCTGATTGGTCAATTTAAATGCATTTATTTTATTGTGATGATAGCTGTGAAATTTTATTTCAGCTCAATGTGCGATTATCTTTATATTATGTTTTGAAATGTGGTATTTGATAATTATGCTTCATCTATATAAATTATTTTTATATTATGAAGATAGTACACTGATAAAGTGAATGTGTTGCCCTCTATGTAAATTGTCAAATTATATTTTCGTACTAAAATGTGTAACAAAAATAAGGTTTATTAAAATGAATTATTTTATAATGTGATACGGATCAAGTAATTTTTAAATACGAAAAATGATTTTATTATCCAACTATGCCATAGTGTGATCCCGATAAGAGGACATGTCCTGCAAGATGTTGTTGGTCCTAACAAGAGGGCACATCTTGTAAGACGTAGTATTATGACCTGATAGGATGACAAGTCTTATAGGGTGGTTGATATCTGTTGTTATTGTCATTGTTGTTGTTGATGATGATGATGATGATTATCATCATGATATGGTGGTTTATACCACGTGTTTGTTCTTACCATAGGAGATATTAAATGACTCCGACACTGATTACAACCTTAGATTGCACAGATGGATAGGTTAAAGTACCGTTATAACTCCTAATCATGAGGTAAACGATCATATGGTTAGTGAGGAAGTATGGTATTTTATTATATACAAATGAGTTGACCAATTGATTTAAATTCGAATGTTCTATTTTGATGATATTTTGTTGAGATTTTGATATTACCATGTAAGTGTCTATATTTTGTTGAAAAATAGATTTTGATAAAAGTATTTAATCCATAAATTATTTTTGTATTATGAAGATAGTACACTAATAAAATAATTCAGATAGATCTTGGTCTACTACTACCGATAAGTATGGTCAGAATGTAAAATAATTATCAAGATATTTTGGAAAAACTTTATATACATTTATTGGTTGAGACTACTGTGATATTTTAAAAATATATTTATTGGTTATATATAGACATTATTGTTATTTTTATCAAAATAGCGCAACCGAAGTGAGGTAGTAACTTTCGATTGTTATCTTTTAATCGAAAGTGACTAACATAATAGTGCAGTGTAATTTTGAATTATTATCATTTTGAGCAAAATTTCGAGGATGAAATTTATTTAAGGGCGGTAGATTGTAATACTCCAAAATTTATATTTTGAAAATATTATTTTATATAAATTTAATATTTTTGAATTATTTTGTAAATTTATGCTATAAATAATATTTGATAATTTTTGGAGATTAAATGTTAATTTTAATTTGACTTTTAAAAGTTTTGGGACTATTGTATTATTTAAAATATATTTTTAAGAGTTTTGAAATACAATTAATATTTTTTTATTTTAAAGAGGATATTATGTAAATAAATAAATAAATGTGACTGGGATCATTTCCTTCTCAAAGAAGGAAATGAAACTCAACCACAAATATATATATATATATATATATATATATATATATATATATATATATATATATATATATATATAATTTAAACTAAATATGTATAATTGTTACACATATTATGTCATTAAAATAAGTAAATAAATAGGATCCCTGGTTTTGGGTGATTGACATCTCTTTTATAGTGATTGACATCACTTTTATGTTTTAATAAATAAATAAATAAATCAAATATATAGATATATCTTGTTAATTTTACTTGAATTTCTCTGATCCTCTGAAACACTCATCTCCTTTGCTCTCTGTCTCGGTTATATAATAATAATAATAATAATAATAATAATAAGAAAAAGAAGAAGAAGAAAAAAAAAATGATTGATTATCATATAGCAAGAGAATGGAGCCGCAAAATTGGAATTGAAAAGGAATAGTATGTACATGATAAATAAGATTCCTGATAATACAAAATCTGGATGATTTTTAGAGACAAAAATATTTCGGTTCGAATTTTGACTTCAAATTTCAGGTAGAATTTCTAACTCTTTTAATAAATGTATTTAATATCTCCTTATATTGTGTGGTTTAGGCTATTACTGTTATAATTATTGTTTTTCATGAAATATTTATGAGTACATATTATATGAAAATTATGTGAGATACACATTTATATGGTTATTTGGGGTTTGATTAGATATACGTATTAGAAGGGTTGAAATTCTACTGAGCGTTGACTCTTTTATTGCAGGGTCGGTGAGAACGAAATTGTGCTTAAAATTTTAGTTGAATTTTTATTTAATTTGTAATAATTATATTTATTATTTATTGTTATAAAATCGACTCGATAAATCGATAATATTATGTATATTTTATTATTATTGTTAAATAACTGAGTTCAGTTCTAAATTAAGTAGTATTATGCATAATAAACTATAATAAATTAATATGAATTGATCATTTGTGAAATTGATCATTTTATTATTATTGTTAAATAACTGAGTTCAATTCAATTGAGTATTGATCATTTGTGGAATAAATATTATGCATAATAAATAATAATAAATTAATTATTATTTACTATTTTCGAGATGGAGTATTATCGTAGTTGTAAAATGTATCACATTTTTATATAAAATCGAATAAAATTCTCGGCTTTTTATAGAATGAAATTTCTTGAATTTTTATTAAATAGATACAGGTCGTTCGGTTTTATCGATAATTATAATTATCGCCGTAGTTGGTAAAAAAATTCAAATTTTTATTTAAATAGATCTTGGTTATTCGGTTTTAGTGTTAATTCTCTAAGGGGAGAAACCGCATGGCAGTCCTAGGAAAGCGGACCATTACAAAAATCTTCTTCACAAATGTAAACACTATCTTCTAGGTACATGTCCAACTTAGATTTTACCGATTGAATATTATCGGCTCTTCTAATAAAAGACTCAGACTTTACTTTGCCACTAAGAACATTTCTACTCCCGCTTTGATTAGAAATGATACTAAATGCTGAACTACTCTCTCAAGATTTCTGACATATGGAGTATTCATGAGCCAATAAAGTGTATGAAGCAATGTAATCATCATAAAGCTCATATAGCACATCACAAACTATTTTGACATTTCTCTCTACTTCTCCACCTGAATATATTTCAGGAAAACAAAACTCAACAAACTTCATTTTATATCTTGGGTCTAATACCGCTGCTACAGAAATCAATAAGTTACACTCCTCCTAATATTTTTTATATTTATCTTCCATAGCCAATGCCATTGCCCTCATAAACTCACAATCATCATTTTTTTTTTCATTCAATACTTCTTTTATCCTCCACATCTCAGGAAGAAATAAATTAGATGTTGGATGATCAAATCCAGATACGATGTCGGTGATTTCATTGAAAATACCTAAAAATTGACATACTTGGTCCACTTTAACCCAATCATCATCACTAAGTACGTAAGCAGACATAGGATCTCGCTCTCGATATCCAGGGAAAACTTCTTTATATTTCAATGCAGAAGCTAACATCAAATAAGTTTCATTCCATCTAGTTAAGTAATCCAATATCAATTTTCTGGAAGGCAAAAATAATCGTTTCGCTATTTCACCTAACTTATTAAGGCGATCTTCATGAGGTGAAAAATATTTAACCGCTTCTCACACACACTTGATAATATCATCAATTCGCTTTACCTAAATCAATATAGGAATTTTGGTCCTTTCAAGTAGGAGTGTGTCTATTTTTTACATAATCACTATACAAAGTTAATAAACTATATTAAGGAAAAAAACACAAAGCACTCTTGACAAATTTGTTCTGCTCAGACAACTTGTTGCAATTTCAATATGGGACAGAGATTCGAGATAGAAATTTTAGAGGAAAAATGGAAGAAGCAAAATCTCATGAAATAAGTGCATCAAAATAGCAAATGCACAAACATTGGTAATTGAAACACAAGAGAACGAAGCACAGTTCAATTATTACGACTTATAAGCACTATTCAAAGCATACAGAAGCTGAGAGAGAGTGTGTGTGTACCAAATCACATCAAATAAGATAGAGACTTCGTCGGTAAGGCAGGAGGCGACATTAGGGTTATAGCTTAACATGGTTAAGAAAATTGGTGTGAGTGTAAGCGCCTGTGAAGTAAAGATCGGTGGCTAAGCGGCGAGAGATGGAGATGGAGAGGAGAAAGTCGCGAGCAGGAAATTGAGAGGAGATGGAGATAGAAAGGAGAGAGTTACAATTGATTTGGGAATTGGGAAGTGGAAGTGAATGAAACCCTAATGTTAATTAATAAGTAAATATATTATTAATAAATAAATTTTTTATTATTTGCGAACATAAAATAAGCTCGCGAAGAGGCTCGGCTCGTTGTGGCTTCATTTCGCGAACAAGAACTAGTAGCTCACGAACAAGCTCAGCTTGGCTTGTTTATTAAACGAGCATATTTTGGAGCTCGAGCTCGACTTGTTTATTTTAGTAAACAAGTTTGAACGAACTTTTTTCGAGCCGAACTCGAGCTGTTCATGAATAGCTCGATTTGTTTACAGCCCTATAAATGTATAATGATATTATATAACAGACCCCTAAGAGACTAAGTTAAAGAGTGTTGGGATTTGGTTTTCCTCAATGTGGAAAGGCCCAACAAAGCTGGTTAGGCCCATGAAAATTGTCAAAAGGTAAAATAGTAATTTCACTTGAGCCTATTTTCAAACCTCAATTATTCTAAAATTGTTTGTCAACCATTAGAGTGGGAAAAAATCAGAACAACCACAGAAGAGAGAGAAAGAGAGAAACTTGTCCATTTCAAACCCTCATTGTACTGTTTCGATCAAACGTCAATCAGAGGTTCGATTGGGTTGAAATTTAGATAACAAGTTCTCGACCCAAAGATCTAAAATCTGAACAGTAGAGATTGAGTTTTGAGTTCGGCAGCTACTATTTCTGGCAAGACTGTTATGAGGTTATTTTGAACCTCTTGTGGTGAGATCTCTTTAATTCTCTTCTAGTAGATCTTGTTCATTGCTAAGATTGTTTTGATCTTGAATTATTGTGGTTGTATATCTTTAGTTGTAACTAGAGAAGATTTACATTCCTATTATTTGTGATAGTGGAGATTTTGGGTGGACTTCTATCCCGTGGTTTTTACTCTTTGCATTGGGGAGGTTTTTCACGTTAAAAATCAGTTGTCTCGTGTGATTGTAATTGTGGTATATTGATTCAAGTATCACTCAAATTTAATTCCTATTAGGTTTACACAAGAACGGGATAAACTTAATATTCCGTTGTGCGTTCTTATTAGATTATTTTTCGAGTAAGTTGTTTTATCCCATCAAATTGGTATTAAGAGTAAGGTTGGTTTTGTCGCATATCTTGTGTTGAACAATGGAAGCAAATTTGAGGAGAATGATTACTTTGAATGCTTCTAATTATTACACTTGGAGAGGAAAAATGGAAGATCTTCTTTATGTGAACGAACTTCATTTACCGTTGTTTGCCACTGAAAAGCAGAAAAATAAATCCAATGAACAGTAGAGCTTGCTACATTAGAAAGTATGTGGATACATTAGACAATGTGTGGATGATAATGTTTTGAATCACATTGATGGAGAGAGACATTCACGTACACTTTGGACTAAACTTTAGGAGTTGTATGCTAGGAAGACGGGAAATAATAAAATGTATTTGATGTATAAATTAATGAGTCTGAGATACCAAGACGAAACTCCATTGACAGATCACTTGAACACAATTCAAGGATTAATTAATCAGTTGGATGAAATGGGCATGAGGTTCAATGAAGAGATTTGTGGGTTATGGTTACTTGGTACTTTGCCGAGTTCTTTGGAAATGTTCAGAACATCGATTAGTAATTCAGCTCCCGATGGTGTAATCAATTTGAACTTTGCGAAGAGTAGTATTTTGAACGAAGAGATGAGAAGAAAGTCACATAGTTCTTCTTCAGACTCAGTCATCTTGGTTATAGAAAATATTGAGAATAGCAAGAATAGAGGTCCAAAGAATAGATATCAAGGCAGAAGCAAATCCAATAAGTTCGCTAATGCAGAGTGCCATCATTTTGGCTTAAAGGGGTACATTAAGAAATACTGCAAAAAATTGAAGAAAGAGAACAAGGAGAAATAGAATGAGAAAAAGAACAACGAAAGAAATGAGGATGATCGTGTCGTCGCCACTACTACTTCCGAAGACTTTCTCTTTATTTATGTTGACGATGTGATTAATCTAGCATGTCATGAGACCAATTGGGTCATTGATAGTGGCATCTTTATTCATTCTACATCTCGAGATAATTTCTTCATTTCCTATACCGCCGAGGACTTTGGGACAATGAAGATAGGAAATAATAGTTTGGCAAAAATCATTGGCGTTGGGGATGTGTGCTTGGAGACCAATAATGGTACAATGTTGGTCTTGAAAAAATGTCAAATACATTCCGAATATCCGCTTGAATTTGATTTCTATAGGCAAACTTGATGATGAAGGGTTTGGCAACACCTTTAGTGATGGTCAGAAGCTCGCTAAAGGTTCTATGGTTGTGGTTAGAGGGAAGAAGTGTTCTTCTTTATACTTCATGCAAGCAAAGATCTCGAATTGCAATATCAACGCGGTGGAAAATGAAGGAGCAATTGAGCTTTGGCACATGAGTGAGCAAGGATTGATGATTTTGGCCAAGAAGAATCTCCTTTCAGGAATAAAGAATGCACCTTTGAAGAAGTGTGCTCATTGCTTGGCGGGAAAGAGAACCAAAGTCGCCTTCAAGTTATCATCTTCTTCAAGAAAACACGGTATACTTGATTTGGTATATTCAGATGTTTCTAGTACTATGAAAATAAAAACTCTTGGTGGTGCTATCTATTTTATGACTTTCATAGATGATCACTCAAGGAAGTTATAGGTTTATATCTTGAAGACTAAAGATCAAGTGTTAGATGTGTTCAAACAATTTCAGGCCACAATTGATAGACAAACAGGAAAAAAAACTGAAGTATATTAAAACAGATAACGGGAGTAAGTATTCAGGTCCCTTTGATGATTATTGCAGACAACAAGGCATTCGTCACCAAAAGACACCTCCAAAGACTCTTCAATTGAATGGTTTGGCAGAGAAAATTAATAGAACGCTAGTTGAAAGGGTGAGATGTTTACTTTCACAAGTACAGTTGCCAAGATCTTTTCGGGGGTGAGGTTTTGGGCACAATTGTACATGTGTTGAACCTTACACTATGTGTTCCCTTAGAATTTGACGTTCTAGATATAGTTTGGTCAGGGAAGGAAGTTACTTATAATCACTTACACGTCTTTGGATGCAAGACTTTTGTGTATATTTCCAAAGATGAGAGGTCTAAACTTGATGTTAAAACGCGACAATGCGTATTTATTGGATATGGCCAAGATGAGTTTGGTTACAGGTTTTATGAACCAATACAGAAGAAACTTGTAAAAAGCCGAGATATTGTGTTCATGGAAGACCAAATCATACGAGATATCGAGAAGACAGATGAAATGGTGCCTCAAAACTATAATGACTTAGTTGACTTGGATCCAGTTCCTCTAGCACAAGTGTCGACGCCTATTAAAGATAATATCCAGGACAATCAGTTGAGTCCAAATGATGCAAATGTTTCCTTAGAGGATAAGACTAATCACGAGTCTCTTGATTAGCCGCAAATACCACAAACACCACCAGAAATTCCACTCAAAAGGTCTACCAGAGACCGAAATCCTTCCACTCGGTATTCCGTAGATGAGAATGTGTTGTTGACTGACGGGGAAAAATCCGAGTGTTATGATTAAGCCATGGAAGATGAACATAAGAGAGAGTGGATTGAAGTCATGCAAGATGAGATGCAGTAATTGTATGACAACCATACTTTTGAATTGGTGAATCTGCCTATGAACAAAAGAGATTTGAAAAACAGGTGGGTTTACAGGGTAAAGCAGGATGAACATACTTCACAGCCATGATATAAATCTAGACTGGTTGTCAAAGGAAAGGCATTGATTTTGAATATATTTGTTCTTCAGTTGTGAAAATGTCTTATATTCTTGTTGCTTTTGGCTTAGCAGTTAGCCTAGACTTGGAGATTGAACAAATAGATGTGAAAATTACTTTTTTTCATGGTGACTTGGAGGAAGAGATTTATATAGAGCAACCAGAGAGCTTTAGAGCAAAAGGAAAAGAGGATCATGTGTGTCGGTGGAAGAAAAAACTTTATGGTTTAAAACAGGCACCTAGACAATGGTACAAGAAGTTTGAGTCAATTATGGGGGAGCAAGGTTACACGAAGACTATTTCAGATCATTGTGTATTTGTGCAGAAATTCAATGATAGTGATTTTATCATCTTATTGCTCTATATCGATGACATATTGATTGTTGGCAAGAATTCCTCGAGAATTGACACATTGAAGAAGCAGTTAAGAAGGTCATTTTCTATGAAGGACTTGGGGCCCACAAAGTAAATTCTTGGTATTCAAATTTATCGAGATAGAAACAGAAGAAGTTATTTATACCACATGAACAGTACATTGAAAAAGTGCTTGAAATATTCAATATGAATAAGGCTAAAGTGGTTAGTTCTTCTCTTGCTACTCACTTCAAGCTAAGCACTAAGCAGTGTCATTCTACAGATAAAGAGAAAGAAGACATGGAAAGAGTTCCATATGCCTCAACGGTAGGAAGTTTGATGTATGTAATGGTTTGCACGAGGCCAAATCTAACTCATGCAATTGGTGCAGTTAGTCGATTTCTTTCAAATCAGGGAAGAGAGTATTGAGATGTAGTGAAATGGATAATGAGGTATCTTCGAGGCACTTCCAAGCAGAGACTCAGTTTTGGAAATGGAAAGTCGGTGTTGGTAGGCTATACAAATGCAGATATGGCAAGATATGTGGATGCTCGCAGGTTAACTTTGGGATATTTGATTACTTTTGCAGGTGAGGCTGTTTCGTGGCAGTCAAGGTTGCAAAAATATGTTGCACTTTCTACAACAGAGGCAGAGTTCATTGCAGCTACAGAAGCCTGCAAGGAGTTGTTATGAATGAAGTAAGTTCTTAACAAAACTTGGCTTCAACCAGGACCTATATGTGTTATTCTGCGATAGTCAAAGTGCTATCCATTTAGCGAAAAACTCTACATTTCATTCTAGGTCGAAGTACATTGATGTAAGGTACTATTGGATAAGAGAAACTCTTAATGATAAGTTGTTAAAACTTGAGAAGATCCACATGGATGATAATAGTGCCAATATGTTAACGAAGGCTCTAGCAAAAAGGAAGCTTGAGACTTGTTGCTCGATCGCTGGAATGACAAATCTCTCCACATAGTCGGAAAGGGGGAGATTTGTTGGGCTTTGGTCTTCCTCAATGTGGAGTGGCCCAACAAAGTTGGTTAGGCCCACGGAAATTACCAAAGGGTAAAATAGTAATTTCACTTGAGCCTATTTTTAGACCTCAATTATTCTGAAATTTTTTTGTCAGCCTTTAGAGTGGGAAAAAACCAGAACAATCGTAGAAAAGAGAGAGGATGGGAGAAAGTTGTCAATTTCAAACCCTCATTGCACTATTTTGATCAAATGTTTATCGGATATCGATCCGCCGTCCGATTGGGCTAAAATTTAGACAACAAGTTCACACTCAGAGCTCTACAATCTAAACGGTAGAGATTGGGTTTGTGTTCGATAGCCACTATATCAAGCGGGACTGTTACGAGATTATTTTGAACCTCTTGTGGTGAGATCTTTTCAATTCTCTTCTTGTAAATTTTGTTCATTGCCAAAGTTGGCTTGATCTTAAAGTATTATGGTTGTATACTTCTAGTTGTAATTAGAGAGGATTTGTATTCCCATTATTTGTGATAGTAGAGATTTTGGGTGGACTTTTGTCCCGTGATTTTTACTCCTCGCATTGGGAAGGTTTTCCACGTTAAAAATTTGTTGTCTCATGTGATTGTGATTGTGGCATGTTAATCCAAGTATAATTGAAATTTAATTCCTACTAGGTTCACACAAGAACAAGATAAACTTGATTTTTCGTTACACGTTCTTATTAGATTATTTTTCAAGTAAGTGATTTTATCCCATCAAAGAGTACTTCATATTTGACTCAGTGATCATAAAATATTAGATTTTTGCGCATTCCTCCACAATTTATTTTCGTGTCTAATTGGTCCAACTTTTTCATTTTTTTTTGTTAAGAGTAGGAGCAAAGTATAATAAGACACAAAATCAAAGATGAGAAGTACAAGTTAATAATATTCTTATTCCACTTTTTCTCCTTACATGTGAGAGAAAATTGACCAATAAATCTAATTAGACATGAAGAATAAAATTTAATATTATTAAAAAAAGTAAAATTTCAAAGATAAAAAGCAACCAGACACAAAGTTGATACTGTGGACCCCGCCTTTGACCAAAAAACAATGGGGACGCATAGGGATGTCAATGGTCTGATTTCATACGAAACCAAAATCGAACTATTTAACTTCATATAAAACCAAAACCAAAATCATGAATCCAAAATCGTTAGACATATATCAAATCAAAACCAAAACCAAAATCGTCAATTTTGTTTAAACAGTTTTAAAACCGAACTATTTAATTTCATGTAAAACCAAGACCAAAATCGCGAAATCATTTAAGATTTTTCAATTTTATAAAAAATCAAAATCAAAACCATAAAATTGTAGATTGTTATTTTTTATATGTAAACAAAAATATAATTAAAATATAAAACATAAATCCAAAAAAATATATATATACCACAAAACTATTAATTAATACAATAAAAGTTCCTAACCATAGATGATAAACGTTCCTAAATATTATTGTGACGAAAGGTAATCATCACAATAATACAAATATTATCTCACACACAAATGAGAAAACCTGACCCTAACATATATGTACTGACGCATCCCAATTTTTCGAAAGGAAAATGATATGAAATAGTAATGAGCATAAAAGGAAAAGGGAATTTTTAAAGCGTCGATTTTCTCAGAAAAATACTTAGGCCATTTTATAACAAAAAGTCACCACCTAGTATTGTTTTTAAATGGTGTGCTAGGCCACTGAATTTTTAGAATTTATTTTTTTTTAAAAAGACCTAAGTAAAAATTGAATTCAAAGCACGGTCAAACCAAATATTCATTTAAGAGCTTGGGGGTTGGTTACGCTCAGAAAATATGTTAGGTACCCCAAGATGCCCATCCGAAAATGATACCTTATGTCCAATTAAATCTAATTAATTTAAGTCCAAATGTGTTACTTTATTTTGAAATCATTTCCTTCTTATGAAATATTTTTGACATTTTTCAAATTAAGACGAGACAATTTTTTAGTATTTTTAGGAATGTCCCCCAGTATGATCTCGTATCAAATATTAAGGATTTGATAAGAATGGTTCCCGGGGGGGTGGTTTTATAAATGTTTCCGAGAGATTACTTTAATTTAAATGGGCAAACTAAAAAGTAAATGAGTACGAAAATATGAATGCGAACTAACATGATATGAATTCTATTTTATTTATGCAAAGTGACCAAAAAAACTACTTATATGATTTTTATGCAAGAAATTTTTTAACTTAAACATGTCAATGGAAAATGGTATGAATGCGGGAATTAATCCAGGAACACTACATGAATTAACGTGACTATGCATAATAATGATTTAATTATTTAATATATATGAAAAAAGTACAAGTATTGTACGTGTTGTGACTAAATGTTAAGAAGTGCATGAATTATGAATTCTAAAAAAAGCCTACTTACGTGAAATAAAAAAGTGTAAGTGGTAAAAGTGTCATAAACATACCGTTTAAATGACATAAGAAATAAACACGGATTATGAAGTCTAAAAGAAACTATATGTAACGAAAAAAAAGTGTAAGTGGTGAAAGGATCCTAAACATGCCGTCTAAATAATACAGGAAATAAATATGCGAGATGGATGTAAATAATATCTATTTTAAGTTTGCTCAATTAATTCAAATAAATCTCGTTTTAAAATTTTCTCAAATTCTATGGAAATGAGAATTGAGGGAGAATCGCGGCAACAAATTTGTCGGAATTAGTCTTTTTAAAACTTAAGCGAAATCCCACGAAAAAGTTTACCGAGATAAGAGGTTTCCTAAAACCAATCGTTTCTAAATTCCACTCTAGTTGGAGAATTGAAATGAGATCATAAAAAATTCTCCCATGATTTATGGAGTCATTGGATTCATCCTAAGGTTCGTAAGGATCAATTCCCACAAAATAAGATTTTTATTATTTTTTGGATTTTTATATTTTTTATTTTCAAGGTTTTTGATAACGAGGATAAAAATAAAATAAAAATAAAGAAAATACAAAAAAATAAATAATGAAAAACCTCTTTCACCTAACGCTTGGGGATTAAGTTTAAGCACGAGAAACGCGACCTGACGTTTTCATCGAATCATCGGATGACTTATTTTTTTTTTTAGATTTTTATTTTATGAATTACAACAAATAAAAAGAATGTAAAAAAAAAAAAAAAAAGATATAGGTGTCCTAGGTTAAATGCTCAAAAATTCAGATTGAGAAAAAGGAATTTGATCCTGGCATTTTCATCAAGTTATCGGACGATTAAAAGAAATAAACTTACAAGAATTTAAATTGTGAGAAAAATGAATGATGTGAAAAAAGAATTAAAAAAATATACATGTTCTAGGTCAAGAATCCCGATACTCGGATTTTTCCTCTCTCGCAGATAGCTTCCCAAAAGGACTTTCGATGAAAATCACCCTTATATGGGTTGCTCCTCTCAATTTTTGAATGAATGAATTAGGAGAAGGAGGGTTCCACGGCTGACATACAGCGGTCCCACCACCTCTTCTTTCTCTCTCTCTCTCTCTCTTTATCCCCATATTTTTCTCTTTTTATTTTTTTTTCTATTTTTTCCATTTTTCTCATTTTGGTTTTCCACCTTTTTTCTATTTTCCTTCTTTTTTTTTTTCCTTTTTTTTTCATTTTGTATTTCTTAAGAAATAAAATAAAATAAGAATCAAATAAATTAAAAAATAAAGAATAAACTTTTGCGGAAAGGTCAAAATGTCGTGTCTACAACTGTCCCTCTTTGTTATGCGAGTTTCACTTACTTAACAAAGATAGGAAACCACGTCATTTTGATTGTCCCATTTTCTGAATTTTTTCAAAGGACATTTTTCGACAACAGAATAAATAAAACATAAAAATGGCTCATGATGATACTCTTGACGAACAAGGGATCGTTTAGAATGATAGAAAATGACTCATGACGAAAAAGTGTTCATTTATAGGATCACTGAGAGTAATAAAAAAATGACTCATGATGATACTCTTGACGAACACGTGTCCGTTTAGAGAATCATTTAGAGTAATGTAAAATGACTCACGATAATACTCATAATGAACAGGTATCCATTTAGAGGATCATTTAGAGTAATAAAAGTGACTCATAATGATACTCATGATGAACAAGTGTCTATTTAGAGGATCATTTAGAATAATGAAAAATCACTCATGACGATACTCATGATAAACAAGTGTCCATTTAGAAGATTGTTTAGAGTGATAGAAAATGGCTCATGACGAATAGGTGTTCGTTTAGAGGATCGTTTAGAGTAATGAAAATGACACTCATGCCCCACCTTTCTTGGTCGGGAGGACAAAAGAAAGTCTAGAGGTATAAAATATGCCCCAGCTTATGACTGGGTAAAAATGAAATATTAAAGGTATAAAATGTGCCCCCAGCCTGCGGCTAGGGCTGACTCTCAGATGACCGAACACTTACAGGTTACCTACGTACCTTAACATTACGCCAAGGATTAGGTTTAACGTAATTCACTCAACGCCCCTTTTAGGGCGAGAAAAAACTGCAAAATAAAGTAGTACTCATAAAGATGCAATGTAAAATATAAAAAACCGTCATGGAGAGATAAATGCAAAAAATGAAAAAGCCATCACAGAGAGGTCGAATGCAAAATGAAAAGTCGTCATGGAGAGGCAAATGCAAAATGAAAAGCCATCACGGAGAGGCAAAATACAAAAAAGAAAAAACCATTACGTAGAGGCATAATGCAAAATGAAAAACCATAACAGAGAGACAAAATATAAATGAAAAATCAGAGAGGCAAAATACAAATGAAAGGCCATCACAAATAGGCAAAATTCAAAAATAAAAATCCATTTGGAAAGGCATAATGTAAAATAAAAAATTATCACGGAAAGGCATAATGAAAAATGAAAAATCATCATGGATAAGCAAAAATGCAAAATGAGAAGGCCATCACGGAGAGTCAAATGCAACATGAAATTCCATCACGGAGAGGTAAAAGTAAAAAGTCATAACAGAGGGACTGAATGCAACATGAAATGCCATCACGGAGAGGCAAAAAATAGAAAGTCATCACGGAGAGACTGAATGCAACATAAGAAACCATCACGTAGAGGCAAGTGTGAAATAATGATAAGATATCCAGCCTGGGGTTCCTACGGCTGGAGATACCAAGCTCAAAAACTCAGATGCGAAAATGGGAAAATTTCATATAATGTGTCCCAGCCTGGGGCTAGAGGCGAAATAAGGGACAAAAGATATAAAATGTGCCCCATCCTACAACTAGGCTGATACTTCAATGACCGAACCTTTATAGGTTGCTTACTTACCTTAGCATTATGTCGAGAATTAGGTTTAGCATAATTTACTGAATGCCCTTTTCAGGGCAACATACATACTTGGATGATTAGTTATAGCTTTTGAATTTTCAGCAACAAGGGTTTTCAATTCGAGTCGACGGGAAAATAAGAGGACCTAGTGATAAGGAAATCCTTGCTTCCGGCCTTTTTGAGATTCCTGAAAGATAATATTTCCAAAACAACATCTTATTTTGAAAAATTGGTTACCTTTGATGACTCGCAATTCCATTCCCCTTTTTTTTTCGTTGTAATCACTCGATTTACGGCGCTTTGTCTCTGGGTGATTCATTGAGATTTATTTATTTAAATTTAGCAACTTTTCTTTACAACTTAGGGGAAGAGCTCGACATGTGTCGAGGTGATTTAATCAAACTCATTTTTTTTTGTTTTTAATTAACAGATTTTGCTTCTCAACTTAGGGGAGGGCCAAACATACCTCATCAAAATCTTCTTAGCTTGCCTATTTGTATTTCTGCCTTTTTAAATTTCTAGGTGTTTCGATGTTTGGGCTTCTAATACTCATGCATGCTCTGTGTTTTTCAAGTCCTGCAAAACTGATTCAGTCCAAAAAATGGGAAAATATCAAAAATTACTAAAACGAGTACCTTCAATGTCTGATATGATTTTCTGTGAGATTTTGAATTGGATTACAAAGGAATATGGTTCCAATACATTTTGAAACCACGTCTAGTAAATTCTGATTCCTTTTAAATCCATCAAGTTCTGATCCGGAGAAACGTTGTTCATCCACCAAATTGGCCCGAAGTGAAAACCTTGAGTGAACCAATCTATCCCATTTATTTTTGCTTCAAATATCTTCCATATTTGCACCAGTGCTTCTTACTCGATTAGGGGCTTAACTACTTTACCCACCTCTTTTCTATTTTTCCTTTCTTTTTCATTCTTCATTTTTTTTTTTTTTTTGAAATAGATGATCGAACTTATAATGGTTCGGGGGCAGCCGAGCTTAGAAATCAAACTGGTCTTCTTTACGAATTGAGACCTTCTCGCAACCTGAGGATCCATCAATGAATAGTAAATTTGGAGTCCAAAAGTGTTGGTTGATGGTGGCAAATCCTCATTTTTCCAACTTTGATCTTCATCAATTGATTGGATACCAATATTACATTTGAGAGCTTCTTCATTGGGATCATTGATATAGAATGATCGTGTTCTTTTTTTGCCCTTAGGTCTGACAGCAAGCGAGCTAGGATGTTTACACCCATTTTTATTAAATCACTAAAGGACCATCGGAGATAGCTTGCAACAATATTTCAAAACATCTTTAGGGCAATGGATGCCATTCTTGATTTTCAAATCCTTCGGTACTCTGGAACTATTGCCAAATTCGATTGACGACCTTTTGGATCTCACCATCATTTGGTAGAACAAAATCCTCCTTTGTTTCCATTCCCATTAGATCATGGTCTAGCTCTGTATCGAAATCATATCTTCACATCCTCGCTCAATCACATCACATACAACATATGCAGGTAATTTTGGGTACCTAAAAGAGTATGATCAAAACATTATACCACAATTTCGTTAAAACAATATTACATTTATTAAATTTTAAAAAACCATTATAGACCAATCGGATGGAAAGGTGAGTACATGAAAGCGTCCCAATTTATCGAAACACCTAGTGAATTGAAAGTAAACAAGAACCCCAGTTTTGCAGACTTTAGATTTTCAACTTAAGCCTCGGGCACATGACTTGCTTCTATTTTCGCCAACGTTTTGGTAAAGATCAATTTCACTACTCCCTGAAGGTGCATACTCAGGCAGCGGATTCAATTGGCAGTTTGGCATAGTTGCCTCAATCTTTTTGTTACGGAACGTGAGAGCCCCCCTCTATATGAACTCTCGAATCTTATTTTTCAAGTAATATCATTGCTCAGTCATATGCCCTCTGGCTCCCAAGTGGTATTCACAAAAAACATTCAAAGAGACGGCTTTACTCTTGGGCTTAGGCTCTTAGGATGGAAGAGGTGTCAGCATCCCCTAATTGAAACAGTTTCAGTACAACTTAGTGATAGAGACTGAAAGGTTTAGTGATTATTTTTCGTCATTTTGGAAGTTTTCCCAATAGCGCGAGGTAGATAGCCTAGGTAGTATTGGGTTCCTGGCTTCAGGGTATGGTTAAGACCTTGAGGAGAGGGATTTTGGTTTGGCTGATATGGGGGCGTATGGTAAGCGGGTGTTTGATAGTATTGGAGAGTGTGATTTTGGTAAGGGAGAGGTACATTATGGTATTAGTAGTAGCAGGGACAGCTTTGGGAATATGGTTGGTTCCGGGGGTAATTGTGGTTTTGAGGAAAATGGTTATGGTGTTGGTTTGGGGATAGGAAGCTTGGGGGTTGCTTTCATGAGGGGTTTGCTGGGGAAAAACAATGATGGCTATTTCATCTTCTTTCTTTTTTGGTAGAGCTAGCCACTTTGTTAGATTGGGCGAGGTCATTTCGATCTTTCCACTCCTTATCCTTTATTCTATCACCTCGGCTTGCTTGAATGCATCTACGAAAGAAGCCAGTTATATGCTTGAACGACCTTGGTAGAACGACGACGTCTAAATCGATTTGAATATTCTAACTGAGCTTTCTCGCTTAGTCGTAGGATAACTTTGGTAGCCTCTTCCTTCCAGCGGGCAGTGTACCTCCTAAAGTTTTTATCTTTTCTCTTTAGTATTTGGTAGAGGATATTACGGTCTGGCGCAACATCTTTATTATACACATATTGCTTATTAAAGGCCTCTACCAGATCTTCGAAAGTTTTAATTTGCACTAGGTCTGGGGTCATGTACCAGTTGAGAGCCAGTCCTTTCAACAATCGATTGAACATCTTCAGGCAGAGGTCTTCATTCTGAGCATAAACTCCCAACTCATCTATATAATTGTTGACATGCCATTCTGGGGGATAGTACTGTTATATTTTGTAAACTTTGAGACTAATAAGTTTTCCAGATACACCACCCTGGGCAGTGCTGATAACTCATTATACGTTGATTTTCTAGAATGATTTTCTTTTTTTAACTCTTCTATGGTTTTCTTCAATTTCTCCATTTTTAGAACCTAGGTTGGAGGGGGTCCACCTTCTTCCCTGTTTTCGGCTTCAACAATCAGGGCTAGTTGATTGGCATTCAGATCATTGGGTGGAGCAACGACCCTCTCCGGGTGAATGAGGATCTGCGGTGCAAAGAGGGTCGGGCTGTCGGGTGAGGCCTTATAATCACTCCCCTAGCTGGGATATGCTGGTATTCTATAGGCGAAGGGGTGAGGACCTATTTGAGGTCCATAGTAATCAACACCGCGAAGTTCGGGCCGATGTGGTTCGGATTCGATAGTAAGTTCTCCATCTTGGCACTCGGAGGGTTTCCATTCGGCGATTCAGTCACGGGAGTTCCACTAGATGGGTAAACAGGCACTCCCTGAGGTCGTTGTCTTAGTTCGTTGATCTTTTCCATCAATATGTTGATGGTCTCTTGCATCCAAGCTATCTGGGTCGTGCAAGGAGATTCGAGATTGCTTTCAAATATCATCCTGGAATGAGTCTGGGCCGATTGCAAGTAAAGACCTGACTTCGGATGGGGAAAATTGGAATTGCTTTTCTAAGATCAATTTTCCTGTCTCGTCCTGTTCTTACAACAAACCTACTTTTTAGTCCACGTGGGTCTTAGGTAGTCTTAAAATTCACTCAAGTTCGAAGTTTTCAATTTCGAAATGACCAACTAAAATAAATAAGAATTTATGAAAATTATTTTGTTACTTAATTCTCATCAGTATTTGAAAGTTTGAACTCATTTGGTTTTTAAGACTTCCTAAGACACCGTCAATCCATCAAGTATAAAATCCTCTTCCACGTCTTGTATCATAGGATTCCTAGGGGACAATATGGATACAAGATAATTGTACTAATGTCGGAGGATTTACAACAATATGAGAGACCAATAGAAAAGAAAAGACATCACAACTTATTTACGAAATGGAAGAAAAAAATGTAACAAAATAAAATTTAGCATTTAAACTTAGATTAGTTGCACTTATTTGGACTTATTAGGCTCGAACATCTAATTATCCCCAGTAGAGTCGCCAGTTGACGTGTTCCGATTTTCCGAAAGGAAAATGATATGAAATAATAATGAATGTAAAAGGAGAAGGGGATTTTAAAGCGCTAGTTTTCTTAGAAAAATACTTGGGTCATTTTATAATAAGGAGTCACCACCTAGAATTGAGTTTAAATGGTGTGCTAAGCCACCAAAAATTTAAAAAAAAAAAAAAAAAAATACTAAATGAAAATTGACTCCAAAGCACGGTCAAATCAAAGATTCATTTAAGAGTTCGGGGATTGGTTACACTCGGAGTAGATGTTAAGCACCCCAAGATGTCCATCCAAAAATGGTACCTTATGTCTAATTAAATCAAATCGAAACGTTTTATTTTATTTTGAAATCCTTTCCTTCTCATGAAATATTTTTGGCATTTTTCAAATCAAGGCGAGGCAATTTTTTGGTATTTTTTAAAATGTTCTCCATGTATGACCTTGTATCAAATATTAAGGATTTGATAAAGATAGTCCTTGGGGGGGTGGTTTTATATATGTTTCCCGAGAGATTTCATTTATTTAAATGGGCAAACTAAATAAGTGAATGCGTATAAAAATATGAATGCAAAAACTAACATGATATGAATTTTATTTTATTTATGCAAAGTGACCAAAAAAACTACTTGCATGATTTTTATGCAAGAAAGGTTTTTAACTTAAACATGCCAATACAAAATAGTATGAATGAGAGAATTAATTCCCAGGTGGCTTTCGTTGACTTCTTCTTACTCTTTTTCTTTTTTTTTTTCTTTTTTTTCTTTCTCTGGCTCGGGACAGCCATATTTGAAGTGACCATTCTTGTGACAATTGAACCATTCTACACTACTCATGTTGAAATTTTTCTTTCCCTAGAATGTTCGTCAAGTCATTTTTCTAAAAAATTTCGTGAGAAGTACCACATCCTTTTCTGGCTCACTATCAAGATTGATATCATCACTGTCATCATCTTCCTCATTTTTCTGAACTTTCAATACCAAGAACTTTTTTTTAATATTTCCTGTTTTGTCCTCATATCCTCGTATAGTCATCTCATGTGTCATTAGGTTGCCAATGAGCTCATAAATAGTGTAGACTGTAAGATCTTTAGCTTCCTCTATCACAATTACTTTCGACTCCCAAACTTTAGTCAATGATCTCATAATCTTTCGTACTTTGTCCTCCATAGTATAAGGCTTTCCGAGTTGACTAAGGTTCTTACAAATATTGTTGAATATTGTGTACATTTTTGGAATAGATTTTGTTTCACTCATTCTGAATAGTTTGAATTGACGAACTAAGACATTGATCTTGGACTATTTCACCTGATTTTTCCCTTCGTGGGTGATTTGCAATGTGTCTCACATTTCTTTTGCCGATCCACAACTTGAAACCCTAGTATATTCATTAGCATCTAAAGAATAAAATAGAATATTAATAGTTTGAGAATTAATTGAAAATTTTTGTTTATCAGAAGTGGTTAGCTACTATTTCTTCTTAATCACTCCATTCTCCTTAGGAATGAATGGGCCGTCCTTAATAGATTGCCACACTTTATAATTAGTGACTTGAAGAAAAGCAATCATTTTATCATTCCAGAATGAATAGTTATCACCTGCAAATAAAGGTAGATGGTGCATAGACTGCCCTCACCTAGAGTGCCTATTGGGTGCGCCATGTGATCTTTCTTAGCTAGAATTTTAAGCTAAACGAGTTAAACCAACACTGGCACCAATTGTTGGCCCAAAGAGTTATCTAATAGGGGGTGAATTAGGTGGTTACAAGATTTAAACAAATAATTTTTAAAACACTTAATATCAAATAATCAATTTTTCTAAATTAATTATTATCTTCGTTACGCAACAGATAAGTGTTTATTACTAAATGCACACTCAAATACAATATAATAGAAAGTAAACAATGCAGCACACCAAGATATATCCTGATTCAGCAAGTTAGTTTTGCCTAATCTAGTCCCCCCAAGCTCCACTGAGATTTGCAACCACCAAACCTTTGTTTCATTTAACATGTAGGAACCAAATCCTTACACCTCATAATTCTTTTCCCTAGCTCAGGAAGAACCTTTAAAATTATCCTTTTTCCTAGGTTCAGGAAGAACCTATACAAATATGTTTTTTTCCCAGACTCGGGAAGAATCTTATCTTTTTATCAGACTTAAGATTAACCTAATTCTATTACAGGAAGAATCATAACCTAATCATTTTAACATGCTAAAGATCAAACCTAACCACTCTCTCACTTATCATTTTCACAAGTTTAGGAAGAACCTTTACAAATCACTTAAAAATAACACAATTCAATTGTAAGGAGAATCAAAACCCAATTCTTTTTCAAGAAAAAAGAATAATCTAATATTTTTGTAGGATAAAGATCAAACCCTAATATTTTTTCACAAGAAAAAGATCGAAACCTAGCTACCCTAACTAGACACCGTCTCAAACGTGTCTAATCCGCTCAAATTCACAAATACAAAAAATATGAGTTTCTTCCCCCAAAGAACTTCTACCACCTCAATACAGATATACTCAATTAATGTCCAAAAAATTACTACATGATAGATATAATGTGAGACAAACAATATCTAATTAATAAATAAGTGGGTAGCACAATTTAGAGCACGTAATCAAATAATCAAATAAAATCGTTTTAAAAATATTTTTCAGGTTTTTAAGTTTGAAAACGATTTTCTAACAATCTTATGACCAAACAATCAATAAAAATATGAATTCAAAATAAAGAACAAAGGCTTGGAAAGAACTCACAGGGAAACACCAAAGATAATAACAGAATCGCAATAGAGCACAAATCGGTGATGCCAAATCAACAACGCTTTAGATGAAGAACTTAGCATAAATCTCTCACAAAAATCTCAGTGTAAAAATCACTCTTATAATAGATCAAAACTAATGTTCTTGATGTATTTTCTCTCATCCCCGTAGGTCTCTTTAAATAGACCAATATCGAGTCTTCCAACTGCTACTTTTCAAAAGATACGTCTCTAAAAGACACTCTTAGACCTCATATAACAATATCTTCCATTTCAGGTGTATTATACTTTAAAATATCTTTTAAATCTCTTAAATAAGTCCATAAAATAATTCTCAATTTAAAACCATAAAGATAATAAGTATTAATCTACTTAAATTAAAAGAATCAAAAAATATGTGGACCAAATCAATAGGGATAATAGAATAGATGTACCATATCTCAAATAAGTTCAAATCCTCCAAATCTCTCCCTTAGAATCCTCAAAAATGGAAAAAAAATTACCAAGAGACCAAGTCACACAAAATCACAACCGACACAGTCAGTTGACTGAACCCCAGAATTCAATGGACCAATTAATACAGAGCCAAAACACAACCTGAGCCTTAAGCTCAGTTGTTTGACTAAATACTACTAATCGGTTGACCCATTGATACAGGATGATTCAATTTCGCCTAAAAAAACACACTGACTCAAATAGTTTACCTATTTTTTCAATCAGTTGACCGACTATTTCAGATTATCCACTCCCTTTACTATTTCAGCCATTGTTTCAAATAGTTGACCGACCTCTTTAATTCAGTTGACCGATTGGATCAGTAGCACCTCAATTTTGCTCCAAAACTCATTGTTTGATTCAGTTTACTGATTGTTTTTCTCGGTCGACCGAATTAACCCAAAAATACGACTTTTTATACTTTAAACCATGTTTTTTAATTAAGATAATTATCAAATTTATTTCACATAAGGAGCACATACAAAATCTTTAATTAGGATCTTAACTCTATCATTTTATATCAAGACACACATAAAAATAACTCATTTAACATGTCGTGTGTGATCTTAATTCGGATTGCATTAAGAGTATATGAGTAGAGAGTTATTTTCACCTAATTTTTTTTCAATGTCTTTAAAACTCTGCATTGCGTCCATCTTATACTCTTTTATATTTTTTTCATGAGATCTTCTTCTTAAACAACTATATGGAACTCTTTTCTGAAACACTCAACAAACACATTAGTTCCACCAAAAATATCAATTCTCAATTTTTCATCAAAACCTAGAGTTCAATAGGGACGATAGTCTCTTCATCCTGCCAAATTCATGTAAAAAAATGTAAGGTCAATTGGAACTCCAGTCACTTCACACCGCTACCGACAAAGTTTCCTCCTTGACTGTCCCTTTTGATTCTCTCCAGTTCATGAAGACCAACGGTAGATTGGTTGCCTCCCACAACTACCTTCTTTATTGCAGGGTGGTCACGGGGGATATCCAAAATTCGTTGTTTGTCTGCAATTCGACGATCCAAACTTGGTTGCCGATTCCGAAGAGCAACGACGGGGACGACAACATAAAAGAAGGGCGTTTCGCTTTGATCTTTGGATCAGACAATCAGAGTATCAAGCAGATGTTTCCGATGATTATCTTCTCATATTGTTCATGAAGGACATAACTGATTGGAACAACATTTTTATCTTCAAAACGTACTCCTCTCGAGAAGGGATAAAGAGAAAACCAACAACAACATTCGACGGCAGAAGCCAAGACATTCTATAGGTGACACCGGTTTTTTACGACAACGATAAGATCTATTTTATTAGTGATGCATTTCCTTCTCGGCAACCGAAGTGTCAGTATTATCGACCGTAAGTGGTAGTTTAAGATATTCAGAGTCGCAAATCCAAATTTTTACGACTTTCGAAGGATGCAAGAAGAGGCTCCGAGCACAAAAGTTGTCAAATGGGCATTTTCCGATAGAGGAACGATTCATATGCGTAGTTAGGCTTTGAAAAGGCTTGGTTACTGGGTGGGCTTTGACCGATGTGGATTTGGGTAAATGGGTCTGGATCTTGAAGAAACGAGTTGAAGATATAGGTGTGAAAGGATCGCATTCAATTATTGGTGGATTCGCACTTTTGAACGGTGGAGATTTATTGGTATTCTCAAAGAATGAGAAGATTTACAGCTATGATTTGATGACGAAAGAGGGAGATGGAACATGGGAGCACAGGTAATATACAATGAATTCTACGGCTTCAACAACTTCATTTTGCATCCCTACTTGAGCACTCTTCATCCATGCGGATCCAGTGCAATGACGATTCCTCAAATTTTTTTGGAATAAATATTTACTTTTTTCTAATTTTTTTCAATTAAGACTATTTTTCCTTCTTTTTTTTTACTTTTAAAATTTTGGTTTTCGTAACTTGGACATGTCTTGATTCTTTTTATAATTTATTAATTTAGACGAAATTAAATTACTATTTGCATTTAAATTACTTGTTTGTTTGGTATCTAAGGTGGGTTTGTTTGGTATGTAAGGTGGCGTTTGGTTAGTGTTTGTTTTTTTGTTTCTATTCCTAATAAATTGAGATGTGAATTTTGTTTTTGTTCTCAAGTATTTTGGGAATAGAAATATGTTCGGTAACTACTATTGTCTTGAAATTATTTTTTTAAAATTTATGACTATAGAAACAAAAAACATGTTTTGTTGCAATTTTTTTTTTAATGTATGATGGTAGGCCGTAGGGCTGTAAATAATACTCACTAACCCGATCCAACCCGCCCCACCCGACTGATCAGATGCGAGCAAGCGTTTTTTGGCTTTCACCCGAACCTGTGCGCCTACTGTCTGAACCACTTCTTTTTTTTTTTTTGGTAGAAACTGTCTGAACCACTTCGGCTCAGGTAACCATCCGCCCACACCTGACAGATCCAAACCCAACCAAATTAACCCTAATAATATGTAAATTACCAAAAAAAAAAACACTAAACCTGTCGTATTACAATTAAAACCCACGAAACCTGTCATATTACAATTGAAACACTATATATAGAACATTATAAACCCTAGCTCTCTCGCCTCCTCACTCCTCTCTCTCTCTCATTTCTCTGATTCGTTCTCTCGATCTCTCAAAATTCTCTCCCTCGATCTCTCAAAAATAGAGACTTTTAATCGAATGTGTCTGGGAATCGGCTTCTAATCGACTGTTCGCAGTTAAGGAAGAACGTTTTGGAGGAACTTTCCCAATCTCAGGAGGAGAGAGGAGAGAAAGAACTTCGAAAAGGAAGCAGCCATAAGAGAAAATCGTCGTCTATTGCTCCGTCGATTCTGGTGCGCGATACTTTCAATGAATAGGTATAATCATCTCTTTTTTTCTTTTTCTTTTTCTTTTTGTCTTGTGTGTATATTAACGAGATGTAAGATCTGATGTCTTTTGGTTTTGCTTTTGATCTTGTCTTTGTATGATTAGAATCCTAATTTCCTGCAATTTTTAGATACGCGGGCTCATTTTTTACTCTACGGCAAGAAATACTCTTTGCTTGTTTGAGCTTTTAAGTTTGATTGTTTCTGTTTCTATGAGTTTTAGAACATCGTTAGTTTCTTGATGTGTGTTATTAGGTCAAATTCGTGTGGAGGGAAGCATGACCAATCTTAACCCAATTTTTCAAAAAATGGCTTCCAAACTTCGAAGGCATGTATACAGCTTGCAAGCTCATCAATGTGTGTATGCGTTGTGAATTGATAGACATATTATTTATATGGTGAAGTGATAGATTGCTAATCAATCAACAAAATGTAATCTATTTGTACCCTAAAAGTTCGAGCACGGTGGTTTTAAGATATAAATCTGAATTGGCGGTTCAATTTTGAACTGCTCGAGTTAGACAATGGAAAGAGTTTCATCACAAATTCATGGTAGACAATGCTGGCTAGATAAATCAATGCAATCACTCTTCCAATTAGTACGAAGCAACTCATGTACATAAGTTTAATACGGGGACGGCCCTCCTGGCCATGCTGCCCTGGTTTTAATCTAGTATGTTGTGCAAAATCAGTTCATTTATAGGACAGAACAAGTGGTATAGTGACATTGTTTTTCTTGAAGTTATTTTCTTCGACGGATGTTTGAATTTGATTACTATGTGGTCTCATCGTGGGCTACGCTAGTGCAAATATTCACTATTTGAGAATAATTACTTGCAATCACATTGTTCTTTGCATGTGTCATAATCAGGTGAAGGAGAGAGACATTGCATGGGGACATTGTCGGAGGATCTTGGGAAGGCAATGGAGGGAGCAGATGCGATCGAGATTGCGCAGATGGACTGTGATATTTATTTTACACCTTTTTGTTTTATTCATATCCTACATTCAAGCTCTTCTATAATGGAGAAGAAGTTGCGAAGATGCTACTAGTGCTAGTGTTAGTGGTAGCAGAAGGTTTTGCAGTGGGTGTTTCAAGATCATCTCGAAATCAACTTTATATTACGGTTGTATCCGTTACGATTACTTCCTCCATCAAGATTGTGCCTTCTTACCCACCAAGTTTTTACAACATCTGCTTCATCCTGAACCAAAAAAAGGGCGCCTTGGGGTAGGAGCGCAAGCGGGTGTTCAGAATAAAGTGAATGTTGTAATAACTCAGTGGGTAAAAAGGCACAATCTTGATGGAGAAAGTAATCGCAAGGAACACAACCGTAATATGAAGTTGATTTTGATATGATCTTTAAACACCCACTGCAAAACCTTCTACTACCACTAGTACTGGTACTAGCAGTAGTAGTAGTATTTTGTTTGATGGATTAGTTCGGAAGTTGATTCATCCTTATTTTGATCATTGAAATGGATGATCATGGTGATTGAAATGGTTGATGATCTTATCATCATCATGTTTTGCTATCCGAGTGCCTTTGATTGTCGTTTTATTGGAAAATAGTTTGTAATCCAACTTGATTTATCAGCCACTGGCAAGCGGATAGGTTCTTATTGATCCATATCTTCTATCTTCCTTCCATTACCTGTGTCTTGGCCCCAATCTTTTGAAAAAAGATGGGAAAGAAGAGGAAAAGATATTTAAATTCTTATTATGATGACCTAAGCCTCAAAATTTAATAACGTTATAATAGTTTAGTCAAGTGGAAGCAGAGAAAACTAGAGATGCGTGAAGGAGTTATCGGGTAAAGAAATACATAGGTGGAAGCAGTTGGCTCTGAAGTAGTTGCATCCTAACATAATTTTTACAACTATATTCAAAGTGAATAAACATGATTTCAATACTAAGTGACATGGCATAATCTAGATGGAAAAAATGTGATCTTTAACTAACATGATTAATGAATATGAGAATGAAAAGTCTAAGTGTTGAAGTGTATTGAACGTGTAAAACTATATGATGAAAAATGATTTGATTTTTGGGAAAGATATGAACAATATTCTCTACATGTATCCTAAGCATGTAAAATTATATGATAAAATTATTTTATTTTTTAAAACAGTATGAGTGGTCTTTTTTATATGGGTAGTCCCTCTATGTACTCAGTCATCTTCCCGAATTCCATAAAAATGTGAATCGATAAAACAATGTGGATAAAAATTTCATCGAAATTAATTTCTTAAGACTAATGTCGATTTTAATGAGACAATGTGTTTAGAGAAGAAATCTCCTAAATCTACCAATTCAAAATCCCACGCATATTTGGGGAATCAAAACAATGTTACGAAAATTTCTCCTTCAACTCATTATGTCATTGAATTCGCCACAAGGTTTACAAGAGTTATCTTGAACAAACAAAATTATTTTTTTATGCTTTTGATTTTTATAATAACAATACATTTTTATGATTTTTATAATATAACGGCATTTTAAAGATAAATCAAAATAAAACATCATTTTCTAATGCTCCAAAGGTATAATAGAGTAGGCACCCCAACCTATCATTGAATCCTTGGATTGATTTTCAACATCAAAACTAAAACGTAAAACTAAAGAATGATAGAGGCACTAACTTGGATAGTGCTTATACACTGATTTTGAATGTCTTCGAGATGATTATATTGATTTGATCTTGAACTTCTCATTGGAATGCTCAAAATTACTGGTAGTGGAAAAAAACTCACCCAAAATTCACATGTGAGAATTTTTCTACCTAAATTTGATATGTCGTCTATCCACAAGCGGAAAACGGTATTTATAGACCCCATCCTTGCTTAGGCCAAACCAATTGGTGCAACCCTGGTGCCACATGGCAATTAGCCATCGGCTCGGGTTGTGTCACAGTTTGTAATGATCCTATTAATTCTCCAGATTGTAACTGGTTGACCTTTTCTTCTTAAAACCTCTTAAACACATTCTTAAATACTCGAAATTCTTTCCAAGATGAATTGGGTTGATGTCATGGATGATGTGAAAATAATTATACTATAAGCCATCCTTAAGTTAATTCAACTTAAGGTTAGCTATTTTAAAAAGCCAATTAAGTCCAATATTAAAATTTAATTAAATTATAAATTTCAATATTCTCCTTTAAACTTTTAATTTAACCTCAATAGTTCAATTAAATATTTGTAGGAATATTGTTCCCTTTAAAACTTAAGTATATTTTAACATTTAATTTAATTTAATCATTCTCGAAACTAATTAACACGAGAAAGTCTACATTCGGATTTAGATTCTCCTCACAGATCCATTGCTTCACTCCCTTAGTATTACTTTGGCAGACAAATGCATTTTTAAATTGGGATTCTTATCTCGAATTCATTTTTCATCACCCCCAACTATAGACGGGAGTGCATTTGAGTTGAATTCTCTTATGATGTCTACTCCTCCTCATCCCTGGTTCATAGACCAAGGCATATTTTACTCTCTTTCATTGTGCCCAGCCATAGACTAGGACACGCTTCTTTTTTATCTCTCATAAAATTTATCCATCATCATCCCCAGTCATGAACTGAGACACATTTACTCTATTTCATTGTTCCTTGCCATAGTCCGGGAGGCATATATTCGTCTTCTCTCATGAAGTCTGCGTTCATCCTTATCCCTAGTCATAGACTGGGTCACATTTTTTGTTATCTCATCATCCCCAGCAACAAACTAGGTCATATTTCATTATATTTTGAATTCTCTCGTGAAGTCTATTTCTCATTATCCCCATTGATGTACTGAGACATATTTAATTATATTTTGAATTTTCTCATGAAGTTCATTTCTCTTCGTCCCCCATCATAGATTGGGTACATTTTATGTTGTCTCATCATCCCTAGTCATGGAATTGGGCACATTTCATTATATTCTAATACATTGTTTTAAAACATTGTAGATATTCGTTGACTCTGATTGATTTTTAGGCTAATTTAACTGGAATATTTTTTCATTTCAATCACTCTTTTCAACAAGTAGGTGATTAATGAAGAGCTTTCATCCAATTGAGAGATCATAGCCAGGTTATATATATAAAGTTTTAGCATATGATTTTGTTTTGTTTTCTTGTAAGATTGCTCAATCATTTCAAACAATAGGAGCATAGTTCTCTTTTGTTATAATTGTTTCCAGAGATCACTTATCTTTAAAGATAATACTAAGATATTTTCTCACTGTACTTTTGCCCATTCGCTGTCAATCTTGGGCATTGCCTTCATCATGTTCATGGGATGCTCAAAGCTCATAAGCCCTCTCTCAGTATATTACATGCATCCTGAAAAAATATATACACACATACACACACACCATCAATATTATTTATTTATTTTTTTATTTTTTGCTAGTGTTCTTTTTCAAGCCAATTCCATTATTATAATTTTTGGGTTAAAATTGAAATATAACTTTTTATATATAATTGTAGGAGGGTCGAGCGATGGATCTAGATAATTCCCTTCTCGTGGCGTACCCGTACTAAGCCCATTGAATATTTTGTTGTCGTTTCTTATACACTATCAATCCTACTCTGTCGATACACGCAGTCGTAATGACTCCGAATGTTACGCTGGCCTTCTGCGCACTTTTCGTTCGACCTGATGAACTTTTTGACGAATCTTCATCGGCATTCGCATAACCAATGTCACTGAAAAAGGAATGCCGCGGAGACAGACTTTCATCCTAAGAAGTCGGTAGCTAGTTTCAAGTCGGTGTCCATGTAATGCAAGAAATTATTAGACGAATAGTTTTTTTTTTGTGAAAAAACACACTGAAAATATGAAGAAGAAAAGGGACAATAGTCTCTTCATCCAGTCAAATTCAATTCAACTCAAGGAATTGGAACTCTGGCCACTTCACACCACCGTCGACGAAGTTTCCTCCTCAATCATCCCCTCTGATCCCCTCCGGTTCGTGAAGACCAATGGTAGATTGATTGCTTCCCACAACGGTCTTCTTTGTTGTAAGGTGGTCACCAAGGATATCAAAAATTTGTTGATCGCCTACAATCTGGCAACTCGAACTTGGTTGTCGGTTCCAAAGAGCAGTGACGGGGATGACGACATGAAAGAAGGGTGTTACCCTTTGATCTTCGTATCAGACAATCACAGTACTCAAGCAGATGTTTCCAATGATTATCTTCTGATATTGTCAATGTACGATATGACTGATTGGAACAATATTTTAATCTGCAAGACTTACTCCTTGATCTTAAGAAGGGATCTAGAGAGAGACAACAACAATCGATGGCGGAAGCCGAGGCATTCTATTGGCGGCACCGATATTTTACGGCAACGATACGATCTATTTTATTAGCGATATGTTCCATTTTTTGCATTCAAAGAGTCAGTATTATCAATCGTACGTGATAGTCTATGATATTCAGAGCCGCAAATCTTAAATTTTATGACTTCTGAATGATGCAAGAAGAGGCTTCGAGCACAAAAGTTGTCAAATGGGCTTTTTTCGATGGAGGAACGATTCAATATGCGTAGTTAGGCTTTGGAAAGGCTTGTTTACGTAGTGGTTTTTGATCGATGTTGATTCGGGTAAATGGGTTTGGATCTTGAAAAAACGGGTTGAGGGATATGGGTGTGGAAGGGTCGAATTTGACTATTAGCGGATTTATACTTACAAACAGTGGAGATTTATTGGTGTTTTCAAAGAATAAGAAGATTTACAACTATGTTTCGACGACGAACAAGGGAGATGGAAACATGAGAGCACGGGAAATATGCAATCAGGAATTCAACAGCTTCAACAGCGTCATTTTGCATCCCTACTCGAGAACTCTTTGTTCATGCAGACCCGGTGCAATGCCGCTTCTCCAAATTTTTTCGGAATAAATATTCATTTTTTTCCATTTTTTTGAGTTTTGGTTTTGTAGCTTGGATATGTTTTGATTCTTTCTAGAATTTATTAATTTAGAAAAATAAATTTAATATTTGTATTTAAATTACTTGTTTGGCTTGATATCTAAGTTGTCATTGGTTAGTGTTTTTGTTTCAACTCGTAATAAATTGGGATGAGAATTTTATTTTTGTTCTCGAGTATTCAGGGAATAAAACATGTTTGGTAACTATCATTGTCTTGAAATTGTTTCGTTTAATTTATGAAAACGAAATCAAAAACACGTTTTGCCTCAATATTTTTTTTTAATCTTTAAAAGCATGGTGGTCGACGGGGTGTTGGTGGGGATAATTTTGTGGTACTGAATCTGAATCATTGTTTTTATTTCTTAGATTCTTAAGAAATTTATGAATTACTCTAAAAATTTCTCAGAAACGTGTTTATCAAACGCGTTTCTTTATGTTAATTCCAAAATTTTGGGAGTTGGAAACATAAATAAGAGAACGGAAGAATTAACCAATCGAGGCAGATTCTTTAATTTCTAAAATAATAATAATATATATAAAAGAGCCAAATGTTCAGGGTGATTTTGTAATATTGAAGCTGGTTTTGTCCTTTTTTATTTGGTATTTTTGTTATTTTTTTTCAATTTCAGGTTTTATGGTAATTTCATACATTTAATGACAAATTTGTAATTCATTTCAATTTTTGTCCTCATGCGTCATTTACCACACCATGTTCATGTCCTTATCGTCATTTCACTTGTCAATGTGAGCTACACCCTAATGCTTGAGAACAATCTCTTCATTTCACCCTAACTAGATTCATGCCCGCGCCAATGTGCAGATTTGTGAATGTCTAAAGTGAACTATTTTGATTAATCTTTATATTCACAATTGAAATTCTTATTTTAAAAAATATTATTCAAATTTCGATATTCTTTTTTTTTTTAATTTTTTAACACATGTTTGTAACACCATATTTTTTCGAGGTTTTTGAACACTTGAGAGTATGAACTAAAGTTCTTTTGAAAAAACTGAAAATTTTCATTGCCATTGATAAATTCATATTTTTGTAGCATAACAACAAAATAATTTTCAAAAAAAATAACCAAATATAGCACAATAAATTATTTTCAATGTCCATTGAAACTTTTGTTGTCTTAACATCTTATACAATCGTGGCATACATTAAAATATACATGTGTGCGCATACATATGTAAGGGTCTTTACTGCTTACCTCCACTGTAATTTTGTCTAAAACCACAAATCTTATCATTTGAAAAATATCACCAGTCAATCCTTTTGAACTATTTTTTTGAAAAAAATATAAATGCCCTTTTCTTGTTTATTTTTTATTTTATTTTTTTATTTTTTTCATAAAATTCACGAACTCCCTTATATTTAAAAATGTATTTTTTGCTACTAATTTTTTTTTAAAAAAAAATTATCCCCAGTACACCCACTGTGAGTACCCACCAATCATTTTTATTTTGATTTTCTAAAAAAGAAAGAGGTAAAAAAAATATATATTTTTAAGTAGGGGTGTTAGTATAAAAAAGATAAGAGAGGAAAATGTAACAAAAAACTTGGAGATAATTCTATTTACATCCCCTCAATTATAGTAAAATTTCACATACACCCCCTTAACTTTCAAAATTACCACGGCGATCCCCTACCGGAGCAATTTTTAATGAATGGACCATTTTACCCTTACTAATTCAAACTAGAAAAATAATAAAATAATCTAAATTAGTGAATTACCAAACTACTCTCACTTCACCCAACCACCACCGCTTCCACCATCGCAATCCCTAAAACCCTAAATCGAAATCGCAATCCCTAAACCCCAAATCGAAATCGCAATCCCTGCCATCGCCGAACCAAACACCATCTCCATCGCAAATCCCTAAACCCTAAATTGAAATTGAATGTGAGGCATTTGATTCCGTAGGAAGCGAGGTCTACGATGACAACCCAGTTGTTGGCGGCGCAGCGAAGCAGTAGATAACGATGACACAATTGATTTCGTCGGAGAGGAGGTTGCGAGAGACGACGTTATTGGTTTAAATGGCGGTGAGATCGGATGCGAGGGTGCCGGTGAAAACACCGTTAGTGTCGATGGCGGCGAGGTCAGTGACGACAACCCTACTGGTGGTGGTGTTGTGTGGCAGCCGTCGCAATCCCTAAACCCTAAATCGAAAATCGCAATCCCTAAATCGTAATCCCAAACCCTAAATCGAAGGTCAAGATCTCGAACGATGGTGTTGTGTGGCAGGCGTCGACGACAACAAATTGGACAGTGGGTGTGGTGGTCTTCAACGGAACTGGGTCAATTTTGATTTCTTCTTCAACGGAACGGAATTGGACAGTCGGCGATGACAGGGAATGGGTCGATTTTGATTTCTTCTTCATCTTCTTTTTCCCTTCTTCGGTTCAACGGTATTGTTCAGCAGTGAATGTGTTCGGTTCGATGGTCGTGATGTTGTTCGGTGGTGTTGTTCATTTTAGTTGTGTTGTTCGACATTGTTGTTGTTTGTTTTGGTGGTGTTCGGCGGTGGTATTGTTTTTGTTTTGATAGTGTCCATTCAAATGGTGCCTGGTGGAGGTGGTATTCCTTTGGGGTTGGAAATGGATGGAGATGGTGAAGATCTAAATTACACTAAGTATCCCGAAAGTTTGATAAAGTTTTAATTTGAATCATTATATTTATATGGGTAATAAATACATTTTACTTAAGGAAAAAAATGTCAACCTGGTCAACATTGCGAATTTTGACTTTCAAATGGTATTTTCTGCATACAAAATGAACTGGGGGTCTGACTGTCCTTTGACCAAAGAATTCAAGGGTGTCCTATGTAGTTTTAATAGTTGAGGGAATTCCCATGGTCACGGTCAATAGTTCAGGGGGTGTAAATAGAATTATCCCAAAAAACTTGAAAGGATCTTTATGTATTTTATATTTCAAATTATTAAGGATAACATTGTTATTTCAATAAAAAAAATATATTAATTTTTAACCTAGAGAGGAGGTAAATGGTGTATGACAAAAAATGATAGGAGATAACTGATATTTAAGAAATGATAGGAAAAATTTGTGGTTTCATGCAAAATAATAAGAGAGATAAAAAGTAGATAGCCACATATATAAATGTAGATACATCTATTAGGAAAACAAAGAGTTGATGAAGAAATTAATGTGTAAAGAAATAAAAGTGGATGATAATTATTATCAAAATATTAAATTCACTAAATTAAAATTTAAAAAAAGAAAAAGAAAAAGGCAAACCCACATAATCCAAGAAATAATGAAGAGCTCTCATCCATTTTGCGTAAGACTTCCGCCTTTAATTATTAGATTAGATATAGATTCTACATCTCACCTATTGACGCCTACTACAAGTTAGGGGTGTGCACGGGTCGGGTGGAGGGGTTTTTGAACAAATCGGAGACCCGACCCGAACATGTTCGGGTGAAGAAACTACAGACCCTATTTCGACCGAAGGATTGCTAGAAACCGGTGTTGGGCGGGTTTATCGGATTATGGACGGGTTCCGGTCGAGTCCAGTTGGTTTGTGTGTTGAGATGGAGTAACACATAACATAAATCAAAACTCTAATCGAAACAAAAATCAAAACCCTAATCGAAGTAGAAATCAAAACCCTATTCCATACAGAAATCAAAATCGAAGTTCAAAAAATAAAACACCAAAATCAAAGAGCAAACTTACCTTCTGAGTCTGAGTCTCTGAATAATGATCGACGACGACATCGAGAGTCTCGCGACAAAGAGCTTGGCCGACGACGGACGAGCTTGGCCAACGAAGAGCTTGGCTAAGATCTGGACGATGGGAGGTTGAGACGAAGACGATGCGATGACCGAAGCAGCCACAGAAATCGGTCGAAATGAACACATGAAACACTAAAAAAAGGTCATTTTTTTGGAAGTGCCGATTGGGTCGGGTGAGTTCTGGGTAGGGGATCCAAAACCGAGGCCCAATCCGCAAAGCTTCTGGGCGGATCGGGTGTAAGACCTCAATCGTAGCACTTATATCATTAATAGTTGTATTTTAGAGCATTTGGAAAAATACGAGGTAAAATGGTGTTAATTAAAAAATTTAAAAATAAAAAATAAAATAAAATAAAATAAAAAAATAAAAATGGGGTCAAATTGCTAATTTAAAAACATTATTCTAAACTTAGAATCCAAATTGTCATTCAATTTATAAAAAATTTAACTATCAAGAATTAAATTGCAATTTCAGAAACTTATAAATGGTAAATGGAACTCAAGAGAAAACTTTAAGAAAGTTGGAGGAGAAAAGAGCAATTTATTAAAAGATTTATATATATATATATATATATATATATATATATATATATATATATATATACGTTTGTGTGTGTGCCGAACGTTCAACCGGAGCAGGGAGATCGGACGTGGGCAACGTGACAAGCTAAGATCATCTTTTGCCACTCAATTCATGCATATAAAAAGGATACATGCAAAAAATATGAGGATCAAAACACTATCAGAAGAGAAAAATCAGAATTTTAGAGAGAGAGAGGGTTCGGCGGTGCTGGGTTCTCCGGCGTGGTCGTCTGTGTGTGCATTCTGTTCCATTTCATTGTTGTGTGTGTGTGTGAATTCTCTGTTCCGATAAATTTTGGGTATGTGTGTGTATTCAGCCGTTCGTCGTCGAAAAGCAAAGGAGAGAGAGAGGTGGATTGTGATTGGCGGTATGTGCGTGTGTGCTGCCGTTGGTCCGACGAGGTGACAGTGTGTGTGTTACTGTTGATTAGTCACCGGCGGTGGGTTAGAGAGAGAGCTGCAATTGGTTGTATGGGTGCAAACGGCGGCGTGAGATGGTCCGATGGAGTGTGGTTCCTCCGGTGGTGTGCATATGGGTATGGGTGTTTGTATGTGTTGTCGGTAGTGGTTGGGGAGTGTGTATGTGATCATCGCCGGCAGTGGAAAGTTAGAGAGAGAAGAAGTGGCAGATGGCAGGGTGTGTCGTTCTGCTGCGAGAAACCGGAGAGAGAGAGAGGTTCAGGCTGTTGTTCGGCTGTGTTCGGTCGGCGTTTATGTGGGGGTTCTGTTCTGTTGTCTTCGGTGAGGGTGGTCAAGGGGTTGCGTTGGGTTGTGATCAGTGGGATCGCCGGCAATGAGTAGTGTGAGGTTGTCGTCGGCGAGGAGAGAGAGAGAGAGAGATAAGACGGCAGGACCCGAAAACAAAGCAAAAAGAGAACGAGCGTTCGCTTGAGCGGTGAAACTTCTGGGAGCGGATCAGATGAGAGGAGGCACCGGAGTACTGGTAGAGAATAGGCGATTAAAGTCTTCGAAAACGGATAATCAGGTGAGTGTACTGTCTTCTTATCAAACTATTTTCTATATATACATGATGACATATGTGTTTACTTACACTCTACGATTTCATAAATTATATGGATCAAGCAGGTTTTTTGGGTGAGTTGGTAAAATGAATTTCCGGGGAATTGTGTTAATTTCTAAAAAGAAGGATTAAAAAATAATTTTCGTTGGATATGGATGGTTTTGAAAAGAGAGTGGAAAATATATGGTTTTCTAAAAATGCTTGGTTTTCTAAAAATAAAGGTGAAAAAAATAGTTTTTATTGAAATCGGTGGTACAAAGGTGGAAAACTAGTTCTTTTACTGAAATTGGTGGTATTTTTAAAAAGGAGAGAGAAAAACGCGATTTTAGAAATTCTCCCCGAAAAGGGGTGTGATTTATATTCTCCCCATAAGGGGTGTGGATTTTTGATAATGTGGTGTGGAAATGTATTTCTTCCCGTAAAGGATGTGGATTTTTAACTATATTGATGATTTTGACGAAAGGGGTGTGGTTTCTCCCCGAAAAGGGTGTGGATTATATTTCTCCCCGTAAGAGGGTGTGGATTCTTCCCATGGAATGTGGATGTTTCTCCCCGTTAGAGGTGTGGATTATATTTCTCCCCAGAAGGGGTGTGGATATTTCGTAGGAAGGCATTCCTACGGATGTTACGGTACCATTGCAACTCCCGATCGTGAGGTTAAAACGATCACTATGGCTAAACAGTGTGTGTTGTGGTGGAGTGGTGTTTGAGATGTGGTGTTTTACTTATCTTGGGTGATTTATTATTTATTATGGTGATTGGTATGATTTTATACTAGATGGACTTGGATGGAATTTATCTATATCGCTTTATTTTCACTGCTTATATACTAGAGATTTTACGAGCTATGTGGTGTTTATATACTTATGCTTGATCCATATTTAATGGTGGTAATATTTAGAATGTATTATTATTTTTAAAATGTTTTACTAAGAAGGAAGTACACTCGCAGGTACAACAGTTAGGAGTCGGTCCCCTACTAGCACTAGATAGAGTCCGGTGTTGGTGTAGTATGAAAATATTTTGAGACGAGCTGTCTGAGGCGAACCTGTGAGAGTTTCATGATTGTTATACTTTTGTTGTTATTATAATTCAGGGACAGGTGTGTCCCTTGTTAGAGATGTTGTATATGGTCAGAATTTGTGGTTGTATATTTTGTATGCACTTTGTCGGTTATTAGTGGGTTTGACGTTAAGGTGAGGTCGTGTCGACGTCACGCCGGCCCCACGTTAATGGTTGTCTGGGGTAGGGTGTGACATCGAGTCTTACCTGATCTGAACAAAAACAGAACATAGGCCCGAAGATTTTGGGCCGGGCCGGTCGGTTATGGCGGGTGGGCAAAAACCCGGTTAACCCATTACCCTGACCTGGACCCGCCCGAAATAACCCGCTCCGAAATCTGCTTCCCCCAAAACAAATGAATTCGTCTGCAAAATGATAGATCCGAAGTTAGCATATCAGTGTTCAGATCAACCAAATTTGGGATAATGACTTTTTTAGTCCTTGATAAATGACATGATTGTACAATTGGCCTATCAGATTTGGAAGTTGACACATTTGGTCCTTTACATTTGATTTTTGTTCCAAATTGGCCCCTCTATTAAGTCAAGGTTAACAGTTAACGTTTTAGTGAGAGTAATTCGGTCATTTTCAATCCTAGCTCCAAATTGTTCAAAAAACAAAAATAAGGGTACAAAATAAAATATGAGAAAACTTTAGGGATAGTTATTGAAATTGAGACAAAGCCTTTTCTCTCTCCTCTCTCTCTCTCCTTTCTCCTTTCTCTCCTCTTCAAGCACGCTGTCATGGAGGGCTAACCTTTCAGCTGCTAAGCTCAAAGGGTTAGACCAAAACTTTAAGCAGTCTGATTTTTTTTCCGGCGAATCATTGGTTGTTTATCACATATAAACCTTAAAATTTCAGGTTGTGGCCATATTTTAATCTCTCTCTCTCTAAATCGAGTATACTCAGTGGTTTCTCATATATATAGATTTTTGGTGTATGTTTAGTTAAATTATTTGTTGATTTTGATGGGAGAGGAATAAAATTTTGACAGCAAATTCCATCCACCATTGAAATGTTAAGAAACCCACTTCATATTTCTTGGATTCTCTCTCTAAAATAATTTCTGGGTCTCTGTCTCTCTCTCTCTCTAGATACTGTCGAGTGAGATTTTGTTTCTTAATCTGGGTGCTTGAAATACAGAAAATCGGAATTTTGTTGATTGAGGCATTTCGTCGAACACCTAGACTGCGGACTGCGTGTTCTCGAGTTGCTTGAGTAGCAGCAGCATTTTGTTCTTGAAAAAGTGAAGATTTTGAATCTATTTTTTTCCGTTCCTGAATTTATTTTTTTCTGGGTTTTTTTTTTTTTTTGGATTTTTTTTCCTCAGTTTGCTCTGTTATCGAAGTGTTTAAGCCTAGACTGACGACGACGGCGGCGGCGGCGGTCGACGGGTTACGTGACAAAGCCCAAGCAATGCCGAGAATCCCAACGCCGCCGCACCTTTGACCTTTCTGTCTCACCAACACCACTTCTTCTCTGTTTCCGACGGCGGACCGGTGCGGCAGCGTTGGGATTCTCGGCATTGCTTGGACTTTGTCACGTAACCCGTCGACCACCGCCTCCGCCATCGTGGTCAGTGAGCCGACCACCGCCGCCGGCAGTTGGGATTCTCGGCAGTGAGACGACCGCCGCCGCCGCCGTCGTCACAACTGCTACCACTCCGGGGAACGGCAGCCGCGTAAAGTCGGAGATTTCGACGGAGAACAGCTTTATGTCTTCTGTCTTTTTTTTGGGTCAAATCTGGGTTTGGACTGGGGCTTCATTCACAGGGTAACAACAATGAACCCAACACTCATTGATCTCCTCGGGCTTGGACTAGGTGTTGGTGGGACTCCATCTAACGGTTTCTCAGCGTTCTTCACTTCCATGGGTGGGGGGATCTTGGTATAGCCGCGGCCACTGCCCTCGCCGCCGCTCCTCCTTGTGGAGGACTGAACACGGCTATGGAAAATTGGGTAGGGAAGGAGAAATAATTTAATTACATATTTTATTTTTTACCCTTATTTTTAATTTTTGAACAATTTTTAGCTGTAATTAAAAATAACTGAATTGTCCTTATAAAAATATTGACCGTTAACCTTAACTTAACAAATGGACCAATTTGGAACAAAAATCAAATATGAAAACAAAAATCAAATATGAAAAACCAAATATGTTAACTTATAAATCTGATAAGCCAATTGAGTACCAATGTATTTGGAAATGACCAAAAAGGTCATTATCAAAAATAGAGAGGGTGTTAATGAATTTTTTAAAAATAAAAGAAAAAAAATTATTTTTCAAGGACATTTATGTCTTTTTACATAAATAAAATAAAAAATAAAAAATAAAAATAAATTGGTCTAAAGAGATGACTTATATTTTTCAAAAGACATGGGAGGTTTTTAGTTTTAAACAAAATGACAGGAGAGATTAGTTGTATAAACCTAGTTGTAATGTTAATGTTATATAACATTATTATAATTTGTGTATCCCATGAGTGTTAAATATAACATCCAATTAAGGTAGTAGAAATAACATCAATAAATATTGAAAATATCACAAATTATATGAACGTGTTGCATGTAACATGACTAAATGATGAAAGTGGTTTGGATGTTAAATGTAACACTCAATTATATTTTAATAATGTATAAGACTGTGTAAATTGTAACATGAGTGTAAAAATTAAAAATTCTGAAAGTATCATCTTAAATGTAACATGAATGTATGAATCTGAAACTAATAAAAAAATAGTGAATGTAATATCATTTTTTTTAATTTTATTCAGACGAATCTGAATATATAATTAGATCATGAAATAAATGTGTACAATAATAGCTATTTTGATTTTAATAAATGATTTTGTGTGAAACTTAAATAATAAAATTTCAATAAATCACATATGGCAAAATTAGGCATCCCAATTTCCTTTTTTTTTTTTTTTTAAATTGAGACTAAATTATTCGAACTTTCTAGACAATGGGATTGTTTGATTTAAACTTGAACACTTGGAATCAATTGATAATTACATTCTTAATTTAGTTTCAATTTGTAATTTTTTTTAATTTGTTTTTATTTGTTTTTTCCGGTTCGAGTACGTTAGGGGTGGTCATGAGCCCGGGGGCCCACCTAGCCCGAATGGCCTGACCCTATTTTTTTTAGGACTTAGGCTTATGCTTTGAGCCCATGGGCAGGGCCTGGGCTTAGGTGTTAAGACTCGATCAATTTTAGGTCGGGCTTGGGTAAAGCTAAAAAAATTTAGGCCCGGGCCGAAGAATAATTAAATATGTCTATATATATATATATATAGACATATACACACTATACACACAAGACAACTCTAATTTTAATATTTCTTGTGGATATGTATTATAATTTTTGTATTTATTTTTTTAATTAAAAAAATTATAGGACCGGGCTTTGGGCTTAGGTTATTTTTATAGGGTCGGGCTTGAGTATGAAATTAAGGCCCGACCATAGGACCGGCCGGACTCGAGCCTAGCAATTTTTTGTAATGTCCTAGTCTAATTCCGGCCCGAACCCAGCCCAGCCAATGGCCACTCCTAGAGTACATAGGAGCAAAGTATAATCAGACCCAAAATCAAAGATGACAAGTGCAATTTAATAATTTTCTTATTCCATTTAATTTTCTTACATGTGAGAGAAAATTGACCGATAAATCTAATTAGACATGAAAAATAAAATTTAATATTATTAAAAAAATTAAAATTTCAAAAAAAAAAAAAAAAAGCAACCGAACATAAACTTGATACTATGGGAATTGAAGATGTGGAGTGTTTAATGGAGTGAATTAATCTATGAGAAAGAGAAGGGAATTTGTTAGATATATTTTGAGTTTGTTACGAATTGGGAGAGATTTTCGACAGATTAAATATCTAACCGTTAAAAATATATATATATATATATATATATATATATATATAACTTTACTTGCCAAACAAGGATTCCTATTTATTCACGAATTAATTAATTAATTCGCGAATAAATAGGAATCCTTGTTTGGCAAGTAAAGAGAACTTTATAGATTTTCAAGGCCAAACCCTACCTATAAAACACATACCCCCGGAAGCTCTCCTCGTTGATTGCCTCACCTTCTCAATCAGAAGTTAGTCTCAATAGTCTTCTGTCTTTGAAAAAGGTACTTTCATTTACTCCCATCTTCTTCATTTACTCTCATCTTCATTAATCATCTATTAATGTTATTTTAAATCTAAAACGTGTTAGTTCGTTTGACAAAAAAAAAAGTCCTCTTTCCATATTAATCAAGATTTGATTTCCTGGAGAACATTCTAAGAATTAAATATTAAATTTAATCATGAATACATCAAGCCGATATGAGAAGTGTCTTTAAAATTGTCCGGAGAAGTGATTAGTCAAGATTAGCGTAAATTGGTATGCGCACATCTTATCATTTTATAAAAAAATGTCATTTTAATTATTTTTCGATAAACAGTTTATGAAATCAAAATTTTAGCATATGTAGTCCACCGTTAACAGTAATTTTTTCAAAAATTCAAAGTTAATACAATATATAAAAGTTAATGTAAATTTTCATACAAAAAATTGCAGTGACTTTTAAACTTTTGACAATAACTTTGATTTTTTGAATTTTTGTGATGAATTTTTTATGATTTTGGTTATTAACCTCTATAATATTTAATTTTATATTTAAGTTTGCATTTTGAAAATAGTATGATTTGGGTAGTTGTTTCTACGTAACAATTTCCTAAAGCAAAAGTTTTTAATGTTTTTAATATTTCAATTTGCACCCCAAAGTTTTTAACGTTTCAATTATGGTCACTTTGCTCCTTTTTCTCGCAATAAAAGTGCCCAAAATTGTACACTTAGAATTAAAATTGAAACATTAAGGAGCAAGATCAATTTTTTTTAAAATTAGGCAACAAAGTGATATTTGCTGTGACCGTTAGTTGATAGAATTCCTAAAAAAAGGGGAACAATTTTCAAGTGCCGAGATTTTCTATAACATATGGGAAAATTACATTCTTGGTCCCCAAAGTATTCAAAATTGTAAATTCGATCCCACAAGTTTCACATCTATTTCAATCTTGCAAAAATAAACATTGTTGACGATTTGAAAAATGAGTTATACTCAGCACGTGATTTTTTATTTTTATTATTTCATCAATGCACTATACCTACGATATTTTCTTCTAACAATAATTCAATCTTTTTTTTTCTCTCATTCTTTTGATGAATTATTGTTAGATAAAAATTAGATTAAATTTTTTTGATTTAGTGGAGTAATAAAATAACAAAATAACCTCAACCTCAATAGTATGATTTCCGTTCTTGTTTCTACCTAACAGTTTCCTAAAGAAAAAAAGAAATTGGTAAATTAAATATAAATTTCAAATTTCACCCCAAAGTTCTAGTGTAATTGCACATTACTTTTTAATGTTTCAATTTTGGTCTGTTGAAGTTCCAATTTTTGCCACCCCAAAGTTTTAGAGCACTTATAATAAAAATTGAAACATTAAGGAGCAATATGCAAAAATTTTAAAACCAGGCAGATTTATTTAAATCTTTTAGGGGGTGCAAAGTGATATTTACTGTTTCCTAACTGGGTAGGAAACCAATTTGTTTCCTTTCTACCATTGACTAAAGGAAGAACTCATTTTATTCCAAAAAATATATAAAATGACTAAATTAATTTTTTTTAAAGTTTAAATTCAACATTTAAAGCTAATAAATGATAAAAACTAATATTTTCTCTCTCTATTTCTATTTTTTAAAATAAATAGATTTTTGTCTATTTCATATAAAATTTTCAAAATTTTCCTTTTTTTTTTAAGAACATCAGTTTATTAAAACATAAATAAAATTACTTTTTCAATTTATTATAAGTAAGAAGGAATAAAGTGTAGAGTTAATCTTTCTTTTTTCCCTTGTGTTCGCAGAATTAAAGGGATAGGTTGCGGGCATGGATTTTGATGAAAATCAGCTTCTAGAGGTTTTCTCATGGCTTCCGACGAAGTCGGTAGCCAGATTTAAGTCGGTTTCCAAGCAATGCAAGAAAATATTAGACCAAGAGTTTTTCGTGAAAAAACACACTGAAAATATGAAGATGATGAAGGTCGATAGTCTCTTCATCCAGCCATATTCATGTCAAAAGATGCAAGACGAGTTGGAACTCCGATCACTTTACACCGCCGCCGACGAAGTTTCCTCCTCAATCATCCGCTCTGATTCCCTCCGGTTTGTGAAGACCAACGGTAGATTGATTGCCTCCCACAATGGCCTTCTCTGTTGCAGGGTGGTCACTAGGGATATCGAAAATTTGTTGTTCGTCTGCAATCCGGCGACCCGAACTTGGTTGCCAGTTCCGAAGAGCAGCGACGGGGACAACGACATGAAAGAAGAGCATTTCGCTTTGATCTTCGGATCAAACGATCACAATAGTCGAGCAGATGTTTCCCACGATTATCTTCTGATATTGTTAATGAACGATACCACGACTGATTGGAACGACACTGTCATCTGCAAGACGTATTCTTCTCGCGAAGGGATGTGGAGGGAGACTACAACAATCCATGGCGGAAGCCGAGACATTCTAATGGCCGCACCGGTTTTCGATGGCAACAGTAAGATCTATTTTATTAGTACTACGTTTCCATTTTTGGATCCGAAGAGTCAGTATTATCGACCGTATATGGTAGTTTACGATATTCAGAGCCGCAAATCCAAATTTTTACGACTTCCGAAGGATGCAAGAAGAGGCTCCGAGCACAGAAGTTGTCAAATGGGCATTTTCAAAAAGAGGAACAACTCAATATGCGTGATTAGGCTGCGGAAAGGCTTGTTTACGGGGTGGGTTTTGACCGATGTGGATTCGGGTAAATGGGTCCGGATCTTCAAGATTCGGGTTGAAAATATGGGTGTGAAAAGGTCGAACTCAACTATTAGTGGATTTGCACCTGTGAATGATGGAGATTTATTGGCCTTCTCAATGGATGAGAAGATTTACATTTTTGATTTGACGACGAACGGTGGAGATGGAAACACGAGAGCACGAGAATTATGCAATCATGAATTCAACGGCGTCATTTTGCATCCCTACTTGTGTACTCTTCGTCCATGCGGATCTGGTGCAATACCGCTTCCTCAATTTTTTTTGGATTAACTATTCATTTTTTGATTAAGACTTTTTTTTTTTTTTTTTTTTTTTTTTAGAATTTTGGTTTTGTAGCTTGAATATGTCTTGATTCTTTTTGGAATTCATTAATTTAGACAAAATCAAATTATTATTGCATTTAAATTACTTGCTCGGTCAAATTATTATTGCATTTAAATTACTGGCTCGGTATGATATCCAACATCCAAGGTGGCGTTTGGTTAGTGTTGTTGCTTTTCAGTTTCTACTTCCAATAAATTGGAATGAAAATTTTGTTTACGTTCTGTAGTATTGTAGGAATATAAACATGTTTAGTAACTACCATTGTCCTGAAACTAATTTTGTAATTTATGAAAATAGAAACACGTTTGGTTGCAATATTTGTTTTTTTAATCTATGGTGGCCAGCTGGGTAGTAATGAGAATAGTATTGTAGAAGTGAATAGGAATCAACATATATATATATATATATTTTTTTTGTTATATTCTTAAAGAATTCAAGAATTACTCTTAAAATTTTAAGAATAGTTCAGAGCGGGAACAAAAATGAGAGAACATATATCATAACCAAATTGGGACTAAAATTCTTTAAATTTTATTTGAAATTAGTCAAAATTAATTCATTTAGAATTAGAAATTTTATTATTTGGTCCTTATAAGATAACATATTGAAAAATTGATTCTCCAAATGATTACATTAAATTTTTGGTCTCCGTATCATTCTTAGAGTTTAATCCCTGGTCATTACCCCTTATTTGTATTGTATTTACAATTTATGTCATTTTGCAAAGCAAACCGTCAGTTCCTTTAAAAAATGTGATAGTTCTCTTTTTCAAAAATCACCAATTCATCAAAATTATCCCATGTGATTCACGATTGATAGAAATAAAAAAAAAATAAAAAAATTACACCAAATTAATCTACAAAAAATTCTCTTTCTGACGATATGAATTTCGATTTTTTTGGGTAATTTTTTGCTGATTTGTGAATGTTCATATTTTTTAGAAAATGGAGATAAAATTTGTTTGAACAAATTCACGATTGATTGAAATTCAAATAAAATCTAATTTAGAATTTTTTAGATTTGGAAAATAGAGAGAGAGAAACCAAATATGAGAACATTCAAACAAGATCTGAGAACGAAAACAACTCAACATGAACACTCAAACCAATTCCAGATCTAGAATTTTCAGATCTAGAAATGGAGAAACAAAAATTCCATGAACACACTGCTTGAACATTCACATAGAAAAATGCATTCATATGAATATTCATAGACCAAAAACAAAAATCAACAAAAAACTCCACCATCTGAACAAAAATTCCATAAACACATTGCCTGAATATTCACGTAAAAAAATGCATTTCTATGAATATTCATAGACCAAAAACAAAATCAACAAAAACTCCACTGCCTGAACAAAAATTCCATGAACACATTATCTGAATATTCATATAGAAAAATACATTCATATGAATATTCATAGACCAAAAACAAAATCAACAAAAAAAATTCACGAGAATAACAAAAACTCCACATTAATCAAGAAAAATTTACATAAACATTCATAGATCTTGAATGTGAACATTAAACACGTTCACTATGATCTGAATATTTACATATAACAAAAATCTCACACAAATCACAGAACTGAAAACATTCTCATATTCTGAAAATTTTCAGATCTGAAAAATCTTACTGTTGTTTCATCGTTTGTTCATCGTCACCGCCTTGTCCATTCTCCTGCGGATCTGAGGACCTAGAGTATGGTGGCGATGGGGGAGGCTTTGCGAGCACAGGTTGAGAAAGAAGGATAAAGATCAAGAGAGAAAGAGAGACGCCATCATTAATCGACCACCGCCGTCAGACAAGAGACGATTGAGGACTATCAACCGACTACTACCATCATCCATCGATCACTGCCGCAATCATCCCCCGCCGTCACCCACCGCAATTATCCATTATCAGGTTGTCGTTCACCCCACATATCGAGGGCACTTCCAGACGATAGACGGCTGAGGACGACAATCCGCCAAGCTATCGTTGATCGACCACCGCCGTTCATTTTCTTCGCAAATTAGAGCACAATGGTAAAGCGTTTGGTCATCGTCTTTGCAAATCGGAGCACAACGGCGATGGGTCGTTCATCGTCTTCGCACACGGTGACCAGACGCTGCAACAGAGACGGCAAAGACAACAACATTAAGCTTCGTCTGTTCATCATCCCACTCCTCAGATCTGTCGAATTTCTGTGAATCGTGTGGCGGCGACCTTGGTGAGAGAGGAGTGTTTGAGAGAGAGGAGTGTTTGATAAAAATTAGGATTTGGTGAAAATGAGAGGAAGAATTATGTATTTATATATAGGGATATAAATGTCCAATTATTTTATTATTTTTTTAAAAATAATTTTTTTCTTATAATATTCTCAAAAGGGTTTTAAAAATAATGAAAAAGAGGTTAAAGAAAGCTGAAAAAGGCTTAAACGTGTCTGGGAATCGTCTTCTAAACGTTTTGGGGGAACTTTCCCAATCTCAGGAACCGTGAGGAGAGAGAATCATCAGAACTTCGAAAAGGAAGCAGCCATGTGAGGAAATCTTCGTTCTTACTTGATTCTAGCTCTGATGTCGTCGTCTATTGCTCTGTCGATTCTGGTGCGCGATACGAATGCCGAAGTTATAACATTAACAGTTGATACTTTCAATGACAAGGTATAATCATCTCTTTTATTCGATTTCTCTTTGTATATTATCGAGATCTAAGATTTGATTTCTTTTGCTTTTGCTTTTGCTTTTGTATGATTAGAATCCTAATTTCATGCAATTTTTAGATACGTGAGCTCATTGTTTTCTATGCGGCAAGAAATACTCTTTGCTTGTTTGAGCTTTTAAGTTTGATTGTTTCTGTTTCTATGAGTTTTAGAACATTGTTAGTTGCTTGATGTGTGTTATTAGGTCAAATTCGTGTGCTCATCAATGTGTGTCTGTGTATTTATATGGTGAAGTGATAGGTTGCTAATCAATCGAATTGTTATCCAAAAAGTTCGAGCACGATAATTTTGAACACACTTTGGGACCTTTAAAATATATAAATACAAATTGGGGGTTCAATTTTGAAGTGCTCAAGTTAGACAATGGAAAGAGTTTCATCACAAATTCATGGTAGACAATGCTGACTATATAAATCAATGCAATCACTCTTCCAATTAGTACGAAACAACTCATGTACATAAGTTTAATACGGGGGACGGCCCTCCTTGCCATGCTGCAAAATTAGTTCTTATAGGACAAAACAAGTGGTATAGTGACATTGCGTTTCTTGAAGCTATTATCTTCAATCGATGTTTGAATTTGATTGCTATCTGGTCTCATCGTGGGCTATGCTAGTGCAAATATTCACTATTTGGGAGTGGTTACTCTATTTTTCAGGATTAATTGCAATCACATTGTTCTTTCCATGTGTCATAATCAGGTGAAGGAGAGACACTGCATGGTTTGTTCGATTTTGTGTCCCCTGGTGTAAACACTGGTAAAAAAATTCAGCAAACTGTTCTGCTCTTTCGTGATACTACTCATTTAAGATGTTCCCTTACTAAATGTTAATGTGTGTCGGTAAGAATTTGATGACATTGTGGGAGGATCTTGGGAAGGCAATGGAGGGAGCAGATGCGATTGAGATTGGGCAGATTGACTGATATTTATTTTACACCTTTTTGTTTTATTCATATCCTACATTCAAGCTGTTCTATAATGGAGAAGAAATTGCGAAATACCAAGGTAGCATTCCAATTTTCATCTTCGTGAATACTTTTTTTGGTCTTCTTTGCTTCTCTAAAATTGTATCAGTAGCCTTTCTGTTCAGCCTTTGATATTGTATTATTCTTTCAAAAAACAATTTTTCAATCTTTTCTCGCTCTATCACTTTTTCCTTTTCTATTTCCTCGCATTTCTTTCTCTTCTGCCTCGCACCACATATAATTTCAATCAATCACAACACTCTTCTCTCTCTCATCTCATCTTTTAAATTTTTTAATCAATTACATCTTTTCTAAATTCTTATTTTGTAAACACTTTATTAATAAATTCTGTTTTCAAAATTTCCTTTTAGTCAAACCAAACTAGTTTTCACATTTTTTAAAAATTATTTTCAACTTTTTGAAGAACTGTTTCCAAGTTCTAAACCAAACAGACCGTAAAAATTCTTTCATTTGTAACTATTTCATTATATTTCCAAGTTCCCCATTCCATCGTATCTTATGTGATTGAAGATATTTAGACCCCATTTGATTAGGGTTTTTTAAGGCTTATTTAAAAAATAAAAATATATTGTGACCTTTGTTATACTGATTTGGCTCTCCCTAGTAACTCCTTTACACATCCCAAGTTTTCTTTGCTTCCATTTGACTAAACTATTATAACGTTCTTAAATTTTGAGGCTTAAGGCCATCATAATAAGAATTTAAGTATCTTTTCCTCTTCTACTTCATTTCTTTCAAAAGATTGGGGCCAAGAAACAGGTAATGGAAGGAAGGCAGACGATATTGATCAAACGGAACTTATCCGCTAGCCAGTGGCTGATGAATCAAGTTAGATTACAAACCATTTTCTCAAGACAATGACAATCGAAGGCACCAAGATAGCAAAACAGGATAATGATTAGAATATCAACTATTTCAATCACCATGATCACTCACTCATCCTTTTCAATGATAATAAGGAGGAATCAAGTTCCGAACTATTCCATCAAACGAAGAATACTACTACTGCTAGTATTAGTACTAGTACTAGTGGCAGCAGAAGGTTTTGCAATGGGTGTTTAAAAACCATCTTGAAATTAACTTCATATTTCGGTTGTGTTCCTTGCAATTACTTCCTCCATCAAGATTGTGCTTTTTTACCCTTGGAGCTTTCTAAATAGTCTATAACTGAATTGGATAAACAAAAACCGTTTTATCATATCTACATAGTCTATAATTGAATTGGATAAACGAGCTTTCAAATTACTTACGCGTCTGGTTCTTTCTTTAACTCACATGGCATTGAATGTGAGAGGTGCATGTATTATATCGGGGTAAATAATCAAATCTCTAGATAATTTTGAAGCGACGGTAAATATAGAGTTTCATCTTGGAAAAGTACATACTCAGTGGGTAAGAAGGAACAATTTTGATGGAGGAAGTAATCGCAACGAAAACAACCGTAATATGAAGTTGATTTCGAGATGGTCTTTAAACACCCACTGCAAAACCTTCTACTACCACTAGTACTAGTTCTAGTATTTACAGTAGTAGTATTCTTCGTTTGATGGACTAGTTCAGAATTTGATTCCTTCTTATTTTGATCATTGAAAAGGATGAGTGGGTGATCATGGTGACCTGAAGTTGCGAAATACCAAGGTAGTAGTTCAATTTTCATCTTCGTGAACACTTTTTTTGGCCTCCCTTGCTTCTTTAAAATTGTATCAGTACCCTTTCTGTTCAGTCTTTGATATTGTATTATTCTTTAAGAAAACCTATCTTTCAAACTTTTCTCGCTCTATCACGTTTTGAACTTTTTTTTCCTTTCCTCGCATTTCTTTCTCTTCTGCCTCGCACCACATCGATCTTCTTTTCCTTATCTCAATTTTAAATTTTTGATCAATTATGTCTTTTCTAAATTCTTATTTTTGTAACACTTTATTAATAAATTCTGTTCTTAAAATTTTCTTTTGGTCTAACCAAACAAATATTCACATTTTTTTAAAACTATTTTCACACTTTTTGAAGAACTATTTCCAAGTTCTAAACCAAACAGACCCTAAAAATTCTTTCATTTGCAACTATTTCATTATATTTCCAATTTCCCCATACCATTATATTTTATGTGATTGAAGATACTTAGACCCCGTTTGATTAGGGTTTTTTAAGGCTTATTTTAAAAATAAAAATAAATTGTGACCCTTGTTATACTGATTTGGCTCTCCCTAATACAGGAATTAGCACAGGTGGAAGCAGCTGGCTCCGGTTGGTAATTATCACTTTTCCATATTTACTTTATAAACCTGTCTTTTTGTAATCAATCTTTAACTTATGGTTCTGTTGTTGAGCAAAATGATGGAATCTGTCATTTTTTAAGAAATAAAAAATGCAATTTTTTTTTTTTTTTTTTTTTTAAAAATAACATGAATTAAAGAGGGAGAAAGGTAGCATATTGTTTTAAAATTATGCAATCATGTGGTCACTTTGGACTTGTTTGGCTGCTTCAGAACTGATTTTAAAAACCTGTGTTTTTCTTATGCAGAAAGGCGGAACCTGATTGCTTTAAAACTCAGGGTTCTGAATATCAAAGGCATAATGGTCTTTGACACGAGAGAGTAGAAAACTTATGATTCCCTGTTAGAACTAGAGGCAAGTGATATTTTTTTATGATTCTTAGCTTCATTTTATTTTTATTTTTTAAATTCTACTACATGGTTTTAAAACACTGCGGATATTCATTGATTCTGATTGATTTTTGGGCTACTTTCAATGGAACATTTTCCTATTTCGATCACTCCTTTCAGCAAGTAGATGTTTAATGAAGAGCTTTCATCTATTTGAGAGATCTCATCTGATTGAGAGTATGACCTATTAGTTATTTTTTTTTAGAAAACTTGTAACGGGGAATGGAAAATGTTGGAAATGCATTTCCGTTAAGTCCCCCTTAAAAATAATTTGGTGCATGACAGTTGATTGTTTGTTGTCCAAAATTATAGTTCACTTGTTGATTTGGACTGAAGTTAGATGATTACGGAACGTTAGGGTATTATGTGTTCAAATTGGGACCAAAGTGAAATAATGGTCAAACTAACGGGGTGCGAAGTGTCAAAATCCTAAAAAATAATTAATCTAGTCTAATACCTAATGTATGTGAAAATTACGCAAGAAAATATTTGTATTTGGAAGCATGAATTTGTAATTGTATTATTACATTATACAGTTAATTACATAAAAATTTAGCGTTGTTCATGTTTTTAGGACGGTTGCAGTCTTTCTTCATTGGTGGAGGAACATATCCGACTCTGTACTTGTTGGATTCGATCCCCAGACATCGACGACCTTTAATTTAAGTTGATAATCTTAGTTGATTGCTCTAATGTTCAAACTTTATAAAATTTCACTTAACACACCCTGAAGTTTTAATTTGACACATCTCCAAAGTTTATTTTTCTCATCTAATTGGCTTTGTTTGACTATTTCCTGTCATTTTGTTTTCGTCGGAGTTGTATTGGAAATAAGAATTAAGTTAAATCGAAGTTTATGTTGTTAGGCGAGCGATAGTGTGAGCAGAACTAATTGGGCAAATTAGACAAAATACCCAAACATCGGGGAGCAAAATGTAAATATTAAACTTTAGGTCGCATAAACTTCAGGGATTGAAGTAAAATTATTGTTTTTTTTCTTCTTTTGATGCTATTCTCTTCAAATTTTGCAATTAACTATTCACCCAACTTATGCCAATAATTTAGTAATTTTTTCAAAACTCCAATAATTCTATTTAAAGTAAAAAATTATTGCACTACATAAAAATTACTATAATTTTTACAAAAAAAAAATATAGGCCCCGTTTGGTAACCATTTTTATTCCAGAAATTTCCATTTCATTCCCAGATTTTTGAAAATTTTGTTTGGAAATAGCGTTTGATAATTTTTGTTTCTGTTTCCATTTCATTCCCATTTGAGAATTGTGCCCACTTTTTTCTTAAGAAATGAGAAAAAAAAACTGTTTCTCATTATTCCCATTCCATTCCCAAAACACATTGTCACTATTCACCTACCGGCCGACCACCGTCCGCTGCCGACGCCGGTCATCTCCGGCTATCGTCGCCGGTCACTGTCCGGCCGGAAATTTTCCGGCCACTTCTGGCCGTCGCCGGTGACAGTGCCATTGTCTTCTGGCCGGTGTCACCGGTGCTACCGCCGTCCGGTCATCTCCGGCGAGGGGCCACCGCCGTCGCTGGAGCACCGCCGGTCGGCCAGCGACGGCACCACCGCCGTTAGGCCAAAACAGAAAAAAAAAAAAAAAAAAGATTTTAGGATAAAATTGTTACCAAACACAATTCCCTTCTCAAAAAAAAAAAAAAAATTTATCGTTACTAAACGCGATTCTACTCCAAAAAAAAAAACAAAATTTCATCCCATCCTATCCCATTCTATCCCACTGCTGGAATGGAAACAGAAACGGTTACCAAACGCTACCATAGTGATTTTGATGCAGTATAGTAATTTTAAACTTCTGAAAAAAATTATTGTATCGTATAGATTACATGGGTAAAATTTTGAAGTTTGTGGACTGTTTACCAAGAATCTCAAAATTATTTTGTGCTAATCGGAATAATTCATCGATTGTAATTTTTTTTTTATTTTTTATTTTTTAAATTTGTGTTCGATATCATAGTTAAAATAAATCTACAGGTATCGACTCCGGAGTTGAGGGGCTTTTTAACTTGGCAACGCGCCGGGCCGATAGTCCAGATCTGGAGTTGATTCTTGGATTTAGAACAACACCAAAAACTCTTGCACCTCCGGAAAATGGTAGGTGGAGAAGAATCCATTAGAGAGATAGGACAAGAGGCCGAAATGGTCATTGAGAAAGCTCTTGATCTCTCTACTTGTCGTGGACGAAAATGTAAAAACGATGAACAAAAAATCGCTCGAACTGTTCAACATCTACGAAAGCAATCTTGGGTTCTCGAACAACTACGAATCGAGCAAAGCGGTTGACGAGTCTAATTATGCTCCGCTTTCTGTTCCCAATATCGACGTTTATCTTAGCCAATCTTTCTGTGGTAATTGATTTGATCCTTTCCATTTCTTTATTTCTCGGCATCAAATGATTCACTCTAGTAATCTTTTAACACGAAATTATATAATATATACACACGTTGTTGGTGTGAGTTGTATGATTACCGCTCATGTCAAAGATCCTGTTCACTTGCCATGCTCCAGATCTGATCTTAAATGTACTGAAAATCTCATTAAATGCCTATTCACGTTTTGTTTGTTCTTGTATTGTATATATATGTAATGTGGTGTTGTATTAAACATGGATTAGAAATGAAATGAAATTCTTCTATGTTACCGGTTTTGACATGGTATCAGAGCCAAGTTGAATCGATCCATTCTAAAAAAAAAAAAAAAAAAAAACCTTCTTCGTTTCTTCGTCCTCAGATCTCAAAAACCCCAAAACCCAGATCCGACACGAAATCGTTGGCGTGGATTTCTCTTGCTCGAGAGTTTAATCGGTGCAAAACCACTGACTCCATAGCCGCCTCCCAGATTCGCCGATTTAGGTCATCGGAGCTGATATACAACTGCTGCTCTTACACATCCGGAGCAGATCTCGCCATCGCAGATCCTCCATTATTCAACCCCATCCCACCCTTTATTATCATCCTTGTCGACATCTCTGGTCTTAAGGGAGTTATTTTTTTATGGCTAATGGATTTCCTAATTTTTATTTATTTATTATTATTATTATTATTATTATTATTATTATTATTTTTTTATTTTTTTTATGGCTAATGGATTTCCTAATCACGTTGGTGGGTATTTTTAAACATCATTCACGGAAAGTTTCCCCTAATAATTGCCTTGTTTTTTTTGCTTTTAACATTTCAACCTTTTTTTACCTTGTGTTTCCTTTTTCAATATTGTTTACCTTTTTTATTTTTACCATTTCACTTTTATTTTATTTTTAACAAAAATAAAAATAAAATAATAATAATAATAATTAAATGAAAATGAGTGAAAAAATTTCTTTATCCAATGGAGTATTTGAACTTATTGCCATGGTGGTTCCGAATCAATCTAATCAGGGTTAACAAGATCATGCACAACCCAACTATGGTAGATCCACCATTATTGACAAGTCTTCGTGCAATGCTTGAATACTTGATTCCGGAGCATCGGACCATATGACGTTTGATGTAAATGATTTTTCTCAACACTCCTCTCCTCGACAAACTAGTATTATCAATGCTAATGGAGACATCTCTTCGGTAACAGGGACTGAAACTATGATGTTGTTACTAACCCTACCATTATCTAATACTTTACTCGTGCCGTCTCTTTCTCACAAGTTACTATTCGTGAGCCAAGTTACTAAAGACCTGAATTATGTTGAGCTCATTTATCCTGAGTTATGTGTTATTCAGGATATTCTCACCAAAAAGATCATTAGGCATGGTACTAAGAGGGAGAGGCTCTTTTATATGGAAGATTTCAGTATCTGCCGAGCACACCACATGCACCGCCCAAATGACCCCAAAGTGGAACAGATTTTGCTTTGGCATCGTCGGATAGGCCATCTATCGTTTGGCTATCCAGAATTTCTCATTCCATTCCCAGATTTTTGGGAATTCTGTTTGGGAATAGCGTTTGGTAATTTTTGTTTTCGTTTCCATTCCATTCCCATTTGAGAATTGTGTCCATTTTTTTCTTAAGAAATGAGAAACAAAAAAAAAAAAAAATGTTTCTCATAATTCTCATTCCATTCCCAAAACCAATTCCATTGTTCATCCGTCGGCCGACTACCGGCCACCGCCCGCCGTCGCCGGCGGCCATCTTCGGTGACCATCGCCGGTCACTGCCGGCATCATCGACCGGTCACCGTCGCCACCGTCCACCTGACAACTTCCGACGCTGCCTGCCGTCGCCGTCGCCGCCCGGCCAAAACAAAAAAAAAAATTTGATTTTAGGATAAAATCGTTACCAAACGCGATTATCTTCCCAAAACAAAAAAAAAAAAAAAAAAATTATCGTTACCAAACGCGATTCTACTTCCAAGAAGGAAATAAAATTCTCATCTCATCCCATTCCCATTCCACTGCTGGAATGAAAACAGAAACGGTTACCAAACGCCACCTTATCCGTTGAGTATGACTAAGAGTGATGTTCCTTTTGCTCTGATTCACTCTGAAGTATAAGGTCTTTCCCCAAAATCTACTATGTCTGATGTCCACTGGTTTTTGACATTCATTGATGATTGTACTCAAATGACTTGGTTTTATCTGTTGAAACATAAAAATGAGGTTTTTCACGTGTTTCAATTATTTCATACAATGATTCAGACTCAGTTCTCTGCTAAAATTCGAACTGTTCGATCCGATAATGGTGGAAAGTATGTGAACCAAGAGTTCCGTGATTATTTCTAACATCATGGACTAATTCATGAGACATCATGCCCTAGACTCCGTAGCAAAATGGTGTTGCAGAGCGTAATAATCGTCATATCCTCGAAACTGCTTGAGCTCTGTTACTTGGAGCTCACGTACCTAGTCACCACTCGGTTGATGTTGTTACCACATCCGTCCATCTCACTAACCGCATGCCCTCAAAAGTTCTTGGGTTCAAGACTATGCTATAGGTCTTGTCAACTTATGTGTCATCCCCCGCAATACTAATGCTTCGATCTCGTGTCTTTGGTTGTATTGCGTTTCTTCACCTCCACAAGAACCAACGCACGAAGCTTGATCCCTGTGCCATTCATTGTCTCTTTTTGGGATACGCTGTACACCAAAAAGTGTACCAATGCTATGACCTAACTACTCGGCACTTCTATGTGACTATGGATGTCACGTTACTTGAATCCGATACTTTCTACTCTCCTGCCACATCCAATTCTTCTATTTAGGGGGAGACACGTGAAGAAGAGATGAATTTGTTGACATATGACTAGTCAAATACACTGATACGACACCGAATGTTTCTCAGTCGATCATGGAGGGACCTAATCCAAAGCCTACATCTCTAGAAGCTCTAGAGCCGACATCTTTAAAAGCTAAAGCTCCACAACCGACATCTCTAGTTGCTAAAGTAGCAGTACTTCCCCACTCTCTAGTATCCAATGTCCCATCTCCTGAAAATATCATTGAGGAAAGCTCATCTACCACACCTCACATTTCTAATGACATGAATACTCCTGTTGGCTATGAATTTCGTTTCAGGCATAATCGGGACAAACCACCAAACATATATTCTCCAAAACTGGAGAACCCAAGATCGAGATATCCCTACAAGTGTTGAAGAGTCTCTGAGAGACCCTAGGTGGATCCAAGCTATGAAGGAAAAATAGAGGCCTTGCTGAAAAATGAGATGTGGACTCTTGTTCCCTTACCAGAAGATCAAAAAACAGTGGGATGTAAGTGTGTATTCTCCATTAAGTACAAAGCCGATGGATCAGTTAAAAGTTACAAAGCAAGACTGGTGGCAAAGGGCTATACGCAAACCTATGGCATAGACTATCAAGAAACGTTCTTACCTGTGACCAAGTTGAGTATTGTCAGAGTTCTACTATCTCTTACAGCGAATCTTGATTGACCATTGCACCAATTTGATGTTAAAAATACTTTTCTCCATGGAGATTTTGAAGAAGAAATCTACATGGATGTACCTCCAAGCTATATTGCAAACTTTAAAGCTAAGATTGTGTGCAAGTTACAACGAATTTTATATGGCTTAAAGCAATCTCCTAGAGCGTGGTTTGAGCGCTTGAACTCGGCAATGAAGATATATGCCTTTCAACAAAGCAACTCAGACCATATGCTATTCTTAAAGCATCGTCAGGGTAAGATAACAACTTTGATAGTCTATGTAGACGATATGATCATTACAGGAGACGACCTAGAGAAAATAGCAAGATTTCAAGAGCAATTGGCCACAGAATTTGAAATGAAAAATTTAGGACTCAAATATTTTTTAGGAATTGAAGTTGCTAAGTCAAAGTAAGACATATTCATTTCCCAACGAAAATATATTCTAGATTTATTATCAGAAGCTGGATTACTGGATTGTAAGTCTGCAAATACACCAATAATCCAAAAATACAAGCTTGGAAAATACCCAGATCAAGTGCCAACAAACAAAGGAAGGTACTAGAGATTAGTTGGAAAACTTATTTATCTCTCTCATATACGGCCTGACATTACCTATGCAGTGCATGTAGTAAGCCAATTCATGCACTGTCCAAGTGAAGATCATATGAACGTGGTGATTCGGATTCTCCGATACCTAAAGTCCTCTCCCAGAAAAGGACTTATGTTTACAAGAAACAATTACCTACTGGTGAAAGGTTACGTAGATGTTGACTGGGCAGGAAATATCTCCGATAGAAACTCAACCTCGGGCTATTTTACGTTTGTTGGAGGAAATCTGGTTACATGGAGAAATAAGAAGCAAAAGGTGGTAGCTCTATCAAGTGCTAAAGGCAGATTTCGTGGGATGGCTAAGGGTCTTTGTGAACTTCTCTGGCTTCAAAGACTATTAACTGAGATTGGCTTTGCTCCTGACTGCGAGATGGATATATTCTGTGATAACAAGGCTGCAATTAACATTTCTCATAATTCAGTCCAACATGATTGGACCAAACACGTGGAAGTAGACCGACCATCAAATAAAATCTTGAGGACAAGATAATTCGATTCCCGTTTGTTAAATCCAAAGACCAGTTGACAGACATTCTTACAAAAGTTATATGTACTCAAAGCTTTTACCACTCACTTGACAAGTTGGGCATCTGAGATATATATGCACAAACTTAAGAGGGAGTGTTTACTTGAGTTGTATGATTACAGCTCATGTCAAAGATCTTATTCACTTGCCAAGCTCCAGATATGATCTTAAATGCACTGAAAATCTTATTAAATGCCTATTTATGCTTTGTTTGTTCTTGTATTGTATATATATGTAATGTGTTGTTGTATTAAACATGGATTATAAATGAAATGAGATATGAAATGAAATCCTTCTATATTACTTGTTTTGACATATATAACAACAATTAGATTAGTAATTTTCATGTGAATTTATTTGAAGGTACTTTTTGTTTTGTTTTTAATTTTTGAAGTAATTAAATTAAATTAAATTTGGTACTTGATACATTTCGGGATTTGATAAATCATGATATATTTTATATTTTTGACATTTTGAACCGTTGAATCAACTTGAGATCAAACGCTATTTTAAATTATATTTCGTACTATTTGTATTTAGTTGGTCAATTATTTTATTATTTAGTGTCTTTTACATTTCTAACTTTTAAAATATATATATTTGAAAACGTCTCCAAAAATATTGCAGGGATCCGTGATAGCGCCACATATCAATCCAAGGGTGGCGGAATGTGGCGTTGTGCTGAGAGGGATCGGTAGCGTCCAAATCATGTATCCAAATGGAACCCTAGCGATGAACGTCAAGCTCTGCGAGGGCCAAGTTTTTCACATCCCGAGGTTCTTCCTGTTCTGCCACATCGCCTAGAGGACGGGCCCATTCGAGTTCTTCGGGTTCACCACCACCGCCAAGAAGAATATGCCACAGTTCCTGGTGGGCCAAAACTCCCTCCTCCAGGCCATGGAAGGGCCCGAGCTAGTTTGCCTCCGGGTTTGGGCTCACTGATCAGGTTTAAGAGGTTGATTAATGCTCAAGGGGAGTCGGTGATCTTCCCTTCTCCGGTAGCGGCACCATCGGATGAGTAGGGGAGGTGGTGGTGGTGGGTAGGGTGGAGATGATACCGGAGCTGATCAAGAATTGTGGGAATGATATGATTATTGGGTTTTGAGTGAGTGGTTTGTTTTTGTTGCTTAAATACGAGTGAAGAGACTTGAGGGAGGCCTCCCGTAGTAATGCTCCTCCTCTGTGTTATTATTATTATTATTATTTTGAATAAATGACCTCGTTTTTAACTATTACTCTCCGATTTTTAACCAAATAAAACTCATCTCGATGAGGAAAATAATATAGGGTGTAAAGTATAATCTAGTTTAATTATCGAGGTGTAAAGTGTAATTAACTTAAAATTAACGTTGTTTAGTTGATTTTAACTATATATATTTTTTTTGTATAAATGTTGGGGGAAGGGGATTTTAAACACTAGACATCCCACTACAGAGGTACACTAAATAACTGTTAGATTATAAGTCTTGGATTTTAATTGTTCATATTTGAAACACTTATTTGATGTCTAAGCGTTGACGACAATAATAATAAAGTATAATCTAATTTAATTATAGAGGTGTAAAATATAATTAATCTAAAATACATGTCGTTTGGTCAATTTTAACTACACTTTAGTGTATTAGATAAAATACTGGTCAAACATTTGGTATTAGTGATAATTTTTTTTAATAAAAATATTATTATTATTAGTAATATTATTTTTACCAAAATAAAATATTAGTATGATTATTTTTAAGTAAATTTATCTCTAATAAATTAAGAGAGAATATAATTTTTTTAATATATATATTTTGAAAATCAAAATATAAATTAATTTGAAATTGATGTTTGTGTTGAAAAATTAGAGATAATGCATTAAAAAAATATTTAATTTATCTCTAAAAAATTAAGAGATGAATTTACGATATTTTTCCCCTAACAATGATTCAGTTTTCTCTCTCTTTCATTCTTCAGACTAATCATTGTTAGAGAAAAATTATGATAAATATTTTTGATTTAGTGGAGTGATGAAACGACAAAATATTCCCAACACAACCAATTATTCATCTAAAATCATTAACAATTTTTTAATTTGTGGAATTGAAAAAAATGTAAAACTTAAAGGACCAAATATGCAATTTAGTTAATCTCATTGTGCACGTAAACACTCACCCTATACTTAGGGACCGAAAATATAATTTTTCCATAAGATATGTTAAGATATTATATCGTAATGTTGCAGATATTAGCGTAAACCCTAGGTCTATATATACATTGGTTATTATACAGTTTTGATATATAAAAGAGTTTGTATCTTTCATATCATACATATACGATATATAGGATTCCTTGTTAGCCAAGTAAATAGGAATGCCAAGGAAAGAGAACTTTAGATATTCGAGGCCACACCCTAGTTATAAAAACACACCCGAACTTGTCCTTGTCTCGCCTTCTCAATCGAAGTTAATTTCAACAGTATCGTCTTTGAATAAGGTACTGTTATTCATCTTCTTAATTAATCATCTATTAATGTTGACACTCTTAAGTGTTTTTCGATTAATAAGAAATTAAAATTTCAGCTTATGTATTCCACCGAGCATGATAAAAAATTAGACAGCAAAGTGAACTTTTATTTCAATCTTTGAGGATATTTATTGTGAACGTGAGTTGAAAACATTGGGAAACTACTTTGGAAAACCCTTGTACATTAGTCTTGTTTGACTTTTCCCCCGGAATTTTTCTCCGAAACTCCCTTTTTTTTTTTTTTTAATAAAACAACTTTTCGAAACTCTTATAGATAAAACATTGTACATAACTCTTGTTTAAAAAAAAATTGCATTAACTCCCCCTAATATTTTTAATGACAAAAATGCCCATCTCATTTAACCCTATTAACTATTGTCTTCTCAATAGGCCTCAGGTCAGACCTTCACCTCCTCTCTCGATCCTCACCGCCTCTTTCTCTATTCTCAGTCACCGCCCATTCGTTACTACATCCGCCGCCGACGCCAACAATCATTTTGATCCGCTGTTCAATCGTTTTGTCTCTCCACCATTCTCTCTCTCATAGAATCGTTCCATCGATCTGTCGCTCCATCGCTCTGTCTTCACCGTTGAGCCTCTCTCTCTCTTCAATATGTTTTTCGTTGTTCCCTCTCTCTCATAGACAATCGCTCCATCGCTCAATCTTCACTGCCAATGCCGCTTTGCCCTCACAGCTGAGCTGCTCTCTCTCCACCATTCCATCTCTCTCATAGACAATCGCTCCATCGCTCAGTCCTCACTGCCAATGCCGCTTTGCCCTCACAGCTGAGTTGCTCTCTCTCCACCATTCCCTCTCTCTCACAGACAATTGCTCCATCGATTCGCTTCACTGTCCAGTCCTCACTGTCGATGCCCCCTTTTTTTTTTTCTCTCTCTCTCTCCCTCTCTCTCTCTCTCTTCAACGTTTCTCCACCCCTCTCTCTTTTCAGCTTTTTCTTCGCTAATCTAGATTAGATCTAATCAGATTTAGCCCAGATCTGGTTCACTTCCACTGCCCTCGCCATTCTCTGTTCTACCGCCTCTTTCCGTTCTCTGTGTTGCTATGTTCTACTGTCGGTTGTTCTATTTGATCGTCGCCATCGTCTTCATCGCAACCATCACTACTTGAGACTTGAACTATTACAGATTTTTTTTTTTTTTTTTGTTCTTTATTGCTTTGAATTTAGATAAATGGGATTATTATGTAATTAGATATTCATTTAGCTGATTAGATATTCAATTAAATTGAATTTGAATTTAGATATTGTTCAAGATAGCCAATTAGATTTGAATAAGTTCTTAGCTTCATTTAGGTGATTTATTTTCCGTTTTATCCATTTCTCGTTGTTGTCATCATTTCTATGTGCAATTGTCTGTGTTGTTGTTCATCAAACCTAGCTAATAAAGTTAAGTGGATATTCACTGATTGGTTTTTGGTGGATATCGACTCATTCTGTAATTAAGTAGAATTTAAAATTTTGAGTATATTTTCGCTCATGTTTAAGAGAATTTTCACTTTGGTTGAGTAATTATTTTTTTTAAAGAAATGCTTCATATTTTGAATTGTTGATTTATGTAGATAAAATTGAAATGTATTTTGTGTTTTATACATTTTTTTGCTAAATTATTGAGATTAGTTTATTTTTAGTTCATTGAGCGGAATATCATTAAGAGGTTGAAGACGGGATTTCGCGGTCAAGAGTTTGAATATAATTTGAGATATGTTTGTGATTTTTTTTCCTTATTCAGGAAAACTATCATGAAACTAATTTGTTACTTTTTCATTTTAATTATTTTTAGTGGATTTCTACTTGATTTTTTTAGTGAAAATTCACTTGATAATTCAATAGATTTTTTTTTTTTTTTTTTTTTATTTTTTTCTAATCTTTTGATTTTGAATTCAATGAATCTGGATTCTCCATTTGAGTTTCAATGAATTTATTCATGAGAATGTAGTAAGGTAATGATTTATTTGATGATGGTTTATAAAGTTGTTTTTTTAGATTTTTAGGACCCTTGAAAAAAAGAGATGCAAACCTCACCAAGAATTCGTGAGACCCGAAAATAATTTAGGGTTTCTTCATGAAGATCGAACTAAATTCAAATTTATAAAAGAAAATAAGAAACACGAAAAATATAGAAAATTGATAGATTACCTTGACCCGGAGTTTATGAATGAAACGTGAACCAAAGGTATATGACCCAATGATTATAAAATAATCACGAACCAAAGATGTTGAACGCCAAGAGAAAACTTGATAAGTTCATAATTTTTTTTTGAAGAACTTAAAAGAAAAACTCTCACAATTATATTAATCATATAAAAATTTGTGTGTAATTCGCAGGCCTACAGAGCCCCTTAAATAGGCAGCCAAAAGAACAAGAAAAAAAATCATAATTTGTCATGGAAAATCCGCAGGTCTACATGAAGGAAAAGGAAACCCTAATGTCTAAGATTAAACAATGAATGAAGAAGCTTCCTAATATTTCTTACACTCCTAGTTGGAAAAGAAAAAGATTACTTGGCAATCATGTCTTATAAATCAGCCAAAAAAGAATAAAAGACTTAAAATAATTAAACTAAATTCGTGGCCCCTTATGCCTTGGCCCATTCGAGTTCAATATTCATTTCATTCGCGAGTCTTGATGAGGTGGACTAGGCACTGATCGTCATTTGGGCTTAATTTGGGAATCACTATTGTAGATTCAGCCCAAATCTCTTGAATTAATCCGTTAAGTGCTTCTTTGAATCTTTTAACTCTTGCCCTTATTATTGGGCCGATTGGATTATACAATGTATCCCTTGGTGTAGATGATATATTCTCATCATTCCCTTCATCTTGAAAATGATTTGTCCTCAAATCTTCACCTGCACCAAACGGAGATAATTCAGTCACAATAAAAGTAACACTTACATTAAACTCACCTGGAAGGTCCAACTTGTAGGCGTTGTCATTTATCCATTCTATCACTTGAAAATGACCATCTCCCTTTGGAAGTGGCTTAGAACGCCTTTGTTGGGGAAACCGTTAATTCCTCATATGCAAACAAACCCAATCACCAAGTTCAAATACAACCTTCTTGCACCCTTTGTTAAATTGGTCGGCATATTGCTTAGTTCTTCTCTTCATGTTTTGTCGGGCCTTTTCATGGATCTGCTTAACAAAATCAACCTTCTTCTTCCTATCTAAGTTGACACACTCATGCATAGGTAAATGAGTTAAATCTAAAGGAGTCAATGAATTAAAACCATACACAGCTTCAAACGGTGAAAACTTAGTTGCAAAATGCACACTCTTATTATATGCAAACTCTACATGTGGAAAACACTCTTTCCATGTTTTCAAATTCTTTTGTATCATAGCATGTAATAAAGTAGAAAAAGTTCTATTAACTACTTCGATTTGACCATCAGTTTGTGGGTGACAAGTAGTGAAAAATAAAAGTTTAATTCTGAGCTTACCCCACAAAATCTTCCAAAAATAGCTTAAGAACATAGCATCTCTATCCGAAACAATAGTCTTAGGTAGTCCATGCAACTTAACTATTTCCTGGAAGAACAAATCAACAATATGTGATACATTATCGGTTTTATGGTAAGGAATAAAATAAATCACCTTAGAAAACCTATCTACAACCACATCTATAGAATCTCGACCTCTCTTTGACCTAGGTAAACCTGACACAAAATTCATAGAAATATCAATCCAAGGTTCATTAGGTATAAGCAAAGGAGTATACAAACCATGAGATTTAACTTTAGACTTAGCTTGCCTACAAACAATACATTTCTCACAAATTTTTTCAACTTCACGTTTCACATAAGGGCAGAAGAAGTGTTCATGCAAACATCTATAGTCTTAGATATGCCAAAATGCCCTATTAAACCACCTCCATGAGCTTATCTAACAAGCAAGTCACGCAATGAACATTTAGGCACGCATAATTTATTTTCTCTAAACAAAAAACCATTATGCCTAAAGAACTTGCTAAACACCACTTCCTCACATGCATTGAATACATTACCAAAATCGGAACCATCAACACACAAATCCTTAATGTATTCAAAACCAAGCAATTTTGCATCTAAGGTAGAAAGTAAGGCGTACTTTCGAGATAATGCATCTGCGACAACGTTTTTCTTACCTTGCTTGTACTTGATCATATAAGAAAATATTTCAATAAACTCCACCCACTTGGAATGCCGCTTATTTATCTTCTGTTGATGTAACGACCCAGTTTTCCAAGGCTGCTACTCGATTTCTCATTTTTATTTTTATTTTCGAAAAAGTAGAGATAAAAGACAAACCACTCTACCACCACACTTCCGCTGCGCCACTATGATAAATAAAATAATAATAATAGACGTGACCTTGACTTGCTATTACCCAAACAATGCATTAACTGTCAACTGACACATATATTAATATTTACTAATTTAAAATTCAACTATACCTATCCAACTTTTATGTAACACTACAAAAGTTCGAACCCCTGATTACTAACAACCGTCTTGACAGCCAACTCCCTCATTCTATCTAATGTCAGTAGTAGATCCCCTTCTATTTGTAGTACTGGAAACAAAATATTTTATCGGTATACTATCTTTATAATATAATTAAAAATAATTTATAGATCAAGTATCTTTATTAAATACCACTTTTGAAAATATAAATATAACCACACAATGAGCAGAAATAAAATCGCACAGCTATCATCACAATAAAATAAATGCATTTAAATCAACTAATCAAATTACTTTGATATATATATATTAAAATACCAAAACTAAGTAGTAATAAAATCCTACTTGTAACCTTATGATAAAACAACTGAATTAAAGTCAACTGGTCAAATTGTTTCGATATGTAATAAAATATCACACATACTTCCTTACTAACCATAAGATCATTTCACCTCACGATCGGAAGTTATAACGGTACCGTAACCTATACAATTGTGCAATATAAGATTTTAATCAGTGTTAGGGTCATTCAATATCTCAAATGGTAGGAGTCAACACGTAATACAAACCACCAAATTATGATGATAATCATCATGGTCAACAATAACAACAACAATAACAACCACCTGCAAGACTTGCTCTTTTGTCAGGTCACAATACGATGTGCTACAGGATATGCCCTCTTGTTAGTCCTGTTAGGACCGACAACATCCTGCAGGACATGTCCTCCTGTCAGAACCATACTACGGCATAGTAATAATAAAAATCACTTTTCACATTTAACCATTTACTTGATCTATTTAACATTATAAAATAATCCATTTTAATAAACATTTTTTTTTACACTTTAATACAAAAATATAATTTAGCAATTTACATAGAAGACAATACACTCACCTTAAAAATTGCACTACTAATAGGCTATTGTCGAAATACTGCCGTAGTTGGCATCTCCTAGGAACCTAACGACGACAGGGCCTAAATTAAGAATTTTTCTAATAGAAGTAAATATGAAATGAAATGCATATGGAATGCAGGACAATTAACTAAATACATTATTTTTGAGTCCCAAAATAATTTTTTGAAAGATATGAAATTATGACATACTCTTTTAAATTTAACTTTTTTACTCAACAATTTAAAATTATAAATGGAGTATTATTTCGAATTATTTCTCTACTAAATAATTCAATTAACTTACTACAACTAATGAAATTGACTATGGTCAAAATAATAAAAACTACTCAATAGTTAAAATAAAATAATCTAAATCTACTAATTTAGCTAAACAAAATAATTTCAATTAAATGTTTTTATATATATATAGTAGGAGAGGCCAAGTGAAATCAATGATCTAAGTAGTAGAGTAGAGAGAGAGTTTTCCATTATATATATAAGGGTTAATACCACTTACACTCCATGAATTATTGATTGGAATCACGGGAATCCTATCAACTTAATCACGGGAATCTCCTCAACTTTAAAAACTACATGGGAGACCCCTTAAACTATTTGGTTAAAGGACACTGAGATCCCTATTAATTTTTTATTCCAAAAATACCCTTAGAAAAGTCAACTCATATATTTTTTTACTAAATTAACCCTACTCTCTTTACCTAAAGACTAAATTACCATTGTATTAAATGTGATGGTTTAAAATAAAATTTAATAAAAATTTAAGGGTGCATATTGTAATTAGAGGTTAACTATTCATCTATGACCAACAAGTTAATCCCATTCTCTTCCTTGTTCGAGCCCTAAATCCACTATTACCACCACATCCTCCCACCAACTGCCGCCACACCGATGATGAACACCACCACCACATCCTCTATTTCTCAATTTCTTTCCTCTCATCTTTCTCTCTTTCTCTCATCCCTAACCCATCTTCTCCTACCCATCCATGTTCTCTTCCATGTTCGAACATTAACACTGCCGAGCAACACCACCAAAACGAACAACACCGCCGCTGAAACAAACAACAACATTGTCGAACTGAACACCACCACTGTCGAACAACACCATTGATCGAATTGAACAATACCACCACCGCCGAACACTACCGCTGAACACCAACATTTTCGAACACCACGTCACTACCATCGTCGAACACCACAACACGCTTCAATATCTCGTGGGAGATCGAAGAATCGGAACTCCGATTGCACGAAGAAGATGGAGAATGGTTTGTTTTCCCCACAAATCCCAAACCTTAGCTAGAGAATGGTTTGAAATCCTCTATCTCTCTTATTTTCTCTCAAATCTGGAGAAAGGAGATTTTGATTTCCAGCCCCATATCCAATTTGTTTCCAGCCCCAAATCTATTTCCAGCCCTAAATCATCACCGTCTTCATTCATTTCCTATTTATTTGGTTCGGTGGAGATGATGATCAGTGAAAACCCATTTTACATCTCCTAAAGCCACAGAGAAGAGAATGGGAGCGAGGAGAGAAAGCGAAGACGAAGAGAAAAAATGGAAAAGTTTCAGATTTTGGGTCATCCGATGTGTTTCAAGAGGAGAAGAGATTGCAATTCCTCTTGTTTTTCTTCGAAACGGGCATTCATTGCGATCTCAGATCTCAGGTAGAGCTTCTCTTTCTATTTTTTCTTTTTTTTTTTACTGTTGTTTGGTTTAGTTGTGTTGTTCGGCGGTGGTGATGTTTGTTTTGGTGGTGTTTTGGTTTGGGGTCTTCAGGGATATAAGTTTGCAGATGGTGTTTGGTTCGACGATCGTAGAGATGGTGGTGGAGGTGGTCTTTGGTGGCGATGGTGGAGGCGGTGGTGTTTTGGTTCAATGGTGCAAAGAGAAACAAAGAAGAAGAATGAGAAATTGAAGGGGCATATGGTGAGGGTAGTTTGGTCATTCACTATTTTGGATTATTTTATTATTTTTCTGGTCTAAATTAGTAAGGGAAAAATGGTCAGTTCATTAAAAAAACCATCGGCAGGGGGTCGCCGTGGTAGTTTTGAAAGTTAGGGGGATGTGGTAGCGCGTGAATACGCCGCTACTTTCACTCGCAAGTATATGAGGTCAAGTTTTAGTATAGATCGAGAGATTTATGGTTATCGTGTCCATAGGGATTGGTTTTTACTATTATTGAGTATCGCGTTTGTCATGACCTAACTTTATCTAGGCGAAAATAAATGTGTTTAAAATTAATAATAATAATAATACTAAGTTAATTAATCTAATTAAATTAACTATACTAATATTACTATGAGATGATTTAGGGAAAGTATTGCCTAAGGATTAACTTTTGTTTACAAAAATGTGTTTGGTCTCGTTTTAGTTTATGTTAACGGCGTTCGACTTATCTGACAATCTCAGTTCGTAAACACCCCCGCTATCTCTCCCGAATATAAGACGAGGGATATAACGTGACTTCGTGTCAACGAAGAAGTTCTCCTCAACGTCTTAATGACCTTAGGTCACGTGAGTCTCGCCCCAACGTCATTGATTGCACACAATCCAACTCCCGACCGGGTTATTAGATTGTCGCGTTATGTTTACCCTATCTATAATATCAATTCTAAAACTCCACCGCCACCTCTCTCGAGTATAAGACGGGGGAATACATGACTTCGAGTCAACGAAGAAGTCCCCCTCAACGTTTTAATGACCCTAGGTCACGTGAGTCTTGCTCCAGCGTCATCAATTGCCCACAATCCAACTCTCTTTCCGGTTATTGAATCGTGACGTTTATTTACCCTAGTTCGAATCCGAGGTTTGTAAAATCCCATATTCTCGATATATCTATCTACGCATGATAAACAAACAATACGACAAACACAATCAAAATAACGAAGAACAATCGCTAACGAAACACAAACTCAACAAAACAACATTTTTATAAATATATTAATCTCTAGACGAAAATCTGTTTAGCTCATGGCCATAGCCGGTTATACAATGAAAACTAAGCTAAACATGCTCCTAAGTTAAAAAATAAAAGAAGGAACAATAGAAACTTAGTCTAGTCCGAAGATTTATAGCTAAAAACATTTTGAGATCGCTCTCCCTTCTTGGCAACGTGATCTTCTCCTTAGGATTTGAATGAGCACTCCCTAAACTTCTCTCTAAAATATACTAAGTCCTATAGAGCTCTAATGGCTGGAGGTGAGGAGAGGAAGAGGTATAAATAGAAAAAATATCTAAATAAATTTCTAAATCTGTGCAGAGGTGACCGTTGCGGCAGTGGGATTCATTGCCGCGGCGGTGGAAGGTCGGTTAGATTATCGTTGCGGCTATCGTTTTATCGCCGCGATGGTGGAATAGTGAACCAAGTCTCTGTATTCTGATCGCCTAGGCGGTGAAATTATAGTGAGTTTAGGCTTGGCTCTACACTTTGACCGTGGCGGCGGTGGTTTGGTCGCTGCAACGGTGACTGTAGGTTCTGAATTTCAGATTCTTTGCCATTTTTTCACTGTTCTTCCACCGTCTTTGATCCGATGTGATCGTTTTTTTTATCCGTTTTCATCCATTTTCACCTCAAATACCTGATTTATACAAAAAGAATAAAAAAGACATTAAAATGTATTAAAACGTAATAAACGTACTCGAAAAGTAACAATGTTCGATTTGAAAATAGATAGGTAATTTACACCTATTAGGATGTATGTGGAATATCACTATAGTTGAGGGAGTGCAAGTGGTATTAACCCATATATATAAAGAGGGAGAAAATTATTTATTGTTATTAATTTATTTATTTTTTTTCCTTTTTTGTTGGCTTAATCTTCTAAGGACACATAAACCTTTCTTTCTTTTTTTTTTTTTTTTTTTTAAATATGTAATCTTATCAAATCCATCGACTAGATATGGATGAAATGATTTTTTAATCACGTATATAGCCCTAAGACAATATTATAAATATTTATTAAATTCCTAAAACTCTTAAAAGTAAATTTATAAATTGCAAATTAATCCCTGAAACTTTTAAAGTCAAATTAAAATTAACGTATTAATCCCCAACACTTTTTTTTTTCTTTTATATTGAAATTTCTAAATAACATATTAGAGCCATTTTCTAAATATTTTAAAATGCAAATAGAAATATGCACATATAAAAATTGGGTCTTACAGAAGACCCTTCAAATGTTTCAAAGATTCATGATCCGTGTGAATCACAAATTCTTTTGGCAAAAGATAGTGCTTCCAAATCAACGCATACATTTTTTTGTCATATGTAGGGTAATTCAAGGCTGCCCCACTTAGTTTTTCACTAAAGTAGGCAAGGGGATGCCTTTCCTGCATTAGAACAACTCCAATACTTATTCCTGAAGTATCACATTCAATCTCATTTTTTTTTTTTGTAAAGTTAGGTAAAGCAAGCAAAGGTGCATTAGTCAATCTTTTCTTAATCAAATTAAATGCCTTTTATTGCTCATCACCCCACTTAAAACCCACATTCTTTTTGACAACTTCAATTAAAGGTGTGGCTAAACTACTAAAATCTTTCACAAACCTCTGATAAAAGCTAGCTAGCCCATAGAAACTTCTCACCTATCCCATATTTGTTGGTTTCGGCCACTCATTGACTGCTTTAACATTTTCTTCATCTACCTCAATTCTCTTAGCACTAACAACAAAACTAAGAAATACAGTCTTATCTATGTAAAAGGTACACTTTTTTGAGGTTAGAAAACGACGTTTCTTTTCTCAAAACATCTAAAATAAGTTTTAAATGTTCAACATAATCATCTAAGTTTTTGTTATAGATCAGAATGTCATCAAAGTATACAACCACAAATTTCCCAATAAAAACACGCAAAACATGGTTAATTAATCTCATGAACTTACTAGGTGCATTGGTTAACCCAAAAGGCATAACCAACCACTCATATAAACTATATTTTGTTTTAAATGCGGTTTTCCACTCATCACCTCCCCTCATCCTAATATGACGACATCCACTTTTAAGATCAATTTTAGTAAACATATAAGAACCATGCAATTCATCAAGCATATAATCTAATCAAGGAATGGGATGTCGATATTTTACCGTGATATTGTTGATGGCCCGACAATCCACACTCATTCTGCATGTACCATCTTTATTAGGTACAAGCAATACGGGAACCATACAAGGACTCATACTTTCACGTATATACCCATTCTCCATAAGCTCACTAACCAGCCTTTAAAGCTCATTTGTTTTCTCGAGATTGCTTCTATATACAGGTCTGTTTGGAATGGATGCTTTGGGTTAATTGAAAACAATGCTTTTTTAATCTCACTCTCTTTTACATAAAAACTCACTTGTTTCCTCTCTTCTTTTCCCTTACTTTCAGAATTCTTTGCTCTCACTTTTTTTTTTCTTTCTTTATCTCATTCTTATTTTTTCTTGTCACTCTTTTTTTTTAACCTCACTTGATCATCATACACTTGTCTTGGCATTAATGGTACATGAGTAATTGGTTTCTTATTAAGTATAAAGGATTATCTATTGGTATAATTATCATGAGTTACTTGCCGATAAAATTACCATGGTCTTCCCAAAAGAATATGCTTCGTATGCATTGGCATCACATCACACAAGACCTCGTCTTTGTTGCTCCCAATCGAGAACGATACAAGCACCTGTTTATTCACTTTAATTTTCTCCACAAACATTCAACCATTGTAACTTATACGACCTTGGGTATTTTAAAGTTGGCAAATTCAACTTCTCCACCAAACTAGTGCTAGCCACATTAGTACAACTCCCCCATCAATAATCATGCTACATACCTTATCATTGACATGACATCTAGTATGAAAGATATTCTCACGTTGTATCGTCTTATCTTCTTTGACTTGTGCACTAAGAGCTATTGTTACAACCAAAAGTTTTCCATCAACTGGGTATTCAACATCATGTTTATACTCTAAAGATGGCATCAAATCATCATCGTCTCATCTTCGATCCCAATACCTTCATCATTCCTCATAATCATCACTCTTTTATTTGGATATCGAGGCGCAATATGACCTATTTCCAAACACTTAAAACAATTAATTTCTTTATTTCTAGAATGTTGGGAATCGGTCTTGCCTTGGTTCGGTGTACCACCAACTTTTTGAATTTTGGAAGGTTCGGTATTGGGCTGAAAATTAGGCTTCTCATCCTTCTTGCTCCAATTCGGTTTCCAAGAAGAAGAAGAAAGCGATTGCTGCCCAACTCGTGTGAAACCTTTTCACTTCAATTGTTGCTCTACTTTGATAGCCATGTGCACCATGTCATTCAACTCAACATAATGCTACAACTCCATCACATTTGCAATGTCACGATTTAGCCTGTTAGAAACCTAGCCTTAGTTGCTTCTCAGTCCTCTTCCACATTAGCTCGAATCATGGCTATCTCCATCTCTTTATAATAATTTTCCGCACTCTTAGAACCTTGTTTAAGACTTTGTAATTTTTGGAATAAGTCTCTATAGTAATGACTTAGAATGAATCGTCTCCTCATAGTAGCTTTCATCTCTTTCCATGTCGCGATAGTGAAGTACCCCGAATTTTGGAAAAAAGAAAAAAGAAAAAAATGTGTGTGTGTATATATATATATTGAAAAAAAATATTAAAGAGAGGGGCTTGTAAAATGTTAGAATTCTCATAAATTAATTTAAACCAATTTTAGAAAAAGGAGTAGCCACCTAACATTGAGTTTAAATGGTGTAGTAGGGCACCAAATTTTTATTTGGAAAAACAATTTGAAACCTAGCTTAAGTAAAATGTTGACTCAAAAAACACGGTTCAACTAGAGATTCGTTTTTAAAGGGTTCGGGGGGTCGGTTACGCTCGGAGAAGGTGTTTGGCATCCCAAATCGCCCATCCGAAGACGACACATTATCCAATTAAGTCCAATCAAAATTTAATTCTAAATATTTTATTTGATTTTGAAATCTCTTCTTTTAAAGAACTTTTTTTTAAAATTTTCTTTTTAATTATTTTTTAAAAAAATTTTATTTTTTATTTTTTATTTTTTGTTTTTGTTTTTCTTCATTTTATTTATTTATTTAAAAATAAAGAGATTTTTTTTTGTCTTTTAATTTTTTTTATTTTGTTTTACCTTTTTTTTTTGAATTTTTTTTTGTTTTTATTTTCATTTTTTTAATTTTTTTTTTGTATTTTAAAATAATGAGATTTTTTTTTTAAATTGTTTTTTTATAAAGAGAAAACCATTTTTTTTAAAAAAAATAGAATTGGAAAATAAATTTTGTTAAAATTTTCTCTGGTATGATCGCTTATTAAATATCAGTGATTTAATAAGGATGACCCCCGGGAGGTTAAATGTCTTGAGTTTTAAGTTTGGATTATTTTGATAAACATGAAACATTTTATTTGCATGTCAAAATTTATATTTTTCTTAGGGGAAAAATGTAAAACTCTTTTTGTTTATTTTTTTTAGAAAAGTAAAAAAAAAAGATAAATATTTAGAAAAACATATGGAAGTTAATTAATTTAGAAAAGCACAGTGAAATACATTTTTTTTTAAATTGATTTTTTTTAAACAACATTTTTTTACCTGAAAATCATTTAGAATAACTCTCATTTTGTGATTTTCAAAAATATTCATTTTTTGAAAAATCAATTATTTACTTACTATTCACAATATATATATTTTGTTTACATTTAAGAAACAAAAATGATTTGATTTTTCTTTTTTAGGAAATTCATTTTTAAGAAAAAAATTAAATTTATATATTTTTTTTAACAAACATATTTGACATGTGGAAAAATTATTATTCCCCTTTTATCAAGTTATCGTAAGCTCAAAATCCGAATTAGGGAAGTGCCTTTCTAAACCCACCATTTGAAAATTTCACATTGGTCGGGAATTTGAAACGGTGGTACGAAAAACTCCCAATTTTTTAGATTTCAAGTTAAGATTTTTCATTTTTTTTTTATATTTTTGTTTTTTGCGATTTTTCATTTTTTGGATTTTGTTTTTTGATTTTATCTTGAAAACCAAAACAATCAATTCATTTTTTTCATTTTCTTATGCGAGAAAGTAAATATTTCTTGAAATGTAATAATAGTACATATACATAAATAAAAATACAGAAAGACGTAGAACATGAAAATAAATACAGAAAATAGAAGCGGGAAAAGGCGCAGAATAGAAAAATATATACGTAAAAATAGAAGCACGAAAAGGAGCAGAATAGAAAATGAATACAACAAAATGAAAACGTGGAAAGACGTAGAACACAAAATAAATAAAAGCGTGGAAAGACGTGGAACACAAAATAAATATAGAAAATAAAAGCGCGGAAAGACACAAAACAGAAAAATAAATGCACAAAAATAAACCGATTTTTAAGTATTCTAGTAGAACGTCCTCTTAAGTTTGTCCAATGTTAGGTCCTCCTTTTCAAGCAGTTTAAACAAGAATAAAAGTGTAGTTGGGGAATAAAAAAACTTATCTGGGTCTGAATTTTTTTTTCTTCTTTTTCTTTTTCTTGTTCATTTTTTTTTAAACTCTTCACTTTATATATATATATATATATATATATATATATATATATATATATCCCCACAATTTGTTTTGGCCAAAAACCCACAAACCCCACCCCAAACTCTCACTCTTTCCCTAATCTCTCTCTCACTACCTCTCTCAGCCCAAAATTACCCCCAAAGGCATCCTAATATTCTTTCTGTCAACCCCTCCAAAATGATTGTGGTGGGTTTCCCTTTATAGGTAACCCACCTCCCCTGAACTTATATATATATATATATATTACGTTTTATTTTTGATGGTAATGAAATAAAACCGAATTATACAAAAAAATAATTTTCAATTGTTCTTCAATCTTCATGATTTTTTTTTTTTTTTTAAAAAATACACGAATTTCATGGCAAAAAACGAAAAGTTTCATGGGTTTTCTCGACGACGAGAATGAGAGATTACCGGTAAGCCAGATGCTTTGCGAACCATATTCCACTTGAATTTAAGGAATTTCGTTGCACTTAATTGGAATCACCCTCGTGAAAAGGCGTACTCTGATACCATTGATGTCCAATAGGTTTGACAGGCATGACTGGATCTACTACTACCTCGTCCATCGAGTATAACAGAGTAAACGATGTTATAGCAATGAAGATTGGGATGATACTAGGAAAGACGATCCGAAGAATCTCAATAGTAGTTCCATGAACAATCCTTTACAGGATTGGATTTTTTAGATAGTGGAATAAAGGATTGACACATGATGAAATTGACTTACCTTGGACAAGGGAAGATTGACACGAGATGAAATTGACATACTTCCCAGTTTTTGGACAAGAGAGGATTGGCACGGTAGGTATAATACAATGATGAACGAACTTTATAATGTGCTCCAGCCTGTGGCTAGGAAAAAATACACGACGAATCATAAACTACCCTAGCCTGTGGTTAGGAAAATGACGAATCCAAAGCCTCGGCAGCGGGCAAACATAACATAATATGCCTCAGCATGGATGGGGCGAAGGGATATAGCGAAGTATAAAATTTACCTCAGCCTGTAGCTGGGGTTGTTACTAACTTCGAATGTACCTATCAAGAATGGACGACTCATTAAGTTGGTAAGTGTCACAGAATGAAAGATTACCTTGATTATTCAACCCTTCTGGTGAGTAATAGTAGCCTACGCATCTCAACTTGTGGGATTTCCTACAAATGATTAATCACAACATTTCCCAAAATAAGAATAAAAATTGGCCACTATTGAGTGATCCTGTTCCCCTTCTCCTTAGTCGCAATCCCTCAAACCTTTTCTTGGGTATTGAGTGCCTTATTTGCTTAGTCGATTTACGTTACTCAAATTGATTTCAAAGTAATCGTAACGAGGCCTCTTATGATCCTTCTCACAAATACTAGAGGTTAATTAATTGGAACTTGAAAATCCTATTTCAACTCGATGACAGAGCCTAAATACGGGTTATATAATTCTCATCAAATTATCTTGGTTTGGCCGACTAGACTTAAGTTTCCGTCCCAATTACTTAACATTTTGATGATTGGGGTTCTGTATTCCTGCATGTTGTGTATTTCCTCAAGTCCTACAAAACTACTTTAGCGAAAAAGGGGCACAATGTTGAAAAATTTACTAAAACAGGTACCTAAAACACCAGGTATGATATTTGTGAGATTCTGAGTCAGACTGCCGAGAGAATGATTTTAATACAATTTAGGACCACGTCTAATGTTCATTTCATAGATTCTCTCTCAAATTGAGTCCATCAAGTTATGACGCAGAAACCCTTCATGGTTGATGAAAATCGGCTCATAGTAAGAAAACAGAAGGGGACTGTCCCTCTTTGTCATGCGAGTTTCACTTGCTTGACAAATATAGGAGACCACATCATTTTGATTGTCCCATTTTTTGGATTTTTCAAAGATTATATATTTTTTTTGAAATTTTATAACAAAATTGCGAAATTTAAAAAAATGGCCATTTTTTAGGGTACGACGAAAAATAATTGGAATGGAATGTGGATGAATTGTGACCGAATCCTAAAAGGGTTGCTTACGTGTTTTGACAGTGTCAAGAATCAAGTCACACGTAGTTCTCCATATGCCCCAACAAGGGCAAGAAATGAAGACAAAGTATAAAAAAGTCGTCACGGATAGGCAAATGCAAAATGAAAAAACTATCACGGAGAGGCAAAGTACCACATGAAGAGTCATTACAGAGAGAAAAAATACAAAATGAAAATCTATCACGGAGAGGCATTATAAAAAAAATTCATGGAAAGGCAAAATGCAAAAAATAAAAAGCCATCACGGAGGGGCATAATGAAAAAGGAAAAATCATCACGGAGAGACATAATACAAAAATAAAAATCCATCACAGAAAGGAAATATGCCAAATGAAAAGTCATCAAAGAGAGGCATAATGCAAAATAAAAAGCCATCATGGAGAGACAAATGTAAATTGAAATGCCATCACGAAGAGGCAAAAATAAAATGAATAGCCACTACGGAGAACAAAAAATGCAACATGGAGTACTATCACGGAGAGACATAATGCAAATGAAAATTCATCACATAGAGGCAAAATGCAAAAAGGAAAAGCCATCACGGAGAGGTATAATGAAAAATAAAAAGCCATCACGGAGAGGTATAATGCAAAATGAAAAGCATAACGGAGAGGCAAAATGCAAAAGCCATCATGGATAGGCAAATGCAATGTAAACAAATCCTCACAGAAATACAGCATAACGGAGAGGCAAAATGCAAAATGAAAATGCCATCACGGATAGGCAAATGCAATATAAAAAAATCCTTACGGAAAGACAACACACAATATGAAAAAGTTATCTCGGAGAGACAAAAATAAAAAAAATCGTCACGGAGAGGTTGGATGCAACATGAAACGCTTTTACGGAAAAACAGAGTGCAAATGAAAAGGCCATCACGAAGAGATAAATACAACATAAAAAGGCCATCATGAAGAGGTAGAATACAACATGAAATGCCATCATGGAGAGACAAATGCAACATAAAAAAAAAGTCATCATGGAGAGGTAGAATACAACATAAAATGCCATTATGGAGAGACAAAAATAAAAAGTCATTATAGAGAGGCTAAATATAACATGAAATGCCATCACGAAAATGCAAAACAATAAAAATCCATCATGAAGAGGTTGAATGCAAAATAAAAAGTCATCACGGAGAAGCAAGTGTGAAATAATGACAAGGTATAAAATGTGCTCCATTTTGTGGCTGGGGCTGCTAAGCTCAAAAACTCCTTAGATGCAGGAATAGGAAAATTCCATATAATGTGCCTCAGCCTAAGGGGACCAAATACGGGACAAAAAATATAAAATGTGCCCCAGCCCATGGCTAGGTTTGACACTTCAATAACCAAACCTTTACAAGTTGTCTACATATCTTAGTATTACGCCGATGATCAGGTTTAACGTAGTTTATTGAACGCCTCTTTCAAGGAAACATACATACCTGGATGCTAATTTAGTTCTTTTGAATTTTTTGCAATAAAAGTTTCCAATTTAAGTTGGCAGGAAGGTGAGAGGATCCTGAGATGAGGAAATCCATGCTCCCGGCCTTTTGAAATCCCTGTAAGTGAACAAGAAAACACTTCTAAAACAAAATCTTAGTTTGAAAAAATTAGTCACCTTTGATGACTCACAATTTCATTTCCCCTTTTTGGGCGTGATCGCTCGTGTTGATCCTAAGATTTTGATGGATAATTAAATATTGATGTTTTTGGTGGAACTAATGAATTTATTAAGTGTTTCAGTTTATAAGTTCTAGTGAAGATATTATCATGAAGAAAATGAATGCTGAAGAGACTGATAAAGATGATGGACGTTAAGAGACCGAAGAAATTGAAGAATCTAGGAAAAATAACTCAGGTTAAATTTTTACTCTTAATGTATCCCAATTAGGATCACACACGACACAAAATATTTTTACAATTATGTGTGTTTTTGATAGAATCCTAATTAATTAACAAATTTGCTCCTATGTGTAATTGAAGAAAGATAATTGATTAAAATTGAATTTAAGGATTTAGTAGAGCTAACCTAGAAAATAAATCAGTTAAAAAGGCGAAAACGTCCAAGAAATTGAATGAAAATGAATTAAGGAGAGGTGTTCCAGTAATGGTTGGTTGACAGGTAAGTCGACCTGTAGTTATAAGGCGAACTCTCTAGATCATTTAGTCGATCGGTAAGTCAACTTATGAAACTCTCTGAATCATCCGATCGACATTTAAGTCGACCTGTGCTTAGAGGATAAACTCTCTAGATCTTCCGGCCGAAGGTAGGTCGACTTGTGAAAGTCTCTAGATCATCCAATCGACAGGTAAGTCAATTGATGGAGAAGCAATTTTGGCTTGGGCTACGTCCTGAATCGGGCAGTCGACCGATGGGTGTTGGCCGATCAGCCGATGTTCAGTTTCAGGATTTGTGAAATTTCGGGATTTATTCAAATACTTGCCGTTTTATGGTTAGGATATGAGAGATATCTTAGGGATCTAAACTTAATTGAGATATAATTTATCTATTCTATTATCCCTATTAATGTGGTCTATTTAATTAAATGTTATTTTAATTAAAGTGTTTTAATATTTTCTATCTTGATGAATTTCGATTTAAAAATGTTTAAGGACCAAAATGAGATTTTCCAAGAATATTTTTAAATGAAAAATATATATTTTGATTATATATGATGTATGGGGTCTTGGGATGTCATTTAATGACATAATATTTGAAAAGTAGTTGTTATAAGATATCTCTGAAATTTGTATATTTAAACCTGCGAATTTTGATTTTAAATATTGTTATTTTGGTGGAGAATATTTTGGGCCTAAAATATGCAAGAGATTTAAGAGATTTTGATCTTACGATCTAGTCCATATATTTAAATATAATTCTTTCTATACTTTTATCGATTAAGATTAAATTATTTTGGAGACTAAATTGAGAGCTTTAGAAGTTATATTATTAAGTTAAATATACCAGGATTGAAATGAATCAATACATGGGGTCTATAGGTGATTTTAAATGACATATTTTGTGAAAACTAGCCGTTATAGGGCTTGTTTCAAGTGACTTTAAATAGACATGAGGATTTCACATGTTAATATATCAATATCAAGAACTATTTTGTTCCTGAGTTTTTTGAGAGTTATCATTCTGATATTATACTGAAAAATATTGTGAGATTATTCTGGAGTTAAAGTTCTTGAGTTAAAGTGCTAATTTATTTGGCGTCACCAATTTATGCTGTCTAGCGATCTGTTTTGAAATCCATTGGTATTTTTCTGGTAAGATTATTCCAAGCTTATTCTTTAATTGAGTATTTTATTATTATTATTTGCTTGGTGAATTGATCTTTTTGAGAAATCGTTTTTGAACTTTAAAAGCATAAAAATCTTTTAAAAACGATTTGTGTGTTAATCTGATTACATGCTTAATTGTGCTACCCACATTCTTTATTATAATCAAAATTTGTTTCCTTACTTTATTTCTATCATTAATACAAGACATTAATTGAGTATTAATTAATCTGGGGTGGTAGAAGCTCTAAGTGGGAAAAAACTTATCAATTCTGTAATTGGTAAGTTGTGTGCGGATTAGATATTACTGGGAGTGTCTAATCAAGGATAGTTGGTTTCAATATCTTCCGGTAAAGAGATTGAGATTTTGATATTTGCCTAAAGTACAAAAAGATTAGGTTACTCTTTTCCCGTTGCAAAGGGCTTAGGTGTTCCTGATTAGGATCAATTGTGAGTAAATTGTAAATTTTCCATTCTTACCTGGGAAAATAATATTTAGAGTGATTGTGAGGTTTAATTCTTGAGCCAAAGGTATAAAAAGAATTAGGTTGTGATTCTCCCTGTAATTGAATTAGGTTAATCCTTAACCTGTGAAATGATTAGGTTAGTCTTGAGTTTGGAAAAAAGATAAGGTTATTCCTGAGTCAGTGAAAATGTTGATTCTAAGCATGTAAAAAGAATTATTGTAAGGATTTAGTTCCTACTTGTAAAGAAATCTTGAGTTCAGTGGGTGCGAATCTCCGTGGGGCTTGGAGGACCGGATTAGCCAAGAGTAGCTTGGTGAACCAGAATATATCATGGTGTTCTGCTTTATTTCTTTATATTATTTATATTCTGTTGTTTGAATGTGCATTTAGTTGATAACATATATCTGCTGCTATAAAGATAATAATTAATTTTAAGATAAAATTAATTGTTTGAATTTTGAAGTGTTATTATTCTAATAATTTTAATACTACCCAATTCACCCCCTCTTAGGTAGCTCACTGGACCAACAGCTCGGTTGATGGTGCTTAGATTGAAGCGGCATCTGGGGATTTTTCCATTTCATCTCTCTTTAAATTATAGAGGTGCACCCATGGAGTTTTTCTCTGGGTTATTGGCGGGGTCCGACATGGAACAATATCCCATCAACTTTATTTTCTTACGCCTATTGATTCTTATTTCCTCCTTTCTGCCAAGAGCCATTAGTATTAGAGAGTTATATACTTCTGCTTGCCTCGTATTTCTTAAATCTTGCAAGTTTGGTTTAGCCAAAATATGAAGAAAAAAAAAAAAATATAAAATCTTACTAAAACAAGTACCTTTATTGCTAGATATAATTGCTACGAGATTCAAAACTGGACTATCTGAGAAGTATGATTTCAATGCAAATCCAACCTATACCCAATGTTCTTTTCCACAGATTCAAACTTCTTCCAAATCCATCAAGTTTCAAACATTAAAATATTTACGGTCGATTAAAAGTCAGCCTTAGTAGTATTTTGAAAAAGGACTCCCCAGGCGATCTACATGCCCCTTTTTTTATTTTTTATTTTTCTTTTTCACCTTAATACAGTCCCTACATTCTTTTCATAGCGCTCTTTCGAGTTTTCACCACGTTCGAGCCGTACTTTTTTTTTTTTAAGAGACAAATAATCACAAATCGAATCAACTAACTTGGAAAACAAATGTCTTTATTAGGTGAAGTATTTCTTTACAGAATTCGAGTTCAGAGGCTCAGAAAATACATCGTCATCTATTTCTGGAGAATCAACGCTCCACCGCTCAACGGTTTGTGAATAATAAAAGGATCTTCCCAATTTGGGGAAAACTTGCCATTGGATTCATCTTGCAATAAAAATAAAAATTTCTTGAATACTAACTCACCGTGGCATGAGCTCTGGAAATTCTTTGTCTGTAACATTGTCCGTAGCATATCGCTGTCATCCGTTTTTCATCGATTAAGAAAATTTGGTCCAACCTCTGTTGTATCCATTTAGTTTCATCGAGATCGGCCTCCATAAGCACTCACAGAGATGAAATTTCAACTTCAACCCATATCAACGCTTCTGTGCTACAGACTAGAGAGTAGGGGGTTGCTCATGTTGATGTTCGGACTGAAGTTCGATAAGCCATCAAAGGATACGACAACTATCATCTCACTCTTTATAGTTATTGATCATCTTCCAAAGAATTTTCTTTATATTCTTATTGGCGACTTTGAATGCTCCATTCATCTTTGGACGGTAAGGCGCCAAGTTTATGTGCTCGATCTTGAATTGTTAACAAATTTCCTATATTTTCGAGCCCTTCAGGTTTTTGGCATTGTCGGTTATTAGTGCTTGTGGCAAACCGTATCTTGACACGATGTTTTCTTTGATGAATTGGGCTACTGTCTTTTGATTCACTCGGGCTAGGAAGAAAACCTCCACCTACTTGGTAAAATAATCAATTGTAACGGCCCGATTTTCCAGGGCCGTTACTAGGTTTCTCTTAAAGAGAGTTAATACTAAAACTAAATAACGGATATTTTATTTTATAAATCTGAGAAATTTAACAAACTATGACAATAACTATATTTATTAATTAATCAAGTCAATTTTACAATAACAACGATTTATACAAATATTATAAAAATTTAATCACAATCTAATTATAACTTCAGGCGCAGCTCCATCTTCATCGACCCTAAAATAAAAACTGTGGGGTTATGAGCTAACACTCAGTAGAATATCAACCACTCTAATACGTGTATCCAACTAATACAACAAATAAACACATAGCATGTATCACACATAGTTTTCACGTAATCATAATTATTTTATGAAAATTAACAATTATAGCAGTAATAACATAAACCACATAATACATATATATAGAGATTAAATATATTTATTAAAAGAATTAGAAATTCTACCTAAAATTCGGAATTACAATTAATTATAGAAAATTATTTTTCTCCTTTATTTTTTTTCTTTTGATCTCTTCCCATCCATCAATACGCGTGTGCACACATACACACACACATAGAGTAAAACAAGTCAAAATAGAATGAGAACAAAACATTTGCATATATAATGAGAAGAAATGAGGTGATAATCCATTCATTATTACTATTACTATTATTTTTATTTTTTACTTTTCCACTTCTTCAAATAGATTCCACGTGTCCATGACACATCTATTTTTTTCATCATTTGTTTTTGTTCTAATCCATGATACTTATCAAGTAAAAGAAAAATTACATATACCTCCCTTGATTTTTTATTTTTTTTTTCACTTAAGCCTAGAGTTAAAATTAATATTTAACCCCCAAAATTATCAAATATTTATTGATACCATAAATAATATATCAAATAATCTCAAAAATATCAAATATTCATCTATACCTTAAATTTTCAAATAATACAAGACAATCCTAAAAAATATTAAACTTATATAAAATAATATTATCAAAATATAAATTTTTCAAAATATTACAATTTATGACATCCCAGTTTCCAAGGGCCGCCACTAGATTTCTCTTAAAGAGAGTTAATACCAAAACTGAATAGCGAATATTTTATTTTATAAATCTGAAATTTTTTACAAACTATGTCGACAACTATATTTATTAATTAATAGAGACAATTTTACAACAAAGATTTATACAAATATTACAATTCAATCTCAATCTAATTATAACTTCAGGCGTGGCTCCATTTTCATCGACCCAGAAATAAAAACTGTGAGATTGTAAGCTAACGTTCAGTAGAATTTAAACTCCTCTAACACGTGTATCCAACTAATACAACAAATAAACACATAGGCATGTATTATACGTAGTTTTCACATAATCATAATTATTTTATGAAAATTAATAATTATTACAATAACAACATAAACCACATAATACACATAGAGAGATTAAATACATATATTAAAAGAGTTAAAAATTCTACCTAAAATCCAAAATTACAATTGGTAGGGGAAAGTTATTTTTCTCATTTATTTTTATTTTGATCTCTTCTCACCCATCAATACACACACACAACATCTCTCTCTCTCTCTCTCTCTCTCTCTATATATATATATATATATATATATATATATATATAGTAAGAGAGAGAGAAAGAGAAAGAGTAAAATGAGTCAAAATAGAATGAGAACAAAACCTTTGCCTATATATTGAGAAGAAAGGCAGTGATCATTCATTTATTATTACTATTATTTTTACTTTTTACTTTTTCACTTACTCAAGTAGATTCCACGTGTCCATGACACATCCATTTTTCTCATAATTTGTTTTCTTTCTAATTCATGGTATTTATCAAGTAAAAAAACAATTACATATGCCCCTGTTGGCCCAGTGAGCTACCCTAGAGGGGGTGAATTGAGTAGATAAAAATTAATTCAAGTAAAATACTTTAAAAAATCAAATAATTAATTTTTACCCTAAATTAATTATTATCTTTATAGCAGCAGAATTTTAATATCAACTAGGTACACACCAAACAACACAAAAATAAATAATTTAAAGAATAGAACACACCAGAAATTTATACTGATTCACCAAGTTATTCTTGGCTAATTTAGTCCCCCGAGCTCCACGGAGAGTCGCACCCACTAATTACTATGATCCATTTAACCAGGAAGGAAACAAACATTTACAAAATGATTCTTTTCACAGGCTCAAAATCAACCTTTACAATTCCTTTTCACAGGCTCAGGAATAATCCTACCTTTTTCTTAAACTAAAGATTAACCTAATTCTTTTGTACTTAGGCTAAGAATCAAACTTCACAAAAATGCTCCAAATATTCTTTTACCTAGTAAAGATTGAACCGTTACAAAATCACTCAAATTAATTCTATAAAGGGAGAATTAAAACATAATTTTTTTATACTCTAGGCAAAGATCAAAATCTCAATCTCTTTATCGAAAGAGATTGAAATCAACTACCCAAGATTAGACACTCCTAATAGTATCTAATTTGACACTCAACTCACCAATTACAAAATTGATAAGTGATTTTCCCACTCGGAGCTTCTACCACCCGAGATAAATTTAAACTCGATTAATATCCCTATACTAGTGATAAGAAAGTGAGAATTTCAAAATCTGATTTTAAACAAAAATGGGTAGCACGTAATTTTAGCACGTAATCAGATTTTCTCAAAAAATTATTTCAAAAATAATTTTCAATTAAAAAATGTGGAAAACAATTTCAAAGATCAAATTCCAAGAAAAACTAATAATAGCAAGCAATAATTAATAGCAAATAACTTAGAATGATCTCATCAGGAATCCTCCGAATAAATAATGATTAGTAATACAACTTCAAGTCGGTGACCAGAACAATAATTTCCCAAGAACAATTCTCAAGAATAAATCTCACAAAACTTCTGAATAAACACACTTAGAAAGCTCTTTAAAACTGATTGATTTGATCTCTTGGGATATATCTAAAATAAAAAACGTAGGTCTATATATATGAGAATAAAACAAGTCCTCCAATGGCTAGTTCCCATAAATCATGACAAGTATTTACTCCAACAGACCCTATATATCATTAAAACTCAATCCAGGTATAATTCACTAAATTATATCTTTTAAAACAATCAATTTAGTCCCTTAAACTTTTACTTAAACTTAATTAGATAAGATAGAAAGAATTTTATGTACCAAATTGAGAAATATAAAAATACTTGAACCATATCTATAGGAATATTAAAATATCAATTAAATAACTCAAAATATATCAGATCCCTAAGATATCTTGCATATCTTAACCATAAAATGACTACTTTTTGGATCAAAACCATCAAAATCTCAAATCCTAAAACTGACCGTCGGTTGACTGACCAACATTCATCGGTCGACCACCCAATTCAAGACGTAGCCCAAGCCAAAATCTCTTCGCCCATTGGTCGACTGCTGATCCTTCTCCTATCGACCAGTCGATTCAGAGAGTTTCATAGGTCGACTTACCTGTCGACCTAGAGATTTAGAGAGTTCCTCTTTTGGCCATAGGTCGACTTACCTGTCGACCGACCAATTCAGAGAATTCACCATTTAAGCTTAGGTCGACCTACCTATCGACCGAGAGATTCAGCAAGCTCATACTTTAAGCTCTAGTCGACCTACTTGTCAACCGACCATGCTGGAACATCTCTCCTTAATTCGATTTTAATCTATTTTCTTTGATGTTTTTACCCCTTTAACCGATTTCTTTTCTCGGTTAGCACCATTAAATTCTTAAATCTAATTTTAATTCATTATTAATGTTTCCTTTTCAATTACATATAGGAGTAAATAATTTAACTAATTATGATCCTATAAAAGCATAAATAATTTTGAAAAATATTTTATGTCGTGTGTGATCCTAATCGGGATACATTAAGAGTCAAAATTTAACCTAAGTTATTTTTTTCTAAATTCTTCAAATTCTTCAATCTCTTAACGTCTATCATCTTTGTCATCGTTTTTAGCATCCATTTAGTTTTTGTCACAATATCTTCATGATAATCACATCACTGGAACTAATAAACTGAAACACTCAATAAAACCATTAGTTCCACAAAAAACATCATCATTTAATTGTTCATCAAAATCTTAGGATCAAGTGCCCCCTTTTTTTTTTCTTTCACTTAAGCCTAAAGTCAAAATTAACATTTAACCCAAAAAATTATTAAATATTTATTTATACCACAAATTATGTATCAAATAATCCCAAAGATATCAATTATTCATCTATACATTAAATTTTCATAATATACAAGATAACCCCAAAAAATATTAAACTTATATAAAGTAATATTTTCAAAATATAAATTTTTCGAGGTATTACAATCTACCTCTAAATAAAATTCGCCCTCAAAATTTTGTTCAAAATATTAACAATTCAGAATCGCACGGTCATATTAGTTACACTAAATTTATTGGACAATTGTTCTCTATGTTGGGTTACATAACCGAAAGTCACCAACAATCCACAACTCCCAAAAATTCGTACTACACATCGCTATTCCCGCATTTGCGATTTCCCATATTACACAATATGGTGCACTTTGGTTGATAACTTCTAGCACAGATAACCAATTACCAAAGAATCTTATGTTTCTAAATACTTTCCGTATTACAAAAGAAACTGAGCGTTTAATAATTTTATATAATTAGAAAAATTGGAAAAATTATATTTTAATGTCATGCATTGCATATTATATTATTTCGATAAATTCTTAGTTTAGACCCTAATTTTGTTAGGTACGCAGGCGACGCTGACTACGGCGGTATTTCAGCGATAACATAATAGCGGTACAAATATCAAGGTGAGTGTACTGTCTTCTATGTAAATTACTAAATTATATTTTCGTATTAAAATGTAAAAAAAAAAATATTTATTAAAATGGATTATTTTATAATGTTAAATGGATAAAGTAAATGGTTAAATGTGAAAATTGATTTTTATTATTATACCTATATGTCATAGTGTGATCCCAACAGGAGGGCTTGTCCTGTAGGATATTGTTGGTCTTAATAGGAGGGCATGTCCTGTAGGACTTTGTGTTGTGGCCTGACAAAAGGGAAAGTCCTGCAGGTGGTTGTTGTTATTGTTGTTGACGATAATGATTATTATCATGATATAGTGGTTTATACCACGTGTTGGCTCCTACTATTAGAGATATTGAAGGACTCGAACACTAATGACAACCTTAGATTGCACAGTTGTACAGGTTACGGTACCGTTATAACTCCCGATCGTGAGGTGAAACGATCTTATGGTTAGTAGGGAAGTATGTTTATGGTATTTTATTATATAAAATTAATTTGATTGGTTGATTTATATTCAATTGTTATATCTTGATGATATCTGTGAATTTTAATATTGTTAATTGTGCTTTTATTCTAATTAAAAGTAGATTTTGATAAATGTAATTGATCCACAAATTAATTTTATATTATGAAGATTGCATATCGATAAAATATTTTATCTTAGGTACTCCAAGTAGACACGGGTCCACTATTAGCGTTTGGTAGAGTCATAGGATTGTGCTGTTTTTAAGAAAATCGAGGCAGTCGTTGGTAATCCAAGGTTCGAACTTTTGTAGTGTTACTTAAAAGTAAGATAGGTATAGTTGAAATTTAAATTAGTAAATATTAATATTTGTGTCAATTGATAGTTAATTTATATTTATTACTGGTTGGGTAATAGCAAGTGGAGGTTATGCCAATTATTATTCTATTTATCAGAGTAGTGCAACAGAAGCGTAGTGGTGGAGTGATTTGTCTTTTGCCTCTATTTCTCCATAAAAGTAAAAGGGAAAAACTAAGTGACGACCCTGGGAAATCGGGTCGTCACATTAATCGCTATCAAGATGAAGCGATGACCACTCGGCGCCTTAGGGGTGACTTCTCCAATGGCGTTTATACCTCACATTGAGAAGGGTCACAGGGTCGCTAAGCATTGAAGTTGCGAAGGTGGGATATGGATTTGATTGCCATAATTCTTACACTTATGGCATCTTCGAATAAACAACACATAATCGTTTTTCATCGTCAGCCAAAAATGTCCAGTCCTTAGGATCTTCTTTGCGAGCATGAAGTCGTTCATGTGAGATCCACATATGCTACCATGGACTTCTTCATCAATTGGATGGCGTTTTCAAATTCAACACATCTCAACAGACCCATGTCAAGGGAGTGCTTGTACAGAGTCTCCCCGCTTAGGAAGAATTGGTTTACTAATCTCATGAGGGCCTTCTGATTAACACTCAATGCTCTTTCTGGATATTCTCGATTTTTAGGAAGTTCTTTATATCACGGTACCACAGATCTTTGGCAGGTTTAGCATCAAGCTGGAAATAGTGGGCCAGTCGGTGCTAAACTCAGATTGCCACCAGAATGATATCATCCTCATCCTGGGTGATAGAGATCATAGATGCCAAGTTAGCTAAGACATCGACAAAGTCGTTCTTGAGCCTTGGTATGATTTCAAATTCAATCATCATAAACTATTCGCACAACTCCGGACAGTTATTATTATTAGCTACCAAGGTCGGATCTCTTGTGGCATACTTATCCGTCACCTAATTGATTATTAGCTTAGAATCTCCGAACACTGGCAACTCTTTGATTTTTATGTCAATGGCCAACTAGAGTCCCAAAATACACACTTCGTACTCTGCTCGGTTATTGGTGCTCTGGAACTTCAACTTGGAAGTCATAAGATAATGCTGCTTGCTCGAAAAAATAAGAACAACTCCGATGCCAGCCCCTCAAGAGTTTACGGCTCCGTCAAAATACATTTTCCAGACCATTTCCTCTTCTTCTTCCTCCACCGCATGAATTAACTCATCAGGAAATAGTGTCTTAAGAGGTTGGTGATCCGTTTGGGCTGGAAAACTAGCCAATTGATCTACTATCGCCTGACCTTTCACTGACTTTTAGGTCATGTAGACGATATCAAACTCTGTTAACAGCATCTTCTATTTTGCAACTTTTCCCAACAGAATCAACTTCTCAAATATATACTATAAGGGATGTATCCTAGTGGATGTGACCATTTAAGACACTCACGTCTGACTTTACTCGCAAGCGCACGAGGTCAATGTTTAGTATAGATGGATCGTGAGATTAGATATCGTTCTACTGGGGATATTATAAATTAGTTGAATACTGTAACTTACATAGTCTTATATTATCTCGATTTTTCAAGAATTGTTTGTATTTTAATTAACAACTAAGATAAATTACAACTATTGGGTTAGTTCTAAGTATATTGATTACCTAGGTATTGATTTATTTCACTTAATACATATTTGACTTCGTTTAGTTAACAATAACGGTGTTTATCCTATCCGACAATCTCTGTATCTATAACTCGCTCACTCCCTCTTTCGAGTGTAAAGTGAACGAATATATGATTTCGCGTTGATGCCAAAGTCCCTCTCGAACGTGTTTTCCAACACATAGTCACATGAGTTGTAAACCAACGTGATGGATTGCACACTCTCCAACTCTCTCCCAGGTTATTGGATCGTCGTGTTGTATTTAACCTTAGTCCAAATCCGGTCTTACCTCTCCCAAGTGTCAAACCTCATATTCTTTAATTATCTCAACTAGTATAATATTAAGAATGACGGTAAACACAATTGAATTTAGACAAACAACCATTAAAGTAACGTATATTTATCTAAACTACATAATCTAGATAATATTTATCTAAACTACATAATCTTAGCTGTATAAACATACAAAACAAGAGTGATTCAACATCATTATATATGAAAAAGTAATTACAAAGATAAAAACAAGGGAAGAACGATCAAATTTGAGAGTGGAATGGTCCACTGTCGCTAAGGATTGCTCCGCAAATGCTTTGTCTTCTTCCAAATGATGAACCTCCTCTATGATCTCTCAAGAATGGCTAAAGAACACTATGCTAAGGTTAGGAACATTTAGAACCCTTTTTCACAAGTGGGGGAGAAGATTTTATAGGCCCAAGGTTTAAAAAATATCTAGAAATATCTTCTTGTCTGTGTAGAGCTGATCGCCTAGGCGGTGGGATCACGGCCTAGGAGGTGGGTAAGTTGGTTAGACCTTCGCCGCAATGGTGGAGGAGGCAGTGATTTCAAGATCTCATTGCAGTTTCACTGCCCAGGCAGTGGAACAGACTCCAAACTCTCTGCATTTTCACTGCCTAGGCGATGGGTTTTGTTTATTTTTAGCACTCCTAGCATTCTCACCGCCTCGACGGTGGCCTGACCGCCTAGGCGGTGGGACTGTTGTCTTGATCCCGTGTATTTTTCTTACTTTTCTTCGCCAATTTTCCACTATTTTGCTCGTTTATTGCTCGTTCACATTCCTACTCATGATTTACATAAAAAACAACTTAAACACAATTAAAACATTAATAAAACACTTGAAAACTGGAAAATTCGACTTAGAAGTAGATAGGTATTTTCAACCTATCAAATACCCCCAAACTTAAAATTTTGCTAGTTCTCGAGCAAAACACCCTAATACTAAATCAAACTAACTACACTAATTAGCTAATTTCTAACCTAAAAATAAATAAACATTAACAAATAAGAAGTAAACATATGTGAGTTTCAAGTTCAATCGAAGAAATCAAGTGGTTCTTCCTTCAACAACCCATAATCAGATCAAGTTAAGGAATAACACATCACGTGGTGTTCTAGAATTTCAACACTTAATATCAGTTAAAACCATTCTAGATCCATTTGGAATGTGTGTATGTGTGAGAACTCAAATGTATAACTAATCAAACACCGGATTAGATTATTCAATAACTAAGTTCATGACTTAAACTTTAAAAGATTTAGGAAAACCATACGCTCAACTATCTATTAATGTAGGTCCGGACATTTACAGAGATCAATAGGGCTTGGTTTGGCTTTGGAGAACGACCAAGGGTATCGTAAGAATAGAAAACAGAAAATCGTTATAATTTAACGATACCCAAGGCACAAACACGTGTCGCTAAATCTCTCTCGTAACCCCTAAACTTTGAAAATACAATCCTGAACAAGAATTTAAGAACTTCGTATTCACTTATCGAAAGAAACAGAATGAAAAACTATATTCACATAGTTGTGTTTTTTTTAGATAAACAAGCACACCCCTAAACTTATTCGAATTTGTACAATTTTAGGGGCGTGCAAATAGAACTAAAAGACTAACAAGTGAATACGCTAATACCGAACCAATAACAATTCGTTCGAAACCCTGATCGCTCACTTAGTGCTACTTGATTTCACTTAATTTTGACTTTTACGCTTAGCGACAATAGTTTGGAAAAAATTAATTGGCAGAGTATAGAAACGAGTTCAGAATTTAAAAGTTTATTGGCTTCGGTAGGGGAACGAGGGAATAAATTTTTCAGGTTAATTTCAAAAGGTTCAAGCGAAAAAATTGAAGGCCTAAATCATTCTTCCCCCAATCAAGTTTTAGATTCCTCATTTCTATCATGAACTTGTTACAGAATAATCGACGTCAAATCGTTCAAATAATTATACACTGAGTCCATGCGATTATGCGATTTTAGGATCAAAATAATTTGTACCTAATCGAAAAGCTAAGCACACAAAACACACATGAATGGCATCACCCCGGACCTCAATATACATCTAGGGGATAATTTTCATCATCAGGAAATAGTCCAAACGAACTCAACAACTCATATGTAAAAACAACTTCATTCATTAACATATCTACTCTAAATCTAAAAACTAGCATACATACACTAATCTAAACATTACACATACATAAACAAATATTAAAATACAACTTAACTAGAAATTAAAATCTACATTATATATTAGAACGTTTACAAAGCGTAATTACGCATACATAAAACATTCAAATATAATACATTGCAAAAAAAAAATTGTTCATCCTTTTCTTCAAAAAATAAAAATGGATGAGCACCTTCCAAAACTTAAATAAGGCAGTCTCCACATTGTCTAAGAAGCGAACCCAATTGCAATATATAGTATTCATTGAAAAATATTAGGTTGGAACACATACCTAGGAGATAAGACATAGAAGTCTCATCTCCTACTGTCCTTCCGGTGGAACATCATCTCCACCACTATCCCGTCAGAATGGAAATTGTGGCGATTGCCAAAGGTGAGGCAGCATTTGCGCCATAGGCGGATAAGTGTTCATCTCAATATCGAGGCCCTCAAAAATTAGCCAGTGCACTTGATCGTGGTGCCTCTTGCATTGATCTAGGTAAGTTCCGAGCTTGGATCAATCAAATTCGAACAACGTAAACCAATATCACGAAACCAAACCGTTAAGAACACCACTCATTTGCAATCCGCACATACCAACCACAATTGTTTCAACACAAATTCAATAATGTAGTAATGTAATATATCTCCACACAATGACACACTCCATAGAAATAATATTCATTACCAAGATTCAAGTAAATATCCCAAAATAAAAAGAAAAATCGCAAAAATGGGGCCTAGGGTTTAGGACATAAACCAAATTCAACCATTTTTGAAATGTAGATGAAAATCGTCCTACAATTTCATCATAAACAAGAAATATAAGTTGAAAAACACTTACTTTATAGAACAAATCGGATCAAATGACTTGAAATTGGAAGAAATTGCCCTTTTGGTTCGCAAACCCTAAAAATCCGAAAATGGGGCTTGAATCTCAAACTTAGTGGATGATTTGAGGTGTAAATCTCTAATATAGAATGAGGAATGTGGGATTTTGGGTTTTGGAATGGTTTGGTAGGAGGACACTAGAGAGTTTTTTTGGAGTATTAGAGGTTGGAATTCGGTCAAATGAAGCAAGTATAGTGTTTTAATCGAACAAATATATTCACCACCACGGCGTGGTATCAACACTACGGTGGTGAAGCACCTTTTTGAATCATAACATCCTAAAGTTTCACCACTGCAGCGGTGGAGTGTTTTGCTGAAAATGGATTATCTTGTATTTTCACCGCCCTGATTCCCCGGTAACGGCGCCAAAAACTTGGGCATAGCCATTTAAGACGCTCACATCTGAATTTACTCACAAGCGCACGAGATCAAGTTTTAGTATAAATAGATCATGAGATCGGATATCGTTCCACTGGAGATAGTGTAAATTAGTTGAATATGGTAATTTGCATAGTCTCATATTATCTCCACTTTTCAAGAATTGTTTGTATTTTAATTAACAACTAAGATAAATTACAACTATTGGGTTAGTTCTAACTATATTGATTACCTAGGTATTGATTTCTTTCACTTAATACATATTTGACTTCGTTTAGTTAACAATAACGGTGTTTATCTTATCCGACAATCTCTGTATCTATAACTCGCTCACTCTCTCTTTCGAGTATAAAGTAAATGAATATATAACTTTGCGTTGACGCCGAAGTCCCCCTCGAACGTGTTTTCAAACACATAGTCACATGAGTCGTGAACCAACGTCATGGATTGCACACTCTCCAACTCCCTCCCAGGTTATGGGATCCTTGCGTTGTGTTTAACCCTAGTTCAAATCCGGGGTTACTTCTCTCGAGTGTCAAACCCCATATTCTTTAATTATCTAAACTAGCATAATATCAAGAATAACGGTAAACACAATTGGATTTAGACAAACAACCATTAAAGTAACGTATATTCAATCAAGCTAGTATTTACATGATTTACAACAACACCTAGATAATATTTATTTAAACTACATAGTCTTATCCATATAAACATACAAAACAAGAGTGATTCAACATCATTAGATATGGAAAATTAATTACAAAGATAAAAACAACGGAAGAACGATCAAATCTAAGAGTGGAATGGTCCACTATCGCTAAGGATCGCTCTGGAAATGCTTCGTCTTCTTCTAAAGGATGAACCTCCTCTATGATCTCTCAAGAATAGATAAAGGACACTATGTTAAGGTTAGGAACGTCCAAAACCCTTTTTCACAAGTGGGGGAGAAGCTTTTATAGGCCCAAGTTTAAAAAATATCGAGAAATATCTTCTTGTTTATGCAGAGCTCCTGACAGCTTAGGCAGTGGGATTACAGCCTAGGTAGTGGGTAAGTCGGTTAGACCTTCTCCACAGCAGTGGAGGAGGCGGTGAATTCAAGATCTCACCGCAGTTTCACCGCCTAAGCGATGGAATAGACTCCAAACTCTCTGCACTTTAACTGCCTAGGCGGTGGGACTTGTTCATTTTCAGTAGTCCCAGCATTCTCACAGCCTCGGCGGTAGGACTGTTGTCTTGATCCCTTCGCTGTTTTCTCACCGTTTTGCTCGTTTATTGCTCGTTCACATTCCTACTCCTGATTTACATAAAAACAACTAAAACGCAATTAAAACATTAATAAAACACTCAAAAACTGGAAAATTCAACTTAGAAGTAGATAGGTATTTTCAACCTATCACCTAGCTATCAAATAGGTAGTCAACGGGAGCATAAAATGGCGCAGTCTCTAAGCGGACCAGGCCAACGCACAACAATTTCTCTCCAGCAAGGTGTGATTTTTTTTATCTCGTAAAACGCTTCTTAAGTAGTAGATGGCTTGTTCCTTCTTTCTGAATTCATCAAGTTGTTCGAGAATGGCTCCCATGGAGGAGTCAAGAACTGACAGATATAGCAATAAGGGAACTCCCTCCCAAGGTGGTACCAAAACTGGAAGATTGGTCAGATAGGCTTTAATCTTATCCAAGGAATTCTGATAATCAACATTCCTTCGCTCGTCACTCTCCTTTCTAAGAAGCTTGAATATTAGCTCATAAGTGGCAATGAGCTGGAAGATGAACCGGGCTATGAAATTCAATTGGCCCAAAAACCTCAGATCTCCTTCTCATTTTTCGATGGCGGCATCTCATGAATGACCTTTATCTTTGCAGGATCAATCTCGATTCCATGGTGGTTTACCATAAAACCAAGAAGTTTTCCTGATGTTACTACAAAAGAAAATTTTGTCGGGTTGAGCTTAAGCTGATACTTACCAACTCTGTCGAATATTCTTTTCAAATGCAGAGATGGTCCTTATTCTCCTGAGATTTATCGATCATGTCGTCAACATACACCTCCATCTTCTTGTGCATCATATCATGAAAGAGGGTCGTCATCACTCTTTTGTACGTTACACCAGCATTTTTTAGACCGAAAGGCATCGCCCTATAGAAGACTCCCCACGGTGTAGTGAAACCTGTCTTTTCTTAATTTTTCTCATCCATCAGAATCTGATTATAGCCAAAGAATCCATCAGTGAAGGAATAGAGCTTTTGCCCTGCAGTATTGTTGATAATAATATGAATGTTTGGTAGCGAAAAATTATCTTTCGGACTTACCCAGTTGAGATCACAATAATCCACGCAGACTCTGATTTTTCCTAAGGACTTTGGCACTAGAACTACATTAGAGAACCATTCCCTATAGTTATAGACTTCAATGATTCAGGTATTTAACTACTTCACAATTTTTTCCTTGACCTCGAGGCTGATAGTAGGCCTTAACTTTCTCAACTTTTGTTTGTCCAGCACACTCCTAGGCTTTTGCGGCAACTTGCTAATCACGATACTTTTATCCACCCCTACCATGTCATCATGAGACTAGGGCAAGATATGTTGGTAGGCAACCAAGAGCATCGTCAACTCTTTCTTTTCTAGAGCAGTGAGGGCTGATCCAATCTTTATTTCCTTCAACTTTTCTAGGGTCCTCAAGTTTATCAACTCAGTCTCGTTAGCACCGGGAATCGACTTATTCTCAAATTGCAGAAAGGCTTTTCGGATCTCACCATTTTTTGGCTGGCAAGAGTCATCTTCTATTTCCACTCCCATCAGATTATGGTCATTCTACATTGAAATTATACTCATTTTACTTTAGCTCAATTATATTGCATACATCATACACCGGTAACTTAGGAAACATGAAATAGTAAAATTCCAACATTTAAACTATATATTAAAAAAATAAAATGGAATTCATTAAATTTAAAAGTCATTACAAAGTAAATTCCTTTCCATCTAGAACACTAGTTAAATGAAAAGGCGAGTACAGAAAATTTCTCCAATTTTATCGAAATGCTCGGCGAACCGGGAGGGAACAAGAACCCCAATTTTGTAGATTTTCAATCCCCTTATTTTGAATACCAGACCCATGACTTGTCATTGCCTATTTTCCCAGGATTACATTGACAGCTTCCTCAATCAACACTTTCTCAAGGTGCATCTCAAATTTTATAACCCATTTCTCCTTGTTGATGGTTTTTATCGGATGGCTGTCTGAGAATTTGTCCCATTTCTTTAGGAAGAATTTTGCTCTGTCTGTTCTTATCGGTTTGTATCCCAACCCGAATCTCCCATTCTTCTCATTGACTTCTATCAGCTCTATTAGTCCATCCAGATTCTTACCCAATCCTCTTCCGAGAATACAGGCCAAGGACTTCATTTCTCTAGCGATAAATACTATAGTGCTAGACAGTGATGACACCAACTCATGCCCTTATTCATTTATGAAAGTAGTATTTGCGATGTCGAACATGTGATATGAGGCTTCAATCTTCTCTTTTTCTTTCTTCTCATCTACTATCGGGACATATAGGCTTATCGCTTCATGGAAAGGTGTGACATCTGAATCGGAATTGGTCACATACAGCATGTCGTCAACGATAAACTTAATCTTCTAGTGTATCGATGAAGGCACTGCCCCAATATTATGGATCCATGGCCTCCCTAACAACAGATTGTATGAAGCAGGTATGTTGAGCACTTAGAATTTTATATTGAACTGGATCGGGCCAATTTTAATCGGCAGATCAATATCTTCGATGCTATCTCTCCTAGCCTCATCGAATACCCTGATAACCATTTTTGATGGCCAAATTTTTGAAAGATCGATCCTCATTTCTTTTAGTCTTGACAAAGGACATATATTTAGCACTGGTCCATTGTTAATCATGACCAAGCTATGAACATCCTGTCGCTCTCAACTATGATATTCAAGGACTTGTTGTGACATGTTCCATCTTCGTTAATCTCGTCATCAGTGAATGTAATGATGTTAGATCCCAGGACTTGCTCGACCAAAGTAGCAAACTTCTCTAGAAGGATCATGCTTAGTAAGTGAGCTCCATTCAGGACTTTCAGTAGTGCCTGTCTATGTACTTATGAGGACAAGAGTAGTGAGAGCATCGAGATTTATGTCGGTGCTCTACTGAGTTGCTCCACTGTCTTGTATTATAAATTCTTCATTGTTTTTAGGAAGTCTTGAGCCTCCTGTTCTGACACCAATTTTTTAGGACTCCTCTTGGTTCTCTCTTAGGTACCCTGATCAAATCTTGCAGCGTGTACACCCTCCCAGATCCATTGATTTTCCCAGTTTCTTCTGCTAAGATTGGAAATTCCTTTTCTTCTCCAATTTTAGCGACAATCGCGTAGTTCCATGGGGCCTTATTGAGTCTTTTCAGTGACTTTTGGATAAAAAAAATATAGAACCAGAGATTTTTCTAGCTTTTTGGCTACCTTTTCTGGATGCAATTTGAACCCTTCATCGAGAACCTATGGGTGCAAACAAATAGCATCGATATCGATCACAACTACTTCTTTCTTGACCTCCTCTACAAAAATTAGATTGATGACACTTCCTAATGAGGCGTGTTCAGGTTGCAAATTATGTTGATAGTTTGGAGCACCGGTCTTAGGATTTTTAGGAAATGTGATGGCTCATGTACGTATGAACTCTTGGATCTTGTCTTTTAAGTGATAGCATTACTCGATCGTATGTCCTTAGGATCCCGAGTGGTATTCACAGAAAGCATTCGAATAATTGACTTTCCTTCCAAGCTCTGGCTCGTAGGATGGAAAAGGCATAAGCATTTCCTATTTTAAACAATTTTGATACAGATCTAGTGGTTCATTTTCGTCGTTTCGAAAGTTCTCCCTAATGGCACGAGGTGGTATTGGGTTCTTGGCTTTAAGGTGTGGTTAGGAATTTGAGGTTGGGGGTTCTGGTTTGGCTGTATGGTAAGTAGGTGTTTGTAGGTTTGGGGATAATACTAGGAAGTGTGATTTTGGTAAGAGGGAGATACGTTCTAGTTATAACAGTGACAACTTTGGTAATATGGCTAGTTCCAGGGATAATATTGATTTTAGTGATTTTGAGAGAGATGGTTGTGACATTAGTTTTTTTGGTTCAGGTAGTTTTGGGGATATGAAGCTTAGGGGTTGTTTTGGTGAAGGATTTGCTGGGGAAAAATGATGATGGCCACCTCGTTTCCTTTTTTTCTTTAGCGGAGCTAACCTCTTCGTCAGATCAGGCGAGGCCCTTTCGATCTTACCATTTCTTACTCTTTTCTCTATTACCTCATCTTGCTTGATCACATCACCGAAGGAAGCCTGATAGGTTGAAATAAACCTATCTACTTCTATGCTGAATTTGGTAGTTTTCGAGTGTATTAGTGATATTTAATTGCGTTTTAGTTTGTTTTCATGTAAATCAGGTATAAAAACGTGAACGAGCTATAAACGAGTAAAACAGTGGGAAAACAGTGTAGAAATGATGAATAAATATAAGGTTTCAGGACAGGAAGCCACCGCCGCAGCGGTGAGAATGCGGAGAAGGACACATTGTGCACAAGTCCCACCGCCGCAGCGGTGGAAATGTAGGGAGAATTGTAAAGTCCCACTGCCACAATGGTTAAATCTACTACCGTAGCGGTGAAATATTAGAGAGTTATGTGTGCCAGCCGACATACTCACTGCCATAATGGTGATCTTCACCGCCGCAGCGGTTAGCTCTGCACAGAATTAAGATATTTTCAAATATTTTTGGACCCTTACACCAATAAAACTTGTTCTCCCACTTACAATGAAAAACCCTAATGTTCCTAACATTAGAGAGGTGATCCTTGGCTATTTTTGAAGAGATCAAATAGGAGATTCATCATTCGGAGAAGAGGAAACACTGGCGGATCGATCTTTCGTAACAGCGGACCACTCTATTTTAAGATTTGATCTTTCTTTCTTTGTTTCTATCTTTGTAATTTAAAGTTTTATTGTTAATGATGATGAATCCCTCTTGTATTAATGTTTCGATGGCTAAGATTATGTTAGATTAGATAAATATTAGTTAGGGATTGTTGTAACCCATGTATGTACTAGTTTGATGGAATATATGTTACCTTAATGGTTGTTTGTTTAAATATGATTGTGTTCACTATTTTATTATGATCTTAATATGCTCATAATGGTATTAGGGTTGGTTTTGAGAATACGGGATTTGATACTTGGGAGAGGTGACCCCGGATTCAGACTAGGGTAAACACAACGCGACGTTCTAACAACTCGGGAGGGTGTTAGAAAGTGTACAATCTATGACGTTGGGTCAAGACTCATGTGACTATGTGTTTGAAAAGATGTTTGAGGGGGACTTCGGCATCAACGCAAAATCACATATTCATTCACTAAATACTGAGGAGAGGGAGTGAATAAGTTTAAGATACAGAGATTGTCAGATATGATAAATACCGTTATTGTGAACTAAACAAATTCAAACATGTATTAAGTGAATGAAATCAATCCCTAGGTAATCAACTTAATTAGAACTAACCCAATAGTTTTTAGTTTAACTTAGTTTTTAAGTAGTTTAATTTAAAACATTTATTGAACCATCGAGATAATATAAGACTATGCAAATTGCAGTATTCAATTATTCAAACACTTTTCCAGTGGAACGATATCCGATCTTAAAGATCCATTATACTAAAACTTGACCTCGTGCACTTGTGAGTGAGTCAGACGTGAGCGTAAAAACCTCTTCGACAAAGCCACCACTATGCTCAAAAGGCATTGATAGAATGCCGACGTCTGAATTGACTTGAATATCTCTAACTGGGCCTCCTGACTCAGTATCTGGTATATGGTATTACGGTCTGGCATGGCATCCTTGTTGTACACGTACTGCTCACTGAAGGTCTCAACCAGATTTTAAAAGTTTTAATTTACCCTTTTGCCCTAGGTTCAGGTCCATGTACCAGTTAAGAGTTGGTCCTTTCAATGATAGACGGAACATCTTCAAGCAGAGGTCTTCGTTTAGCGTATGGACTCTCAATTCTTCCTTGTAAATGCTGACATGCTATTCTGGGGGGTTAGTGCAGCCATATTTCATGAACTCCGGGACCACAAAATTTTCTAGGTACACTACTCGGGGTAGTGTTGACAACTCCTCATACGCCGCTTTTCTGGATGTCTTTTCTTTTTTCAACTCTTCTACCATTTTCTCCAATTTTTCCATTTTCAGAACCGAAGCTGGAGGGGGTCTATTATGTTCTTCTCTATTTTAGATTTTGATAGTCGAGGTTGGTTGATTAGTATTCGGATCATTGGGTGGAGCAATGATCGTCTCCGGTGAATGGGGATCTGTGGTGCGGAGGGGGTCGGGTCATTGGGTGAGGCCTAATAGACAAGCCCCTGGATGGGATATGTCGACGCTTCATAAGTGAAGGGGTGATGTCCCATCTGAGGTCCATAGTAAGCTGACACTGCAAAGTTCGGGTCGACGTAGTTCGAATTCGACACTGAGTTCTCCATCTTGGCACTCGAAGGGTTTTTATTCAGCAATTCAGTCACGAAAGTTTCACTGGGCGGGGGAACAAGCACCCCCTGAGGTCGTTGACTTTGTTCGTTGATCTTTTTCATTAGTATGTCGATGGTCTCTTACATCTGAACTATCTGGGCCGTGTGAGGAGATTTGGGATTACCTTCGGATGTTATTCTGGAATGAATCTAGGCCATACTACGAGTAAAGATCAGACTTCAGATAGGGGGGAACCAGAATTACTTTTCTCAGACCAATTTTCCTATCTCGTCCTGTTCTTACTACAAACCCATTTATTAGTCCACATAGGTCATAGATAGTCTTAAAATCCATTCATGTTCGAAGTTTTCAATTTCGATCATAACCGATGAAAACAAATAATGATTTATGAAAATTCTTTCGTAATTCTCATCGGTATTGGAAACCTTGAACTCGTTTGGTTTTTAGGACTTCCTAAGACATCATCAAACCATCATGTATTAAACCTTCTTCCACATCTTGTATCATAGAATCTTGTGGGAATAATATGGATACAAGACGACCGTACTTGTGTCGGAAGATATACAACATTATAAGAGCCCGAAAAAGAAAAGAAAAATCAAAACTTATTTACAAAATGGAAGGAAAAGATAACAAAATAAAATTTAACATTTGAACTTTAGATTAGTTGAACTTATTTGCACATACCTCTAATTATCCCTAGTTGAGTCGCAGCTGACGTGCCCCAATTTTTTTAAAGGAAAAGAATATTAAATAATAATAAGTGTAAAAGGATAAGAGTTTTTTAAAGCACCGGTTTTCTCAAAAAAGTACTTAAGTCTTTTTAAAACAAGGAGTTGTCACCTAACATTGGGTTTAAATGCTGTGCTAGGACACCAAATTTTTAGAAAATAATTTAAAAGGCCTAAGCAAAAAGTGTCTCCAAAAACCACAGTCAAACAAAATATTCATTTAAGAGCTTGGGAGTCAATTATACTCGGGGTAGGTATTAGGCACCCCAAGACGTCCATCTGAGAATGGTACCTTATGTTCAATTAAGCCCGATTAGTTTTATTTTATTTTGAAATCCTTTCCTCCTTGTGAAATATTTTTGGTATTTTTTAAAAATAAAATGGGATTTTTTTTTTGGAATATTTCCTCCGGTATGATCTCTTATCGAATATTAAGGATTTGATAAGAATAGTCCCCAAGAGGTGGTTTTATATATGTTTCGGAGAGATTTCTTTAATTTAAATGGGCAAACTAAAATAAGTGAATAAGTATGAAAATATGAATGCAAAGCTAACATGATATGTATTCTATTTTATTTATGCAAAAGTAACATAAAAAAAATTACTTGTATGATTTTTATGCAAGAGAGATTTCAACTTAATCATGCCAATGCAAAATGGTATGAATACGGGAATTAATCACGGAACACTACATGAATTAACGTGATTATGCGTGAAATTGATTTAATTATTTAATATACATGAAAAAAGTGCAAGTAGAGTCGTGACAAAATGAGAAGAAGTGGCGTGGATTGTGAATTTTAAAAATACCTATATGTGTGAAATATAAAAAGGTGTAAGTGGTGAAAGTATCTTAAACGTGCCATCTAAATGATACAAGTAATAAATATGGATTATAAAAAAAAAAAAGAAAAAAAAAAGGAAGCTATATGTAATGGAATATAAAAAAAATGTAAGTAGTGAAAGTGTTCTAAACATGCCATCTAAATGATACAAGAAATAAATATGCGAGATGGATGCAAAGGATGTCCATTTTAAGCTTGCCCAATTAATTCAAAGAAATCTCGATTTAAAATTCTCTCAAATTCTATGGAGGTGAGAATTGAGGGAGGATCATAGAAACAAATTTGTCAGAATTAATCTTTTCAAAACTTAAGCGGAATCCCATGAAAAGGTTTCCCGAGGAAAGAGATTTTCTAAAACCAATCGTTTCTAGATTTCAATTTAGTTGGGGAATTGAAACGAGGTCACAGAAAATTCTTCTACGATTTATCGAATCGTCGGATTCATCCTTAGGTTCCTAAAGATTAATTCCCACAAACTAAGATTTTATTATTTTTTTAGACTTTTATATTTTTTTAGGGTTTTTTGATAAAGGGGATAAAAATAAAATAGAAAAATAGAAAAAAAAAAAAAAAGAGAAATGATAGAAACGTGCTTCACCAAATGCTCGAGGATTAAGTTTAAGAACGAGAAACTCATCCCGATGTTTTTATCAGATCATCCGACGACTTATATTTTATTTTTTTTAGGATTTTTTTATTACAAGGATAAAAATAAAATAAAATACAAAAAAATAAATAATGAAAACATCATTCACTTAACGTTTAGAGATTAAGTTTAAGCACGAGAAATCCATCCCGACGTTTTCATTGGACGTATTACTTTTTTTAGTTTTTTGTTAATGAATTGCGACAAATAAAAAGAATGTAAACACAAATAAAAAAAATAAAACAACGAGATATGGGTGTCCTCGTCTAAATGCTCAAAGGTTCAGATTGAGAATGAGGAATCTCATTCCTGCATTTTCATCAATTCATTGGACAATTAAAAGAAATAAACTTGTAGAAAATTAAATTACGAGAAAAATAAATAAGCTGAAAAAAGTAAAAATCAGTAAACATACATGTTTTGGCCAAGATTCTTGATACTCGGATTTTTCCTCTCTCGCAGACGTCTTTGTTGAAATGCTCTCTCTGAGAATCACTCTCAAATGGTTTTTTTTTTTCAATTTCTGAATGAATAAATTAAGAGGAGAAATGTCATATTTGTAGGAAAAGATCGGGCATGAAAATCACTTAGGAAACCCTAAAAATTAGGTCTAGCAGCCAAAACCCAATCCAAGTTGGACAAGGATTAGAAAAGCTAAAAAAATAGAATTTTTAGGGGCTTTTACCACCTTTTCTTGGCTGACACGTAGCGGGCAGGACCCGCGTCTCTTTTGTTTTTCTTCGTGCATTAGGCGGCTGACCAAGTATAGAGGGCTCCCCACATGACTCTCTCTCTCGCTCTCTGTAATACCCTGAAAATTTATACTTCGAAAACTAATAATGTATAGTTAAAACTCTTGGGGGTTATTTTGATATATCATGGAAATTTTGAGGTGTAAATAAATATTTTATTATTTTAGGGGTTATAAGTGTAATTATTAGATTTGAAAATAATATTATATAAATTATGGGGAGTTAGTGTAATTTTCTTAAAAAAAAAAATCCCACCTTCCATCAAACATGTAGGTTTTGTAACAAAAAAAAAAAAAAAAAAGGTAAAAGAAAATGAAAAAAGAAAAGGTTAAAAATAAATAAATAAATAAAATAAATAAATAAATAGTACCTCAATTATTACTAATGTTGACAATGCTTACACCTATACTATATGTGTAATTTGAACAAGGAAATAAGATGATAAGAAACCCAAAATAAATGCATAAAATGATATTCATAAAAAAAAAAAAAAAATGAATATCAGGCCCCCCTCCCCCCCACACACAAATATATATGTGTGTGTGGTGTGTATCTCGACATTGAGAGAGAGAATTGGGAAGTGGGAGGGGAATCTCACGCCAAGGGATAAGGAAGAGATATATGGGGAAAAGGAAAAAGATAAAATATTATATATTATATTAGTGTATTGTATAAAATCTAGATAGATAGGGAGTTGAGGATTCACGTGGGGAGGCAAGGATGAGGGATATGGGGAAAAGGGTAAAAATAAAGTTAAAATGTTATATTATTAATAATTATTATATATTATAATCTATATATAGAATGAGAGTTAAAAGAGAGGGATCTTTTGGTTGTTGGAGATCACATGCACGAACAGAAAGGCCGAAGCAGCTGTGCAAGAAAGAAGAGCTTAGCAATAAAGAAAAATATAATTTCTCAATTCATTATCTATTGAAAATTTCATGTAGAATTTCTAACTCTTTTAATATATGTATTTAATTTTCTCATTGTGAAAGTTGTGTTATTATTGTTGATGAATTATAGCTGATAAATTGCATGAAATAATTATGACTATGTGAAAATCATGCCAATGTATTTTATTTGTTGCGTTAATTGAATGCACGTATTAGAGGGATTGGAGTTCTATTGAGCATTAGCTCACAACCCCACAATTTTGATTGCAAGGCCGGTGAGAACGAGAACGGGGACAAGAATCTCATTTGAATTTTTATTTAAAATTGTAATAGTTGTATTTATTAATCACCATTGTAGAATCAATTTGATAAATTGATAAACTATAAATTCGATAATTATAATTGTCTCTGTTGCATTATAAAATTTACCAGATTTTATAAAATGAAAATTCGGTTAATCGGTTTTGGTATAAATTCTCCAAGGGGATAAATCGCGTGGCGGCCCTGGGAAACCGGTCCGTTACACTCTCTCCTTCCTCTCTTCTCGATTGACCAGCGGCTAACAAGGCTGATAGGCCCCTCGCAGTTCTCTCATCTTTCTCTCGCTCTCTCCTCCTCCCTTTCTCTTTCTTAGCCGAACTATTGGGCCCCCACCTCATTTCTTTACTATTTTTCTCCCATCTTTCCTTTTCTCTCTCTTTTGGTTGACTAAGGTGGCCCCACACTTTCTCCATTTATTTCTTTTCCCTCTTTCCTCTATTTCAATTTTACTCCCCTCCTTTTACTTTTCTTTCAATTTTACCCCATTTTCTTTTATAACTAATTTTTCTTCCTTTTTCTTTTACATTTTTTTTATTTTGTATTTTCTAAAAATAACAAAAAGTAAAATATAAAATAAAACATAAATGTTTTACGAGGTAGTCAAAATGTCGTGTCCATAGGGACCCCTGAGTAAATCGATCTGCTACTTTTTCAACCACATCGTTTCTTTTCGTTCACTTTTGTTCTTGTCATTTTTTCCCTCAGTGCCCTTTCGGGTTTTCACTAAGGTCGGCCCCTACATTTTTGCACCTCAGCACCCTTTCGAGTTTTCATTGGGTGGGTGATTTTGTATTTTTCTACGATCCCTATGATTTTTTTCATAGCGCTCTTTTGAGTTTTCACCATGTTTGGGTCGCACTTATTTTTCCTCTTTTGCCCTTATCACCTTTTGGTTAAGAGTCTGGGATTTATTTATTTATTTATTTTTATTTTTATTTTTTTTATAGATAATCATGCTCGCAAAAGAAATTGGTAAGCAACTCATTTCATTAAGAAAAGTACTTCTTTACAAAATCCGAATTTATAGGTTCAGAAAATACATAACCATCGATCTCTTGGAGAATCAGCGCTCCATCGCTTGAGACTTTGTGGATTAGGAAGGGGCCCTCCCAATTGGGGGCGAATTTTCCTTTGGCTTCATCTTGAAATGGAAAAATATTTTTCAACACAAGCTCCCCAGCTCGGAAGACTCGAGGACGTACCATTTTGTCGTGGGCTCTGCCAATCCTTTGCCTGTAGCACTGACCATTGCAAATTGTCGTCAACCATTTTTCATCGATAAGGTAAAGTTGATCCAGCCTCTATTGTATCCACTCAATCTCTTCAAGCTCGACTTCCATGAGTACCCTCAAGGATGGAATTTCAACTTCGACGAGGATCACCACCTCCATCCCATAGACTAGAGAATAAGGTGTCACCCTCTTTGAGGTTCGGACCGAGGTTTGATAAGCCATCAGGGCATAGGGCAACATGGTGTCCTACTCTTTATAATTGTCAATCATATTTTGAAGGATTTTCTTAATGTCTTTATTGGTAGCTTCTACGGTCCCATTCATTTTTGGGAGGTATGGTGTCGCGTTTCGATGCTCAATCTTGAACTACTGACAGATTTCTTTGATGTTTGAGCCTTTCAAATTCTTGGTATTGTCGGTGATCAAGGCTGGCCGCAAATTGTACCTCGTCATGATATTTTCTTTGATAAACCGGGTTACTATTTTCTGAGTTACCTGAGTCAGACAAATTGCCTTTACCCACTTGGTAAAATAATCAATCGCTATCAGGATAAAACGATAACCGCTCGGTGCCTTTGGAGTGATTTTCCCGATGACATCCATTCTCCACATTGAAAAAGGCTAAGGGACCACCAGGTAATGGAGTTGCGAAGGAGAGACATGGACCTGGTCACCGTGGATTTGATACTTATGACATCTTCAGATAAATTGGACACAATCATTTTTTATTGTCAGCTAAAAGTGACCGATCCTCAGAATCTTCTTTGCAAGCATAAAGCCACTTATATGGGGCCCACATATTCTTCTATGGACTTCTTTTATCAACTAGACGTCATCTTCTGCCCCGACACACCGCAGCAATCCCATGTTGGGAGATCGCTTATACAAAGTTTTTCCTCTTAGGAAGAATTGACCCAGTTAGCCTTCAAAGGGTTTTTTGATCCACTCCAGATGCTTCTTTTGGGTATTCTTGATTCTTCAAGAAATTTTTGATATCATGGTACCACGGGTCTTCAGTGGGTTCGGTCTCAAGTTGACAATAGTGGGTTGGTTGACATTGAAACCGAATCATTATCGAGATTACGTCATCGTCTTCTTGGGTCAGCGAGATCATGGATGCCAATGTAGCTGAGGCCTCAGTGAAATTATTTCGAAGCCTTACGATGCTCTCATACTCGATCATTTTGAACTGCTTACAGAGATCCAAAATATGATTGTTGTAGGTAACCAACATTGGATCCTTTGTTGTATACTTATCAGTCACTTGGTTGATGATTAGTTATGAATTTTTGTATACCAACAACTCTTTGATTTTCATGTCGATGGTCAACTGAAGTCCCAAAATATACGCCTCATACTCTGCTTGATTATTGGTGCTCTAAAATTTTAACTTTGAAGCCATCGGATAGTGTTTCTTAGATGGGGAAACGAGGACAGCTATGATTCTGGCCCCTTGAGAATTCATTGCTCCATCGAAGTATATTTTCCAAACTGTCTCATCTTCTTTTTCATCCATCGAATAAATCGAATCATCGAGAAAATGGGTTTCTAGAGGCTGGTGGTTTGCTTCAGACGGATAACTAGCCAATTGATCTATTATTACCTGACCCTCTACTAATTTTTGGGTCTTGTAGATGATGTTAAATTTTGTTAACAACATTCTCCACTTCACCATTTTTCCCGACAGGACCAGCCTCTCAAAGATGTACTTCAGGGGATCTATTCTAGATATCAAGCATATAGTCAATGGAAGCATGTAATGGTGTAATCTTTGAGCAGCCCAGGCCAAGGTGTAACTGTTGATCCACTGTTTTAATGAACAATTAAGTGTTAATGTTTTTTGTGGAACTAATGTGTTTTTGAGTATTTCAAAAAAGAGTTTCGTGTAGTTGTTTAGTTAAAGATCTCAAGAAGAAGATCATATAAAAGGTGCAAAGAAGGATGTAAAGAAGAAATGAAGAGTGTTGAAGTCCTCGAATAAAATTAGATGAAAACAACTCTCTACCTATATACTCTTAATACAACCCGAATTAGGATCACACAAGACACTTTGAATGAGTTATCTTTATGTGTGTTTCGATATTAAAATGATAGAGTTTAAGATCCAAATTAATGATTTTATATGTGCTCCTTATGCGAAATCAAATTGATAATTGACCTAATTAGAAAACAAGGTTTAGAGTATGAAAAATTGTATTTTTGGGTCAATTTGGTCAATCGAGAAAAGTAATCGGTTTACTAAATCAAATAATGAGTTTTGTGGAGTAGAATTGGACCATCCTAAAGCAGTCGGTCAATTGATTAGGAAAAATCAGTCAACCGATTGAGTCAGTGAGTTTGTCGAAGGAAGAGTGGACCAATCTGTATCAATCAGTCAACCGAATGTGAAAGTTTGATCAACTGTTTGAGTCAGTGTCATCTTATAACATTCGGTTAACTGAATGGGAAAATTCGGTCAACCGATTGGGCTTGAATTTTGGAAAGGTTTAGCTCTGTATCATTCGGTCAATTGAATTAGGAAATTCGGTCAATCGATGGGCATTTGATTTTTCGCTTGGTTTCGGTTCTGATTCATTTAGTCAACCAAAATTTGTGGGTCGGTCAATCGACAATATCCATTGTGTTTTTGTGTGACTTGATCTCTTGGTCGAAAAACTATCAATTTTTTATGATTTCAAGGGAGAGATTTGGGGGATTTGAACTTATTAAAGATATGGTACATCTATTTGATTATCCCAATTGATTTGGTCTACATAACTTATGATTCTTTAAATTTAAGTGAATAAATATTTCTTATCTTTGTGATTGTAAATTGAGAAATATTTCATGGACTTATTTAAGAGATTTAAAATATATTTTTAAGAGGATTACCGTAGAAATGGAAGATAATATTATATAGGGTCTAAGAGTGCTTTTAGAGGCATATCTTTTGAAAAGTATCCGTTAGAGGGCTTGTTATCAATCTATAAAAATCGACATACGGGATTGAGAGATATACATCAAGAACAATCAATTTTGAGCTATTCTAAGAGTGATTTTTACCCTGAGATTTATGTGAGAGATTTGTTCTAAGTTCTTTATCTAAAGCGCTATTGATTTGGCGTAACCGATTTGTGATCTAATGTGATTATAGTTCTATCTTCAGTGTTTTCCCGATGAGTTCATTCTAAACTTTTGTTCTTTATTTTGAATTCATATAATTATTGATTGCTTGGTAATAAGATTGTTAAAAAATCATTTTCAAACTTAAAAGTCTGAAAAATATTTTTAAAACGATTTTGTTTGATTATCTGATTACGTGCCCTAAATTGTACTACCCACTTATTTATTTCATCAGATATTATTTGCCTCATATTTATTTATCACTCAGTAATTTTTGGGATATTAATCGAGTATATCTGTATTAAGGTGTTAGAAGCTTCTTAGGGGAAAAAAAACTCATGTTTTTTTGTATTTGTGAGTTTGAGCGAATTAGACATGTTTGGGACGATGTCTAATTAGGGTAGCTAGGTTTCTATCTTTTTCCTGTGAAAAAAATTAGGATTTGATCTTTATCTTGCAAAAATGTTAGGTTATTATTTTCCCTTAAAAAGAAATATGTTTTGATTCTCCCTGCAATTAATTGTGTTTTTGAGTGAATTGTAAAGGTTCAATCATTACCTGTAAAAATGATACTTGAGAAAGTGGTGAGGTTAATCTTTAGCCTGGTAAAAAGATAAGGTTCATCTTTGGCCTGGGAAAAGGGTAAAATTGTAAAGGTTGATTTTGTACCTGTAAAAAAATCATTGTAAGGGTTTGGTTCCTACCTGGAAAATGAATCTTGGTTTTAGGGGGTCACGAATCTCCATAGAGCTCGGGGGATTGGATTAGTTAAGGTTAACTTGCTGAACCAGGATATATTTTGGTATGCTGCATTGTTTATTTTTTATTATTTTGTGTTTGGGTAGGCATTTAGTATTAAACACTTATCCGCTGCGTAACTAAGATAATAATCAATTTAGGAAAATTGAATATTTGATAATTAAGGGCCCGTTTGGTAATCGGTTCATGCCCATCCCATGCAGTGGGATGGGATGCGATAAGAATTTTGTTTCCTTTTTGGGAACAGAATCATGTTTGGTAACGACAATGTGTTTTTTTTGGATCTGGGAACATAATCGCGTTTGGTAATAATTTTATCAAAAAAATCAAGAACGAACCCTAAACTACAAATTCAAGAACAAATCCTAGAACAAATTCAAGAACAACGATCACAAATCCAACAATCGAAATCGAAATAGGTTTTGATTTTGAGTTTGAGTTTGAGTTTGAGTTTTAATTTCGAAATCAAAATTGAAACCCTATTTTGATTTCGATTTCGAAATAGAAATAGGTTTAGAATTTGATTTTGAGTTTCGATTTCGATTTTGAAATCAAAACCCTAAAGCAGACGACGAACACGACAGCGATGACGATGACGACGAAATAGGCTTCGATGATGACGACGAAGGCAAGGACAACAGTGACGAAGGTGATGGCAACGATGACGATGGCGACGAAGGCGAAGATGATGGCAACGATAGAGCATCACAACGAAGGTGATGGCAACGATGGAGCAGAACGAACGATTTCGAAATCGAGAGCTAAACTCTCGTGTTTCTGTTTCGAAATCGAAAAGAAAATAGGGTTTCAATTTCAAAATTGATCCTTATTTCGATTTCGAAATCGAGAGCCAAACGAACGAAGAACAAAGAAAAAGAAAAAAAAATATAGTTACAAAGTTTGAAGGCTGGTCTCACTAACAAATCCAAAAATTCCCTTCGTATCATTTTTTTAAGAATGGGAATGGAATGGGAAATCTTTGGCACAGTTTTTTTTTTGTTTCTTAAGCCTATAGAAGAAATGGGCACAATTCTCATTTTAGAATGGGATGTGAATAGAAACAAAACAAAAAAGGAGTGGTTACCAAACGCTATGCCCAATGAAAATTTGGGAATGGGATGGGAAAAAGTGGGATGGGAGTGGTTACTAAACGGGGGCTATGTGTTTAAAGAATTATTTGTTTAAATTTTATAACTACGCAATTCACCCCCCTCTTGGGTAATTCTTTGGGCCAACATTTGGTACCAGAATCAGGTTTAGCTCATTTGGATTAAAATCCTAGCTAAGAAAGATCATATAGCGTATGACACGGGCTCTATCAATGAGGGGCAATCTATGCACCGTCATCCTTTGTTTACAGGTAGTAATTATACTTTTTGAAAGAACGTGATAATGACATTTATTCAAGTCACTAATTGTGAGGCATAGTTGGTTATTGAAGATGGTCCATACATTCCTAAAGAGAATGGAGTAATTAAGGGGAAGGAATAACTCAGTTCCTTTGATAAACATAAATTATCTATTATTAACTCTCAAACTATTAACATTTTTCTTTGTTCCTTAGATGTAAAAGAGTACAACAGAGTTTCAGGGTGTGCTTTTATGAAAGAAATATGGGATACTTTGAAAACCACATATGAAGGAATTGATCAAGTGAAGCGATCCAAAATCAATGCCTACACTCATCAATTCGAATTATTTAGAATGGGTGAAGCAGAAACAATCTCAGAAATATTTGCAAGATTCACCAACATATGCAACAATCTTAATTAGCTTGGAAAACCGTATTCCATGGAGCAAAAAGTACAAAAGATTTTGATATCATTAACCAAAATTTGGGAATCAAAAGTGATTCTAATTAAGGAGGCCAAAAGATCTCACCAAACTCACAATCGATGTACTCATCGGTGATTTGATAAGCCACGAGACAGTCATGCAACAATATGTGGTTGGATCAGAAAGAAAGATAAATAGGAAAAAGAGATCTATGAAAAAAAACATAGGATGATACAAATTTCAGTAAACTCCGACGTTCGCCCTCATTGCCAATGAGATTGAGGTAATTGAATTCTCTAGTTCTTATCCATCAGATTTTGATGAATTATTTTATATCTTTCAAGAATTATTGCATGATTAGAAGGATCAATGTTCTCAAATTGATGCTCTACAAAGTACAGTGATTACAATAAATAAACGCATTGAAAATTTCGAGGTCGAAAACACCAATCTTAAAAAACAAATTTCAAAAATTGTTTCACGTGATTTAGAAAAAGAAAACAATGAGTTAAGGTCCAAAGTTATGGATTTAGATTCTATTTTTCTCAAGTTTACAAATGGTGAAATAATTTCAAAATGTTTTTGGGAAACTCTAAGGGTGTTTTCAACAAAACTGGTATTGGTTTTCAAAAAAATATCAAGTAAAAAAGATTCAAAAAATTCTTTTCTAAAACTACGAAAATTATGAAATGTTTTAACTGTAATATTGTGGGGCATACCTCTAGTAAATGTTTTTTGAAAATATCTAAATGTAAATAGGTATGGGTTCCCTAAAGGAACAAAGGAGGATCCGAATAACAAAATTGGACCCACGAAGAATGGGTACCATTTAGGAACTTTTGAGGTGCTTCTGGCAGATTATCAAATAAACATCTATGTGCAAGGACAAATTGTTCCTAGGAAAAGGTTGTTCTCAGCACGTGACGAGAGATAAATGCTGAAATTATATCTTTTACACCTAAAGACGATGGTCATGTGAGTGATAAAGAATATACCAAAGAATGCCACAACAAAATGGTGTTGTGGAGAGAAAGAACAAAAACACTTCAGGATATGGGCAGAATAATGCTAAATAAGAATCATCTTCCTAAATATTTCTCGAGCAAATTCATATATATCCTCTTTATTTTAAAGTTTCTTGTTGCAAATGTTTTATCTTAAATGATAAAGATAATTTGGATAAATTTGATGTTAAATCTGATTATGGTATTTTCCTTGGGTATACTACTAATGGTAAAGCTTATAGGGTTTATAATAAACGTATTTTAGTAGCAGAAGAATCTATGCATGTTGTATTTGAGAAATCTAATCCACTTGTGTCGAGAAAAGTTTTGGATGATGATGATGCAGGTACACAAAATAACCAAAACCAAATAGGAGATACAACAAATGAACCACAGAATGAGAAACCTAAAGGAGAGAAGACGACTTTACCACATGCTATAAAGACAATACATGAACATTCGATAAAAGAAATTATTGGTAATTTCGAGAGAGGTGTAAGTACAAAATCCTTTCTTAGGAATAAAATTAATCTTGCTTTTCTATCTCAAATTGAGCGTAAGAATGTGAATGAGGCATTAATTGATAAATCTTGGATCTCTGCAATGCAAGAAGAATTAGTTCAATTTAAACGTAATAAGATGTGGTCTCTAGTTCCTACATGGGACTTTCATCCTGTAATTGGTACTAAATGGGTTTTTCGTAATAAAAATGATGAAACTGGGATGGTAATTTGAAATAAATAAAGATTAGTAGCACAGGGTTATAATCAAGAAGAGATAATTGATTATACTAAGATTTATGCTCCTTTAGCTAAATTAGAATCTATTAGAATGTTACTCGCATTTTCATGTTCACGTAATTTTCACGTAATTTTAAATTATCTGAAATGGATGTAAAGAGTACATTCTTGAATGGATTTCTATCAGAAGAAGTTTATGTCGAACAACCACCGGTATTTGGGAGTGATAAACTTTTCGATCATGTGTTTAAACTTCATAAGGTTTTGTATGGGCTTAAACAAGTTCCGAGAGCTTGGTATGAAAGATTTAGTTGATATTTGATCGAAAATGATTTTCGATGAGGTCTTAGTGATATAACGTTATTTATCAAGTAAAATGAGTCTGATATCCTATTAGTGTAGATATATGTTGATGATATTATTTTTGGTTTTACTAATGAGGATTTTTGTCAAGAGGTTGTCAAGATTATGCAGGTTGAATTCGAAATGAGTATGATGGGGGAGTTAACCTTCTTTCTTGGGTTGCAAATTAAGTAAACAAAGGAATGGATTTTCATTAATCAAGCCAAGTATACTAAAGAGTTGTTGGAAAAATATGGTTTAGATTACGCTAAAGAGTATAAAACTCCCATGGAAACTGCTACAAAAATAGACAAAGACGATACGGGAAAAAATGTAAATGAGAAAATGTATCAAGATATGACTGGTAGCTTGTTGTATCTTACTGCTAGTAGACCTAACATAATGTTTAGTGGATGTTTGTGTGCTAGATTCCAGTCTTATCCTAAATAATCGCATTTAACTGCAGTTAAGCATATTTTTCGGTATTTGAAAGGGACAAGTGACCTAGGATTATGATATCTTAGGGGGAATGACTTTAAGTTAATTAGTTACACCGACGCTGATTTTGCAGGATGCAAAGTTGAGCCTAAAAGCACAAGCGGGTCATATCACTTTTTAACACATGCCTTGGTTTCTTAGTCTAGCAAAAAATAGAACTCAATTGTCTTATCTACTACTGAGGCTGAGTATATGGCAACTAAAAATTGTTGCGTTCAAATTCTATATATCAAGCAACAATTAAATGATTTTGGAGTATGTATGGAGGAAATCCCTATTTATTATGATAATAAAAGTGCTATATGCTTAAGTAAGAATCTGACACAACACTCATGTACTAAGAACATAGAGATTAAATATCATTTTATTCATGATCACATTCAAAAAATAGATGTAACTATTAAGTATATTGATACCTCCGATCAGCTGCCCAATATCTTTACCAAACCTCTAGTGGAAAAACAATTCATGAAAATTACTCGAGGTTTAGGTATTGTTAGGCATAACGATGTATGCTTAGAGTGATATTTTTGGGTCTCTGCCCCCACTTTTTGAGATTAGAAAGGGGGACAAGTTGATGTTTAACTGAGTTAGTTGATGTTCAAGAATTTGTTCTCCTAAGCATTGCATTGATTAAAGGGAGATCTTAATTATTAAGATTTATGTTGAATATCATTATTAAATTAGTTAAATTGAGCTTATATGCATATCTTTATAATTGTTTGTTTATGTTTTCAAAATTATGCTTAAACGAGTTTAAATACCCGTCCGCAGATTTAGAGGGAGCATGGTTACATTCTTTATTGAAGAAAATATCAAAATTAATAGTCATCATAAAAATTGAGGAGATTGTTGATATCTAGGTTTTAATAAACAATTAAGTATTAATGTTTTTAGTGAAACTAATGTGTTTTTTGTGTATTTCATAAAAGAGTTTCATATCGTTGTTCAGTTGAAGATCTCAAGAAGAAGATCTCATAAAGGGTGTAAAGAAAGACGCAATGAAGAAATGAAGAGTGTTGAAAATCTTGAAGAAAATTAGGTAAAAAACTCTCTACCTATATACTCTTAATGCAACCCGAATTAGGATAACACGCGACACTTTAAATAAGTTATCTTTATGCGTATTTTGATATTAAAATGATAGAGTTTAAAATCCTAATTAATGATTTTATATGTTCTCCTTATGTGAAATCAAATTGATAATTGACCTACTTAGAAAGCATGGTTTAGAGTATGAAAAAATGTATTTTTGGGTCAATTCGGTCAACCGAGAAAAATAATTGGTTAATTGAACCAAACAATGAGTTTTGTGGAGTAGAATTGGACCATCCTGAAGCAGTCGGTCAACTGATTAGGAAAAATCAGTCAATTGATTGAGTCAATGAGTTTGTCAAAGGAAGAGTGGACCATCCTGTAACATTCGGTCAACCAAATGGGAAAATTCGATCAACCGATTAGGCTTAAATTTTGGCAGGTTTCTATTCTGTATTATTTGGTCAACTGAATTAGGAAATTCAGTCAACCGATTAGCGTTTGATTTTTTGCTTGGTTTTAGTTTTGATTCATTTAGTCAACTTAAAATTTTTGGTCAGTCAACCGACAGTGTCTGGTATGTTATTGTGTGACTTGATCTCTTGGTTAAAAACTATCCATTTTTTATGATTTCAAGGGAGAAATTTGGGGGATTTAAATTTATTAAATATATGATACATCTATTTGATTATTCATATTGATTTGGTCCACATAATTTATGGTTTTCTTAATTTATGTTGATAAATAATTCTTATCTTTGTGATTGTAAATTGAGAAATATTTCATAGACTTATTTGAGATATTTTTAAGTAGATTATTCCAAAAATTGAAGATAATATTATATGGGATCTAAGAGTACCTTTTAGAGGCATATATTTTGAAAAGTAGTCATTGAAGGACTTGTTATCAATCTATAAAAATAGACCTGCGGGATTCAGAGATACATCAAGAACAATCAGTTTTGAGCTATTCTAAAAGTGATTTTATGTTAAGATTTCTATGAGAAATTTGTTTTAAATTATTTATCTGAAGTGTTTTTGATTTGACGTCACCGATTTGTGCTCTATTGCGATTTTTTTTCCATCTTTGGTATTTTCTCAGTGAGATCGTTACAAGTTTTTGTTCTTTATTTTGAATTTATATTATTATTGATTGTTTGGTCATAAGATTGTTAGAAAATAGTTTTCAAACATAAAAGCCTGAAAAATATTTTTAAAACAATTTTGTTTGATTATCTGATTGCGTGCTTTAAATTGTGTTATCCACTTATTTATTTAATCAAATATTGTTTACCTCACATTGTATCTATCACTTAGTAATTTTTGGGACATTAATCAACTATATCTGTATTGAGGTATAAGAAGCTCATTGTGGGAAGAAACTCATATTTTTTTGTATTTGTGAGTTTGAGCATAATAGACATGTTTGGGATGGTGTCTAATTAGGATAGCTAGGTTTCGATATTTTTTCTGTGAAAAATATTAGGGTTTGATCTTTGTCCTGCAAAAAAGATTAGATTTTTCTTTTCCCTTAAAAAAAATATATTTTGATTTTCCCTGCAATTGAATTGTGTTTTTTAAGTAAATTGTAAAGGTTTAATCCCTACCTATAAAAAGAATATACTTGAAAGAGTGGTGAGGTTAATCTTTAGCTTGTTAAAAAGATAGAGTTCATCCTTGTACTAGAAAAAGGGTAAAATTATAAAGGTTGATTTTGTACCTGTAAAAGAATCATTGTAAGAGTTTGGTTCCTACCTGGTAAAGGAATTAGGGTTTTAGGGGGTCACGAATCTCTGTAGAGCTCAGAGGATTAGATTAGGCAAGGCTATCTTGCTGAACCAGGATATATTTTGATGTACTGTATTATTTACTTTTTATTATTTTGTTTTTGGTTGTGCACTTAGTATTAAACACTTATCCATTGTATAACTAAGATCATTATCAATTTAGAAAAAATGAATATTTGATAATTAAGTGTTTAAAGAATTATTTATTTAAATTTTGTAACTACCCAATTCACTCACTCTTGGGTAACTCTTTGGGCCAACAACAATAGGTTTTCTCGAGGAATGTATAGTTCTTCTCGTATTTCATAAAATGTTTACCGAGGTAATAAATGGCTTGCTCATTCTCTTCGAATTCATCCAGTTAGCCCAAGATGGCACCCATGGAAAAATTTAATACTGACAAATATAGCAAAAGTTGAATTCCTTCTCGAGATGGTGCCAAGACAGGCGGATTGGTCATGTAAGTTTTAATCTTTTCCAAAGTACCTTGGCAATTAGCATTCCATTGTCCATCACTCTCTTTTCGAAGTAATTTAAAGATCGGCTCGCAAGTGGTAGTGAGTTGGAATACAAATCTGGAAATGAAGTTTAATCGACCCAAGAAACCCCATATCTCTTTTTCATTCTTTGGCGATGGCATTTCAATAATGACTTGGGCTTTTGTGGAATCGATCTCAATCCCATGGAGATTTACATGAAACTAAGAGTTTTCCCGACGTTACCTCAAAGACGCACTTTGCTGGATTGAGCTTGAGCTGATACTTTCATAGTCAATCAAACATCTTATTTAGATGATCGTTTTCGCAAGAATTGACAATCATGTCATTGATGTATACCACCATCTTCTTTTGCATCATAGCCTGAAAGAGGGTTGTCATTGCTCTTTGGTATGTTGCCCTGACATTTTTGAGACTGAAAGGCATCGCCCTATAGTAGAAGACTCCCCACGGTGTGGTGAAGGCTGTCTTTTCTCGATCTTCTTCATCCATTAGAATTTGATTATAGCTGAAGAATCCATTGACAAACGAGTAGAGCTTATGCCCAGTAGTGTTGTCGATGATGATATGGATGTTTGGCAGTGGAAAGTCATCTTTCTAACTTGGTCGGTTGAGGTCATGATAATCTACACAAACTCTAATTTTTTCAAAGGACTTTGGCACCATAACGACATTGGAGAGCCATTCATTGTACTTAGGGACTTCGATGATCTAGGCATCGAATTGTTTTAAGATCTCTTCCTTGACCTCGAGACTGATATTAGGCCTTAACTTCCTCAACTTCTATCTGATGGGAACGCATCCTGGCTTTAGAGGTAGCTTGTAGGTCACAATACTTTTGTTTAGTCCCACCATATCATTGTAGGACCAGGTAAAGACATCTTGATAGGCAACTAAGAAAACAATCAGTTCCTTCTTTTCTAAGGTTGTGAGCGCTGATCCAACTTTAATTTTTTACAGGTCCTTTGGGGTCTCCAAATTTATCAATTCTGTCATCTGTGTTGGGAATTGGCTTATTCTCATACTCTATAAAGGCTTTTCGAATCTTACAATCGTCTGGTAGAAATGAGTCTTCCTTTGTTTCTATTCTTATCAGATTATAGTCTAGTTCTGTATTAAAATCATACTTGTCGCATTCAAACTCACTGGTATCACATACATCATATATTGGTGATTCGGGTAACCTAAAAAAGTAAAAATTTAAACATTTAAATCATAAGTTGGGATAAAGCAGAGTTGCATTCATTGAGATAAGCCATTACAAAGCCAAAATCATTTTCCATCTAGAAGGTTGGCTGAATACAAAGGTGAATACTAGATTTTCTCGATTTTACCAAAATGCCCGGTGCATTGGGAGAACACAAAAGTTTTAGTTCTTTAGCTTTTCGGTTCTTTTCACTTTGATGCCAGTCCTGCAACTTGGTCCCGCCTCCTGGGAGATGACGTTCGCAGCTGCTTCATTAAGGACTCTCTCAGGATGAAGTTGGAATCCCACTACCCTATCTTCTTGGTTGATCATTTCAGCTAGATATAGGAACGAGACCTAGATGTGTAGGATTATTGTCAGTTGATCGCTTTGGCATCTAGTCTTTTTGTCACGAAAGAACTTGGCCCTATATTCTTTAGAGGGCTTGTACCCTAACCCGGACCTTCCTCTTTTCTCTTAGTCCTGGATCGACTATTTTATTCCACCTAGATTCTTTCCAAGTCCCTTGGTTGCGGATATTACGGCATTTTACAGAGACGGGACCAACTCGTGTCTGTCTGCCTTCATGATTGTGATATTTACAATGTCGAACACGTGATAAGAAGCCTCAGCCTTCTCTTTCTCCATTTTCTTTTTCTCGGCCGCTAATGGGATATACCAACTTATTGCTTTACAAACAAGTGCACCATCTGCGTCTACCTTCATCACGTACAATGTATTGTCAATAATGAACTTGATTTTTTGGTGCAGCAATGAGGCACCTGCACTAGCATTATGGATTCACGATCTTCCCAAAAACATATTATATGATGCCGATATGTTCAAGACTTGAAAGGTCACATTTAATTGGATCAGGCCAATCTCAATCGGCAAATCGATTTTCCTAACATCATCTCTTTTCTTTCCATAGAAAGCCGAAACTATTGTCTTCGAGGGCCGGATGTTAACCAAATCAATCCCCATTTTTTCTAGCGTTGTCATCTGCATATAATGTTCAATATTGACTCATTATCAATTAATACCCAGGATATGAGCATCGCGTGACTCTCCACTGTTATGTTCAAGGGCTTGTTGTGACCAGTACCATCTTTAACAATGTCGGCATCAGTAAAAGTGATAGTCTCCAATCTCAGCATTTGTTCAAACAACGTAACAAACTTTTCTGGTGGGGCTGTCCTTAGCAAGTGGGCTTCGTTCAGGACATTCAACAAGGCTTACAGGTGTAACTCAGAGTATAAAAACAATCACAGTATCGAAATCTTGGTCAGGGCTTTGCTCAATTGTTCTACAACCTTGTATTCAGAATTCTTCATTGCCCTTAAGAAATCTTGAGCTTTTTGGTTTGTCACTAATTTCGTTAGGGCCCCTTTTGAATCTTTCTCGAGAACCTAAGCCAATTTCTGCGGGGTGTATACTCTTCCTGATCGGGTAATCCCACCACCTTCTCCGACTGAGATTGGCAATGTTTCGCCCTCTCCAGTTTTTGCCACTATCTCATAATTTCAGGGCACCCTGTTCAGAGCCTTCATGGGCTCTTGGATTGGGAAAGACAATACCAAAGACTTTTCTAATTTCCCTGCGACCTTTTTTGGGTATAACTCAAATTCTTCTTTGACAATCTCGGGGTGTAGATATATTCCACCGATATCAATCATGGATATCTATTCTTTAACAAAGATCATATTTACCCCCACTCTCTGAAGAGGCATTTTCTAGTAATGGATTCTACTGGTAATTTGGCATACTGACCTCAGGCTTCTTAGGGAATGTGATGGCTCATGTCCGAATGAACTCTCGGATCTTGTTTTTTTAATTCAAAACATTGCTAAGCGCGGGTTTTGAAATAGTTTTTTTGTTTATTTTATTTGATTATTTAAATATTATTTATATTTGTTATTTTTGGGGAAAAAAAATTATTAGTTAGTGGGGTTTGTGTTATTTTTTATTTTATTTTTTAATTTCAGTGGGTGAATTATGTATTATTTTGCAATGTTTGAAATCTTTATTTTTTCTATTTTGTAATTTTTTTTTTCAATTAGTATTATGAATATTTTACTTTTGGGTGTTGAAATTAAAAGTATTGTTTAATGTTTGATAAATGATAAAATTTTAGTTCAACATAATTTTGATTTTAAAAAAAATGTGCGTGTTCAAATTATTTAAAATAAAATTAATTAACAAATACTCTTAATAATTTAAATATACTCAAAATGTTGAGAAAGAAGGAAAATAGTGTTGGTGAGCTCTAAAAAAATTGGGATGTTATAGAAGGAAGAGGAAGAGACAACATGAGTACCTAAAAATTGCATCGAAATAATATCAAACAGGCGTCATCATTTTGGATTCTATTACTAAGTTACTAATACATGAAAATCTCAAGAAATATGGCTTACTTCATAATTCATGTATTTTAATAAGGTGTCTTAATTTTAAATGTACAGTTACTTATAAAAGATAAATTGTTTTATTTGATGGTATGATATTCGATAATATCATTATCCATCCCCTAAAACAAAATAAAATGACAATATTAATAAAATATTTAAACCAACTAATGAAATACATACAAAGAAAATCCAACGCTTCACACACAAATTGGACGTGAATTTCATGCAAAAAAATAAAATAAAAATAAAAATAATGAATACATTTCTCACTTTTATCTTGATATATCAACTAATTATCCTACTCTTTCAGTCGACGTCGATCTCAATATCGAAACCCTTGTATAAAGAATTACACATAACCCGAGCTAATTATTTTACAATTGAATGGAAAGTTTTTGGCATATGCATTAGCAAGGTATTGATAATAGCAAAAATTTAAAGAATAAGTAAAATAATATATAAAAATTTAGACAATTTTAAAGTGTGTCCAATTATGAGGTGAAAATAAAAGAATCCTCATATAGATAATATATTGGAGTCCTCTCAAATTCTAACCATTTATGGCATTATGTGCTTTTAATGGAATTATGACAATAAAATGTTTGAAAACTTTTGACATACTCACACATTAAAACTATTAAATTGATAGAATTATGATAATAAAATCAATTGAAAAATATTTCTAATAATTAGAATATACTCAAAATTATGATTCAAGAAAATAAAATTGGTGAACTCTCATTCATTTGAAAACTTAGTATTTCACTTTTAGTTTTTATTATATGATTTTGTTGACATAAACATAAACCAAATTAGTTTTCCAATTATTACAAGTAGAAGGGTGCAAAGTGTAGGATTTTTGAAGTTAAAGAAGTAAATAGCAATTAACCACTTAAATCTTTTTGTTCTCCTTTAGAAAGGGAGAAATTGCAGACATGGATTTTGTTGGAATAATTAATCATTAATTGATTATTTGATTGATTGTTTGTATATAGGAAATCAAATATATAGATTAGGAAAATAGTTAATTGTCATTAGTTAGTTACCTTTTTTGGTTACTATGTTTTCTTATATATAGTCTCATATTGTATGATTAACAAAATAATACAATTGATTATTGTATTCAATTTAGCATCAGAGCTAAAATTAAAATCCTAGCCCTAACCAGCCCTATTTCACCACCGATGCAGTCGCCGGCATCCTACAGCCGCCACGAGGCCTCGTCGACCTACTTCATAGCTGACGAACAACTCGCCAGCCCTCTACAACCAACGACAAAGCCTCACCAGTCTCCTACAGTCGCCAACGAACACTCGTCGGCCACTTATAGCCGACGACGAACGTATCACGGCCTCCTTACAGCCGACGAACAACTCATCAGCCATCTGCAACCGACGACGAAGCCTCGCCGGTCTTCTACAGCCACCGACGAACACTCGTCGGAACCCTTACCACCGACGGCAAATGTCGACTACCTTCTTACAACCGGAAATCGATCGCAGTAAAGCAAAAGAAATTGGTTTTTTTTAGGCCTTCATCTCACGAACTTAATTCGTTGAAGGTCAACCCGATGATTCTTAGTATTTGACGATATTTTTCCCTTACCTTCACCATGTTCGACGTTACCTTGGAATCCACCCCAAGGTCCGCTTTGGCTGCTGCTAATACTAGCTCTAACAGGTTTCAACGCTAAGCAAAGGAACGCCCTCGTATAGGGTGTGACTACTGCAACAAGCCCCGTCACACATGGAAAACATGCTGAAAAATCCATGGAAAATTGGAAAATTTGAAGAGCAACAAGTCGAGAGAAAAATCTAACATATCATATCCTTCCGTGCATGAAGCTTCAACCACTACATTCAACAAAGAGCAGATTGGTCAACTTCTGAAATTGTTGGCTGCCAATTCATCATTCGGTACTCCTAATGCTTCCTTAGCTCAAACAGATAGTAACTCTAGAGCTTTTTCTTGTTCCTTAAATTCAGCGCCTTGAATTATCGATTCAGGTGTTTCTGATCATATGACAAGTTTTTATCACTTTTTCAATACCTATTCACCGTGTTCTGGTAAGGAAAGAATTAGAATTGCATACAGAAGTTTCTCACCCATTGTAGGAAAAGGCTGAATAAAAATCTTAGATAGTATTAATCTAAAAATCGTCTTTCACGTTCTTAAACTTACTTGTAACCTTTTATCTGTAAGTAAACTATTACGAGATTCTAGCTGTCATGCCATGTTCTCTGAATCTCAATGTTTGTTTCAAGACCAGTGCTCGGGGAAGATGATTGGCAGTGCTGGACTGGTAGATGACCTTTATTACTTCGATGATAACTACTTAAGGAATAAAATAACTCACGGCCCTAGTGGTATGAGTTCAATGTCTGTTCGTGATAAAATCATACTTTGGCTCCTTAGATTAGGACATCAAAGTTTTTAATATCTTAAACATTTGTTTCCAACTTTATTTACGAATGTGGATTGTTCTTCTTTTTATTATAAAAGTTGTTTGTTTGTAAAAAGTCAGCGTACTTCTTATATTTCAAAACCATATCGTGCATCCAAATCTTTCTATTTAATTCACAGCGATATATAGGGTCCATCAAAAATCACAACACTATTTGAAAAAAGATGGTTTGTGACATTTATTGATGATCACACACGTTTATGTTGGACATATTTGATGCATGCAACATCTGATGTAGAAGCTTTATTTAAAGATTTTTATATTATGTTCGAAAATCAATTTCAAATTAAACCTAACATTCTTTGCACAAATAATGGAACAAAATATTTTAATGAATGTTTAGGTAGTTGTTTCAAAACAAATGATATTCTACATCAATCCACATGTTGTGACACGCCCCAACAAAATGGCATCACTGAACGAAAAAATAAACATTTACTCGAAGTCGCATGTGCACTCATGTTTTCTATGTATATTCCAAAATACTTGTGGGGTGATGCTCTTTTAACAGCTGCATATTTAATAAATCGCACGCCTACACGTATTCTAAACTACACCACACCATTTGATAATTTCAAAACACATTTTTCAGCTTCTAGGATATCAGCTGACCTATCTCTTAAAGTATTTGGCTACACCTCCTATGTTCATATTCTTAGCCAATTTCGGTCTAAACTTGATCCAAGAGTAGAAAAATGTGTTTTCATCTATTTATGCACCAAATCAAAAAGGGTATAAGTGTTACAATCCACAAACAAAAAAAAAATCATGTTAGTATAGATGTCACATTTTTGGAACATGTTTCTTTCTTTGACAAAAATCCCCTCCAGGGGAAGAATCCAATCGAAGAGAATTATTGGGTTACTGATGATCCTCTCTCTACCACAGTCTTAGAAATTTTTCTTCCAAATCAATCAAAAACAAATGATGAAAATATTGACAAACAAAAAGAGATCCCTACTAGTACACTAGTACCAAGCATAATTTTCTTACGAACAGATGAAGAAATATCACGATCACGTACTGAGTTGCGGGTTTATACTCAGAGAGATACAAATAAGAATACAGATCAGTCATTCTAGCACAAGGTCAATCTGACTCCCTAAGCAATGATCTAGGTAATCCTATTTTCCTGCCATCTCCCAAGGAACCCTCTCACCCAGGTAATCCTATCTCTTTACCACCTCCTAGTGAACATTCTCATTCCAGTATTACTTCAGATTTCAATATTCCAATAGCCATCAGGAAAGGAGTCAAAACATGCACCAATCACCCCATATCTAGATATGTATCCTACACAAAACTTTTCGAACCTTATAGAGCCTTTACATCTAAAGTTACTAATATGTTTATTCCAATAAATATTGAGGAAGCACTAGGTGATCCAAATTGGAAGCTAGCAGTTTTGGAAGAGATGAATTCTCTTAAAAAGAGTAGTACGTGGAAAATAGTTGATTCGCCAAAAGGTACAAAGATAGTCGGGTGCAAATGGGTATTCACAGTCAAGTGTAAGGCAGATGGAAGCATAAAGTGGTATAAAGAAAAGCTTATCGCTAAAGGGTTCACACAGACATATAGGATAGATTATCAAGAAACGTTTACTCCAGTTGCTAAGATAAACTCGATTCGGGTTCTGTTGTCCCTAACAGTAAATCTTGATTGGCCACTACACCAATTAGACGTGAAAAATGCCTTTCTAAATGGAGACTTGGAGAAGGAAGTGTTCATGAGTTTACCACCAGGTTTTGAAAGAAAGAAAAGACAAGAAAAGGTGTTCAAACTAAAAAAAAAAAAAATTACTATACGGCCTAAAACAATCTCCTAGAACGTGGTTTGAACGCTTTGAAACCACTGTAAAATATCATGGTTATCAACAAAGCCAAGCAGATCATACTATGTTCTATAGACACTTAATTGATTGTAAGATTGTCATTTTAATTGTCTATGTAGACAATATCATCTTAACAAAAAGTGATAGTGATGAGTTGGGAAGACTTAAAAAGAAACTTGCGGATGACTTTGAGATTAAAGACCTAGGTCCGTTGAAGTATTTTCTTGGAATGGAATTTGATAGATCAAAGGAAGGCATATTTGTGACTCAAAAGAAGTATGTACTCAACCTACTAAATGAAACAAGGCTACTTGGGTGCAAAGCTGCAGAAACTCCAAGCAAACTGAATAAAAAGCTACAACCGACCAAACCTGAAGCAGTGGTAAACCGAGAACAATATCAAAGACTAGTAGGGAGGTTAATCTACTTATCACATACCCATCCAGATATAACTTTCGCGGTTAGCATGGTCAGCCAATTTATGCACTCATCGAGACAAGAATACTTTGAAGCTGCCTATAGAATCCTAAGGTACTTAAAGGGTACACTCGAAAAATGAATTTTGTATAAAAAAAAAATGTGGTCACCAACTGGTAGAGGTATATACTGATGCAGATTGGATTGGGAGCATCATAGACAGGAGATCGACATCTGGGTATTACACTTTCGTCGGTGGAAACCTCGTCACATGGCAGAGCAAAAAACAGAATGCCGTAGCCAGAAGTAGTGCAGAAGTGGAGTACAGATCCTAGCTCATGCCATCTGTGAAGTGTTATGGATTAACAAATTACGAGAAGAGTTGAAGATGTCAAATTCAACACCTATGAAAGTCTACTGTGATAACAAATCATCTATTACAATCGCCCACAATCCGGTGCTACATGATTGAACAGAACATGTTGAAGTGGACAAGCATTTCATTAAGGAAAAGATTGAGAGTAAACAAATATGTATGCCTTATGTACTGACTACCGAATAGATCGCAGATATTCTAATAAAAGGATTACCAAAGAAGAGATTCGACTACCTAGTATGCAAGCTGACAATGAAAGATATCTTCATACTAACTTGAGGGAGAGTGTTGGAATAATTAATTATTAATTGATTATTTGATTGATTATTAATTGATTATTTGATTGATTGTTTGTATATGGGAAGTCAAATATATAGAGTAGGAAAATAGATAATTGTCATTAGTTAGTTACCTTTTTTAGTTCCTATGTTTTCGTATATGTAGTCTCATATTGTATGATTAACAAAATAATACGATTGATTATTGTATTCAATTGATTTTGATGAAAATTAGCTTCTAGAGGTTTTCTCATGGCTTCCGACAAAATCGGTAGCCAGAGTTGGTTTCCAAGCAATGCAAGAAATTATTAGACGAAGAGTTTTTCATGAAAACACACACTAAAAAAATGAAGAAGAATAGGGACGGTGGTCTCTTCATCCAGCCGAATTCATGTCAAAAGATGCAAGACAAGTTGGAACTCCGATCACTTCACATCGCCGCCAGCGAAGTTTCCTCCCCAATCGTCCCCTCTTATTCCCTCCGGTTCGTGAAGGCCAACTTTAGATTGATTGCCTCCCACAACAGCCTTCTATCCTGCACGGTGGTCACCAAGGATATCGAAAATTCATTGTTCATCTACCATACAGCGACCCCAACTTCGTTGCCGATTTCGAAGATCAGCGATGGGGACGACATTAAACTAAAGCGTTTCGCTTTAATCTTTAGATCAGACGATCGCAGTAGTCGAGTAGATGTTTCCAACAATTATCTTCTAATACTGTTAATGAAAGATACTATGACTGATTGGAACAACAATGTCATTTGCAAGATGTACTCCTCTCGCGAATGGATGTGGAGAGAGACAACAACAGTCCACGGCAGAAGTCGAGACATTCTAATGGCGGCATCGATTTTCGATGGCAAAAGTAAAATCTATTTTATTAGCACAACGTTTCCTTTTTTGGATCCGAAAAGCTAGTATTACATGGAAGTTTATGATATTCAGAACTACAAATCTAGATTTTTACGACTTCCAAAGAATGCAAGAAGAGGCTCTGAGCACAAAAGTTGTCAAATGGGCATTTTCCAATTGAGGAACGATTCAATATGCGCAGTTAGGCTGCCAAAAGGCTTCATTTACAGGGTGGGTTTTGACTGATGTGGACTCAGGTAAATGAGCCTGGATCTTGAAAATATGGGTGTGAAAGGAATGAATTCAACTGTTAGTGGATTTGCACCTTTGAATGACGGAGATTTATTGGTCTTCTTAATGGATGAGGAGATTTATATTTATGATTTGACAACAAGCGTGGAGATGGAAACACGAGAGCACGAGAATTACAATCATGAATTCATCAGCGTCATTTTGCATCCCTACTCGTGCACTCTTCGTCCATGTGGATCCGGTTCAATGTCGCTTCCACAATTTTTTTTCAATTAAATATTCATTTTTTATTTGTTTTTTTTTCTTTTTCAATTAAGACTATTTTTCAATTTTTTATTTTTTTTTTAGAATTTTGGTTTTGTTGCTTGGATGTGTCTTGATTCTTTTTGGAATTTATTAATTTAGACGAAATTAAATTACTTGTTTGGTTTGGTATTTAAGGTGCCTTTTGGTTAGTGTTTTTGCTTTTTTGTTTCTATATCTAATTAATTGAGATTCAAAATCTTTTTTCCATTCTGGAGCATTCCATAAATAAAAACATGTTTGGTAACTATCATTGTCTTGAAATTATTTCTTTTAATTGATGAAAATAGAAATAAGAAATATGTTTGGTTGCAATATTTTTTTTTTTTTTTTTTTTTATCATAAGCCGGCAAAGTGATAGTGTGAATAGTTTTGTGGGAGTGAATAAGAATCAATGTTCTTTTTGTTTTTTAAATTCTTAAGAAATTCAGGAATTATTCTTAACATTTTGAGAACAGTTGAGAGCGAGAACAAAAATCAAATAACGAAAACCTTTACCAAAGAGGGCCTGGAATTATTTAAGGTGGCGTTTGGTAACCGTTTCGTGTCTATCACATGTAGTGGAATGAGATGTGATGAGAATTATGTTTCCTTCTTGGGAATAGAATCGCGTTTAGTAACGACCAATTTTTTATTTTTTTTTGGGAAGGATCTAAGAATAGAATCGCATTTGGTAACGATATTCAAGAAATAAAGAACGAACTCTAAACCACAATAAAAAAAATCATCAAGCAATCAAATCTTAAATCACAATTGAAATCCTAAACCCTAATCGAAATTGAAATCGAAATCGAACTCTAAGCCCCAATCGAAATCAAAATCGAAATCGAAACCCTATAAGCAAACGAAATCGAGCAGATGGGTTGGGAATGGATTTTATTTTTTTTTTTGGTTGGGAATGGGATGGGAATAATGAGAAACAATTTATTTTTATTTTTTTCGTTTCTATACAAAAGTGAGCACAATTCTCATTTTGGAATGAAATGGAAACGGAAATAAAAGTTTGTCAAATGTTATGTCTAAAAATAAATCTCAAAAATTTAGAAATGGGATGAGAATTTTTGGGATGGGAGTAATTACCAAATGTGGAAATTTTACTTGAAAATAGTCCAAATTAATTCATTTAGGGTGTATTTGGTATGGATGGAAAATGGAAAATAAAAAATGAAAAAAAAAAAAAAAAGTTGTGTTTGGTATAGAAGAAAAATAGAAGGGGAATGAAAATGAGAAAGATAAAACATAAATTTCGAGACAAATTTTTTTTCTCCTAAACTTATGAGGAAAATAATTTTGAATATCAAAATTACAATTATAACCTTAATAATTAATTTTTTAATTTATTTTTGTAATATATAAAGATAAAATAGTAAATTATATTAAAATGAATTATTTTTCACCATTTTATTTTTCTTCCCAAACAAACAAAACTAGAAAAAATAATTTCTTTCTCACAATAAATAAAAATATTTTTTTTTTCTTTTTTTTTTTTTTTTTTCCTTTTTCTTTTTCCTCCTTCTACCCTTAGAATTTGATTGAGCGACAGAGGTGGCCTAGAATTCTGGGAATCGTCTTCTAAACGACCGTTCGCAGTTAGGGAAGAACGTTTTGGAGGAACTTTCCCAATCTCAGGTGGAGAGAGGGGAGAGAGAGAGCTTCGAAAAGGAAGCAGCCATGAGAGAAAATCTTTGTTCTTACTTGATTCTTGCGCTGATATCGTCGTCTATTCCTCTGTCGATTCTGGTGCGCTGTACGAAAGCCGAAGTTATAACATTAACAGCTGATACTTTCAATGACAAGGTATAATCATCTCTTTTGTTCTGTTCTTTTTTTTTTTCTTTTTATTATCGAGATCTAAGATCTGATGTCTTTTGCTTTTGATCTTGTCTTTGACAGTTTGACTCTTTGTATGATTAGATATTTGTCTTTTGCTTTTGTATCATTTCTTTATCTGCGGCAAGAAATACTCTTTGCTTGATTGTTTCTGTTTCTATGAGTTTTAGAACATTGTTAGTTGCTTGATGTGTGTTATTAGGTCAAATTCGTGTGGAGGAGTACTTTTACTTATCAAGCGTTGAGGGAAGCATGAACAATCTTAACCCTATTTTTCGAAAAATGGCTTCCAAACTTTGAAGGCATGTACAGAGCTTGCAAGCTTATCAATGTGTGTCTGCCTTGTGAATTTACTGAGATATTATTTATATGGTGAAGTTATAGGTTGCTAATCAATCAACAAAATGTAATCGAATTGTAACCCAAAAAGTTCGAGCACGATGCTTTTGAACACACATTGGGACCTTTAAAGATATAAATCCGATTTGGCGGTTCAATTTTGAAATGCTCGAATTAGACAATGGAAAGAGTTTCATCACAAATTCATAATAGGGAATGCTGACTAGATAAATAAATGCATTCACTCTTCCAATTAGTACGAAACAACTCGTGTACATAAGTATAATACGGGGGAAGGCCCTCCTGGCTATGCTGCCCTGGTTTTAATCTGAAAAGTATTAGGAAAATCGGGGGGGGGGGGGGGGGGGGGGGGGTGGGGGTTCGGGTTATGCTTTTGAACATTAGAATGTGTTAATTATTGATAAGTGAGTGGTGAATACTACCATTAGATGGAGAAAGTGAGGAATTTCCTTGTCTAAATGAAGAATTTTGTACGGTTTTTAAGTATTAGGAAACAACCTCTCTGTATGTAGGGGTAAGGCTGCGTACATGTAACCTTCCCTAGACTCTGTAATGGCGGGAGTTTTCGTGCATAGGGCTACCTTTTTGTTTAAAGTATTAGGAAGTCATACCGCAGTACTTTGTCAAATAAAATATACTTTTGTAACCTAGTATAGTGTCCAAAATCATTTCATTTATAGGACAAAACAATTGTTATAGTGGCATGGTTTTTCTTGGAGCTATCATCTTCAATTCATATTTGAAGGCTATCTCGTCTAATCGTGGGCTATGCTAGTTCAAATGTTCACTATTGGAGAGTAGTTACTCTTTCAGGATTAATTGCAATCACGTTGTTCTTTCCATGTGTTATGATTAGGTGAAGGAGAAAGACACTGCATGGTTTGTTCGATTTTGTGTCCCCTGGTGTAAACACTGGTAAAAAATTTAACAAACTGTTCTACCCTTTCATGATACTACTCATTTAAGATGTTCCCTTACTAAATGTTAATATATGTCAGTAAGAATTTGGGGACATTATGGGAGGATCTTGGGAAGGCAATGGAGGGAGCTGATGAGATCGAGATTGGGCAGGTTGACTGTAGTACCGACAAACCAGTATGTACCAAAGTTGAAATTTATTCATATCCTACATTCAAGCTGTTCTATAATGGAGAAGAAGTTGCAAAATACCAAGGTAGCATTCCAATTTCATCTTCGTGAACTCTTTGTTTGGTCTTCCTTGCTTCTTTAAAATTGTATCAGTAGCCTTTCTTATCAGTCATTGTAACAAACTTTGTAAGTCGTCATTTTGATTAACATTTGAGCTGTGACTGGTCTTACTTTCTCATATTTACTGGGGAACATAGGCAGAAACTGAATGTAGCAGAAATAGAATATTGAGGCGAATGATCAGCATATTGAAAAGATAAATTTTTTGAATTTCTACAATGGATTTTAGACAGTGTTGTAGAAGGAAGGGCGTTTCAACCTATCCTCGATGGGGCGTAAGCCCTGGGAAATCTGAATGTTTAATATTTTTAAAGTATATAATAATTAAAAAATATATAAATATAATAAAAAGAATAATAGGAAAAAATATAAGATTGCAAAAATAAACACTCAACAACATACATAAAAAATTTATGCTAAGTTACTAACTATGTAAAACAATGGAAACTTCTACAGGATAATGGAAAGCAAAAATACAAGTTCAATCCTCGCTAGAGAAATGTATATAATTACCCAATTGGAAGATGAGAGAAGATGAACACATTGGACTATATTTTAGGGTTTTTCTAATAGTAACTTGAGTTATTTTACTGCTAACCTTAGTTAAAAACTTAAAATAACTTGAATTTACTTAATATTTAATTTATTAAAATAAAAATAAAAAAAATGAAAAAGCTCATTAGGCTTACAACTCAAGTCCTGGGCTTTGCCCAATTTTTACGCCTAGGGCTTTGTGCAGAAGCTTGGGCCATACGCCCAAGGAGCATTTTACCCCACCCATAGCCTAGGGGCATTCTATTACGCCTCATCACTGGGCTTGACCATAAAACGCCTTTTGCGACATTGATTATTGATTTTAGGTTATCACAAATTTTGGATAAGTGGGGGCAAATCTTTTGAGATAATTCATACATTTTTTTAATTGATATATTTGTGCGCTACAAGAAATACTGATTTTAGTCAAGCGGAAGTTAGCCTGAGAATGATATGTAACATAAGAAAATAAGTGAAGTCGTCTGAAAAGTTATTAGGTCTAAATTAATGAGAGATAATGTCTGTACTTGCTTCCCATTGTGGTAGTTTTCTGATTCATAATGCATTAATTAAAAAAATGCCGGTCTCATTTGGTGCCACATCCATTGTTTCAGCATCTGATTTCGTAACACAACTCAGAGTGTAACGGCAGAAATGTAATTATACCAGGTCACCCTAATATCTATATATATATATAAAGGGAGAGGAATGGTAGGTAGGTATTTTTTGGTGTATCGATATGAAAAATGTCTACCTGTAGAAACCCAATGGGCCGCCTAACTCACTCTCAAAAGACGCCTTGAAAGAGGAGGGTTGCCCTAGACTTTATATATAGCTCAGGATCAGGTAACATAAGTGATGTTGGATTCAACACCCCCTCACGCACAAGGTGTACTTTGCCAAACTACTGCAGAAGGTTATCGGGGGGGCCAAGCATCAATGTGGGATTCAACAATACCCTTATTACAAAATAGTTAAAATATCTGTCTAGTTTATCTTACAATTTCTAGAAATTGCACACACACCAAGTGTGCCACGATCACTAGTATATTTTGATTGAGTGAGCTCTTTGGAGCACGGTCATCTCAGGCAGACCGGCACTTCTACTACACTAGACCAAGCTTTTGTTCAGAAGATAAAACCTGAAGTATGAGCATAACTAAGCTTCGGAATTCGTTTGCTAAACGATAGTTTGAGGCTTTCTATCACGGATTTTGAAATAGTTTTGATTTTATTTCACATCGGATGATTGGAAAAGGAATCATTTTTTTTTCTTGCACGCTGATAATTGACTAAATAAGCTTAGCTTAGCTGGAGGCCTAAAAGTTGATAACTTGTGTTTATCTTTGATCTAAATCGTTCGAGCACTCCTCTTTATATCAATAAGACTGCAATTAGAGTACTATCGCCTAATATTTGACACTATATATTGAATTGGCATCGGGGGAAATAATAGAAATTACTTGCTGAGGAACCTCTTTGAACTATGGCTTAGGGTTAGGGGTTATACTGTCAATTAAATTTATGATGCCACTAAAACCAAGGCTATTACAAGAGAGACCCATGACTTGTTTCTTCATACTTCTACTTCAAATGAATACTGCAATTCCAATTCCTGCTGGATTTAACTTTTTTTTTTAATTTATTTCATTAGGGCCAAGAGACGTAGAATCGCTTAAGACATTTGTCTTGGAAGAAGCAGAGAAGGCGGAAGCCAAAGCACAGCTCGAGGATGATAAAGAACTGTAAACATTGGTATATTTCACGATCTTAATATACAATTATCATTCCCCCTCCTCCCCCCGGGCCCTCTGTTTTTTTCTGCCTGTATATTACATTTATGTATATGTTTGTTTGTTTTACCACGATTCATCCAAAACTCAATCTGGAGTACAGGAATGAGAAGTAAAATGTGGCATGAGGTTTTCTTTCTTTATTTGTTTATTTATTTTTTAGACATTGTTTGATTTGCTATGATCGTGTTGTAATAATGGATTTTCTTTTTTCGCTCTCGGGCATATTTTGCAGTGATGATCGGTGGTTTTGCATATGGAACGTGTAGACAAAATTGACAAATGCTCGAAAGCTTTAGAACATGAGATGGCTTCACAAATCCGACACCGACCAGGATTTTGACGTGTTATTTTGATTTCATCTTCTCGTTTTAATTTGTAGAATTAATTAATTATACATGCAGACTTATTATTCAAGAGAATGCAACTTATGTCTGCATTTTTTTTTTTTGGCCATATTTCTTGAATATTTTTGCTCAGTTAGATGATCAAATTATGTTTGTTTGTTTTTTTACACGAGTATCATATAAAGTGGTTGGCTGCTATTCTTTGTGAGAAATTGGCATGAATAGTAGCAGGCTGAAAAGGTGGTTAAAATCAACCAAGTAGTGATATGGAGATAAACTGTGGCAAAAACTTTGCTTTTTTGTTTCTACTTTCAATAATCTGGAATGAGAATTTTGTTTTCGTTCTGGAATATTTTGGAAATAGAAATATGTTTGGTAACAACTATTATCCAAAAATTGTTTCTTTTAATTTATGAAAACATAAGCAAAAAATTCGTTTGGTCGTAACATTTGTTCTGTTCTTTTCTTTTCTTTTTTTCTTTATGATGACCAACAGGATAGTGGTGGGAATAGTTTTGTAGGAGTAAATATATTTCTTTTTTATTTTTTAAATTCTTAAGGAATTTAGGAATTACTCTCAAATTACTACCTAAATTTTGATAACAGAAACTTGTTTACCAAATATGTTTTTATACATTAATTCTAAAATTTTGAGAGCGAGAGCAGAAATAGTAACCAAACCCTAAGTAAATCCTAGACCACAATTTTTTTAAAATTTATTTTTATTTTCAATTGTTAGTCATAAGAGGAATTGTTTTTACACTCGGGAAATGAGTTATTTTTCACCATGATGATCTAATTCTAAATAACCAAGGTTGACTGATTATAAAAGATAAACTTTAAATCCTTAGATGTAATGTAAAGGTTTATATCATCTAATATCTCAATAAACTAACAACCAAATAACAAGAATCACCATATTCGGTCTCTATGCCTCTAAAATTCTCTCATTCTTCATGACCTCTTAAAGCTCGCCAAATTGCTGCCCCTTTAGGTGTCTACCATCAATAGGCCATGAATACCACCACATATAGCAGTAAATTTAAAGAAATGTCTCATTTGATATCAAATTATTTCCGTTATGACTCATATAGTTCTAATGTTCTTATATCGTTGAGTTTAGCAGTAATTAAATTCACTATCAGAATTCAGACTCTATTGATTGCAAAAAAAATTTAGCTAAAAAAATAATAAAACTGACGACGAAAACGGCGAGGTACAATGGTATGAGGCAAAAAATGTGAGGTATAGTGGTAAATTTCAAGTAATGTCTTAGTTTGATATCAAATTATTTTTACGATGACTCCTATAGTTCTAATGTTCTTATATTGTTGAGTTCAAGCAATAATCAAATTTACTATCGAGATTCAAACTCTATTGATTGCATTTTTTTTTAGCTGAAAAAAATAAAACTGGCGACGATAAAAGCGAGATACAATGGTATGAGTCGAAAAATGCGAGGTACAATAGTAAATTTCATGTCCCAATTTGATATCAAATTATTTCCCCGATGACTTCTATGGTTTTAACGTTCTTATATCGTTGAGTTCAAGCAATAATTCAATTCACTATCATGATTCAAACTCTATTGACTGTGTTTTTTAGTAGAAGAAATAACAAAATTGACGACGAAAAAGACGAGATACAACGGTATGAGGCGACAACCGTAAGAGGAATTCGTGACATTAACTTACAATAGAGTGGACCTTATAGGATATTCAAAATTATCTCTCACGAGAAAGAAAAAAAAATAATGATCAAGGAAAATCTGACTGTCCACTCATTCTTAGACTTAACTTAGCCATCTCAAAAGTCAAATGATGTAACTATAATTTTAACTTAAAAAATTTAAAAATTGAAACTCCCACTTAAGAGTCAATACTAGTCATTTTACCTACTTCACTAATAAAAGCCATTTCTACCTAACTTGATAACTAAAAATTAATAAGAACTTTTAACTACCAATTTAACTATTCAATATCAATATTATCTATTCTAACCCAAAAGATAAAAGTCAAAATTAAAATTGAAATTTTAATAACTAATTCACTGAAATATCATGATTGAAATACTTCTGATTTTATATTAGTCAAAACACAATTCATAAAATAGGTCACGTTTGGTAACTGTTTTCGTTTCTTAATTTCTATTCTCGCACCCAAAATTTTAGGATTAATAAAAAAAAATACATTTGGTAAACATGTTACTATTCCCAAATATTCTCAAAATTTTGAGAGCATTTCCTGAATTCCTCAAAAATCTTAGAACCAAAAAAAAAAAAATTATTCTCACCACTATATGCCAATCACACAATCGTATTCTCATAAATTAAAAATAATAATTTGAGAACAAATAATCATATTACCAAACATGTTTTTATTCCCAAATTATTCAAAAATGAACACAAAATTTTCATTCCAATTTATTAGAAGTAGAAAGAGGGAAGTAAAAACACTATCATGGGCCCGTTTCATGATTTCAATTCCCCCTTCTAAATTTTTTAAATTACTATAATAAACATTTTTAGTAAAAACATTGTTATCAAAATTTTGAGAATAACTCCTGAAGTTCATTCCTATTATTTGCCATATTTGCTATAAAACTATTTCCAATACCACCACCACCATACATTAAAGAAAAAAAAAATCAAAAACAATAACCATGACCAAACATGTTTCTACTCCCAAAATACTCTAAAACAGAAACTTGGGTTGGCGGAAACAAAATATCTAAATCAACGAGCACAATCATAATGAACAAATAACTAAGAAATGGATTGAAGTTCATAATCGCAAAACAAAAATAGTTCGGTCATGACAAACAACTCTGCTTCACTTCAATTGAAAAACAAAAACCAGACTTGCCAGGAAAAGGCTTTGGACACTGCCCATCAAGCAAACCAGGTCGTCAAACCAAGTCGCTCAATTACTCCAAATATCCTCACAACTGAGGCTAGAAAACAGCAACCAAAACCCCCTTCTTCGGCAACCAATATACCAAAACATTCAAAACAAAATCTCAAATAGCTAAAATAAATAACCAGACCCATTTCATCCATCAAACCCACACTTCTTCATTTTGCTCCCTTCTTGGCTGCTGCCTTGGTCACCTTAGCGCCAGTCGGGTCCTTCTTCTCAACACTCTTGATCACACCCACGGCCACCGTCTGACGCATGTCACGAACAGCAAACCGACCCAAAGGAGGATACTCAGAGAAAGTCTCCACCACCATGGGCTTGGTTGGAATCATCTTAACCATACCAGCATCACCGTTCTTCAAGAACTTAGGCTCCTTCTCGAGCTCCTTACCGGACCGTCTATCGATCTTGGTCAAAAGCTCAGCAAACTTAACGGCAATGTGGGAGGTGTGGCAGTCAAGAACAGGGGCGTACCCATTTCCAATTTGACCCGGGTGGTTCATGATAATGACCTGGGACGTGAAGTTGGCAGCTTCCTTTGCTGGGTCATCCTTCGAGTTGGAAGCAACAAACCCACGTTTAAGATCCTTGACTGCAACGTTCTTCACGTTGAACCCAACATTGTCACCGGGCAAAGCCTCCTGTAGGGCTTCATGGTGCATTTCAACAGACTTAACTTCAGTGGTCAGCCCTGTGGGACCGAAGGTGACCACCATACCAGGCTTGACAATACCAGTTTCAACTCGACCAACTGGCACAGTTCCAATACCACCAATCTTGTAGACATCCTGAAGTGGGAGACGGAGTGGCTTGTCCGATGGCCTCTTGGGCTCGGAAATAAGGTCAAGAGCCTCAAGGAGGGTGGGTCCCTTGTACCAGTCGAGGTTTGTAGATCTCTCAATCATGTTATCTCCCTCGAAACCAGAGATGGGCACGAATGGGATCTTGTCGGGGTTGTATCCCACCTTCTTTAGGTAAGACGAGACTTCCTTCACAATTTCATCGTACCTTGCCTTTGAGTATTTGGGGGTGGTGGCATCCATCTACACATTAAAAAAACAAAAATTAGTGTCATCGAAATAAAGGGATTTATAAGCATTTTCATTCCAATAGACAAATGATCAAAAACTTGCCTTGTTACAGCAGCAAATCATCTGTTTGACACCAAGGGTGAAGGCAAGAAGGGCGTGCTCACGGGTCTGACCATCCTTGGAAATACCAGCTTCAAAACCACCAGTGGTGGAATCAATGATGAGAACAGCACAATCGGCCTGTGAGGTACCCGTGATCATGTTCTTGATGAAATCACGATGTCCGGGGGCATCGATCACAGTGCAGTAGTACTTGGTGGTCTCGAATTTCCAGAGGGCAATATCAATGGTGATACCACGCTCACGCTCGGCCTTGAGCTTGTCAAGGACCCATGCGTACTTGAATGATCTCTTGTTCATCTCAGCAGCCTCCTTCTCGAACCTTTCAATGACGCGCTTGTCAATACCACCAAGCTTGTAGATCAAGTGACCGGTGGTGGTGGATTTGCCGGAGTCGACATGTCCAATGACCACAATGTTGATGTGAAACTTCTCTTTTCCCATTGCTTTAGAAAGGAGAACTGTCATTAACAAACAAACAAAATTTATGTCAACATTTACATCTTTCAAATGGTACAATGACAGATTTCAACAGAAACAAAACCAGAAGCTTTGAAAATCAAGAACATGTTCAAAAACAAAAACCCCTTTAAATGTAAAAAAATAAGAACAAATCAACAGTAATGAACATATTAAAACTCAATGAACCAGATCATAGCCTAGAAGTGAGGAAAGGAAAACATAACCTCGTAAACTTCCTTGAGATGTTATAGACATCAAAGCAAACGATGGGAAAATAATCCCCATAACCCAAAACAGATATTATTCTTAACGCTAGCACGAATGTACAGATCAGGCGAATCATAACCACAAAGATTGAAAACGCAGTCAATACAGATCCTTGAAGTATACCAATCCTGATTATAGAAGCTAATATGCTAAAACACGGAATACATGAAAAAGGAGGGAGGAAACGAAACAGATCTCGAAGTTAGGGACAAGTCCCAAAACACAATCAATAAGAACACGATCAGTTGAAAAGCATTCACGTTTGGAAAGAACAAGATATAGATCTAATCCTAGTCCGACTACATAGCATATTAACATGAGATGAACAAGTGATTCAACACACTATTCACACACAAGCTTATATACATAGATTCACACATGGTTGCATGACGAAAAAGAAAAATATGTAAATCAGAAACATTACATCAGATGAACATAGGAACTAGTACAAACAAAATAACAATAATCTAATGGTTACGCGCTGGAAAAATCGATTCAGATGCATATGCATGCTTCAGATTTACATGAAATCGATGGATTCCGAAGTATCATCTCAATCCGTTCAAAAACAATCAAAATTAATCATAACATAAACAGATCCAAATCTGCAAACACGATTATTAACCAAAAAACCCTTAAACAGATCCAAATTATCATCACAATCTTTTGAACAAAATATGAACCATGCAAGAGAAACAGAATATGAAAAACTAATTAACAAAATTCAATCATACAGAAGATATGGAATCAGATTAAACAGACCTTCGGAAGATGGATTTGCTGAGAGCCTCTCGCTCGGCGACCAAAGAAGAAGAAAGAGAGACTTGTAGAGCGAGAGAGAACAAGAGCAGAGGCTGCTTGAGGAGGGGTGAGGGGGTTTATATATTCAGTAGTGGAGCTCTCTTTTGATTAGGGTTTTGTGTGAACCGTTAGATCTGAATGATCGTACGGTTGTGTGAGGCTCTTAGTCCATCCAAATTATGCAACATAGTGCCGTTAAAAGGATTCCATTGTTGGGAAAAAAGAATTAATTAAATATAAGTGGAAATTATATTTTTGTCCCTAAAGTATGGGATGGATGTCTATGTGAACCTTAAAAGGTATTGTCCATCCAAATTATGCAACATAGTGCCGTTAAAAGGTTTTGTCAAATTTCCCATTTGATTCCTCAAGTTTCACAATTGTTTCATCCTACAAAATTAAAATTATTGTTATTAATTTTGGATAAAAAAAATAGATTGTGCTCAATACGTAATCTTATAATAGAGATATTTTCATCGTTTCATCATTCTACTAAATTTAGAACGTTTTTTCAGTAACCCTCTTTATTTGTCTGAAGAATAAGAGGGGAAATCTAGAATCATTGTTAGAACAAAATGTCTAAAATCTAGTAGAGTAATAAAATAACAAAAATATTCAGTTAGAAGATCACGTGTTGAGAACAACTTGTTTTCTATCCAAAATCATTAACAAGGTTTCAATTTGGCAAAATTAAAACAAAAGTGAAACTTGACGGATCAAATATAAAATTCGATAAATCTAAAGATTCACATAGGCACTCACCTATACTTTATAATTTTCCTAAATATAATGTCATAGTTGGAGAGAAGAGTACATATTCAATTATTTATTTAATTTTTAAAAGTTGCCAATCTATCTAATTTAATTTTTTTGAAATGGCTTAGAAAGTTGAATATTTAAGAAAGCATAAAGTAAATATGGAAACTCTATTCAATGTAAGTTAATGATTGACCTAATAGATTTTTTAATAGGACTATAATAAATCAATTTAACAGTTTAGAGACCAAATATGTAAAGTACAAAACATCAAGAAACAGTTAAACACTTATTTCAAATTTAAAGGGATAAAAATATAATTTTTCCTTTGAAAAACTATGGTAAAAACATAATACTGTATTTTAACCTTTAATTTGGGAAAGAAATAATTTTTTTTCCTAAAAAATAATGTATCCCACTTTTAAAAAGAAATAATAATAATAACCAACGGTAACATTTAATTTCTTATCAAAAGAGATGAGACAATAGTATCTACAGATTTTGATTTATTTTAAAAAATTATTATTGATGAATTGGACTTTTACTCCTAAAATCATAGAATTCAAGTTGACATAAATAACATTAAGTTTGACCCACTCATTTGAGAATTCAGATAGCAATAAGAGTAATCACTGAATAAAAATTCCATCCCCTCACTTCATCAGCATAATCTTCCTCCTGGATTCCGAAAAAATGAGAATCAAGGAGAATTTGATTTTTTTAGCAAAAATTGGAACCACCAAAATATAAAGTTGTTTATCATTTAATATTTTTTAAATTTTATTTTTTGAAAAATATTCCATTTCAACATATTACCAAACCATGATAAGTTGAGATTGCTAATCCCGACTTTACCTTGTTTTTCGGAAGAAAAAAAAAAGTGAAAACCAAATTTAATAATCTCGGTCATACGGTGCCAATTAATTTTATTTTTTTTACTACCAAAGGTAGGACCTCCGAATATTGCTTGTGAAAGCCAGGGGTCATACATTTGGCTTTCACAAATGAAAATTGTGTTTTTTTAATGTTAATATGGCCGACGGGGATGTAATTTTTCCGCAATTTTGAATTAATAAAAGGTGACTTATCGGTATCTCAAATAGACCAAAATTTTTTATTCACAAATTATGTTCATAACACTCTATAATACAGTTTACAACACTAAAAACAAACTAATGAATGATTTTTAAAAAAATCGTCTAAGTTGGTCATATGAATTATTTCGATGACGATATAGTTTTTTCGACAATTTTAATTTAACAAATGGTAACTTATCCATATATAAAAAAGATCCAATTTTTTTGTATATAAATTATATTCAAAACATTACATAATGCAACTTATAACACTGAAAACGAACTGGTGAATGATTTTTAAACAATTATCAAGGTTGGCCAGATGAGTTATTTCGATGATGGCGCAATTTTTTTCAACAACTTTGAGTTAACAAATAGTGACTTATCCGTACCAGAAATGGACTCAATCTTTTTATACTTAAATTTTGTTCAAAATACTACATAATTCAACTCACAACACCGAAAATGAACTACTGAATGATTTATATATATATATATATATATATAGGGTTTATACCATTTACCTCCCTTATTATTTTACACAAAACCACATTTTTGATAATTCATTTTCGGTAATATAGGGTTTATAACATTCAATTATAACTTTGTCAAATTTTCAAAAATTATTCAGTAATTCATTTTCGGTATGGTGAGTTGAATTATGTAGTGTTATACACATAGTTTATGTAAAAAAAATTAGATCCATTTATGGTACAGATAAGCCACTATTTGTTAACTCAAAGTTATCGAAAAAAATACATCATCATCGAAACAACTCATTCGGCCAAGTTTGACAATTATTTAAAAATCATTCACCAGTCCGTTTTCAGTGTTGTAAATTTTGATTATATAGTGTTATGAATATAGTTTATGTATAAAAAATGGGTTTATTTCGTGTACTGATAAGTCATCGTTTGTTAACTCAAAATTGTCGAAAAAAATTGAATCATCATCAAAACAGCTCATCCGGTCAACTTAAAATCATTCATTAGTCCCTTTTTTTGTGATGTAAGTTGCATTATGGAGTGTTATGGATGTAGTTTATATACAAAAAAATTAGGGCAATTTAGAATACCAATAAGCCACTATTTATTAATTCAAAGTTACCAAAAAACTATGTCGTCATCGGCCATATTAATATGAACAAAACGCAATTTTCAATTGTGATAGCCAGAGGTAAGCCCCCACGGCTTTCAAAATTAGGTCCTACCTCCGATAGTAAAAAAAAAAAATATTGGCACCATATAATTGGAATTTTTAATCCCAGCTTTATATAGTTGGGATTGACAATCTCGGCTCATCATGGTTTGGTAAATATGTTAAATGGGACATTTTTCGGAAATTAAGTTTAAAAAAAATGATAAACAACTTCCTATATATATGTGTATTTCACTAATATATAGAATCAACATACAAAATAGATTTAAAAAATAAAATAAAGTGTATCTATATATATATAATGAGAAGAAGGTGGGGTGAGTTTCGGACATGAGCCGGAGGAGGTGATGGTGGTGGGTGAAGACAAAGCTCCGGGAAGAATAAGAAGAAGAAACAAAAAATGAGAAGAGAAACAAAAATGAAAAAAATAAAAAATTACAAATGTATTCTTGTTTTTGTCTAATTTAACAATTAAATTAGACGGAATAACTAATTAAAACCATAATTAAAGATACATGAAAAGAAAAAAAAAAAAAACTGATCGGATCACATAGAAAATGGTCAATAATTAAAAGTTTAAAAATAGAATTTGCCCTATAAAAAATTCTAAATACCCTAATTATCTTTGTTGACCCTAGAACATTATTTGATGTTTTAATGAAACAATTAGTTTAGATGTTTTAATGGACTAATGGTTTTATTGAGAAATGCTTTTAGAGTTTAGTTCCAATATTTGAATAAGAAGAAATGATAAAGAATGCTTGAAGATCAAGCTGATTGCAATGGAAGCTATTAAAGATATTTTGGAGGAAGATTTTTTGTATTATTAGGTAAAATAACTTAATTCCTTCTAAATTATTAATGAAACTCGATTAGGATTATGCATGATACATGAATATGCTTTTATGAATTTATGAAAATAGTCAGAAGTGATAAATATATTAACAAAGAGGTTGTCTAAGTAATTGATCAAGAAAGTTTTGAAAAAACGAAGAAACATTGAAAAAAAATGCCTAAACGTTCGACCGAGAGACATTTCGGTCGACTGCCAAATTCAGGATATCAAAAAATTAGATTTTAGCCATTTCGGTCGACTGATAGACTGGGTGACAAAATCAAAGAGAGATCAGTTGATTGACCAAGTATTCCAGTCAACCGAATCTATTTTAAAACGACTAGAAATCCGAACATTAGCCTAAATGGTCTACTGACCATAATTTCGGACGATTGATCTTGTCGGAATTTTTTATTTGGCTTACGTGTTTTTCAAAGATCTTCTAGTCACATTTTAAGCATTTCAACGTTGAAAAAAAAAATATTTTAATGGCTGAGAACAGTTTTCAAAGATATCATATATATTTTAAAGATCTTATTATTTAATCCACATATTTTTTTATTTCGTAATTTATATCGAAAAAAACTTCTTTATGTCCTTTTTGGTTTTAAATCAAATTCTTTTTGGGATTAAATTGAACACTTTAAACTTGGTAATTGTGGACAAATATAAAAGTGGTATTTGAGGATATTTTTGAAAAATAACCGTTATAGGTCATATGTTTAAAATCACCTTAAACAGACCTACGAATTTTAGTGATTATTATCAAGAATCATTAGACTTTTAGAAATAAAAAAGAGATTTCTCCAAAAAATATTTTGAAGTTATATTTTGAAAGTGTTCTGGATATAAAAAAAAAATGCATTCTTTGCAAAAAAAAATAGTTTACTACGAAGCAATCTTTGTCAAATCATTCTTGAGGAAATCTCGATGAGATCTCTCTGATTATATTTTTGTGCTCAAATTTTTTGTGCTTAGAATGATATATTATTTCTATTTTTGAGCTAGTTGAATTTGTGATAAAAATCATTCTTGCTGAAATTATTGAAAATCCATTTAAAACGATTTTTCTGAAATCTGGTTACAAAATAGATTTGTTCTTAGCTTGATAAATTCAAAATTTAGTTTCTCACATTATTGCATACAATTCTATCTCTGGTATTGGGATATAAATCGAGTTTATTTTGAATTAAGTTGGTAGAAACTCTTGTGAAAACAAGCCATTATCTTTTGTATTTTGTGGGTTATAGCTTAGTTCTAAAGATAATTAGTTTAAGTGAGAGCGTTGCTTAGGCATAAAAGGACATTGCCTAATCAGGGTGTAACCGTTTAATTCGGACGGGGGAAAATGATTATTGTAAAGGTTTGATTCTTAATTGGGAAAATAATCAAGTATGATTAGTGGATTATGAATTCCCTGTGAGAGTTTAGGGGAGTGGACATAAACAAGAGTAGTTTTTCGAACTATTATAAATTTGTGTTTTAATTTTTTTATCCCTCAATTATTTGTGTGTGCATTTAGTAAATCACGTTCCCGCATATTAACAAGATAAAAACCAGTTAGGGAAATTGAATTTGCTTATTAATTTTTTAACTACCTAATTCACCCTCTTTTGAGTAGATCCTTGGGTCAATAATTACACCTCCTTTTTATATCTCTCACACACATATTTTCTCTTTCTCTCTCTCTCTAAAATCTCTCAATATTTTTTCTCTTTTCAAGACAGTTCATGCATGGTACCGTTTTCGTCGCCCATATTGTTCGCCCATCGTCACCCATAGTGTTCACTGGTTTCCACTCATAACGTTTGCCGCTGCATCATTTTTTACCAGCCGTCCATCAATTGCTTGTCACTGGTCACACGTCGTTGTTTGCCAAGTAGTCGTTTTATTTGTGTTTCTTACAACTTAGATATATGCTAGATCTAAGTAGATTTGGTCAGATCTACTTACATCTAGCCCAAATCTATTTTGATTTAGTCCAAATCTACCGTCTTTGTTGGTTAGTTTCTTAAAGAGTTCGTGTTTTTAGAAATTTTAAACTTGTTCTTTGGATTTTTTTAGCTTTTATTTTAGAAATTTGTTCAATATTTCTTTTATCAAGTTTATTATGAATATCATTAGATCGAGCGTATCTTCTGTTTTTCTTGAGTCAATTTCGTCTTGAAAAAACATTTGCAACGGATAAACTCAATCCACTAGAATTTTCAAGTCGATTAAAAATAGGGGATATCCTTTGTTTCTGGTGGAAATAGCAGTGGATGAACTCAATTCTACTAGAATTTCTGGATAATTGTGTTGAATTATTATTTTTTTCTTCCATTTTTTGTTCATAGATGATAAGGACATTTTCACAATTATTTATTTATCTTTGAATAAATCCAAATTTGGATTTCAGTAGATTTATTCAATATTTTGAGGTTCTACAATTTTAGATTACAATGGATTTCTTCAATCATTTAAAAAAAAAAATATTAAGCGATTCTTCCATATAGGGATTTGATCACAACCACATAAATTTGTTTAAGTTAAATAATTATTTGATAATTCTCTACTCCATTAGATATGTTAACATTTTTGGTAGATTTTCACTTAATTATTACATAATTTTCTATTTATTTTTAAATATATTTCAACTACAAGTTTGAGATTCTTTTCCAATTTGAAAGTATTTTTAGTTGATTGAGTTCTAATAAAACATTGTTAAATCGTTCATTTTGATACTTATAATTTTTTTCAGTGGAATGCAATTTAAAAATAAATTTAAAATTTAGGACAAATTTTATTTTTTACTGTAATACCCGAAAATGTATATTTTTAAAATATTATTTTATATAAATTTAATATTTTTTGGGTTTATTTTACATATTATAAAAATTTATGGTATAACTAGATTTTTGATAAGAAATCATATGAGGAGTTTCTGCATGGCTTTACAAGTTGTGTCCAGCTTCCAAGCGAAGGTTAATAGCCTCATTTATGGCCTTCGACTTGTTGTTCAAAATTGTTTCCTTGCTCTTGTTGTTGAATCTGACAACAAAGGATTGGTGCAGGTAATTCGTGGCTTGTGTCCTGATTGGACTTTGCGTTATTCTTGGCATAAGATTCAATATTGATTGAGTTTGTTTCAGATCGATATCTCGTACATTTATAGAGAAAGCAATTCAGTTGCTGACTCATTAGCGAACAGTAGTGATTTTTCTAGTGAGAATTCACTTCCTCGTTCTGTGAAAATTTGTTTACCGGATGATAGGTCTGGAATTCTGGTAGCGGAATATTACGTCGCTACTTTCACCGCAAGTATACGGGTCAAGTTTTAGTATAATAGAAAGAGTAAGGGTTGTCGTATCCACAGGGATTGATTTATATTATCGTTGAGTACCATAATTGTGATAATCTAACTTTATTTAGACGATAAAAAATAGGTTTTTATTTATAAGTATATAATATTAATCTAATTAACTAATTAAACTAATATTGATGTTAATGGGAGTAAATTGCCTAGGGTTTAACTTCGTCCACTTAAACGTATTCGTTTCAATCTAGTTTACATTAACGGCATTCATATTATCCGACAATTTAGGTATCAAAATCTCACTCACTACCTCTCCCGAGTATAAAGTGAATGAATATGTGACTTCACGTCAACGCCGAAATCCCCCTCGAGCATCTATACGACACTTGGTCACATGAGTCTCGCCCCAACCTCACAGATTGCATATTTTCTAACGTCCTCCCAGGTCATTAGATCGTCACCTTGTGTTTAAACCCTAATCCGAATCCGGGATTACCTCTTCCGATTGTCAAACCCCGTATTCTCAAAATTAACCCTAATACCATAACAAGTATATTAAGATTGTAATAAAACGGTAAATACAATCAGATAAACATGAACAACCATTAACAAAACATAGATTCAACTAAACAACATTTTTATAAATGAATCGCTCTCTAGACAATATATGTTTAGCTATACATGGTCATAACCAAATATACAATAACAAATAAGCTAAACATGATCAAATACCAAAAATGGTTCAAGAAATAAAGAGAGAAACAAAGGAGAAAAGTCATTATCTGAAGAATGGACGAATCTATGTTCACTAAAACCACTCCGATCTTGTTCCCTCTTCTTGGAATTGTGTTCTCTCCCCTTAGTATAGTCTTGGAGCTCTCAAGAACACTCCCAAAAATGTTCCAAGTGTTTGGGGAGAAGAGAGGATTAAATAGGATTCAAAATATCCTAGAAAATATCCTAAAATATCTAAAACAGGTAGAGTCTAACCGCTACAGCGGTGGGGAAATCAGTAGTCTTCTGTCGGATGACCGCTGCAGCGGTGGTTTTATCGCTGCAGCAGTGGAATGCAGGTTCTAAATATTGATCTTTTTTGCTATTTTTCTCTACCGTTCTTCCACCGACTTGCTCGATTATAACCCGTTTTCATCCCTTTTCGTCCCAAACACCTGATTTATAACAAAACAAATAAAAACGTATTAAAACATATTAAAATGTTATAAAAATACTTGAAAAATACCAAAATCGGTTTGAGAATAAATAGATAAATTACACTTATCATATTCCTCACATCAGGCTGTAATATATTTCTCATTTGAATAAAGGATTGCTATTTTAATTTAAGAAAAAAAAAATAGATATTTGATCATTTTTTAGGTTAAAAGTGTAACTATTGGATTTAATAAATATTATATAATTTATGAGGGTGTTAGTGTAATTTGAATAAAAATCTTTAATGATATGTAATGATACTGTCTACCTATTTGGAGGGAATGCATGAAATGTGAGAAATTATGTGGATGAACTATTATATATATTATTATATTATATTATATACATATAGTTAGAAAGATTGAGAAGTTATTAAATATATATAATATTTAGGTAGATAGATTGAGAAGTGAGAGGAGATGGTGCATGCCAAAGGGAGCAGAGAAAATATAGCAGAAGATTTAGGGAGAAGATCAAAGGAAAAAAAAAATTATGCAGTGTCGATTTCGGTTCAGATTTCAGGTAAAATTTCTAAATCATGTTATTATTGTTATCTAATTATAATTATTAATTTTCATGAAATAATTATGATTATATAAAAAATATGTGAGATACATGCCTATGTGTTATTTGTTGATTGATTGGATATACGTATTAAATGAGTTAAAATTTTATTGAGTTTTGACTCACAACCCTATAGTATTTGTTACAGGGTCAACGGAAAAATGGAGTTGCACCAGAAATTATAAGTGAATTTAGATTAAAATTTGTAATAATTGTATTTATTTTTATTGTTGTAAAATTGACTCAATTAATTGGTAAATATAATTGTCGATGTGATTTGAAATTTCTTAGATTTTTATAAAATAAGATATTCGTTATTCAATTTTAGTATTAATTCTCTTTGGGAAGAAACCACGTGGCGGCCTTGAAAAACTGGGTCGTCGCATTTACCCTCTAACTATTGATCAATTTATATTTAGTCCAATAAGTTTGGTGTGTTTTACTTTGAACCTTATATTTTTAATTACGGTTTTAATTGATCCTTCTATCCAATTTAGCTTTTAAATTAGACGGAATTAGAGGTAAAACCATAAATTTATATTTTTTTCGTTCTTTTATTCTTTTTTTTTTTTTCTTTTCCCTTTTTTTATTCTTCTCTTTTTTCTTTCTTCATCACCGAGAAACTTCCCACCTGGCCACCTAGTCACCACCACTTGAAGTCTCCAACACCAGTGTCACCATACCTCTAATGTCGAACACACGAGGCAAATGGGGGCAAAACCCGTTCTGAGAAAAAATACAAGTGCTACAATCTGGAGATTGCAATGAGTGAAGGCAAAGGCAAAAAACCCGAACAAAGTGTGTTCATTCCCATTGATTTGGGAAACAAAACCGAATGACATACCTACAATCTTTGATTTTGCAGAAAAAGTGCAAAAAAGATCTTCGATCTTCAAAATGGTTTTGTTCAGATAGAAAAATCTATTATCAACAATAAGAATCGCAAAATTTTAAACCTGCAAATTTGCCTCAAATCTAGTTTTGCCCATATCAGATTTTGCCTCGAGTGTTTGGGGATGAGTCAATCTGGACAAAATAAATTTCATTAAAAAGGACCAATGGGCTCGAATATTTTATATTTTAAAGTTTTCAAAAAATAAAGTTTGATGATGTTAGTATATTTAGGGGGAAATGTTAGAAATAACTATCCATCTTAATAGATTTTCTTAATGCCAAATCATCATGTCAAATTATCAAGAATTCCATAATACATAAGTGAGCGCACCTAAGTCCATGGTGATGAATTGTCAAGATAGAGGTCTTCCACAGATTAATCACTTGATATTACTCAATGGGTTCTCACTCACAGACGGGAAAGAGGAGATGAACAGTTGTGATTGATTAGCCTTAGGGACCATAACCCTATAGTATTCTTTATATATATATATAGATACTAAGGTAATTAGAATCTCATTAACCCTAATTAATCTAGTGTTGGAAAACTGCACATTACAAAGCTCATACCCATTAAATATTTTTAGAACCCAATAATTAGTTCACTTATATTGGCCCCTCATTAAATTGAAAGCCCATATTATAATTATTAATTAATAAATGAGCCCAAAATAGGAAATCATAATTTCATAACAATCTTCCACTTGGGCTACATATGAAATTTTGAAGACAAATATATTCTATAGTCTTAAGTACGCGTAAAAGTGTTATCTTATTTAAAACATTCCTTAATTACAATTTGGTCCATCTCCTATACCAGCAGAGATCAAAGCAACCTTCGTTACATTCATATTCGTAACTAGATCTATCAATGGTCACCATACCAAGTATATTCAATGACATAGATCAAGTGTAGATGTGCAGCAAAAAATTACATGCAATGTGATCTCAAACATGTTTATTTTCAACTGTCCTTCTTTATTCCACAATGAGATCAATCTTTAGTCTTTCTATCCTTATGTTTAAACCACAATTAGAAATAGCACATTCAGAGTAAACAAAATTTAAACCATCTACTTTATTCCGTGAAAATCAAATATATATTAAACATGTATCTAACAAAAGAACATTCAACAAACACAAAATCCTACAAAACTAGCACATCATCAAATAAAACTACACCCATAATGATAGTACCACATTTTGTGCAATTTAATACCACTAAATTAAGTTTTGTTAATCTGTTGAATAAATTAAATGAGTAGAAATTGATTTATTTTCTTTGTTTTTTGTAGATTTTTGAAATTGGCACAAAAATATGTTAATTTGAAGTAAAACTGAGAAAATATAAACAATCCACGTCCAAAGCCGCGACCCGAATTTGGCCAGACCACAGGTAGTCAATAGAAACTATAAAGGGAATGGCCATTAATGGAGTCATAATGGTTTCCAAAAAGGGAATCATGACTTTTTCAAAAGAGAATGACATTATGCCATTTAATAGTTATTGGAGCCAAATTTGGATGATTTTTAGGGAGTGAGGGAAGAGGCCATTTAAGTTTTTATTTTATTTAATTATTGCATTTGTTTTTCTTTTAAGTGTTTCTTCATTCATTTGGCAAGGGAACTTTTTCTTTCTTTCTTTTTAGTTCGACTTCGGCAGTAGGTCTCTTATCTTCTTTTTCATTTTATTTTTATTTTTTTCACTTTCTTTTTGCTGCGGATTTTGATGTGGGAAGCTTTACATGGAGCTATTGTCGATCATCTTTTGAGAAAAACAAACTACCATGAACAACTAATTTTTCTTCGACTGGGTTAAGATTAGGGTAAGTGTTTTTGGCTTCATGTAATATTGTGTTTTTAATTTAATTATGGATTAGTGTAAACAATTGTATGATGAGGAATTTTTGTTCTTGATATTGGTTTAATTTGTGGTTAGATTTAATTTCAAAATGTTCATGTAGAAATTTTGATTTAGATCCAATTGCTACTAAAAATGTTAGATCTAGTACATGGGTTTTAGATCTAACGATCATACAATAGTATTCTTGGAATTTAATTATTGATTTGGATGGTTTATATCTAGATTTTAATTCACCCTAAATTAGAGTAATGTAGGAATTAAATATCGAAGATAAATCATATCATTGAATAATTAATCTAATCTTTCTGAGTGGTTTTAGCTTGTAGTTAAAAACATTCATTTGCACAAATTTGAATTAAAAAAAAATATATATGAAAACAACATGAATCCCAAAATAAAGGACCAGATATAAAACTCGAAATTCCTAATCCAGTCCTTTATTTTATATTTGTCTAGATTTATTATTTTATATTCTTGCACTTAAAAATCAAAACTCATTTTCGTGAAAGAAAGAAAAATAATTAGAAATCGATAATTACAAGATCGATCTCTATGATTTGACACCCTACTTTAACACTATATTACATCGGTATCGCGGTACCAAATTAAAGGTATTATTTTTTAGCGATCAAATTTCGACACCGTTGTCGAGGTTCGATATCGCTAGTTGTTGAGTTCTATTATTATTTTTCTTTCTCCATCTGTATATATCCATCTCTTTCGTTTTTTGAGTCTTATTTTACAGGTTTAACCAATATCCAATTTGTAAGTTCAGATCTACAAGTAAGGATTCAGGTTATTCCGTCCAATTTAAAAAAAAATTAAAAATAAAAATAAATAATAAGTAAAAAAAATGGGACTAGGGTAGATGAATTATGACACTGAGAGAATAATCACATCAATTATGGCACTTAAATATTCTAATCTCTCAACATCGCAACCTGATCTATACTCATGTACGGTATACCAAAATTCTAACCATTTCACCTATCAATGTCCTTACAATTACCAAAATTCCACATATCCCTATAATAATGTTTATTTCGATCTATATTATCTGCCACCCAAGTATAATCAATACTCGAATAATTATGGATGGGATCAACAATATTATAATAAGCCTTCAAGGTCGTCCTTTTACGATCAATCCTACTACCAACCCCAATGTCAAACATTGTTTCCCCAAGAGGATACCAATGCTCAATCCACTGAGTTGCAATAGATCCTTAAATTTTTAGAAGAAGAACAAGTCCTTACATCCTTAGAAGATAAACCAAAAGAATAGACTAGCTAGAAGCCCAAGTCAGGGGAATTGTTGAAATATTAAATAAGGTAAATGCAAAGAGTGGTTTAGCGGTTGAAAATTTGGTAAATATTGAGGAGAGTGGTCTAGAGCACAAGAGTGAAAAAAGAGAATTGTTAAAAGGACCACAGTAGAGCAAAACTGGTGAAGAACGCTAACGATATGATCCCGAGCTTGAGCTGTATGTAGATCAATCATCACCGTCGAGTGAGATAGAGAAGTAAGTGGGATACGAGAGTGAAGGTGAGGAGACGAGCATAGGAGTCAAGAATACATATATAGAGGAGGTCGCAATAGGAAATCATGAGGAAGAGGAGATCCAACCATCAGAGAAATATTTGGGTAATCTTCCTTCGATTGAGCCATCCATTATATCCGTGCTACCGCATCCGAAAATAACGGTATAAATTCTTGACGTGATAGACCAACCATCAACTCTCATTGGGGAGGATTCTTGTCATATTGGGTGGGTTGACGGAACTCAGCTTCTATTGGGTGTCTTAATAAAAAGACAACCAACAAAGTCTCATAGTAAAAATGGGATTTGATCCGGGAAAGAAGCTGAAGAATTTGAGTGTCACCCGCAATGCATCTATCACCGACTGGAGAGTATCTCAACAGAAAGTGAGGAGCGGGTTACTCTATTACGGTTAGGGAGTTTAAGACACTCATCGTTCGACTAAAGATATAGTGCTACGTAGGAGGCAACTCGCACATAAAAAACATTAAATAAATAAAAATATATATATATATATATAATAAAAATAATAATAAATAAATACAATTTGCTAAGGATTAGATTGATTGACTAATTTCTTTAACTCATCAAGTTTCATGATTATTTTGATAGTGCAAAATACAGGTTTGGGGGCGTATTTCGCACCATCAAGTGTGGTGTTTTTGCCAATAAACCATGTACCATTGTTCATTCCTTTACGATCTTGTGTGTTCTTATTATTGAAGACAATTCTAGATTTAGGTTTGAGGGGGGTAAATACTTGTATTCTTTCCATTATTCAACACTATGATATTGTCAATCTATCCTATGAAAACACGTTTGTCGAATACAAACTTGAGTTAGTTGAATAGTCATTGGAGCGTAGCACTGATTTCTAAAAGTATATCATTTTTCAATCGTCGCATGCATCTTAACTTTTATTTATTTTAAACTTAATACATGTACTAGTTTGCTGAGTTTTGGCATGATATTAACTTACCCCTGGAGTATTATTATTATATATATAAAAAAAAAATGCGTTAACAATAGTGGTTTTTGTGTCTTAATGATGAACTTTTGTTGAGTAATCGAGTTTCTTTCCTCGGTAAGTTTTGAGTGTTCGCATCAAAATGAGGAAGCGATTTGTTAAGATAATATGTGACCCGTTAACCTCGAAACCTAAGATCTTTGAGTTGTTAAGCTTGAAGGGTGTTTTAACACCTAATGCCCCGAGCCAACTGGATTGGAATCATTGGCCTAACACTCGCTACACGGACATCTTAAAAAACCCAATGGGATTAGCATTACACACGTCACTTAATTCTAAAAAAAAAAAAAAAAATTGAGATATATTTAAAATATATATATATATATGTGGGGAAACGTTATTTGATTGTTGAAATTCAGGTGACTAGTGACTTTGTAATAAATTCATTATAACTGAAAATCATGCTTATGTTGTGGCTGCAAAAATGAATATTGTTAGGGGTCAAATGCAAGGAAATCAATGTCTAATTTTTTTTTAACTTCTGAATGTTCTCAATTTGATGTGCTAGCATTGGAAATAATTAACAAATCTTTTGTGAAGAATACAAATAACATTAAGAACTTAAGATGTTTGTGGGTATCATCATTGTAAATTCTCACGAGACTAAAACTAGTCCACTAGGGGTAACCTAGGGATTTAAAGGCTTATTGCATGCACTAAATGCAATTGTGTTTCCTTTAAAAGTGGCTTTTCTTTTACAAAATTTATTTAGTTTTACTCGAGAACTAGCAAAATTTAGGTTTGGAGATATGATCACACCGCCTTTTGTGCAATTTAATATCACTAAATTAAGTTTTGTTAATCTCTTGAATAAATTAAATGAATAGAAATTGATTTTTTTTTAATTTATTTTTTTATTTTTTTATTTTTTTTTGTAGGTTTTTAGAATTGGTGCAAAAACACGCTAATTTGAAGTAAAACTAAGAAAATATGAACAATCCATGTCCAAACCCGCGACCCAAATTTTGCCCGACCGCAGGTGGTCAACGGAAGCTATAAAGGGAATGGCCATAATGGCCATTGATGAAGTCATAATGGTTCCCAAAAAGGGAACCCTAATTTTTTCAAAAGAAAACGACATTATGCCATTCAATGGTTTTTTGTCCTAAATTTGGACAATTTTTAGGGAGTGATGGAAGAGACCATTTAAGTTTTTAATTTATTTTATTATTTAATTATTGCTTTTGTTTTTCTTTTAAGGGTTTCTTCGTTCACTTGGCAGGGGGACTTTTTATTTCTTTCTTTTTAGTTCGGCTTCAGCAGTAGGTCTCTTCCTTTCTTTTTTATTTTTATTTTTTTTACTTTCTTTTTGCTTCTAGATTTTGATGTGGGAAGCTCTACATGGAGCTATTGTCAATCATCTTTTGGGAAGAACAGACCACTATGAACAACTAATTTTTCTTCCACCAGATTAAGATTAGGGTAAGTATTTTTGGCTTTATATAATATTGTGTTTTAATTTAATTCTGGATCGGTGTAAACAATTGTATGATGAGGAATTTTTGTTCTTGATATTGGTTTAATTTGTGGTTGAATTTAATTTCAAAGCTTTCTTGTAGAGATTTTGATTTAGATCTAATTGCTACTAAAAATGTTAGATCTAGTACCTATGATCTAAATTTAATAATCATACAATAATATTCTTATAATTTAATTATTAGTTTGGATTGTTTATGCCTAAATTTTAATTCATCATAGATTAGAGTAACGTAGGAATAAAATACCAAAGATAAATCAAGCCAATGAATAATTAGTCTAATCTTTCTTAGTAGTTCCGGCTTGTAGTTAAGAACACTCATTTACACAAATCTGAATTAAAAGAAAAATGCAAAAATAACATAAATCCCAAAATACAAAACCTGAAATTCCTAACCCGATCCTTTATTTTATATTTGTCTAGATTTATTATTTTATATTCTTGTACTTAAAAATCAAAACTCATTTTCGTGAAAGAAAGAAAAATAATTGTAAATAGATAATTACAAGATCGATCCTTGTGATTCGACACCCTATTTGAACACCGTACTACATCAGTATCGGTGTACCAAATTAAGGGTATTATTTTTTTGTGATCACATATGAGCAGTGTGCTCATGAAACACCATAGATGGTAAACCTTTAATGAGTGGATCCGCAATCATGGAGTTCGTTCCTATATATTCTATAAATACTATCATATTATGAATTTTTTCTTTAACAACTAGAAACTTAATGTCAATGTGCTTCAATTTTGTGGAGCTTCTGTTGTTGTTAGAATATAGCATTGCATATTTGTTGACATAATATATCTTTAGTGGTCTTTCAATACCATCCACTACTCGCAGTCCAGTGATAAAATTTCGCAACCATATCCCGTGATTTGTTACCTTATAACAAGATAGGAATTTAACTGCCATGGTGGAAGGAGCTATGAGTGGCTGCTTAGCACTCTTCCAGGAAATAGGACCTCCAGCCAGTAGGTAGACATAGCCTAAAGTGGATCTCTTAGTGTCTTGGCAATCTGAAAGATCGGAATCAGAATACCCAATGATGTCCAAATGATTTGTCTTTCAATAAATGAGCATATAGTCTTTTGTTCTCTGTAAATACCTCATAACCCATTTGGCTGCTTTCCAATGATCCATCCCAAGGTTACTTAAATATCTGCCTAAAATTCCTACTATGAACGCTAAATCCAAATGCATACATACTTGAGCATACATAAGACTCTCTACTGCTGATGCATAAGGAATTTTTTTCATCTCTTTCTTTTCCATCTTATTCTTGGGACATTAAGTGAGATTAAACTTGTTGCCCTTAGCAATGAGAGTATCTCATAGTGCATAGTCTTTCATGCTAGATCTAGCAAGTACTTTTTTGATATAATTCTTTTGAGATAACCCAAGGATACCCCAAGAGCGATCTCGATGTATCCTTATTTCTAATATAAAATAGGCGTCTCCAAGATATTTCATTTCAAAATTCCTATTTAGAAATCTCCTGATTTCATGCAATAAACCTATATCGCTGCTAACCAGTAGTATCCCATCGACATATAGTATTAGGAAAATTAATTTACTCCAACTGAACTTGTGATATACACAATCATCAATTGTATTTAACTCAAAACCATGTGAGATAATGACTTGATGAAATTTGTGATATCATTTACGGGAAACTTGCTTGAGACCATAGATAGATTTCTTTAGCTTGCAAACCATAGACTCTGGATCACTTGGCATAAAGTTTTCTGGTTGCACCATATATATAGTTTCATCAATGTCTCCATTGAGAAACACAATTTTTACATCCATATGATCTAACTCTAAATCAAAATGAGCTACAAGTGCCATTATAATCCTAAAAAAGTCTTTCGATGAAACTAGAGAGAAAGTCTATTTATAATCAATGCCTTTCTTTTGATTAAAATCTTTGAAAAACACTTCCAGCTCTCTTCTCAAGTATCTTCACTCTGGTTCTCCAACCGCAGCCCATGATTTATCGAGTTGCGATCTAAATTGGATTGCCGACAAAAAGGAAAAACTACTGCAAATGTTCTTTCTGGAGGGGGAAAAATGGGCACAATTATTTCCAACATCATAAAAAACTTAGAAACATTAAACTATAAGTTTAAACCATCAAATTCTAGATCTAACTTTTACAATCAAAATTATATGAAAGAGCTAATTCATATGAGCATTTCATCAAACACATAAAGCTCAACGGAAAGAAAAAAAAAAAAAAAAAAAAAGGTTCTGAAAATTCAATGTCCAAGTTGAGGGACAAAAATTCAAATTAATGTAGGTCTTCATATGATATCAATGATATCAATGCCTAATATCAACGGCCAAGCAACAACCGAAACAAAACTAACATCACATAAAATGATTAAAAAAAAGTAATCCAACACAAACACCTCCCGCACACACACAGACCAACGCATCCCCTCTTCTTCTTCCCGCTCCAATTGCGGAACCTTTGCACCAGCTTTCTGGGGAATTTACTTGTTGGAATCTGGACCCAAAATCGCTTCGATTATGGAATCCGAAAAGAGGTTGATCCAATTTGTTGTTTCTCACAGTCGAAAGATGATCGACATTCAACTGCCAAATAATAATAATAATTATTATTATTATTATTATTATTATTAAAATTAAATTTAATGTCCATATATTATTTCTATAATTTTCATAAATTTAATGTCTATAATTTTTATATATTATATTTTATCTTTCATATTATTGTTTTTAATTTAATATCTATAAATTTAATATTTCACTATTATTATTGAATTTAACGTCTATATATATTTTTTATAAATTTAATGTCCATAATTTTCGTGTATTATTCTCTTTCTTTTATATTATTTTTTAAATTTAATTTTGTACACTGAAGATAATTTAATGTTATTTATTTAATTTAATTTCAATAAATTAATGTTTCGGTATAATTTAATATCCATTTATTGTTTCTACAATTTTGGAAAATTTAATGTGCATAAGTTCCATATATTATATTTCTTCTTTCATATTATTATATAAATTTAATATTTTAATATTATCATTAAATTATATTTTATATTATTTTTTTAATTTAATTTCTGTAAATCTAATATTTTGGTATTATTACGAAATTTAATGAGCATATGTTATTTCTATAATTTTCATAGAGTTAATGTGAATGATTTCCTTATATTATATTTTTTATATTATTTTTTAAATTTAATTTTCGTAAATTTAATGTCTTTGCATTATTACTAAGTTTAATATAAATATATTATTTTTATAATTTTCATAAATTAAGTTCATAATTTTCATATATCATATTTTCTTGTTTATATTGTTTCTTTAATTGATTTTTTATAAATTTAATGTTTCAGTATTATTAATAAATTTAATGTTATATTATTTCTATAATTTTCTTAAATTAAATGTCCATAAATTCCGTATATTATATTTCTTCTTTCATCTTATTTTTTAATTTAATTTTTATGAATTTAATATTTTAGTATTATTACTAAATTTAATGTTCATATATTATCTCTATAATATCTATAAATTCAATAATTTAGTATTATTAGTAAATTAATCTTCATATATTATTTATTTAATTTTCATATATTAGTTCTATAATTTTCCTAAATTTAATGTCCATAATTTCTGTATTTTATATTGCTAGATTTAAATTATTTCTTTAATTTAATTTCTATGAATTTAATGTTTCAGTGTTATTACTAAATTTAAGTTTCATATATTATTTCTATAATTTTCGTATATTTAATGTTAATAATATATTTCTCTTTTTATTATTTTTTTCAATTTAATTTTTATAAATTTAATGGTTTATTATTATTACAAAATTTATCTTGTTTAATACCCATAATTTTCGTATATTATTTTTTAATTTAATTTTGATAAATTTAATATCCATAATTTCGTATATTATTTTTTTAATTTAATTTTCTTAAATTTAATATTTTAATATTATTACCAAATTTGATGTCCATATCATTTCTATAGATTTATATCTATATAAAAAATATATTCTCTCTCCTCAATTTTACAATATATATATATATATATATTCTCTTTTCTCAATTAGGTATAAGATATATAAAGTAAAATATAAATATAGAGTTTATATTTATGTTAATCTAGATAATTAATTTAGACTGCTCTTTATATGGGAGATAAAAAACGGTTGTGATTTATTTAAGGATTTATGTATGTCATGTTTTATTATATAGATTTAAGTGAAAATACGAAGAAAAAAATATATAAAAATAATGTTTATTTTGCACTGAGAAAAATACTTTGGAAAATAAAGAAAGTTAAATATATTTTTAAATCATGATGTAATGATATTTTTTTTTATTGGATTCTTGGTGAACAATCCACAAACTTAAAATTTTTTATCATACAGTCAATGCACTACATTAATTTGTTCAAAAGTATAAAGTTATTGTATCACATGAAAGTCACTTTAACTTTTCCATGTAAAAACTTATAGTAACTTTTATAGCGTACAACGACTTTATACTTTTGACAATAATTATTGGACTTTTCAAAAAATATTGTTCTTGGTAACGAATCCACAAACTTAAATTTTTTGCACATTTATTAATCCACACTACATTAATTTATTCAGAAGTCCAAAGTTATTGAACTACATTAAAGTCATTATAATTTTTCCATGTAAAAATTTATAGTAATTTTTATAGCATGCAATGATTTTGAATTTTTGACAGAATTATCGAATTTTTCAAAAATGTATTATATTGAATGGGTAGGATGAACAGTGATTGCAAAATCTGGGATCGCAAAATTAAAAATCTTTTTTATTTCAATCTAAATTTTTGTTACTATTTATAAAATTCCTTCACATGGGAAAATATCATACACAAATACATAGATATTCTCTAATATCTATATAAGAAAACAAAGTAGATGTTTTAATCAAATTGTATTCTATGATGGTGGAAGGTCTAAGTGTGAATCAAAATGGCCCACTTTAAAAAGGAGGGTGAATAAGACCAATTTATGGAATTTGGAGTAATGGAGTCCTCCCTCCATAAAGGGATGAAGGGAGGCATCCACTTTTAATTGTAAGTGGATGTTGACTACTTGCTTTTAATTCTCATCCATTTTCTCATGTAATTTTAGACCTGTTTGGTTATTGTTTCAGTTCCCTAATTTTTGGCCTCGCTCCCAAAATTTTGGGCTAAATATACATAAACCCACTCATTTGGTAAACAATTTCTATTCCCAAAATTTTAATAATATTTTGGAATATGAGAAACAAAAAAATATTGATTCTTATTCATTCCCACAAAACTATTTCCACCATCATCCTGCTGGCCACTACCACCGCACCGGTTAAAAAATATGTATATTTATTGTCAACATTTAAAAAAAAAAAAAAAGGCAAATGTTGCAACCAAACCTGTTTCTTCGTTCATGTTCTCATAAATTAAAAAGAAACACTTTCAAGACATGGTCATTACCAAATATGTTTTTATTCCTGGAATACTCCAGAACGGAAACAGAATTCTCATCCCAATTTATTGAAGTAGAAATAGAAAAATCCTAATTTATTGGAAGTAGAAACAAAAAAGCAGAAACATTAACCAAACGCCACCTTAAATACCCACCCCGAATGCAATTTTCCCAGTAAGAGACTACTGAAATAGCATCCCAGTAGTTTATAGAAAAATGGGTACAACACCAACTTCTATTTGCTTCTCTCTACTTATTCCTGTGTTTTTTCCCCAACTTTGTGCTTCTTCAGCTTGAAATTGGTTACATCAGAAGCAAAAGAGAATAAAAGAATTGAGCAGAACTCACGCACTTGTCAACTTTTTCTTTGCAGTTGTGGCACAATTTTTTCCTTTGTTGTAGCTCCTTCGTTGGCGTTTGATTAACGTTTCTGCTTTTCTGGTTTTACTCACAATAAAATGGGATGAAAATTTTATTTCCATTTTGAAATATTGTGAAAACAAAATTCCGTTTAATAACGATAATTATTTTTAAAATATTTCTATAATTTCTCAAAACAAAAACAAAAAAATGTATTTGTTACAACTAAATATTGGGATGGTGTGTGTGTTTGTGTGTGCGTGTGAGAGAGAGAGAGAGAGAGAGGAAATAAGAGAAAAAAATGAAGATGTGACATGGTGGTTGTAATGGATTGGTTGCAACTAAACTTGGATAGTTTATGTGTGGTATGAGAGAGAGAAAGAGATAGAGAGAGGAGATGAGAGAAAAAAATGAAGATGTGCAATGATAGTTGTAGATCGGCCTGGTGGTAGTTCTCAACATTCATCCTTATGAAATAGATTGGGAATAGTTTTATGGGAGTTAATAGGAATCAAGATTTTTTTGTTTCTCAAATTCTTAAAAAATTTCTGAATTACTCCCAAAATTTTGACAATATACATGTTCACCAAACACATTTTTGTACATTAATTCCAAAATTCTGAGAGCAAGAACAAAAATTCTCATCCCATTCCCAGATTTTTATTGGGCATAGCGTTTGGTAACCACTCCCATTTTTTTGTTTTCATTCTCATCCCATTCTAAAATGGGAATTGTGCCCATTTTTTCTTAAGGTTTGAGAAATCAAAAAAAAATTGTTTCTAAAAATTCCCATCTCATTCCCAAAAATTAAAGAGGGTCACCGCCGCCGTTCATCCGCCAGCTGACCACTGTCAGCTAGGGATGGTCATGGGCCCGGAGGCCCGATCGGCCCGCCCAGCCTGACCTTATTTTTTTAAGGCTTGGGCTTGGTATTTGAGCCCATGGGCCGGGCTAGGGTCTAAAGACTAAGGTCCATTCATTTTTAGGGTCGGACTAAGACTTGATCATTTTTGTTTAGGGCCGGCCCGGCCCGGCCCAAACTTTTTTTAAATATAAAAAAAAAAAAAAAAAATATATATATATATATATAGAGAGAGAGAGAGAGAGAGAGAAAGAGTTGAGGGACCAATTTGTAATTTTCAATTTTAGTTAGATAATTTAACAAACCCTAGTTTCATTCCTCCCATAGAGAGAGAATTGAGGGATCATTTTGTAATTATAGTATTTAGTTTTTAAATTTTAAAAAAAATAAATTATAGGGCCGGGCTAGGGCCGAACCTGGGCTTAATTTTTTTTTGTAGGGCCGGGCTTGGGCATAAAATTAGGGCTCGATCTTAGGGCCGGGCCGGGATAGAGCCTAATATTTTTGTGTAATAATACCCTAATCAAAACCCGGCCCGGCCCATGACCATCCCTACCGTCAGTCGCTGGTCGACCGCCGTCGCAGCCAACCGCCATCTCCAACACCAGTCGCCGGTCACCTTCGGCATCGTCGACCACCCACCGTCTGGCCACTGTCCGTCCACCGCCACCGCCGGCCACCGTCCGGCTACCGCCGCCGACGCAGGCCAAAACAAAAAAAAATATATGTTCTCAAAACAAAAAAAAAAAATCTTGATTTTAGGATAAAATCGTTACCAAACGCTATTTTGTTCCCAAAACAAAAAAAAAAAAAAAAATTATCGTTGCCAAACGCAATTCTACTCCCAAGAAAGAAATATAATTCTCATCCCATCTCATCCCACTACGTGGGATGGGAACAGAAATGGTTACCAAACGAGCAATAAGGCCCCATTTGGTTAGTGTTTCCATTCCATTCCTACCCAACCCAAAAATTCTGGGTTTGATTTTTGAGAACACGTTTAGCAAACACAAAACTCAACTTAACCCAACCCAAAAAATGAGAATTAATTTTTAAAATCCTATGAAAATGAGAAACAAAAAAAATATTTTATTTTTTTTTCCCCAAAAAATTGAACCAGTTTTAGGGACACGCTAGGCATGATTTTAAATGTTAATGATCTGCTCTTCGATCCCCGCATTCTCTTTTTCTCTTCTTTTATCACTTTTCGTTGTTATGCTTGTGAGTCGCCACCGCCTTCGCCCTGGCGATCGCCATCTTCGTCGACTGGATGCTCCTCACCGCCATGGTCCGTTCACGACCGTCGACCGGCCATCGTTGTCTTCGTCAAAGCTCACCGTCGTCGTGATTTCGATTGCTCACCAAGCCGGCCATCGTCGTCTTCCTCCAAGGCGGCCATCGTCGTGATTTCGATTGCTCACCAAGCCGGCCATCGTCATCTTCATCGCCACCAGCCATCATCTTCGTCGCCATTGCTCAAGATTTTGATTTCGTTATTGAAATCGATCACGAAATCGATTTCAATTTTCAATTTCATTAATCAAATCGATTTAGGGTTTGGATTTAGGGTTCAATTTCATTGCTCAATATGCGGTATCATTATTTATTCTGATTTCGATTTCATCACGATTTTCGATTTTGAAATTGAAATCAATTTTTGGTTTGGTTCTTGATTTTTGTTTATGATTCGTTCTTGATTTTGGTTTAGGATTGGTTGGGAGTTTAGTTGAATTTCATGAAATCAATTTTAAGATTGGTGTTTGATTTGGAGATTTTTGTTGAATTTGGGGGTTTGGTTGAATCAATTTTATGATTGGTTCATGAAATTAATTTTAGAATAATATTGTTACCAAACGTGATTCTGTTCTCAGTATAAAAAAAAAAAAAAATTGTTATTACCAAACGCAATTCTGTTCTCACTAGAAAACAAAATTCTCAACTCAACCCAACTCATCCCAGTTGGGTTGAGAAAGGGGGAACACTAACCAAAAGCCACCTAAACAAACAGGCCTTCATAATTGTTTCTGTTCCACTGTCTGGCTGCAAATATTGAAGAGAAGTTTAAAACTTAGGCAATCAAATTCAAATATTGATCATTTAAAATCCATAAAGGCGGGAAAAAAAATTCCATTCATGATTCAACTCTTAACCCAATCATGTTGACCAGGTACAGGATTGATTATGTTGCTATATCATTTCATATACGTCTCTTTCGAATAGTAGGCAAAATCGTAGTCTTTTATCTTATGTCTTACAAGGCTAGAGCAAGAGATTACACATGAGTAGGAGATTCCAGTTAAGTCCCACATTCTACACAGGCAAGCCTTAGATTTCTGGAACAACTTTCTAGGATCAAAACAAACAAGAAATATATATATATATATATATTCGAACGAACCTAGGAAATAGGTTGCAGTTCACACATCTGCCGAAAGCCTGAATCGCGAAAGAACAGGAAAATGAACCCACGATTACTAGGGATGGAAATTCAACCCGAACCGACAAAGAACCAAACCAAACGGTTCGGTTTTGAAACCAATTAAATTAGTTATCGCTTTGGTTTCGGAATTGACAACATAAGGGGTTTTGGTTTTGGATTTGCAATAGTAACCGCTAGTTATATTACTACCCTCACTTTTTTATTTTTATTTTTTACCCTTAGTGTATATGTATGCATGTGTATATATATATGTTATAGGATTACTTGGGTTAATTTTAGGTTTTCATAATTTCTTCCGATATTTTAGTCGTATTTTTGTTTATATATAAAAAAAAAAATTGTTCGCAGTTTCTAGATTTCAATTATGGTTTTGATTTTATATAAAATTTAAAAAGCTTAACGGCTTTCCAGTTTTGGTTTTCGTTCTGCACAAAATTTAACGGCTCGATCTTAAAACCGTTTTCTAAAAAATCAGCAGTTTTGGTTTTGGGTTTAGGTTTGGTATATGGTTAACGTTTTTGTTTTGGTTTCTAGTGAAATTAGCCCAAAACCGAACCGTTACCATCCCTAGCAATTACATTCCAAATGGGGCAGCTTTCATCGAGATAAAATGGCGAAATATTAACTATTAGTACAAATAGGTAACTTTTATACCTTTTCTTCGATTTTGCTGGACTTAACCAAATACATTTTTCTTTTTTATCCCAGAGATCTATAATTCACAAGATTTCAGACATACAGCAATTTCAAGAACTATCTCGACATCAGAATTCAGATCATCGTAACAAAAGCGTATAACAACCATAAATACTTCCTACCATTAAAAGAATAATAATAATCTTAAGAAAGTATATTGAATGGCAGTTACCTGAGTGTCAGCTCGTGCTATCTGGATCTTCCGAATTGTCTTCAAGTTCGTATAGTAGCTTCCTATAAGCATCTCCATCCACAAGGCCCTTCTCTTGCAACTCCTTCAGCAGATTCATGGCATCTCTAACCCCTCTGTGCCTGCATATCTCATCAAGGACCGTTCGATAAGTGATGAAATCAACCGATCTTTTGAACTGGATCATCTCCCACAAGAAATTCACCGCCTCATCTACTTCTCCACCAATAGCCAAAGAATTCACAAGTGAGTTATACGATTTACTACTAGGAACAAAACCTTTCTTCTTCATTTGATCACACAACTCCCTTGCGTTGTTCGTACGCCCTTGGGCACACAATCCATGGATCACATAATCATAAGAATACGAGTTGGGTTGGCAGCTATAGACCACACCCATTTGATGAAATATCCGGAGGGCATCATTCACATGAAGCGAAAGAACATACCCCTTTATCATGGAATTCAAGGAGAAGATATCGGGTTCAACTCCATCATTGACCATTTGCCTAAAAAGGCATCGAATAGTCTCCATATACACATGATTGATATACGGGTTGATTTGCCTACTCAAAAACGCTGCAAAGAGAAGGTTGTAGGTTCTAATGGAAGGCCTAGAATCCAAATTCTTGCTATTTCTCATGTGTTTATATATATTGACGGATCGTGTCAATTTTCGAGCTTCGGTGAAGTAGTATATCATGGTATTGAAAAGGGCCTCGGTTCCGATATGAGGAATGGCGAGAACTTGGTTGACAACATCATCCATTTCTTGGTACAACTTTGCAGCACCAAGCTTCTTTATGGTGATGTGATACGTGCAAACATCGTGCTTAAATCTCGGCTGTTGAGATGCCCAATTGAACAGCTCAAAGCACACTAGAGGGTCTTTTTGGAACATTATGACGTTGTGTAGTTCTTCAGGGGTGAATCTTGGTGGGATTTGGGCTACAGCTCTCTGAAATCGTGCTTCGTCGAGAACAGGTTTTGCAGCAGCAATTGCTCTTTTACGAATTCTCCTTCTTAAGGCACGTGTTGGGGCTCTAATTGGGTAGGAAGAGTAAGCCAATAAAGGCATGTATCTATGTTGAAATGCATTATGAAGATACTTGTTTGGATTGGAGAATTGGGTGTGGGTTGAATGGTGTATGGACTTCAAAGTTTTGTTTATGAGATACAAATAACAGGTGGTAGAGTGATTGGGCGCAGAAGCTAAATTTGAGTAATTATAAACCGTAATGGGGAAAGGAATATTAAAGCAAAATGGGATGGAATCGAGAGCTTGACAGCCTCTAATGGCGTTAAAGTACTGGACACGATTTCTTTGAACTGATAACATGCTTAAAATATAAATCAATTCGTCGAATTCAATGGAATGAAGTGAAAATGAACGATGCTTCTCCCATTAGTGATTACAAACTGAATACAGGATGAAATTAGGGTTTTGATTGTGAAAAGTTCTTTCGCATAATTTAATACATGCAATCTACTACACATGTGCTTGAAACTGCATAAATCGATTAAAGCTAGAAGTAAAAAAGCAGATTGAACAGTACAGAAGTGATCGGAGATCGGAAATAGGTATCGGAAAATCGAACCTCCTTTGGGTAGTTACAGAGGCTGGAAGGAAACGAAATGCTCATGCGAATCGGAAGCTCAAATCTGCAGCGGAGAGCAGAAATTTTACAATTTTCACAGGGGATGTAGAAAATGCGGTGATGCTCCGGCTAGAGCAAAGTGGCGTTCATCGGACTGGTTCATTTTTATTTTTTTTGGGTAAACAAAAGCAAAAGTCCGAAATATTTATTACTCTTCAATAAATATTAACCACTAAATATTTATTAATCACCGTCACCACCACCACTACAAATATAAGATTTTTATTATTTTGTCCTCCTTTAAAAGATCATGTAGAAAAAAATTATTTTGAACAATTTATTTTGAATTCAGACCTCAAGGTACAATCAATGAAGTTTTTAGTCCTCCAAAGACAAAAAATAATAGTAAAAAGACACACATACCTCTAATACAAGACCAATCTCTCTCTCATTCACGTTAACCGTTAACGTGCAATTTCAGGATAATTACTCTACAATCCACCGTTCACTCACACAAAATTTCAAATTCATGAGAGATAATTTCTCTCTCTAAAAACCCTAGGTGAGTCTCTCATTTCCGACGAAGATCGTCATCATTCCTGAGCACGCCGGAGATTAACACTAGTATTTCTCACTCTATCGTGTGTCTATCTCTCTACCCTAACCCACCTCTCTCTCTACCCTAATCTGAAACCGACGGCAATTGTGAAGTCGTCGTTACGAAATTTCATGGCAATTGTTTTTATTCACAAGGATGAGTACTACGACGATGAAGAATTCGAATCAAAAACCTCTGATGCCTCGTCTCAGAAAGGTTTGTCATATTTTCAAATCTCTACGTACAAGCGCACGTGGATGTGTGTGTTTGTGTGTGAATCGGTCTGTATTTTTCGGCGGTGTTGATGTTCGATTCAATGGTGTTGGTGTTCGATTCGGTGGTGTTGTTCCTTTTGGTGGTGATTTTCGGCGGTGTTGATGATCGATTCGGTGGTGTTCAGCGATGGTGATGTTCGTTTTCGATTTGGCAGTGTTGTTCGGCGAAGTTTTTGATTCGACAGTGTTGTTCGTTTTGGTAGTGTTTTTCAGGCGACTTACATTGTCGTCAAGACGCCGTCATGGTTCACTCTCTCTCTCTCTCCTAGATGTGGGATTTCCATGTCTCTCTCTCTCTCTCTCTCTCTTCGCACAGTGGAGGTTTTTTCCCCTGAAGAGGATGATGAAGATGATGGTGTTATAATTACATTTTCACCCCTATATTTTAGTTTTGGTTTTGATTTTTTAATTTTTTTTTTCTACAAATTAACACTCTCACCTTCCTTCTAACGCTTAGATCTAGATTTTCTCGATTTAAATTTTTCAAATTTGGTTCGGAAATGGTGTCGGCAGTGATGATGGTGGCCATATGATTGGTGGTAGAGATGGAGGGGTGTTCATTTTTTGCATTAACGTCAGTGTTTGCTTGATTTTTTTTTCCCATATAGGTGTTCAGATAACATGGATGCGTTAACATTAACATATGGGGTGAAAATATTCATTTAACATTAACGTTAGTGTGTGTTTTTTGATTTTTCACATATGGATGTCCAGATAACATAGATGCGTTAACACTAATAAATGGGGTAAAAAAATGTTCATTAACGTTAACGTCAATGTGTGCTTTTTGATTTCTCACATATAGGTTTCTAAACAACATGAATGCATTAACGTTAACACAAGAAATCTCAGAAAAATGTGTATTAACGTTAACGCAAATCAAAATTCTTTGACATTTAACACAGAAAAATCCAAAAAATATTTATTAACATTAATGCACACCCAGCTAAAAAAAAAAACAAATATCACAAGCGGTGAGTTAACATTTTAACACATAAGAGAATCCAAAAAATGTACATTAACGTTAACGTAAACCCAACTCAAATACACATCAAGTTAAAATGACAAAATACCACACATGGTATTTAATGTTAATGCGCACAAGACAACAGCATGGATCAGGACGTTAACATAAATATTCAAGTAAAATACATTAAATATTCAAGTAAAAAAAAATACGTTTACGATAAAAACATAATCCGATGGTCAAAAATGCGTTAACGTTAATGTACAAAACACATAAAGAAAGATGCGGTAACATGAAATACACAAACAAAAAAAAAAGCGTTAACGTTAACATGAAATTCAAATTGTAGTTTTGTAACATTGACAAGATTTAAGGAAAAAAAAACATAGGCATGATGTATTGCTGAAAATGAGTTAACGTTAACGCACACAAAACAGATGAGGACAATGAGTTAATATGAACACAAAAAAAAAACACAATGAAATGTAATAACATTAACGTGAAATTCAATTGTAGTATTGTAATATAAGCAAAGTGCATTGCTTTAACAGTTTCACGTTAACGTTAACGTCCTATTACACATTTTTGTCTTGTTGCATAGGACAAAATGACATAATCATAAATAAACGTTAACAGAGGGGGACCAAAATGCAAGACTTTTTACTAAAAAATCTATGGGGTCTGAAAACTAAATACGCGATGTCAATGGGTCTGATTCCTCTATAGGATCTCTATAGAGGACTAAATAATAAAATTCTCAACAAATATTTATTATTATAATCGTCACCACCACAACAAATACTTTTTTCATCATCGCCACCACAATAGATATTTCTAATCAACACACCTCGACCATAATCCATATTTATTGTCATAATCAAAGTAAATATTCTTGCTACCACCACCTCCATAGTAAATATTTATTATCGTCGCCGCCATCAATATAGTAAATATTTGTTAACCATCGCTATCGCCACAACAAACATTTATTATCACTACCGCAACCACCACAACAAACATTTGACAACCATCACGTTACCACAGTAAGAAATATTTACCGTCACCACCCCACAACCACTTTTACCATCACAATAAACATTCTTATCACCACAATAACTATAAATATTAACTATTATCACACAATTATTAATTACCATCATGACAAATATTAGCTATCACTACCACGATCACCACATAAAAAATTTGGTATCAACGCCACAACTACCACAACAATTACTACATTTTCTCGTATGTGGGACTGTCTATCTTCTTGGGTATATAATTGATCATCTTTCATTTGGGTAGTAAGTTATTTTTATAATAAGTTGTCAAGTCAAGAATCATAATCGAACTACAGGAGCTTGTCAGTTATGTAGACGTCAACTCCCAAAATTATATATGAAAAAAGGGCAAATTACATTCTAAACCCTTTAACTATTGACATATTTCTATGCAGTCTAATAACTTTTTTTCGTTTCAGTTTAAACCCTCTAAGTATAGTAGTGATTTTAAAAAGTCCATCTGTTAGTTTTTTCGTTCAAACTGGACAGAAATGTCACCATGAGCAGTGCACATGCCATTTTTAAGGGCATAATGAACTTTTTACCCTTCTCTTTTTTTTTTGTTCTTTTCTTTTTTTTTCTTCTTTTTTCTTTTTTCTTTTTTTTTTCTTTTTTTTTTTCTTCTTTCCTCCTCCTTCCTCAACTCCATCCACTTTGTCTCTTTGTCCCTGTCAGCTCCATCACCGCCGAGTTCGTCAATGGAGAAAAAAACAAAATCAATTCAATAGTTTTAGTAATTGGGTATCTGAGTAAAATCTCAACCTCTGCTGCTGCGTATAGTTTCATTTCTCTCAATTCTTCATCTATCACTCTCTCTCTTGAAGGTTAGTTAGATCTCATCTTTTTCCACTTTATCTCCATACAAATCTCTATGTTTTCTCATTATTCTCTACTTTACCTATGTTTCAATTTCATTTTCTCATTAAATCTAAAATCATTTAACGCTAATAATCCCTCAATTTGAAAAATTTGAACTTGATCTCTTGATGAACTTATAAAACCTAGTTCGACGCAAATATTGAGTTACTCGATCGATTCAAGATCTAGGCCTTGTTTATCTCATTGTTATCTCATTTGGGTCATGGAATTTACTTTCTGAAAGTTACCATCACCGGTAGTGGTGAATCAGACCAGCGACAATGCCACTGCCCGTGCCGAAAAAGTAGAAAAGAGAAAGATGAGAACAATTTAAACCCTCTAAGTATAGTAGTGATTTTAAAAAGTCCCTCTGTTAGTTTTTTTGTCCAAACTAGACAGAAATGTCACCATGTGCAGTGCACATGCCATTTTTAAGGGCATAACGAACTTTTTACTTCTTTTTTTCTTTTCTTTTTTCTTTTTTTTCCTCTTTACTCCTCATTCCTCAGCTCCATCCACTTTCTCTCTTCGTCCCTGTTAGCTCCATCACCGCCGAGTTTGTCAATGGAGAAAAAAACAAAACCAATTCAATAGTTTTAGTAATTGGGTATCTGAGTAAAATCTCAACCTCTGCTGCTGCGTACAGTTTCATTTCTCTCAATTCTATCTATCACTCTCTCTCTTGAAGGTTAGTTAGATCTCATCTTTTTTCACTTTATCTCCATACAAATCTCTATGTTTTCTCATTATTCTCTACTTTACCTATGTTTCAATTTCATTTTCTCGTTAAATCTAAAATCATTTAATGCTAATAATCCCTCAATTTGAAAAATCTGAGCTTGATCTCTTGATGAACTTATAAAACCTAGTTCAACGCAAAAATTGAGTTACTCGATCGATTCAAGATCTAGGTCTTGTTTATCTCCTTATAATCTCATTTGGGTCATGGAATTTACTTTTCGAAAGTTACCATCACTGGTAGTGGTGAATCAGACCAGCGACAATGCCACTGCCCGTGCCGAAAAAATAGAAAAGATAAAGATGAGAACAGACCACTGACAATGCCACATCCGGCCAACAAATCATTTGGGTGGTGAGAAAATCAAAACACGAAGAATTGGTGTTGGCTCAGTGAGCTACCCAAGAGAGATGGTGAATTGGGTAGTAACAAAATTTTAAATAAATTTAAATCTTTTCAACACTTACTTAAACAAATAATCAATTTATCCTAAATCGATTATTATATTTGTTACACAGCAGATAAGTGTATTTAATCTAAGTCCACACCCAAACAATAAAATATAAAGAAAGTAACAATGCAGCACAGAAGGATATATCCTGGTTCACCAAGCTACGCTTGGCTAATCCAGTCTTCCGAGCCCCAAGGAGATTCGCACCAACTAAACCACTTGATCTCTTTACCAGGTAGGAGCCAAACCCTTACAACAATTCTTTTATCAGACTTAAAATCAACATTTACAATTATCATTTTCCAAGACTGAGGAAGAACCTCATATTTTTACCAGACTAAAGACTAACATAATTCTATTACAAGAGGAATCACCACCTAATCATTTTCTCAGGTACAAGAATAACCTTATCTTTTTACTAGGCTCAAGACTAACCTAATCCTTTCACAAGCTAAAATATAAACCTAACCCTTTTACAAGTTAAAGATCAAACCTCACAAAACATTCCAAGTATCATTTTCACCGATAAGGATGGAACCGTTACAATTCACTCACAAATAATTCTAATAAGGAAGAATCAAGCCTAATTTTTTTCAAGGGAAAAGAATAACCTAACTTTTTTATCCACTATGTAAAGATCAAACCTCAATCTTTTTCCCGAAAAAGATTAAAACCCAGCTACCTTGATTAGATACAACCCAATTGTATCAAATTCACACAAACTCACCAATTACAAAAAAGTAAAAATAAAAATAAAAAATTATTGAGTTTCTTCCCACGTGGAGTTTTTGCCACCTCAAACCAATTAAATTCAATTAATGTCCCGATAATTACTAGTATAGAAATTAAGTGAGGAATTCAATATCTTATTATAATATGTGTGGGTAACACAAAATTAAGCATGTCATCAGATAATCACAAAAAATTATTTTAAAAAGATTTTTTATGCTCTTTAAAGTTCAAAAATGATTTTACTACGATCTTTAAACCAAGCAAGCAATGATAATATAAATTCATAATAAATAACAATAACTTGGAAAGATCTCACGAGGAAAACACCGAAAGATTGAAATCAGAATAGCAAGACAGCACAAATTCGGTGACGCCAATTCAATCAACGCTTTAACTCAAGAATTTTGCACCCAATTGATCTCACAAATGATCTCTCGAATATATCTCAAAATAATAATTCTTAGAAAACTCAGGAACTGAAAGTTCTTGATTGATATGATATTATGATATGTAAAAATCGTAGATCTATTTAAGCTGATTTGAAACAGGCCATCTAACAGCTAGTGTCCTCAAGATATGACATTTTAATGCACCAATAGACCCCCTATATCATTATCATTCATTCCTGGTTTAATTCACTCAAATATAGCTTTTAAAATATTCAATTTAGTTTCCAAATTAATTCTCAATCTCAAATCGTATAGATAGAAAGTATTAAAAGAACCAAATTGAGAAACACTTTAATTTTATGAACCATATCTATAGGGATATTAAAATAAGTGTATCATATCTTCAATATATCCAAATTCCTAAAATATCTCACTCAGATATCCCAAAAATGGCTAGTTTTTTAACAGATCCTCAAAATCCTCGAAACTGTAACTACACAGTCGGTTGACCGATCAATACAGAGAGTTTCACTTCGGTCCATCGGTTAACCGATCTCTTATAGTCGATTGACCTATCAATTTAGAGACTCATTATTTTTTCAACCTACGCCCATCAGTTGACTGATCCTCTTATGGTCGGTTGACCAATCAATGTTGGAACACCAACTTGTCAAATTATTTCAACTCTAAACTTTGACGTTTTAATCCCTTTAACCGATTTCTTTTTTCGGTTAACTCAATTGACACTTATATTCAATTTTAAACACTAATCTTGCTTAGGTCAATTTTTATTTTTCAATTTCACGTTGGAGCAAATAATTAAACACTAATTAGGACCTTAATCTCATCAAATTAAACACGCATAAATATAAATCATTTAATTTCAATCGTGTGTGATCCTAATCGGAATACATTAAGAGTAAAAGAGATTTGGGTTGTTTTTAGCTAATTTTTTCAAAATCTTCAATACTCTTTATTTCTTTAATGTCTGTCTCTACATCCTTTATAATTACTTCATGATTTGATCTTAAACGGAACTCTTAAACTGAAACACTCAATAAACACATTAATTCCACAAAAAACATCAACGCTTAATTGTCCATCAAAACATCGAGATCAACAATTAGGTCTTGCTCGAATTAGTTATTCAGATATAGGAGAAATAGAGCATCTAGAATTTGAATTGGGTATTACTCAAATTGAAGAATTGGTGAGAAATTGAAGGTTTGGGTACCTCTCTCTTAATCGTCAATTTACCCTCTTTCGTCGTCAATCACAAGAGTTCTACTTATTCTCTCCCTTGCATAGACAACCCAAACTAGGTTTAGTCGAGTAATAAGATCAAAGTGTTAGATTTAACTAAAGGCGAATCAGACAAAAGGTAAATTTTTGTTACTGAAACGGCAAGCAATCAGTCCAATCCCCATTGTCGTCATCGTCTCCCCTCCCGCCATTGAGCAATTCCTGAAGACCCATGACCTCACCTTCGTTGATTGTCTTCCCCACGAGGCGGCAAAGCCCTGGAGCTCCTTAACACACTCAAGATCAATTCCTTTCGGCCCATAAGGAAACAAGAGCTTGAGTCCTCGTTGAATCGATTCGCAAGGCTGCAGAGGGTCGCATCATCATCGCTCAATGGGAGGGTATCATCGTTGAACACCGACATGAGTTGTTTGATAGTCAATCTTAGCTAAATGTGTTGGAGTGGGAGGTCTTCGGATGGGGGAGATCGTTGATGTAATTGATGGGCATAAGAGTGAGAATGTTACCCAAATCCCAGGCTTGCAAATAGGTGATGGAGCGAGAAAACGATGAGGAGAGAGATATGGGGAGGTTATTGATCTAAAGAGAAAAGAAAACGCAAAGGAAAAAAGAAAATAGAAAAAGAAAGAAAAATAAAAAAGATATAAAAAGACCATCATACTCTTAAAAAAAAAGCATGTGCACTGCACATGGTGACAATTCCGTTCAGTTTGCACAAAAAGACTAATAGAGGGACCTTTTAAAACCACTACTATACTTAGAGGGTTTAAACTAAAGCGAAAACAATTATTGGACTACATAGAAACATGTCAATAGTTAGAGGATTTAAAATGTATTTTGCTCTAAAAATATAAAATATCATTTAAAAAAAAAAATACAAATTGCAACTTCGGAAAAAAAAAAAAAAAAAAAAATTCATTTCAATATATAAAAAACTGGAAAAATAACTAATTTCATTTCTATCGCTCCCTCTCTATCATTGTCGCCGTCGGCTAGATTGGCCGGTGATGGCCAAATCTGGCCACAAAGGCCAGATCTAAAATCGCCCCCAGATTTGGCCGCGTCGGACATATCCGGGCCGTTGCTAACCAGATTTATTTAAGATCTAACCGTGAGGCACGGATCTTGGTTGTCACCAATCACAGCGGCAATAGAGAGAGAGAGAAATTTGACTGTGATGTCGTTGGAAGGGGGTGGCAGTGCGGTTGGCAGCGGCATGGTGGAATTGAATGGCTATGAGTAAAAACCAGCGTGGTGGAATTGAACGACGACCATCTCCTTCATTATCGAGAGAGAGAGAGAGAGAGAGAGAGAGCAAGAGAAGTGATATATATAGAGAGACATGCACGGAATAAAGGAAAATTGGGAAAGAAAAAAAATATAATTTTTTTATGGAAAGATAATTTTGGAATTTGTTTTTAATTTATGATTTTTTTATATATATTTTTTTTATAAATAGCATTTTAACAAAAGGTTTTTTGGGCTTAGAGCCCATTTTAATTTTTTTTTACTTAAAAGTGGGGTTGTCTCAAATTATACCTTTTTTTTTGTTAGTTTGGAAGTTAAACAAACAGAGCAAAGGAAACAAAAACAAAACAACTCAAAAGTCTTGGCATATCTCAAAAGCCCTTTTATCCATTTCTTCAAAAATGATGTCTTCAAGGTCTGTCGTTGGAGTTTTGAGGATCTTTAACGAGCAATCTTCTCTGGTACCTCTCTTGGCCAAAATATCTGCACAACGATTCATCTATCTAGGCATAAAATGAAGGGTATAGTCATTGATCAATAGGTTTATTTTGCATTCCTCAATCCATTATTTAAAACAATGGTTCTCCGAACAAGGATTTTGAACGAGGGTGATCGCTTCAGCTAAGTCCGTTTCATTCATAACTTGGGATATTGTCTACTAGCCACAATCTTTATCCCAATAACAATGCTTCTAAGTTCAGCTTTGAGAACTGTGCAATCCTCAATATAGTCGTAGTACCCCATCTTCCAAGCTCCAAGATTATTTTTAAAAAGCTCTCCAATTCCTCATTTTCATAGATTCCCTCATGGATTCCCTCTAGCGTAGCCACCTGTATTTAATTTCAAGAAACCTGCAGGGGACGGAAGCCAGTAAATACAAGGACCTTTTAAACCATTTAGTAAGTTTGGTTCTAAAAAGGTTTTTGAGACCTCTTTGTTCTTGCCTTTCCAAAACTCCCAAATGGTGGCAACAAACAGAAAAAAAAAAAAAAAAAAAAAAATTAGGGTTAGGGAATCTCCCTTTAGGTTTCTTTTGATCCACTCCAAAAAAATCTGAAGATGAGGGATTGTACCTAAAACTATGACAGCCAACAATGAGATCTCAAATTATCAAAGCTTTTAGACAAGATCTTAGAGCATGTTCAATGGCTCCCTGCCATCTTTGACAAATACTAGATGTCTTTCTATCTCTAATGGCTCAGAAAGAGTTAGTAACAAATCTTTTATGGAAGATAGTCCAAAAAAAATTAAAATTTATGGGAATTTTTTTTTCTAAATCCAATTCCAATCACTACCCACGGAGTTAATATTTTTAGAATCATTCTCAAGAAGGTAAGTAGTTTTAATTGAAAAAATGTGAGAGTTCTCATGGAACTAGAGGGGTTTGTCAACCTCATCAAAATAAGACGGTTTCATATCAAGAATTTTTCTCTCAGTTTCCTCATCAATGAAGTAGAGTATGGGAGTAAGAAACCATCGACCCTTCTCGTCCACAATATCCACGACTTGGGCCCATGAATACATGAAAAACTTATTTTACTCAAACACTATTTAATTACTCTCTGTCAAACATTATTAAAATTTTAATTGTAAAATTTTACTCTTGATAATTAAATATTAATTAATAAATACTTAATTTTTTTTTTATATATTTTCTTCCCTCCCTTCCTCTTCTTTTTCTTCGGCGCTAGCAAGTAGCTACCTCTAGTGCCGGAAAGTGACGCCATATTTTTTTTTTCTCTTTCTTTTATCTTCTCTCTCTTCTTATTTTCTATTCTTCTTCTCCTTCTTTCCTCTTTCCTCTTTTTCATTATTCTTCTCCTGTGTCGTCGCCAACCGAATTTGCGGCATCGGATTTTTACTAATGTGAGTGTTGCGATGCTGAAGAAAGAAGAATGAAGAATGAAAAACAAGAAAGCTGGTGATGTGGGGGGGGGGTATAAGTATTTTATTTATTTGTTTAAAATAAAGGGGTAAAAAGTAATGTTAAAAAAAAATAGGGATGCTGGTGAATTATTTGAAAATAAAAAAAATTAAAAAAAAAAAAAAAAAAAAGGGGTAAGGAAATTTGTGTCTATTTACACAAAATATTCAATTAAATGGTTTGACTAGTATTTAGCAAATGACATGGGAGATTTGTGAATTTCGACAAAAAGACATGATAGTTAACCAATAAAAACCCATAAATATATTTGTTTCATGGACTTTTAAATTCTACTACTTGTAGAAAGTCAATGTGATTTTACTATAAAATCGAAATATACAATATTAGCTAAAAAAAACGTAAATATTTCTCTCAAGTTAATCGTACAAGTACTAGGTATAGAGATACATGTATCGGATTCGACTCTGTGAATATGTAAGTATTGGATGTGTATTCTTCATATATGCTATATATTGAACATATTTAAATTTATCGGAAGCATGTCCATCAAGGTAGATGAGAAACATCAAAATCGTCAATTTCATATTCTTTTAAACATAGTTGAATATTTTGTATTTCATATAATATGTATAAATCTTTAATTTAAATTTTTGATTTATAAATTTAACTATATATATATATATATATATATATATATATATATATATATATATATATGAATTATATTTATTAGATTTGTCATGTACGTACTTGTATCCTATGATTTTTAAACTTGTCGCTTATGATATGCATATATTTGTACCTATGTTTTCTAATTACTCATGATGAAAAGTCAAAAAACATTGTGTGCTTCAATAGTGTTTTCCACATCTCAATCAGGGTCGGCCCTATGTATTTGGGTGTCCAAATCAAAATATTAAATTGATATCGTTTAAATAATAGATAAAATTAAGGATTTTTTAGTGAACATTTCACGAAATTAAAATTTTAGCCCATGCAATCTACGCGCTACAATAATTTTTCCAGAAGTCCAAAATTATTATAATGCATAAAATTTACTTTAATTTTTCCATGTAAAAAATTGTAATAACGTTTATGGCATACAATGAATTTTAGACTTTTCACATTAACTTTGAATTTCTAGAAAAATTATTGTAGCGTGTGTATTATATGACCAAAATTTTAACTTCGTGAATTGTTAAAAAAAACTAAATAAAAAACTAAATTTAATGAGCGATGTGTTCTTTTAGAACAATAACTATATAATAATCTTGTTTCATTAAAATAAATTAAGATTTTTGACTAAGTCAATGTATTAATTAAGTTCGTAATTATTTTTTATTTAATAAAAAAAATTATTGTTTAACCCAAATTTTACACTCTTCTCAATGAATTTTTTTAACAAAAATGTTATTATTTAATCTTTCTCTTAGTATTTAGACATTTGACAGTTAAAATTAATAATGAACTTACAATTATATCCCTATATTTATATCAAACCCTAATCTAACACACTCATATCCCTTCTTTTCCACCCGCTGTCCCTTTCTCCCACAAATCTATGTCCACTTTCTTTAAGAGCAACTCCAACGGGATAGCCAAAGGGATCAACTGCCAATTTAACTATCCAAAATGAAAAAAAAAAAATACACTCCAATGGAAGAGCCATTTGGATAGCCAAAATGGCTAGATCCATAAACAAGAGCCAAATTTGGTTGTCCTCTTTCACTAACCAAAAATAATTCGCGGGTAAAAATTACCATTGGGATGAAAAAAACGAGTTGGGTTGCTACAATCCATTAGTGTTTCCCTCTCTGATTTCGCTCTCTCCTCCGTTGCGTTTCTTCTCCTTCGATTGGGCTCCTCCGTCACGTTTCCTCTCTTCTGTCGCGTTTCTTCTCCATTTCACTGTTGAAATTTTTAGGGTTTAGTTAATTGGACGAATGGGTATTGGGCTTGTGTGGTTGGGTTTTTAATTAATAAATGAGTTTTTAATGGGTTTTTAATTGATAAATGAGTTTTTAATTAGATGGGTTGGATTGTGAGAGTTTGGGTTGTTTCTCTTCCTCCTCCCTGCTGCCAATTCACTACTTGCAATTTTTAGGTGAAGAAATGTACTAGGTTTAGTTAATTAGATGAATGGGTATTTGAGCTTGTGTGGTTGGGTTTTTAATTGGTAAATGAGTTTTTAATTAGATTATTGGGTTGGGGTTGTGAGAGTTTGGGTTGGGTAAATGGATTAAGGTTTTTAATTAGATTAGTAAATGGGTTGGGTTGGGTTAGTTTTTTATTAGATTAGTAAATAGGTTGGGTATTTATAATTAAATAGATTTGGATTTTAATTAAATTAGTAAATATGTTAAGTATTTATAATTAAATGAATTTGGGTTTTAATTAGAATAGTAAATGGGTTGGCTATTTATAATTAAATGGGTTGGGTTTTTAATCATCTCAAGCTCTAGAAGAAGTAGTGTATACAATGCGATACTTAAAGAAAATATCTAATTGGAGTCCAAACAAATAACAACAAATAATTAAAGTAGAGTTACTGAAATTCAAACAAACAAGAACAAATAATTCAAGAAAAGATCAAATTGAAATTCAAACAACCAAATAAGAACATAAATTATTCTTAGCCATGCATCTGCCATAAATGCTCGATGAGATCTGACTAAAGTTGAGAATGAACTTGTCTATCCCTGATCCGATGTTGGGTTTGAATATAATTCGATAGCTTGGGTGTAGGAGCATGTGAGACTTATACATGATGATTTCCATCACTCCCCTCAAAATCAGTATTTATGGTTCTTCCCTCATCCTCCATTACCATATTGTGCATTATAATGCACGCTTTCATAATATTTGTTAGCGTTTCCTTATCCCAAAAACGTGTCGGTCCATGTACAATAGAAAAACGTGTCTGAAGCACTCCAAATGCTCGTTCAACATCTTTTCTTGTTGATTCTTGAGTTGTGGCAAAATATTTCTTCTTTATGTCTTAGGGGCGTAAAATTGTCTTCACAAAAGTTGGTCAATTTAGGTATATGCCATCAGTTAAGTAATAACCCATTGTATATGTATTTTTATTAATATTATACGTAACAGGAAGAGCAGTCCCAGTACCTGGTGTATCAAATACTGGAGATCGATCTAACACATTGATATCGTTAAGTGATCCTGGCATACCAAAGAAAGCATGCCATATCCACAGATCTTGTGAAGCAACAACTTCCAAAATAATTGTAGGCTCATAACAATGATTAGTGTACATCCCTTGCCAAACGGTAAGACAATTTTTCCATTTCCAATGCATACAATCAATACTTCCCAACAGTCTAGGGAAACATCATTGCCCACCAAGCGGCAACAATCGAGAAGTATCATTGTTGTTTGGTGCTCTTAAATACTCAGCACCAAACACCTGAACAACTGCTTCCACAAAATGCCTCAAACTCTCTATGGCAGTACTTTCTCCAATTCGCACATATTTGTCGATAAAATCAGCAGAGTTTCCATAAGCCAACATTCTGAATGCAGTTGTTATCTTTTGAAGTGAAAAAAGACCAAGAACTCCAACAACATCTCTTTTCTAGACAAAATACAAATTGTATTGTTTCATCTCTTGAACAATCCGACAAAAAAGAAAACGACTAATTCGGAAGCGTCTCCGAAATAAGTTTTTATTGTAAACTAGAGTTTCAGAGAAATAATCACGATAGAGTCTTTGATATCCATCAACTCTACCACGATCAATAATATTGTGGCCTGGAACAGAACCTCGACGGTACAACTTACTGATTGTTGACTCTTCATGACCATAATTGCTATTGGCTCGAAGTCATCATCAGAATCGTCAAAAATGAGAAATCATTCAAAATGTTATAAGACATAATGATATTAAAAAAGACAACAAATGAGTTGAGAGGAAAATGAAATGAAGATTGATAATTTTTCAGAAGAATGAGTTATTTATAGATGATTTTTTGCGATAAAATTTGGTTGTTAAATTTGGCGGGGAAATTTAGATTTAGCGATAAAATTTGGCGGGGAAATTAATATTTGGCGGTAAAATTAATTTATTGGATGAAAATTTAGATAAAAAATTAAATAAAAATTAATTGATGAAAAATTGCTAGTATAGATGGCTAGTTGAGTTGGAATGGATTCTTGAATTTGGATAGCTAAATCACTATTCAACTAGTCATTTTTTTTATTTAGTTATTCAAAATGGCTAGTATGTATTGGAGTTGTTCTAAGAGCATCTCCGACATAGATGTTATCCAGTGTGCCATCCTAGATATGGTTTTTTTGAAGCAAAAAAAGAGCTTCAAGAGTTGTGCCATATGGTGTGCCATTTTTGGCACACCAGCTCTGCTGTGCCATATTTGGCACAGCGACCGTTGGAGTAGCAACAGCTACTCCAACGGTCTAAAATTTTAAACTGTTGCCCCAATTTGATAATGAAGAAAATGAAAATCCAAAACAAGCCTCCACCACAGTTCATTTTGACGCAAGCCTCCAACGCAATTCACAGCAAGCCTTTGCCGCCTCCACCGCAAGCCTTCGCCGCAGTCGCTATCGCCACCACCATCTCCATCGAAATCCTTCGCCGCCATTTCCACCACAATTCACAAGCCTCCACCGCAAGCCATCGTCGCCGTTGCCTTCGATCACGAAAGCACTCCATCTAACCAGTATCGCCGCCATCGCCATAGCAGTTCGCAAGCTTCCACTGCCGTCGCCGTAACCCTCCATCACAGCCTACAAGTCGTTGCTCTCTCTCTCTCTCTCTCTCTCTCTCTATATATATATATATATATATATATATATATATATATATATTTCTTTATTTTGATTTGAAGAAATTAGGGCATTAAGAATTGGGGGTAATTGGGGGAAGAAAATATAATTAGGGCAAATGGGGCAATTAATGTAATTAGGGCAATTGGGGTCATTGGGGCAATTTATGTGATTAGGAAAAATGGGTTTAATTGTTTAATTGGGGCAATTGAGGTTAATTTGGATGAATTAGGGCTCAACTAATTTGTTTAATTGTTTAATTGGGGCAATTGGGTTAATTTGGGTGAATTAAGGCTCAATTAATTTGTTTAATTGTTTAATTGGGTAATCAAAAAATTTAATTTTTGTGTTTTAATTAATTATACCTTTGGCAGATTAATTAAAATTTAAAATTTTAATTAATTTTAATTTTTACACTTTAATTTAAAATTAAAAACTAATGTTTAGCAGTTAAATTGAAATCTCAAAATTCAATTAAATTAATTTATTAATTTTAGTTTTTAATTAAAAAAATAACACACCACAAATAGTATATATTTATTAGAATACCTTTTCTTTTCTTTTTTTTTTTCTTTTTTTTTTAGATATGCCATTTAGATTTTTGGTGTGCGTTTGAGCAAATGGCATACCAAATTTTAGGATATCTCTAGGAGATGCGCTAAGCGAACAATTGTGACCGTTCATTCGTACTGCCATTTGTCGTCGTTGCCGTTCATTGTCACCGCCAATCGTCTGTTTGCATTAGGGTTCGCAATCGCCATCTAATGTTCGGCGTTCGATTTTCTTCGTTATTCATCCGTTCGCAAGAGGGTTCACAATCGTCGTCTGATCTTTATCGTTCGATTTTCTTCGCCGTTCATCATTCAATTTTCTTTGTCGTTCGTCGTCTGATGTTTGCCATCAGATCTTCGTTCTGCTTTCGGATCTACGATCTCAGATCTCCGATCATCTTTCGCCCGACTGGAGTGTCCGTCCAACGCCGAATCTCATATCTGCATCTCTCAGATAATCTGTCGGATCTCCAATCTTAGATCTGCATCTTCGGATATCGGAACTCGAATCTCAGATCTGAGAAATCATGTTGCGCTCTCTCTCTAGCTCCCTCTTCCGGAAAGTTCCAGATCTCGTGAATATTTATGTTTGGTGATTCGTTTTGATTTGTTCGTCGTTTATTGATTTTTGGTAGAGTTTTTTTTTTGGTTGATTTTTTATGAAGTTTTTTGTTCAATTATTGTGAATGTTCTTTGTTGGAATGTTTATATCAATATTTGTTGTTTTGGTAAATGTTTTATTGTTTTGATAAATGTTCATATTATTTTAGATTTGTATTGGTTTGTTTAGTTTTTGTTGATTTTTGTGGAATTTGTTGTTTATTAATTTTGCGGATGTTCTCTTCTTAATTTTGTTCAGTTCTAATTGTGATATGTTCGAATTTTTTTTTTTGTTTTTTGTTTTTTAATGTTCGCACCAGGTTAGATTTATTTTGGTTATATTCATTTTTGTGGAATTTTTGTTTTATTCATGTGAATGTTTTTTCGTTGATCTTAAATCTTTTTTAGTATTCTTGATTTGTTTTTTTGTGAATGTTCGTGTGGATTTCAGATCTGTTTTTATTTAGTATTCGAATAAACATTCACAATAGCACAATTAGTGTTAAAATATGTATATTAAAATATTTAAAAATAATAAAATAAAAATATGAATATTCACGTCACATTATATGTAAATAATAATAAAAAAAAATGGCCAACAAATAAAGGACTATTTTCTAAACAAATTTGGGGACTAAAAATTTTATTATAATAGTTAAGGGTTCATTTTGTTATTTATATATTTCTCAAGTGATATATAATAATTTTTTTTAAAAAAAAATAGTGCATACATGACATTAAAAAAATGTAAAAGATGTTTTTGCACTATGCACCTCTAATGTTTTGGAAAAAATTTACTTTAGTCTGTATACTTTTAATTTGAATAAATTAAATCTTGAAATATCTAAATATTGTCAAGTCAGTTTAAATCGATAATTTTGTCATTTTTTGTGACGAAAATCAACTGTGTGTCAAACATGAAATCATCCACATGGGTGACTTCCATCCTAAAAAATAACGGAATGATAGACTTGACACAAGTTGGATATGTGAAGGTTTAATATGTTAAAATTAAAAGAACAAAAGCTAAAGTAAGATTTTTCTAAACTTCAGGGGTATAAAGTGCACAAAGCTCAAATGAAAAATTGAAAGTTGTGCCCTTTTAAAGAGAGAGTATGCTGTGTGTGACAGAGAGGAGAGTATGCTGTGTGTGACAGAGAGGGTTGGAAATTTCTGTGCATTTATTATATGGTAAAGGGAAATGTCTTTATCTCATTTAGTTGTGTGTGCAGAAGAAAGTGATCGGAACGAGAAAATTTGAATTGCTGGGGATATAATTGAGTAAGTATAAATAATTAGGGGCATTAAAAATAAGAGAAAATGGGCAACGTTGGAACAACGTGATCGACAAGCATGGGCAGAATCGAACGTCGATAGATGATACTGGTAGACATTGTTGACGATGTTGGCGCGTGGTGCAAAACAATCCTATGCGCACCGCTATGATTAGGTTTCTGGGGCGAGGCATAGAACCATGAGAAGGTGTTGGCGTGGACACAAGGCAAGATAGACAGAACGTTGACACAACGTCATGTTTTGATTAGAGTCACATGAGCGACATGACAAACTGTTGAGACGCAACAATATGCTATATATGGTCCTAGTCATGTGTGTAACATGACGAGTGCTCTTGTCCAATGAGTTAGAATTAGACCACAATAGCTTTTATTCTTAAAGTTAATTTAAATTCATAAAATAGACAAATTAATCGGTAAATCAATAAATCTTTTTAATATTATTTTAATAAAAAATTAATTTTATAAAATTTTACTAATTCTAAAATTTTAATTAATTAATTGAATGTCATAAATTAAGATGATGTGAACTTTATATAATAATTATGATGCATAAAAAAGTAATAATTTCTCGAAATAAATACTTCAAATAATGAAAATATATTCAATTAAATGATTGAAATTTAGTGAGCATCTCCTCTAAGAAAAAAAAATAAAAAATATAAAGTTACAAATTTTCCCATATTTCATCTATTTTAATATTTAAACTAAACAGAATGATTAATTAAATTATATTTAAATATAAAAAATTCAATATAGAACACACTAAATTTATCGGATCACATAAAAATTGATCAATAATTTGAGGATCAAAGATAAAATTTGCCTTCTAACAAATACTAATCGGAGCACAACATCTAGCTTGTTAGATTCTTAGATATTTGTGTAAAAAAAATAATAATTTATAACTCCCAAAATAAAAATACATTTTTAAGGATTACTCAAAATAAACTTATGTCAAAAGTACAAAAATAATTATCATTCAAAAATTGTCCCTACTTTCTTTACACAAATTCTCTTAATTTTTAAAATTATACTAAAATTTAATTTTTTAAGCAAAAATTCTACATAATTTTATTTTTTTCCTAAAAATATACATCATAAATACCTTTATCTATGTTCTACTTAATTTAATTTTACTTTTTATAATATCCACAAAAATTTTAAAATTGTCATTCAATTAATTTTTTATAATTTCAGTTAATATTAGCAATTCCACTCAAATTACACAATTCCACTAAAATCGAACGATTCCATTGAACCAAACAATTTCACATAATATTCAAATTACACAATTCCGCTCAAATCAACTAATTCCAATGAAAAAAAAATCCACTAAAAATTACAAAATTCCATTAAAATTAAATGAAACCACCGAATTAAACAATTTCACATAATTTTCAAATTACACAATTCAACTTAAACCAATTCCATTGAAATCAAAACAATTCCACTAAAATCAAACGATTCCAATGAATCAAACAATTTCACATAGTATTTAAATTACATAATCCCAATCAAATCAACCAATTCTACTGAAATCAAAACAATTTCACTTAAAACTACACGATTCTACTAAAATCAAATAATTTCACATAATATTCAAATTACACAATTCCACTAAAATCACCCAATTCTATTGAAATCAAAACAATTCCACTAAAATTTTCTAAATCGATGAAAATTTACAAGCAATCAAAGGAGAGCATTTTGAGTATATATTCATAAAAATATGAATTATTTATAAATAAATTAATTACAAAAAATAAACAAATATCATTCCACTAAATTTTTATAATTCCACCTAATATTAACAATTCCACTTAAATAAAATAAAAATCCACTAAAATTAAACAATTCCACTTAAAATTTCAAAACAAATGGAAATTTACCAACAATTAATGATATATATGATTTTTTTATTTTAAAAAAAAATCCCATCAAATCAAAGACGAAATCGCAAAATAAATCAAATTTGCAGTTGATTGATAGATTCGCAAAATAAATAAAATTTGCATTTGATTTGCAGATACGAAAACCAAATTAGAAGAATTCAGATAGAAAACACATAAGAAAATAAATAAAAAACCACAACCCAAATCAAATAAAATTTGTTGAAGAAGAATAAGAAATCGCAAATAATTCGCAAAAAAAACGAGAAGAAGTCACACAAATCCGGTCATATCTACTTAGATCTGGACAAATCTGTTGAGATCTTGGCAAATTTGGCCAAATATGGCTAGAGCTGACTATATCTAAGTAGGAAGAAATGGTAGTCACAAAGAAAGATGAAATCGAAAAAGGTAACAATGGCAAAGGCGACGGGGGGCAACAATCGAAAGTATTGGCGACAAAGGAAATCGAAAAAGTTAGCGGCCGTAAAGGTGACGAGGATGACAACAATTGAAGACTGCAACGAGCGGCAAGGGCGGTGACTATGACGAGTGACAAGAGCGACTGTTCATTGTCGAAGAGAGAGATTTTGAAATTGGAAATATCAAATTAAGTATTAGGGTTTTGTGTATTAGGGATGATTTGGTCATTAATTTTTTTTAATGAGAGTTGTTGCCATTTTTTTTTCTTCAAAATAGTACTTTTAAACAATGTTTTATTTAGTGGATACTTAAAAGTTATTTCACTCTAAAAATAGACTTATAGAGGAAAATTCCAAAATTTTAATCCAATTCCATCCAACCAAACGCTAACTTATTTATTAAAAGAAAAAGAAAAGCTCACAAAATAATTCAGCCCTAACTAAATTATATTCAACATTATTTTATTTTATTTTTCTTTTGATTGTGAGAATTTATAAAAAAACTAATAAAAATTCTTAAATCAAATAAATATTTTATTTTTGATCTCATCTATTAAAGTCAATATAAATCAATGTTTCAATTCGGCTTGCCTTACTATCCGTCGTAGCCCGCCCACCAGACTCTGACTGTAAGATTCCGACCATCGTTGGCCGCAAATCTCCGTTTGGCGATTTTTTTAGTTAACATTTATTCGACTAATTTTTTAAGTTATATTCGACTAATTTTTTTAATGTCAGTCAGCGAAAATCACATGAATATATCTAAAAATATATACTAATGTAAGTAAAAAATATATCAAAATATAACTAAAAAATATAATTAAAAATATACATGTAATTAAAAAATATACTAAAAAATAATTATATTCATTTAAAAAATACATTAGGAAAATAGTTATACCTAAATAAAAAAATATTGACTGCCAAATTTTGACCGAAACCCTAAGATCCGATGATAGGTTGGCGGAGGGCCGCAGAGACAATGGTGCCGGTGATATAAATTTTAATTTAAAATATTTGAGAGATGTAAAAAAAGAAATAATAAAATTAAGGATAAATTATGAATTAAAACGTTTACCAATTATCCTAATTATAAATCATGAGCATGCTTAGATATTGGAGGAATGAAAATGACATATATATGGGGATGACAAAATTAAAAAAGGACATAGACAAAACCCGACCCGAAAACAGCGCCCGACCCGATTGACGACAAACGGTAAAGCTACGCAGCTTTAGCCGTACAAACCAGCAACTTGTACGGCGGATCACGCCCGATTCCGGCCAGATCTCCGTCGTCTCCAGCCTCTCCGACAACCCGCTCGCTATTTCTCCGTCGATCTGCATGTAAAGCCCCTCCAGATTGATGATCCCTCTGCTTTTTCATCGCCTCCCTTCTCCGATCATGATCCGCCATTCTGCATCAGCCAAAAAAATGTAAGAACATCTGTAAATTGAAGAAGAGAAGAAAGAGGAGATCTAGAGAGAGAGAGAGAGACTCGTTGGAGAGAGAGGGGGGATGGGCGATCGCAGAGAGACATAGGGGTAGGCCACAAGTGGAGTGGAGGTTTACTAGAGACTGCATCCTCTCTTTTTTCTTCTTGGTTGGTTTGGGGGGTGCGTTTGGGTTTTGGGTATTTATTTATTTGATGGGTTATGGATATGTTGGAATCTTTCTCTCTCCTATGCACACTAACGATGGTGTACCATGTACCCTTTTTTTTGCAATTTGGGACATAAATTGGGTCATAGTGTGTGTTCGTCCGTTGCTTCCATGTCATTTAATCAGTGTCTTTTGTTTCGACGGTTATTTACTGTATCTCTCTACTGAAAAATGGGTCTTTTTTTTTTTAGTTGTAGGGTAACACAGACTAATCAGTCCCCTCAAATATTTAGAAAAAAATTCCTGTATTTTGGGCACTATATTCACTCATAATTACGAAATTGTCATTTTGTCTTATGCAATAAGATAAAATTGGACAACAAGTGTGTTAACGTTAATGTAAAACACTTCAAGCAATACCCCTACTCAAAATGTTAACATAACACACACAAAACATGTGAGGAAGAGTGAAAAAAAAAAAATGCAAATAACTTGAATTCATTTGTGTGTGTTAACGTTTACTAATTTTTAATAATACATGACGTTAATGTTAACTTAGTCCTCATTTTCAGCAATACACCCTCCTTTGTATTTTTTTTTTTTTTTTGTGCGTTAACTCATTTTTTAGTGCGTTAACGTTACTCTTATTTTGTGTGAGATGTCAAAAAAGAAAAACATTGACATTAAAAATTCACATTTTTTGTGTCTCTTTTGTGCTAACGTTAATGCTAGATTGTCACAATAAATGCAAATAACTAATTGGGTTAACGCAAGTAAGTTAAATAGGCTGGATTGTAAATGCATTAACGTTAACGCAATTAGTTATTGGGGTTGGGGTTGTAATTGCGTTAACGTTAATACAATTAAGTTACATATGCTGGATTATAATTGCGTTAACTTTAACGCATCTTATCCGTCTGTGTGTGTGTTAATGTTAATGCATTTTTTGTTTGTGTGTTTCACATTACCGTCTCTTTCTTTATTTGTTTTGTGTGCATTAACGTTAACGCATTTGGGTGAGTTTGCGTTAATTTTAATGCACATTTTGTTACCTCTCTCTGTGTTAAACGTTAATGCATTTAATGTTATCCAAAAAATGTATGAAATAAATCCACTCACAACACCAACGTTAATGTAAAAATTAACACCCCCTCCATCTCCACCCTCATTCATAGCCACAACAAAAATCAAATTCAGAACTGAAATATTCCAATTCAGATCTAAAAAATCTAAAAAAAAAAAACAAGAACCAAACAAACCATAAGAAATTTTCAATTCAGATCTGAATGTGTGTTGGGGTCGTGTTGCATTAACGTTAATACACATTTTGGGGGGAGTCTCTGTGTTAACGTTAACACATTCACGTTGTTCCAGAGAAAGATTAAATGTGTTAATATTAACACAATTAGTTATTGGGTTGAGGTTGTAATTACATTAACGTTAACGCAAGTAAGTTACATATGCTGTGTTGTAATTGTGTTAACGTTAACGCAATTAGTTATTGGGGTTGGGGTTATAATTGCGTTAACGTTAACGCATCTTGTCCGTTTATGTGTGTGTTAACGTTAATGCATTTTTTTTTTTTTTTTGTGTTTCACATTACCGTCTTTTTCCTTATTTGTTTTGTGTGCAGTAACGTTAACGCATTTGGGGTAAGTTTGTGTTAACTTTAATGCATATTTTGTTGGGTTAACGTTAATACACATTTTTGTTTGTTAACATCAAAACTAGAAGAAAAAAAAAACAAAAAAAACAAATAAGAAATACCATGAACTAGATAGATAGAGCGAGTGAGGGAGGTCCGAATTTGGCTGGTGACCGATGGTGGTTGCCGGATCTAGCTAGTGGTGGCCGATGGTTGTCCGAAACGAACATCAACACCGCCAATAACACCTACCGAATCGAACATCAACACCGCCGAAGAACACCACCAAAACGACCTACCGATTTCAATGACAACCGTCCCTAAAATGACCCAGATACTAGAAACAAAGTAAATACCATAGAAAAAATCAAACCCATTCCCCAAATCGCAAGACCAACTGTTCTTCAATCCTTCAATGCATTTCTTTTTAGAAAGAGAGAGAGAGAGACCATAGAAAAAACAAACCCACTAGCCCAAATTGTAGGGCCATAGAAAAGTGTGTGTAGCAATGAAAAAACACAATATACACAAATCTTGAAAAAAAGACCCATCAAGTTCAATGGCAATACCCAAATGCTAGAAACAAAGTAGAGACCATAAAAAAATAAACTCACTACCCCAAGCTCTTTTGGGTTTCCAGATCTAAGATTCTAAATAGAGAGAAAGAGAGAAAGATCTGGTTTCTTCGTTGTTCGTCTTCACCGTTGTAAGACCACAAGCTCGTCGCAAAGTTCTTCGTTGTTCGTCTTCGCCTTTGCAAGACCACAAGGCCAACGCAAGTTATTCGTTGTCGTAAGACCACAAGGCCGTCGCAAGCTCTTCGTTGTTTTGTCTTCACCGTCGCAAGTCCACAAACTAGAGAGAAAACATCAAATGGTGGCACTCCTTTGCTGGTGGAGGCTGCTCAAATGGTAAAGTTTTTATTCAAAAGAGAAAGGGGCTCGGTAGGTTTAGAGAGTGAGTGAGTGAGAGAGAGAGAGAGGGTGAGTGATAGTTAACGTAAATAAGAGAGAGGGTTTGTTCAGGGGTACATGTGTCTTTTAGTATTCTTTTTGTTTTTTTGAAGGATTAAAAACTTAATTGATTGTATTATTTGGTCTGAATTTTAACCAAACATATGAAAATAATTTTTTTTCTCAATGATCTCTCTATGGGGGACTATATAATAAAAAACTCATAAAAAATTTAGTGTTTAAAATTTTCTCTCTCAAATTATTGTGTAAAAAAAAAAAAAAAAAACCAATGTTGAACTATATTAAAAATATTATTTGTCAAATCACCAAAGTTGTGGCTCGAGATTTAATTCTATACCTAAGCTTTTTTTGTTTTTTACGTAAATGATGTTAGATTTTTATTCCAATTGATCACTTGAGAGTTTTCGAACTATTATATAAGTTAAAGGAGTTACTCCACTTGAAATCATATGATTCTAAGTTGGGAAACTTCCTAATATGGTGTCAAAGCCAACTTATGGGATTTCATATCTCATTCTCTCGAATTATATGACATGTGTAAACCGGAGGTTGCACATTTTTTATCATTTTTTTGTAGTTAAATTATTTGTGCAAATAGAGAGTTACACTTCATGGCGAGTATAAGATTCATGTCCCATGTCAATCACTTTCCCAAAATGCTACATAAATCAAATGAGTTACTTCACTTGAAATCATATGTTTTTAAGTTGGAACCCTCTAACAAACAAAAAACACAAAATCCCAGGGACAACATTTGTCTCTAGTTTCTATTAGAAATAAAAATAAACTTGATTTAGTGATTTGATCTTTATTAATGAGTTAGTCGGTAATAAGTAGATCAATTATAATAGATATAAGTTATGTGAGTTAGTGCTGATAATGGCTAGTAAATGTATCCAAAAAACAAAATAAAAATAAAAAATGGATGTGGCGATACTTGTGGGTATTAAAAAAAATATTGTATGCATATATAAACATCATTTAGTATAAATAGATATGAGGAGTAGAATAGAGAAGTAGAGTTGAGTAGAGTTTAGAAACTTATGTGAGTTGTCACCTATATTGTTATACGTGTAAAGCCTAATTTTTGCACATGTATATTTTTAGTTGCATTTTAGAATAATTAGAAAATAATGAGGTTCATTGCATTATTTAAATTTTAACTTTAAAAATTTTAAGGAGTTATTATGATATTTAAAATTTTGATTAAAAAAAAGGGGGGTTAAATGTTAATTTTAATTTTGACTTTTAAAAATTTAAAGATTGTTAAGTTATTTAAGTTGTAATTTTAAGAGTTTTAAGATATGATTAATATTTTCTTTATTTCACGAGAGATATTAGTTTAAATAAAATATAAAAATAATATAAAAAGCTAATTGTGTTGTCTTCTTTAACAAGAAGACAACACAAGAAAATCACATGCATATATAAAAGAAAGTAAATATATATATATATATATATATATATGAGTTCGGAAAAATATAGTGGGTATATTTATACATAGATATAGTTAAATTGTGAAGAATACAATTTAAAATTAAAAAAATTGTAAATTTTATTAAAATGACAATTTTTAATACTTCATAGACTAATAAATATTATTAACAACAGGTTAATATTTTTTTTTCATAGATTAAACTATTAATTAGAATTTTTTTTGTAATTGTGGTCATAATAATTTTTGTATGGTTATTATTGACTTAAGAAATTTGGCCTTTAATAATTTCGTATAATCAAGAAAATTTGAGAATGGGGAAAATTGCATTTTAGTATCACGCATTGAATATTAGATTTATTTAAATAAATTTTTAGTTTAGGTCCTATCGTTGTTAGGTTCATAGGTGCAGCCGGCACCGTCAGTGTTACGACAATAGTGGGGAAAAAAAAGCAATGTAATTATCGAGGTGAGTGTACTCTCTTCTATGTAAATTATTAAATTATATTTTCGTACTAAACTGTGGAAAAAAAAAAGATTTATTAAAATGGACGGTTTTGTAATTTTAGATGGGTTAAGTAAAATTTTAAATGTGAAAAATGACTTTTATTATTATCCAATTATGCCATAGTGTGATCCTGACAGGAGGACATATCCTACAGGATATTGTTGGTTCTAACATGAGGGTATGTCTTATATGACGTTGTGTTGTGACCTAACAAGAGGGCAAGTCTTGCAGGTAGTTGATATATGTTGTTGCTGTTGACATTGATGATGATAATTATCATCACGATATGGTGGTTTATATCACGTATTAGCTCCTACCATTGGAAATACTAAATGACCCTGACACTGATGACAATTTTAGATTGCACAATTGTACAGGTTACGGTACCATTATAACTCCCGATAGTAAGGTTAAACGATCGTTTCGCTAGTAGGGAAGTATGTGTGCGGTGTTTTATTATATACGTTAAAGTAATTTTACCAGTTAATTTAAATGCATTTGTTTTATTGTGATGATAGTTATGAAATTTTATTTTGGCTTAATGTGCGGCTATATTTATATTATGTTTTGAAAAGTAGTGTTTTATAATTATACTTGATCCATAAATTATTTTTATATTATGAAGACAGTACACCGATAATTTTTTTTTGTCTCAGATAACTCAGAGCATTTGCGTAGATAAAGCGTACCTTGAGCTTGTATAGCTCTTGGTATATATAAGTGTCGGAGATAATCAGTCTGACCTAAACACGGTTAATTAAGTGAAACCATGTGTTTAGCCAATAATCCGGGACGTTTAGGAGATAATAAATGAGTTTGGGCTTTTGTGCCCATTTAGCGAAGCTCGCGGGCCTTTGTCAGGCCTATGGTGGTGAGCTGGTGGAGGAGAGTGAAGATCTGTGGAGTCCTAGAGGCGAAACGAACTGGAATAGGAAGCCGGTTGAGATGAACGGCTAAGTCCTTGAAGTTGGCCGTCCAGGGCACGACGCAGAGCTCTGGGCAACAATGTCTCTACGGGGCACCTTGTTCTTTCCTGGGTGTAAAGGAGATTCCAGGGAGGATCCTTGGTCGGCATATGCTCCAGCGTGACATTGTGACTTCCGAAATACATCCATGTCACAACAAGGGTGGACACGTGGCCGAGTCCTAAGTGCTGACTCAGTGGTGCCCGAAAATACCCTCATCAAAACCAATTATTAGAAATTATAATAAACTAGTTTTAGACCCGTGCAATGCGTGGGCTTAAAAAAATTATAATAAATTTGTAATATTGAAGCATGAAACACATAAGTATCATTTGGTTATTTTGTTAACAATATCCAGGAATAGATGCATAAATTTTAGTAACTAGTCATTTTTATAAATATAAAAAATAAATATATTATTAAAAGTTACATAATTAATCATAAAAGTGAAATAATATTTCAACAAATTAACTTTTACAAATATACTATAAAATAATAAACAAATAATCATAAATTAAGATTAAATTTATCAATTTTTGTAAGTTAACAAATTCTAATTTAATTAGTTTATATCGTATCTATTTTCTTTTTGGGTGGAATTATTATTTGAATCACAATTATTTTTTGAAGTAATTAAAAATGTGAACCAGTGAAATTAATCATATATTTGTGCATTAATTAAAAAAAAATAGCTATGAAAAGGAAAAAATAATTTAGTGGGCCCACTCATTATTTTATATATAAAAAAAAATTAAAACCCACAAAAAAACTTGAAAAATGCATTCTTTAACATCACTAAATCTTTTCTCTCCTTCTACTTTTAAGTATTAGATATAGATATATGAATTAAATGACAAATTAATTTTCTAATCATGAATCATTTAATGGTGTATATGAAATAATTAATTTAATTGATTTTGTAGGATAAACTAATAACTTTGAAGCATGTTTCAACACTTAGTCAATTGTCCATTGATATTGTATCTTTCTTTTTTTATCCACAAATCTCCTCGACACGATCTTCATGTTACTATAAATCTATGGATAGCTAAGCAAATGTATCGCCAAAATATTGAAAAAGATCTATTGCTCTTAACGATTATTTAGATCTGGATAATCAAATAATGCTAGGAAAAGTGCATATTCAATTATTCGTGTTAACAAACAATCAAATATGTGTCGAGGAAGAGAGGGAGACAACTAGACCCATAGGGGGTCAACCCCACTAAGCTCCAAGCCTTATATGTATTGTCTAGGTTTTTAAATCCTAGACTTCTTTTCCTCTTATATTATACTTTGATTTCTTAACTTTTTAAATTGTTCAATATTTTTTCCTTTTCTTTTCGAAAGACCACTAAAATAATCTCAATCTCTATTTGTTGTGTGATCCATTAGGTTCATATTAAAAGTTAAATTATAAAAATTAATGAATAGTTTTATCCATCTTTTTTAATAAATTTACTAATTCGTTTTAAAAATGTGTTCATGTTGTTTATTTTTAAAATTCAATCATCAAAACAACCTTTAAAATTTAGATTAAAAAAAACAGTAGGAATTATTATTGAGTACAATTATAGTAGTGATGGGGTCTCATAATATATAGGGTAGTTTTTGCCCCCCAAAAAAGGGAGAATATTATTCTTGTGGACCCATTAATCAAAGTCTAGTTGCAAAATATAATAGAATTGGGCATATTTAATTTTATTTTTTTGTTTTTTTAAAATAAAAATTTGAACTAATAAAATATTTATTTTTATTTTTATAAATAAAAATATTTTATTTATCATTGAAATTTTAGGGCAATTTAAGTTCTACTTTCACACAATTTTTACAATTCTATATCAAGAATTTTTAGAATTTGTAGTGTTTTTTTTTTCGTATTATAATCAAATATAACTAAAAAATTTAATTGATTGAAACAAAAATTATTAAATAATATTTTAATTACAAAATAATGGTATCAGATGCAAGCGACCCTCATAAACTAGAGGCCCAAAGCAAAATTTGAAAACATCGCCTTTCAATGTTTAATTTTTTTTATTTAAATATCTAAAGAAAAATTAATTAGTATAATGATTGAACCAAAATTGAGATTTTTTTAGTCGACGAAATATATCAATAAAAATATTTTGAAATAAAAAGAATATAAGTGATATGGGAAAACTCCCACTTGTAACTGAAATAGACATGGAGCCTTAACGGGTTAGATCGGGTCAGAAATTCGATCCGGAATAGACAGACCTAATGAGTTATCTGGGCCGAAGAGTAATAAGCCCAACTGGGTAAGGCCTTCGGCAGTCCCCTAAACAGGACAAACAGTCTCATGTAGAGGCCCATTAATGGGCAGATAAAAGCCCACGGTGTACAGAGCCAATGAATAAATAGGTCAGCCCATCGTGACTGCCTCCCCTATACTTGAAGAACGATAAAACCGGATTGACTGTAATGACCCATGTTTAATGGGGTACGTTACATAGATCTCTTCTTGAATAAAAAAAATCATGGTTATTTTCCAAGCCGTTAGGAGCATATTACGTAACAGAAGACCTCTTCAATAAAACGATAGGATATCTCCAAGCCTATAAAAGGGGCAGGTATCACTGTTATTCAATTACGATGAAATCTGCGTATTAATGGTCTCCATTACCAGATTAACTTATTCTCACGCCAGAGGTTCTTTGGCCGACACCACACTGGTGTCCCCCTTGAGAACTCACGGTTTTGCAGGTTTAAGGGAGGAAGATGAAGAGATTTTTGGCACGTGCTGGGAATTTTTGGGTGCATCATTTGGTGTGGTCTGTGGGAAATGCTAACGTAAAAAGCTTGTTGTCGCAACTATGAGGCAACAACGAGCAAGAGGTGTGGCACTGAGCTAAAGTAATGACTTGTTGCCACCACCTAGGGATGGTCATGGGTCGGGCCGGGCCGGGTTCGGGTCGGGCTTCGGCTAAGATATTACTAAAAAACTTGGGGCCCGATCCCGGCCCGAGCTCGGCCGTTGGGCCCTAATTCTCCATCCAAGCCCGGCCCTATAAGAAAAGTTTAAGCCCAAAGCCGGACCCACGGGCCCACGGGCCCACGGCCTTTTTTTTTTTTTTTTTTACAAAAAGTAAACGAGAACGATCCTCCGGTTGCTACCAATATACACCACCTAAGCTAACACATTGCAAAATACCAGAACAAGTGAAGAGAAAAATAGATCGATGATCCAGATATATCATCAAACCTAAAAAATCACAGTAAGCAGAGGAAAACAGATCGATGATCTTCTGCTAGAGAATGAAGAAACAAAATGGAAGACATGGATCTAGTACACAAACTGAAACTAAACACAAATTGTATCGAACAAAAATAAAAATATAAATCGAACAGATAAAAACGGAAACGATGAACACTCCAAACAAACGGCGGCGACGTTACCTAAATCTGTAGCAGTGGCTATGTTAAACGGCGAGAGAGAGGCCGACAATTTGGGAAATGAAACGGCGTCGACGCGATTTGGGAAATTGAAACGGCGGCTACGTTCTCCCTCAGATTTCTCACTTTTCTCTCTCTCCACCGGCACTGGCGCGATTTGGGTTGAAGGTGGTGAGATTTCTCTCTTTCTCCCTCACTTCTCACAGATCTCAAATCAGAGATCTTTCTCTCTCTCCTGTTCGGCGCAGCGGCTACGTTGAAGTGGGTTTAGGGTTGTGACATGTGTGTGTGTGTATATATATATATATATATATGTTTTTTTAATTTTCTTCGGGCCAGGCCGGGTCGGGTCGAAATTTTTTAGACCTTGCCCAAGCCCGGCTCTAAATTTCATCGGGCCCTAATATCTAAGCCCAGGCTCTGCCCGTGGGCTCAAACTCTAAGCCCAAGCCCTAAAAAAATCGGGTTATGCCGTTCGGGCTGGGGCCTCCCCCCAGGCCCATAACCATCCCTACCACCACCTGATAATGAAATACCGGTGGAAATGTATGAGGAAGTCTGTGCTAATCCTCCGCTGGAAGTGATGAGTACAAATGCGAAGATTGATACTCTCACCGGAAAGATGATTGAAATGGTTGATATGATTAAGTACATGGTGAAGATAATCACCAATAGCAGGTCACAACCCCCAACTACCAACAACGAGGTAGGAGAAGAAACAGAATCTCCAGGGTCTACTAATCCGTAATCCCAAGGGGAGCGAGCTACCTAGGAAATTACAAGCAATCCGCAACAGAAGAAAACGATGCATAGCCAAACTGAGACTGTTGATTTTCGTCAACAAATCAGAAGCAAGCTGGAAAAAGATCAGTCTTTGAATGAGTTGGATACACTATTAAAAGGCGCTGAAATGTCATTTTCTTTAGATTTCTTAGTTGGATCACATCGGCCAGTTCAAGCATGTCATGAACTTATATAGGTCAAGTGACTTAACGCTTTGCAGAACTTTTCCCACGAATTTAAAGGGTTCTGCCCTCAAGTGGCTACATATGCTCCCACCCAATTCCATCACTTCGTTTAAGGAATTCGGAAAGATGTTTGTCAACCGCTTCATAACTTGTCAAAGGTTGATGAAGGGTCCTGATTATATGCTGGCCCTACGTCAAGAAAAGGGAGAGACTCTACAACAGTACATGAGCCGCTTCAACAAGAAACTGTCGTGCATTGAGGGTTGTGATTCAAACCTCATTATTAATGCATTTGCATCGGGATTGCGCCGTGACCGATTTCAAGATTCTCTCAAGAAGAAAAACCATCAGAGCATGTCGGAGCTAATAGAAAAATCTAAGCCCTACATGAAGCTGGAGGACATTAAACTCGCAAGAGAAGGTAAGCGATCTTCCAAAGATCGCCCCAAACAAAAAAAGAATGACCACAAAAAGGCCAAAACTAGCAGTTCGGACAGGCGAAAAGATCGTTCTAGGAGCTCAGGTTCCAGACCTGAACCACAACAGAAGAAAAACTTGTCTGGTCTGTGAATGTTGATCTCTAGAATCCTGCATGAGAAACATACATCCGAGGTGGTTCAATAGCTTCCCAGGCAGACTACCAAGTTCAACAAGAAGAACATGTCAAAATACTGTGATTTCCATAGGGACCATGGCCATAATACAAACAACTACTGGGAAATAAACAAGAAAATCAAATGGCTAGTTGACATGGGTGACTATTTACAAGAGCGTTCAAGGGATAACAAGATGCCTAGAAATGAGGGTTGTTGCAAAGAAAATCTTGATAAAGAGTGAAAAGAAGATCATCCCAAAGAGAACCAAGAAGTTATCTTTATGATAAACTCTACTGGGCCAGCAACCGGAGAATCCAACAATGAACGAAAAAGGAAGGTCTGCGAAGTAACACTGGAATGCTGCTATGGGAAAGTGATGGCAGTAACCACGAATCCAGGACCAGTTATCACTTTTTCTGATGAAGATTACAAAAGAATTGTGCATCCTCATGAGGATGCCCTGGTCATCACTCTTTGGATTTCCAGTTTCCAAGTAAGACGCATCTTGGTTGATAATGGCAGTTCTGCTAATATTATCTTTGTGGATACTTTGAAGCAAATAGGTGTGCTCAGTTTGGATGTTAGCTCCTCACACTCTTATGGTAGGCTTCAATGGCGACCTCAACTCGCCAAGAAGAAAGATCACATTGTCCGTCACAGTAAACAAGAAGGCACGAGGGTACACGAAGGCTACGGAGTTCATGGTGATAGACTCTTCATCGCCTTCCAATGCGATATTGGGATGCCCATGGCTGCATGCGATGAGAGTTGTAGCATTAACGTACCACCAGTGTATTACGTATACAAATGATGGTTCTGTGGCAATGATACGAGGTGATCAGGCGGCATCAAGGCAATGTTTTGCAATAGCTGTGAAGGGCAGGAACAAGTCCTTATAACAATCAAAGAAGGAGCATGAAGCAGCTCCGTAAAAAATCTTGGCCTATGAAATTGATGATTTCAGGGAACAAGCTAGTGTAATTCATCTTACTGAGCAAGTACGGGAGATCCCCTTCAATAAGGGAGCTCAAATATAATGACCCGGTTTCCTAGGGCCGCCACACGATTTCTCCCTTTGGAGAATTAATACTAAGACCGAACGACCAATATTTTATCCTATGCAATTGGAGAAATTTTTACCAATTACGGCGATAATTATAATTTTTTGAAAATTAAATTATATAAAAATCTGAAAAAAAAAATTAAGTAATAACTATAATTATCAAATTCGTCAGTTCAATCTTACAACGGTAAATAATAAATGCATGTATTACAAATTAAATAGAAATTCAACTAAAATTCTTGTCGCCGTTTTCGTTCTCATCGGTCCTACAATCAAAACTGTGGGGTTGTGAGATAATGCTCCGTAGAATTTCAACCCCTCAAATACATGCATCTAATTAATACAACAACTAAAACATACTTATATGATTTTCATATAATTTTCACATAATCATAATTATTTTATAAAATTTAACAATTAAAATTTAATAGCAATAATAACATAAATAACACAATAAAAAAATTAAATATATATATTAAAAGAGTTATAAATTCTACCTGTAATGCTTATATATATATGTGTGTGTGTATATATTAAAAGGATTAAGGAGGACATATAGGCAATGATACACTTACAAGAGGGACATATGGGTAATGATACACTTACAAGAGGGTATGTCCTGTAGGACGTTATTGTTGTAACCTGTTAGGAGGGCGAGTCCTGCAGGTAATTGATTAAATTGTTGATATGTTGAGACCTGTCAGGAGGGTAAGTCCTGTAGGTGATTGATTATGTTAAGATCTGTCAGGAGTGTAAATCCTGCAGGTGGTTGCCCCTACCATTGGTGATATTGAATGGCCCTAACACTATTGGCCACTTTAGATGGCACAATTGTATAGGTTACGGTACTGTCATAGCTCCCGATTATGAGGTGAAATGATCCTATGACTAGTAAAAAATTATGTGTGTGGTATTTTATTATATATCAAAATAATTTGGTTGGTGGATTTAAATACATCATTTTATTGCGATAATAGCGGTAAAATTTTATTTTGAATCAGTGTACTGTTATATTTATATTATATTCTGAAAAGTAGTGTTTGATAAATATACTTGATGCATAAATTCTTTTTATATTATGAAGACCTTACACCGGTAAAGTGAGTATACTGTCTTCTATGTAAATTGTCAAATTATATTTTCATACTAAAATATGAAGAAAAAAAAAAGGGTTTGTTAAAATGAATCATTTTATAACGTTATATGGATTAAGTAGATTTTTAAATGTGGAAAGTGATTTTTATTATCTGATTATGCCATAGTTGTCTTCTCGTTAGGAGGGCATGTCATGTGATCATAAATTCTTTTTATATTATAAAGACCGTATACCAATAAAGTGAGTGTATTATCTTCTATGTAAATTGTCAAATTATATTTTCGTACTAAAATATGAAGAAAAAAAAAAGTTTATTAAAGTAGATCATTTTATAACATTATGTGAATTAAGTAGATTTTTAAATGTGGAAAGTGATTTTTATTATCCGATTATGCCATAATTATCTTCTCGTCAGGAGGGCATGTCTTGCGAGATGTGGATATATGTTGTTATCTGTCAGGCAAGTCCTGCAGGATGGATATATTATTACCTGTCAGGCAAGTCTTGCAGGATGGATATATTATATATTATGTTGTTACTTGTTAGGCAAGTTCTGCAGGGTAGATATATTATATATGTTGTTACTTGTCAGACAAATCATGTTGGGTGGATATTTTTTTTTTATATATATATATATATACAAGTCCTACAGGGTGGATATGATAACTCTCTATCGTGAGGTAAAACGATCATATGATTGGCAAGGAAATATATTACTTTATTATATACAAGTGAGTTGACCAGTTGATTTAAATTCGATTGTTCTGTTACGATAATATTTTTGTTGGGGTTTGGATACTGCCCAGTGGGGTTATATTTTATTGGAAAGTAAATTTTGATAAAAATACTTGATCCATAAGATGTTTTTATACTACGAAGACAGTATACCGATAAAAATAACTTAGATAAATATTGGTCCACTACTAGCGATAGGTAGGATCAGAGTGTACAATAATTTTTGAGATTTTCTCAAAACAATTTATACAGATATTATTGCTATTTTTATCAGAATAGCGCAGCGGGAGCGTGGAGATATTTTTCGGTTATTATTGTTTAACTGAGAGCGGCTAACATGGCAAGTGCAGTTTGATTCTAAATTTTTATTACTTAAACGAAATTTATTTAAGGGAGGTAGAATGTAAAACCCCAGAAATTTATATTTCGTGAAAAATATTATTTTAATATTTTTTAGGCCGATTTTGTGAATTTGTGGTATAAATATATACTTGATAATTTTTGGAGTTAAATGTTAAATTTATATTTTTAAAAATATTATTTTATATAAGTTTAATATTTTTGGGTTGTTTTGTATATTATAAAGATTTATAAATAATATTTGATTATTTTGGAGAGATAAGTATAATTATTGGATCTAATATGAATTATTTTATAAATATGGGTGTTAAATGTAATTTTGGAATTCTTAACTATTAAGAAATCAATTAGTGGCCATGGAAAAAAAAACCAGTCACTACTTGAATTCATGTATAATATACATAAAATATGGAGATTACACGTGGAGGGGTATTGTTAAAATAATAAAACAAATAAGTGATCATCATATATGGTGGAGACTAATATAAGGATAAGGGATAATCACTATATTAATGGAAAAAAAATACATATATAGGCATATGGATTACAGCTTAGATACGAGGTATATTAAGTGAGAAAAAAATATGAATTTCGGTTCGGATTTCGGCTTCAGATGTTAGGTAGAATTTCTAACTCTTCTAATATATGTATTTAATTTCTCTATTATGAGATTTAAATTATTATTGTTGTCTGATTATAGTTGTTAATTTTCATGAATAATAATGAGTATGTGAAAATCATGCCAATGTGTTTTATGTGTCGTATTAATTAAATGCACGTATTAGAGGGGTTGAAGTTCTACTGAGCGTTGGCTTACAATCCTACAGTTTTGATTGCAGGGCCGACGAGAAAGAAATGGAGACAAGAATTTTAGTTGATTTTCTATTTAAAATTGTAATAGTTGTATTCATTATTCACCGTTGTAAAATTGATTCGATAAATTGATAATTTATAAATTCAATAATTATGATTAACGCCGTCGCATTCTAAATTAAAAGATTTTTATAAAATGAATTACGAATTTCGTGTCGCCATCGCCTTATAAAAATTTACCATATTTTATAAAATAAAAATTCGGTCAATCGATTTTAACGTTAATTCTCCAAGGGGAGAAATCGCGTGGCGGCCTTGAGAAACTGAGTCGTTACATCAGAAGCTGATTATAGGGTGATCATTAAGCCAGACTGAGACATAGAAGATCAGTAGGCTGCTCAAAGCGAATTTGGACGTCTTTGCTTGGACTCTGGATGATATGAAGGGCATCAGTCTTGACGTTGTCATTCACTGACTTGATATCTCTAGATCTTATCTTCCAGTCAGGTAGAAGAGGAGAACTTTCAATCTTGAGAATAAAACGGTGATTGAAGCTAAAGTAAATAGATTATTCTCAATTGGCTATATAAGAGAAGTGATATACTCAAAGTGGTTGGCCAATCCAGTCCTTGTCAAGAAGAAAAATGGAAAGTGGAGAATGTGTGTAGACTTCACTAACCTTAACCAAGCATGCCCAAAAGACTGAAATCCAATGCCGATGATAGACCAGATAGTGGATGCAGCATCAGGGCATCAACGACTAACCATGATGTATACTTATGTAGGCTACAATCAGATCTGCATGGATAAGCAAGATGGGGATGAGACATCATTCATCAAACCAAGAGGTATTTACTGTTACAAAGTAATGCTAGTTGGTTTAAGAAATGCAGGTGCAACCCATCAAATGTTCGTGAACTGTATTTACCAAGATCAGATCAGATCAACTATGGAAGTTTACATATATGCTATGCTGGTCAAAAGTTCTAGAAAAGAGGACCACCTCAACCATTTGGCATAAGCTTTTGCCATTTTGAGGAAGTTCAATATGAAATTGAACCCAGAGAAGTGTGCTTTTGGAGTTGCGTTTGGAAACTTCTTAGGCTTTGTAGTAAACCAGTCTGGCATCATGGTGGACTCAAGTCAAATAGAAGCGGTCAGAAAAATGAAATCCCTAGCAACAGTACGAGAAGTTCAAGTGCTGACAGAAATATTGGCAGCACTGAACAGATTCATCTCTAAATTTACTAATAGGTGCACTCCATACTTCAAAATTTTGAGGGAAGTAAAACCTTTCAATGGGATGATAACAGTGAATAAGCACTCCAATCTATCAAGAACTACTTGGGCTCCGTTGAAACACTAGCTAAAGTAAATCTAGGGGAAACACTTTATCTCTATTTGGCAGTAACGCTTGTAGCAGTAAGTGCAGCGCTGGTGAAGGATCACACATGAGGGCAGAGGCTGATCTACTACATCAGCAAGTCGTTAGTCTCAACAGAAACTCACTACACTGAGTTGGAAAAGCTTTCCCTAGATCTGGTGACTGCAACACGAAAGCTTAGGCCATATTTCCAAGCATAAGTGATCAACGTGCTAACCTCATAGTCGCTTCGAGCTGCAATACATAGGCCATAGTCTTCTGGACGTCTCATGAAGTGGACAGTAGAACTTGGTGAGTTTTTCATCAAGTACAAGCCTAGAACTACAATAAAGGGGCAAGCTTTGCAGACTTCATTGCTGAACTAACTTCTCCAGCAAAAGCTGTAGCAGAAGATAGAGAGTACTATGGTTAGTCAGCTGCGCCATAGAAGCCGTGGGTTGATGGTGCATCGAACATGAAGAGATGTGGTGTAGGCGTAGTCCTGTAAACATCTGAAGAAGACTGTCTTAAAAAGGCAGCGTCACTCGATTTTTGGACCTCCAACAATGATGCTTAATATGAAGCTATGATCATTGGGTTGACTCTTGTGCAAGAGTTAGGAGCCCAGGACTTGGGGATAAAGTCAGACTCTCAATTGGTGATCAATCATATTAATGGAATGTTCACCGTCAATGAGGAAAGACTACGCCTTTATGTTGAAAATGTGAAAGAGTCAATCTCTTCCTTCCAGAGTTACAAGTTTAAAGCCATCCTAAGAGTTTAAAACGAGAATCCAGATGCCTTGTCTGTGATAGCTTCTACATTTGAACCAGATCAGTGGTCTGAATTGGTGGAATTCTATGATCAACCATCTGTAGCAACACTAGTTAGCCATTGCGCAAGCATAGGTTAGCTGGACCAAGAAGAGGGATGGAGAACCCTTTTAGTTCGATACTTAAAAGGAAGGTATCTTACAAGAAGATAAGGACTCCGCCAGAAAGGTTCTATACAAAGTATCGAGGTATGTGTTAGCCAACGATAAACTGTATAAACGTTTTTTTCCCAACCTTTATTGTTTTATCTAGGACCAAAGAAAGCCACCTATGTTCTATAAGAAATACATGAAGAGGTTTGTGGAAATCACCAAGGAGGAAGAACCTTGGTTCACAAGGCTCTAAGAGTGGGGTATTACTGGCCAACTATGCACATTAATGCACAAGAATACGTCAAGAAATGTGACAAATGCCAGTAGTTCTCCAACAATATCAAGGTCCCTACTCAACAGTAGACTCTAATAACCAGCCCTTGGTTATTTTCTCAATGGGGAATGGATGTGCTAAGTCCGTTCACTCTAGTGCCAGTAAACAAAAAATACCTACTAGTGGTAATTGATTACTTCACCAAGTGGGTTGAAATTGAAACATTCACAACCGTGGGAGAGAACGAAGTGAAGAACTTTCTTTGGAAGAATATCATCTGTCATTTTGGCATCCCTACATTGCTTATTTCTGATAACGGAACACCATTCACCGGCGGCAAGATTGTATGGGCGTTTGATGAGCTAAAAATTCAACATCGAACATCCAGCCTGACATACCCGCAAGTCAATGGACAATTTGAGGTAACAAACCATTTCATTAAGGAGGCACTCAAGAAACGACTGGATAACGTCAAAGGAAAGTAGGTAAAAGAACTCCCAGGAGTATTGTGGGATCACCAAACCACTCCAACGTCTACGACCGGGGAAACACCTTTCTCCATGACTTACGACATCGAAGCTATTGTGCTAGTGGAAATAGGAATGCCGTCCTAATGAAATAACACAATCAACTTGGTAGAGAATAAAGAACTCATACAAGAGAAAATGGACTTGTTGGAAGAGAGACGTGATAGGACGTTGATAAGGATAACAACTTACAAGTCAAGGATGACATGAATGTTCAATCATGCAATCCATCCACGACACTTCGCCGTAGGAGACCGGATACTTCGGAGAGTCATGCCTCATCGCCCAGCAACGTATTGACTAGAAGATCTGGATGGCGAGGCAATCCCCAGACCCTGGAACATATCTCACCTACGCAAATATTTCGTACGAGTTTCTAATCATTTTCTAATTCTTGTTTTTCATTAAATGTTTTGGAGTTATTTTGTCTCTTTTTGAGATACACTCTTTGAATAAAGCAAATAAATTTTCTCTCTGTCAATTTTGGAACCCTTATTATTGCAATATTATGCTTCTGTTCATACATACTGGATTCAGTGGATTGAACTAAATATAAAATATTTGACACTAAAGTAAAAAACTGAGCATCTCAGCTTAGCACAAAACTGAGCAATTCAGCTCAGCATTGAGCAGAGTCGGTCTGTTTACTCAATCTCGATTAAGTAGAGTAGGTCAATTTACTCACTAAAATTTAACACCTTAGTTCAACACAAAACTGAGTAATTCAGCTTAGCATTGAGCAGAACTGATATGTTTACTCAATCTTGATTGAGCGAGTATGTTAGTTTACTCACTAAAACTGGGCACCTCAACTCAGTATAAAACTGAACAATTCAGCTCAGCATTGAGCAGAGTTGCTATGTTTACTCAATTTCAAGCCCAACTGAGCGTCTCAACTCAGTATCAGATTAGTTCGACAATTCAAATAATGCCTAAAGAAAGGAGGGCAGGACAACCCATCTAATCTTAACAAATTTGATCACCTATGGCTTGATCAACACTATTCATTTTGTACAGAATCAGTTTGTTATCTGCAAGGGAAGTAAGTGTTGGTTCAATGATCTCTTACAAATCTCTATTACTTTCTTGTCGTCATCATTATTAACTCATTCAAGATAAGAAATCCAGAAAACTTATTTAAGTTCTAGATAGGATAATTTATTGAGAAAGTTTAACTCCTACATGTTATAATGTTGGTTATTTTGACTAAGTTTGTATATCAAATGATCGACTTACTGCCAAAAGCCTAAAATTTAGTTCATAACTGTTTAGTTTTCTAATCAAGTTATGAAGGAGGGCAGACAATAGGGCAACACAAACACAATGATTAATGACGCATCAACACAACATATGATAAGATCAAGACAATTCAAGAACCACAATTCAAGAACCCCATGTTTTCATATTATCAAAAGTGATGGGTACATTCATGGCTACAAAAAAAAAAAAAAAAAAAGTTTAAGAACATAAAAGACTGTTCTTTCAAAAAAAAGGGGAAAGCTTTTTCTTCAGTACAACCGGGGCTGAGAAAGGTCTTCATTTTGACCCTGGAGAAGCGTGTGAACCCAAATCTTTCGAATATGAGTTGGAGAAGTAGAAGGCATGCTCTTCATACTTATTAAGCTTGTTAATCAGGTCACAGATCTTCGCCTTCTTCGTCTCGTTCTTCTCTAGGAGCTTGTCCTGCATTGCCTTAAGGGTGTTTGTGAAGAGCTTGTACTAGTGGAAATCAGCGCCCAAATCGCGTTTGCTTCTTTTAGACTTCTTCAGATCATTTCTGAGTTCATAAAGGTGGGAGATTGCTTGAAAGTGTGCCGCTTCCATGGTAGAGAAAACAACGGTGTTCTCTTCTAAGGTAAGGAACCAAGGGTGGTCTTCAGCGACAGTTTTGGCCTACATCTGTTGATCCTAAGATTTTGATGAACAATTAAAGGATGATATTTTTGGTGGAACTAATGGTTCGATTAAGTGTTTCAGTTTATTAGTTTCAAATGATGAAGATATGATGGTAAACATGATGAAGGATTAAGAGATTGAAAAATTTGAAGAACCTAGAGAAAACAACTCAGGTTAAATTTTAACTCTTAATATCTCAATTAAGATCACACATGACACAAAACAGATTTTTAAATGATTTTTTTATAAATATGTGTGTTTTTAATAGGATCCTAATTAACTAAATTATTTGCTCCTATGTGTAATTGAAAAAGAAATATTTATAATTAATTAAAATTAAATTTAAGTATTTAGTGAAGTTAACCAAGAAAATAAATTGGTTAAAGGGGCGAAAACGTCAATAAGAATGAATTAAAAACGAGTTTAGAAAAGTAATCCAGTATCCATAAGTCGACAGGTAAGTCGACTGGATAAAGAATGAAAACTTTATGTACATCTCGGTCGATAGGTAGGTCGACCTATACTTGAAAATGAACTCTCTGTATCTATAAGTCAACAGAGCGGTCGTCTTGTGAAAAGAAATGGAACTCTCTGAATCTTTAAATCGACAGATAGGTCGACCGATAAGCACAAAATCTTTGGCTTGGCTACATCCTGAATCGAGCGGTCGATTACAGATCTTGGTCGATCGACTTGTGTGTCTGTTTCAGGATATTATGGAATTCCGGATTTTAATCTGAAAGTAGCCGTTATTAGCTCTTTTTTTGTTAGGATTCATGAGAGATTTTAGGGATTTAATATTATTTGAGATATGCTACATATATTATGTTATCCCTATTGATTTGGTTAATTAAGTTTGAATATTTCTCAATTTGGTACATATAATTGTTTCTATTATATTTAATTGTGATTAAGAAATATTTGAGGGACTTAATTGAGAAATTTAAGAGTTATAATTAAGTGAATTGAACCAGAATAAAGTCTTAATGATATAAGGGGTCTAAAAGAGCAATTAAGTGTCATGACAAATGGGAACTAGTCGTTAGAGAGCTAATTTTAATCCCATTTATATAGACCTGCATTTTTCATATCATTAAGAGAGATTAAGAAAAATCAAGAGATCATATTGATCATTTCTAAGAAAAATCATATTGAGTTTTTGTGAGAGTTTTTCTAAGAGACACTCTTGAGAATTATTACTGCTACCGAATCTAAAGTAATATCGTTTTAATTATTTTTTCGGTGGATTTCGGGTGAGATCTTTCCAAATTATTTTCTATATAGTATTGCTTGATTAATTTTTGGAATTTGATCTTTAGAAATTGTTTTCTAATTTTTTTTTATTGAAAAATAATTCTTAAACAATTTTTTGAATTAATCTGATTACGTGCTATTCATTTTTATTTAAAATCAAATTTTGAGTCTCTCATTTTTCTATCACTAGTTTTGGGATATTAATTGAGTTTTAATTTATTTGGAGTGGTAGAAGCTCCGAGTGAGAAAAATCACTTGTCAATTTTTAATTCGTAAGTTGAGCGGCAGATTAAATACTGTTGGTTATATTTAATCAAAGGGTGGCTGATTTCAGTCTCTTCCTGTAAAGAGTTTGAGGTAGTAATTCTTTCTGAATTGAATTATTTTGTTTGAATTTTGTAACGGTTCAATCCTTATCGGGTAAAAGGATATTTGGAGTGTTTTGTGAAGTTTTGATTCTTTAGCCTTTATTCTTAAAAAAAAATTTAGGTTATTCTTGAGCCTGTAAAAGTAAAGGTTACTCCTTAACCTGTGAAAATAAAATTTTGTAAAGGTTGATTCTGAGCCTATAAAAAAATCTTTGTGAGGGTTTGGTTCCTACCTTTAAAGGAATCTTGAATTTAGTGAGTGCGACTCTCCGTGGGGCTCGGAGAACTGGATTAGCTAAGAGTAGCTTGGTGAACCAGTATAAATTTCTGGTGTGCTGCAATTTTTATTTTTTATTTTTATTTTTGTTATTTGATGTGCACCCAGTTGATTTTATATTTCCGCTGTGATATAAAGATAATAATTAATTTAGAATTAAAATTAATTATTTGAGTTATTAAAGTATTTTTTCTCTGATATGTTTTAATTACCCAATTCACCCCGCTTTTGGGTATTTTACTAGGCCAACAATTGGCATCAGAGCTGATTTTAGCTCGATATACTTCACAGTATAGTTAAACACGGTCACATGGAGTGTCTTGATTCTGAAGTTATGTGTACTACTGCTAATTTTACTTCTTCTAATGGTCATTGTTTTGATCGTGATACTGATGCTATTGAGACGCTTATTACTCGTACGCATGTTTTTGGAAAAGAGAATTTTAAACTAGAGCAAAAAAATACAACTCTTGAAAATAAGAAGTTTTATACTGTCAAATCTCTCAAGAAAAATAATTTGGACAAATACTTTGAAACTGTTGAGTTTAAAAATTCTTTATCTGAAATTAGTAAGTTGTGTGAGAAAATTGAGTCTTTTGAGGATGAGACTGAGATTTTGAAAAATGATTTTTATGATCTTCAACAGAATGAATTTAAAAGAAAAAATCTTGAAATCTTGAATGAGGCCTTGAGTATTGAATTAGACAATACAAGGTGTGAGTTTGATAGAGCTCGTGTGAAAATCCATTTTATTGAAAATAAGTGCCAAATTCTTAAGAATGATTTTGGATTTATGCATAAAAAGAGTTTTGGTCTATCGGTAAACGTTAACACCAATGAACGGTTACTTGAGAAGACTTAAAAGGAGCTTAAAAAAATAATGGATAAATTCAAGGATATTGAGAGTACTAAATCTATTGAAAAACCAATAGTTACTAAAGCTACTTCTCAAAATCGCAAACAATATTATGTTCATGTACGAAACACTGAGTATTCGAAGAAGCGTGCTAACAGTATTAAGTGTTTTTATTGTGGTAAATTTGGTCATTATGAAAACTCTTGTTATTTATTACATGGTTACTCTACCGGATTTAGAAATAACTGGATACCAAAAAGAGAAAATTTTGGTACAGGTATAATTCAGAGATTTAGACAAAGGTATAATGAATATTACGTGCCGATAAGGAGATTTGAACAGACAAAAAAGGTACAATGAATATGCCCTGCCAAAGAGAGAACCGAGGTTCAATGTACTTAATAAGAAAAATCAGCACGTGCCAAATACAAGAGTACAGAAGCGACAAGCTCAATATGTGAGAGCTGACAAAGCTTATCCACAACAAACGGCAAGATACCAGTACAAGAAAAAGTTCATTTACAAAGTTGTATTAAAGCAACATGAAGCACCAAATAAAGGCAAAATAAGTTCTTACTGAATCAGTTCAAAGAATTGCCATTCTTAAGAAGAAAGAAATTAAGGTGAAAAATCAAGCATTAGTGGATTCAAAAGATTCCAAGTCAGAAATTAGTAATCCGCCAAAGGTACACACACTACTTTCTCCCAAAGATGATCCAGGTATGTTAAAAAATTTTAAGTTTAAGTTTATTAATTTTGTAAGGGAGACTAAGCTTGTTCATTTTGAAATTTAGATGTTTGTGATACATGTGTGTGTATGTTTAAATGTGTGAGTAATTAAATTTTTATAAAATATATGTGGATCAAAATAAGAGGTAAAAATTAAGTTAAGTTAATCAAATTAGGTTTAAATGCACAAAATCAAACAGCTCAGAATGAGTAGTCGACTCATGAGTCGACCGACAGTAGCAGACTGGAATACCAAAAAACACGCTGCAATCATCTGTCGACCGCCTCTAAAATGGCTGTCAACCAACCATTACGGGATATAAATACCCTCACTTGTTTATTTCATTTCATCCGAGACTAAAAACCCTTTTTCTCTGAAACCCTTCCTCTCCCAAGTTCGTTCAAGCATAATCCTCACGAAATCAGTTCATTTCGGCTTGGATTAGAAGATTTTTGGGTTGAATCTAAAGGTCTAAGGCTTGGATCTGAGTGTTGGAGGCTCATTACTCGTGAAAATAAAGGTTGATTTTCTCTAAATTCTAGGGTTTCGGTTGGATCTTGATTTAGGCTTAATCTCTTGAGATATTTTGGTTGAGTTATTTTAAATTTGTGTGAAAAATGCCTAGAATTAAGAATCGTGCTGAAAGGTCTACGTTCGACAATGAACTCTTTTGAAAGGAAGAGGATGAGAAAAAATATAATGAGGGGTTTGTTAACCGAAATGTTTTAGGTTGCAAACCTATAGATTTTGTTAGTCTGAAATAGAAAAATGTTAATATTAAAGGATATTTTAGAAATTTGGGGTGGGTCGATTTTGTCACCCAGAGGAATGAGTGGATGCTGGTGTGGGTGAGAATGTTCTATAGCAATCTCACTTACAATAATGTTGAAATTTCATCGTATATTAAAGGAAAAGAAATTCGGTTTGATAGAGGGTTATTATGTGATATTTTGGAAATACCTAAAGAGACATAGATTCATACAATAACCCTCATTGGCTTTCGATAAATTTCAATAGAATGGTAATTGCTGAGAAATTTGATTTAGAGGGAGACAAAGCAGGACCATTATCTATTGAGTCTCGATTTCTTAATTTGCTGCTAACCTATTCGGTTGTGCCTAGAGGGGGAAGTCATGCTAATGTAAATGACTTTGATATTTATTTGATGAATGAGATTGTTGAAGGGAGGAAATTGAATCTAGTTCATATCATGATGGACCACATGAAGTATCATGTTCAGAAACCTTCTGGAGTACTACCCTATGCTGATGCACTCCAAAGGTTGTTTGATCATTTTGGAGTTGAAACTGATCATGATGAGTAAAAATTCATGACAATCACACCTGGATGGATTAATATGGGAAATGTTTCGTTAATGGGATATGAGTACATAGGAAATAGATGGGTAAAGAAGAGGAATCCGAAAAGGCAAAGAATGTAGGCTGTGGGCGAGGAAGAAAATAATGAAGAAGAAATAAGCATAGATCAGAAGATGGATTTTCTTCATGATCAGATTGATGATCTAAGGGTACATGCGGATCTAATGGATGAACAGATGACTGGGTTAGAAAATAAAATGGTCCAAATGAATATGAACATGGAAGCTGGATTTGGGAAAATCACAGGGAATTTAGAACAATTGTTTCAATTTATGCAGTCATCCCATCACGGATACCAGCAGTAGTATAGTGCTCAACCACACTTTATAGGACATCCTATGTTTGTTGCAAGACAGTCTTTTGGAGGACCAACTGCAGCAGGGCCATCTAGAGTAGGACCGTCAACGCCGTTTCATCAGCAAATGACCCCAGGGCCTATTGTTTAGCCAAGAGTTCCGTATCCTCAGCAGCCAGCCACTAGTCCAATGAGACTTCATTATCACTTTTCTGGATAGAGCCCTTATTAGACTTTATATTTTATTCTCTTTTTAAATTTGTTATTGAGACAAGTTCCACATTTACTATTTCGGTCTATAATAGCTAATTTAAGATTTTGGTGAACCTTGATTTCTAGTGTATGAATTTTGATGGATTAACTAGATTTGATCTACTTAGTTAAATTTTTTATCCCTAATGATGATCCACATTCTATTTGTTGAAAATAATCTTAATACATAAAATTGATTTTATGAATTGATTCAATGTGTTTTATAATATTATGATTTAATTACTTTAGGTTTGTTCTTTCAAAATAAATTATATGTTTGCCTAAAGTAGAATTATTGTGTATTCCCCTCTCCCTATTTTTTTTTTAAGATGACAAAGGGAGAGAATTAGTTGATGTTTTATTGAATATCTTAAGGGAGAATTTATTTTTATATTTGTGCTTTATTATTTTTTTTTTTGAATATCTTCATTCTTATGCTTAAATGAGTTATAAAACCCGTCCTCAGATTTAGGGAGAGCGTGGTTATATTATTTTTGAAGAAAACATCAAAGTTAAATGTCATTATTAAAAATGGGAAGATTGTTGATTCTAAGATTTTGATGAACAATTAAAGCTTGATGTTTTTGGTGGAACTAACGGTTTGATTAATTGTTTCAGTTTATTAATTCCAAATGATAAAGATATGATGGTAAAGATGATGAAGGATTAAGAGATTGAAGACTTTGAAGAACCTAGAGAAAACAACTCAGGTTAAATTTTAACTTTTAATATCCCAATTAGGATCACACACGATACAAAATAGATTTTTAAATAATTTTTATAAATATGTGTATTTTTAATAGGATCCTAATTAGCTAAATTATTTACTCCTATGTGTAATTGAAAAAGAAATATTTATAATTAATTAAAATTAAATTAAAGTATTTAGTGGAGCTAGCTAAGAAAAGAAATTGGTTAAAGGGGCGAAAACGTCAATAAGAATGAATTAAAAACGAGTTTAGAAAAGTGATCTAGCATCCATAAGTTGACAGGTAAGTCAACTGGACAAAGAAGAAAAGCTCTTTGTATCTCTCGGTCGACAGGTAGGTCGACCTGTACTTAAAAATGAACTCTTTGTATCTATAAGTCGATAGAGCGATCGACCTGTAAAGAGAAATGGAACTCTCTGAATCTTTAAGTCGACAGTTAGGTCGACCGATGGGTACAAAATATTTGCTTGGCTACATCCTGAATCGAGTGGTCGACTGTTGATCTTGGCCGGTCGACTTGTGTGTCTGTTTCAGGATATTATGGAATTCCGGATTTCAATATGAAAGTAGCCGTTACTAGCCCCATTTTTTGTTAGGATTCATGAGAGATTTTAGGGATTTAATATTATTTGATATATGCTACACATATTATGTTATCCCTGTTGATTTGGTTAATTAAGTTTGAATAAAGTTTGAATATTTCTCAATTTGGTACATATAATTGTTTCTATTTTATTTAATTGCGATTGAGAAATATTTGGGGGACTTAATTGAGAAATTTAAGAGTTATAATTAAGTGAATTGAACCAGAATAAAGTCTTAATGATATAAGGGGTCTAAAAGAGTAATTAAGTGTCATGACAAATAGGAACTAGTCGTTAGAGAGCTGATTTTAATCCCATTTATATAGACCTGCGTTTTTCATATCATTAAGAGAGATTAAGAGAAACCAAGAGATCATATTGAGTTTTTCTAAGATAAATCATATTGAGTTTTTGTGAGAGTTTTTCTAAGAGACATTCTTTAGAATCATTTGCTGAGAATCATTGCTGCTACTGAATCTGAAGTAATATCGCTCTAATTATTTTTTTGGTGGATTCCAGGTGAGATCTTTCCAAATTATTTTCTATATAATATTGCTTGATTAATTTTTGGAATTTGATCTTTAGAAATTGTTTTCTGATTTTTTTTTATTGAAAAATATTTTTTAAACAATTTCTTAAATTAATTTGATTACGTGCTACCTATTTTTGTTTAAAATCAGATTTTGAGTCTCTCATTTTTCTATCACTAGTTTTGGGATATTAATTGATTTTTAACTTATCTGGGGTGGTAGAAGCTCTGAGTGATAAAAATTATTTGTCAATTTTTAATTGGTAAGTTAAGTGGAGGATTAAATACTGTTGGGTGTATTTAATCAAAGAGTAGCTAGTTTCAAGCTCTTTCTGTAAAGAGATTGGGGTAGTAATTCTTCCTGAATTGAATTGTTTTGTGTGGATTTTGTAACGGTTCAATCATTACCGGGTATAAGGATATTTGGAGTGTTTTGTGAGGTTTTGATTCTTTAGCCTTTGTTTTAAAAAGAATTAGGTTATTTTTGAGCCTGTAGAAAGTAGAGGTTACTCCTTAACCTGTGAAAATGAAATTTTGTAAAAGTTGATTCTGAGCCTATAAAAGAATCTTTGTGAGGGTTTGGTTTCTACCTTTAAAGGAATTTTGAGTTTATTGGGTGCGACTCTCCGTGGGGTTCGGAGGACTGGATTAGCCAAGAGTAGCTTGGTAAACCAGTATAAATTTTTGGTGTGCTGCAATCTTTATTTTTTTATTTTTGTTATTTGGTGTGCACCTAGTTGATTCTATATTTCCACTGTGATATAAAGATAATAATTAATTTAGGATTAAAATTAATTATTTGAGTTGTTAAAGTATTTTTTCTCTGATATTTTTTAATTACCCAATTCACCCCCCTTTTGGGTATTTTACTGGGCCAACAATGCATCATTAGAGCACAGAAGTGTTCTCCCAGTTCGATCTTCTTCTGTTTCTTGGATTGGATAATCTCGAAGGAGGAGGGTGTTGGCCATGAAAAAGACGCAATTATTGCGAAGATAAGAAGAAAGAAGAAGAGAGATATTTAAGAAGATTAAAGTAAAGAAGGCCTTTAAACTTGTGGAGATATAACGACCCTTTGTTTGGCTTTAAACAACCAAACAATTGAAATGAGAAAAGAAATTGAAATGTCAAAAAGTGTGCAATAAATAAAAACGTGACGTGTGCTAACGGTATACGTACCGCAATTACCCCAAGTACATTCTCGAGATTAAAATAACAGCTACTGTTTTAATACAGTTCATGATAATGAAAAGTTATCATTACCAAAAATTAATTAAAAATATGAAAAAATGAAATTGAAAAGACAGGAGGACAATTTAGAGAGTGGCGCTTTGATCGGTGATGTTTGGTTGGTCAGATGTCAACATGGCAGCAGCGTTAGCTGGCAGAGCTTGGTCCAAGGCTTGAGCTAAGCTTACAGCAGTCTGATCAACCAGGATTGGAGCTGAGCTCTCCACTGGTACCTCGACAGATGGTGTGGGCAAGAGCTCTTCAACCTCGGCGATTTCTTCATCGTCATCATCTTCTAGCTCGTCCACCAAGAAAGAAAGATCCAGATTAGGGTACTATTCTAATACTCTTTGCTGACAAAATGTGAAGCCTACCTTCTGAATTTTTTTTTATTTGCTCCTAAATACAGCCCAAAGGTCTTCAACATCCTGCTCAGACTTTTTTGTCTTAGTTGCCAACTCAGCCACTAGTCTCTCCGCCTGTTGCACTTGATCAGCATACTTCAATTTCTCCTGGTCTAACTCAGCCATTAGGTGGTCTCTCAATTTGCATTTGCTGGAAGGCATTCTCTTTTCCTTGAATTACATTGTCTTTAACCTGAAGAATAATATCCTTAGCCTTGAGATCGACATCCTTTTGACCTTTTGGTCGATTACCAAGCGGGCTGTGCAAATCTCCTCAGTCAAAGCACGAACATCATTCCTCAAGGACGAGCTCAAAGTAGGGATCTCTGTCTGGAGTCCGTTGTTCTCTAAGAAATAGAGCTCATTGCTTTTCTGTAAGGCTTCCCTTTACTCATTAGCATAGCACAACTCCATCTCGAATCTCTCTTGAGAAGACCTCGCCAGTGCTAGCTTTGTCTCCAAGCTAAGTTCATGTTCTTCTAAGATGTGGCTCCTCTCTTCCAGCTTGCTGAATTTAGTCAAATGATGCATAAGTTGGGCGTCCAACTTATTTGTATCATCATTACAGTTAACCATGGCAGAAGATATGTGCATACACTGCAATAAAAAAACAAGCAATAAAGAATTGATAAATAGCTTGAATAAACAGGAAAACTTGTCAAGAGTTATGGAAATTACTTGAAGAAGCGCACAAATTATCATCCGGAACTGCTCTGCTTTGTTTTGACCTTCAGTTCTCTTTCTGCCCTTGTCCTAGGACTTCTCATACAAAAATTTGATAGCATTATCAAAGATTGCGCAGTCACCTGGAACGGAGTTCCCAACTTCATCAATCAATTGACACAGTTTCCACTTGGACATGCCATGGCCACTAGAGATTTTCTGGCTGGAAGCTGGTGCTAGGGAAGGTTGGTGGATAACTAAGAGATACTTCGCAATAGGAAGGTCAACTGATGCGTATGAGGCCTTTGTAATAGGCTCTAGATCTCTGACCTCTGCAGGGATTGGAGCTAGGAGTGGTGGTACCATCACTGAAATTATTTTGCGCCTATGAATGCTCAAAAGATTGAGAGTCTTCATCAGATTTAGTCATCCCCTAGATAGCAAGCTGAGGTGGAAGATTGACAGAAGGCTAGACGACAGGCTGAACTGATTGGCTGAACTCTAATTGAACAGATGGATCAACATGACGGAGAGATACCGATTTTATAGCACCAACAACAGGCTGGAATGATGATTGCCCAGTTGTTCTACCAGGCTTCTTCGCGAGCCTTTTTCTTTTCTTCGATCCAAGTTGTAGTTCAACCAATTTATTAAATCGAAACATATCCATTTTTGGTCTGATGAATGAATGATGAGTCAAGACTTTGTAAGAGCGCTTATCTGGAACCGACAACCTCCTTAATTCTCCTTCAGTTCTGGCTGTGAGGCCAAGGCTTTTGCAAGCTCTTTCACCTACACCAGAGACCTTAGAAAAAACATCAAGACCACTAGAACAGAATTTTAAAGAAATCAAAATTGTTGAGGTAACAAGGAAAATTACTTGGGGTGTTGAAGTGCTTTAGTATAACGGAGGGTTGCCCTACTTCTTCAAGAGAGAACTCCTAGTTACCTGAAAAGAAGAGGTATCATTGTTGCTAGTCTCTCACCTTAATTGGAAGGTTGGTAAGGAAAGAAATGTTCTTGGGAAAATAATAGTAATATCTCCCTAGATTGGTGAGAAATGTAAGGTATCCTATACTTCTAAGTGTATCAACAAAGAGGGACATTTCGTTTGCTCGTGCAAAGGCAATAACACCTATGATTTGGTGAAAGCTATTTGGCGTTAACTGGGCATGGGTGATTTCTAATTGACAAAAGAGATTGCGAAGAAAGGGGTAAATGGAAGTGTGAATCTATACTCAAACATCCACAAAAAGAGGTATATTTCATCTTTCTTGGCATTGTAGGGATATTTGTACTCAAACGGAACCCTAATTGACACACATTAAAGAATACCATATTGTTCCCTAAATGGCCTAAGCCATTCCTGTGGAACCTTGCTCGTCCCGTGATCACCCTAATTTTCTGAGGGGTTGGAGGGATGAGTAGTCTCAATCGTTGTCATTCGCTCCGTATAGGAATTCGACGATGAACCAGCTTCGGTGAGACTATCCGATTAACTCAATGACATCCTAGGATAGTATAAGCAACAATCGTCGCAGAGAATACGAAGAAAAAGCAATACATTTAAAATACTTGGAGAAGATGAGAACTTACACGAAATGAAAGTGATATTTTGTATCTCTTCTCTTGAATTGTCACAAAAATCAGGAGGGAAAATGATATGGGAAAACTCTCACTCATAACTGACATAGGGGTAGGCCTTAACGGGTCGAATCGGGTCAGAAATCCGATCCGAAACAGACAGACCCAATGGGTTATCTAGGCCGAAGAGTAAGAAGCCCAGTTGGGTAAGGCCTTTGGCAATCCCCTAAACAGGGAAAACAGTCTCATGAAAAAGGCCCATTAATGGGCAGATCAAAGCCTACAATGTACAGAGCTAATGAATAAATAGGTTAGCCCATCGTGACTGCCTCTCCTATACTTGAAGAACGATAAAGCCAGATTGACTGTAACAACACATGTTTAATGAGGTACATTATAGAGATATCTCCTTGAATAAAGGAGATCATGGTTATCTTCAAAGCCATTAGGAGCAGATTACGTAATGAGCGACATCTCTAATAAAATGACAGAATATCTCCAAACCTATAAAAGGGGCAGGTATTACTATTATTTAATTACGATGAATTCTGAGTATTAACGGTCTCCATTACTAGATTAACTTATTCTCATGCCGGAGGTTTTTTGGTCAATACCACACCTGTTCCCCTTGAGAACTCACGGTTTTGCAGGTTTAAGAGAGGAAGATGAAGAGATTTTTGGCACGTGCAGAGCTGTTAGACATGCATGGAATTTCTGGATGCATCAATAAGGGTCCATTTAAAGGATCTTTGGGGGCCTAAAGCGATTGTTTTGGTCGCTTTGGGAAAGGCCCAACCTTGGTTAAAATGTGGTGACAACCGACGGACAATGGTATGGCAGCGGTCCATTTCATAACTATTTTTTAAGGAGAGTTTGGTGAACAGTTCACAAAAATTAAAATTTTGGTCAATGCAATTCACGCGTTATAGTAATTTTTTAAAAACTAAAGTTTCTGTAATACATAAAAGTTAGTGTAATTTTTTCAAGTAAAAAATTGTATTAACTTTTATGGCATATAATGATGTTTTAACTTTTGATAATAATTTTTGTTTTCTGAAAAAAAATTACCATAGCGAATGGATTGCATGCGTTAAAATTTTAATTTTGTGTATTTGTTCATGAAAAACCAATTTCTTAATCATAATTAATTAAAATATTGATTTTTTTTTTAAATAATGGGACATAAATTAAAAGTGTAGTATAAACTAAACATAAAATTAATTTGCCTAATTAAGTATAAATTAGACATGAAATTAATTAATTTAAAATTTATTTTTATAGTATTTTATAATGGGTCCCAAGACCCACTACTAATTCATTCTTATACCCATGTCGCCATTTAAGTTTGAAGAAAATCCCAATTGACATGTAATCATTATTTGTTGTACAATAATATTTGCATCCCTCCATTCATTATGTTGTTGATATTGTTATTGTACAACAACATTTGTATCTCTCCATATATTATGTTACTATTAACATTATTGTTGAACAGTTAAAGTTGCATCCCCATTTATTATGTTGCTGTTGATGTAGTGAGAGAATATATATTTGGGTTTTAACTTAAATAATAAATATATAAGTGGTGTTTTTTCAATATAAACTTACAAGTAGTGGTCCATCTTAATTTTAATGGTAAAAGTTAGGGTTTCTCCAATTTTTCTTATTTTTTTTATTCACGAAAGATGTGAGCCATGGTCTTTAGCCTCTATCGCGAGCTGTTGCATCAAATGAGGATTAGTTGCTCAAGCTCACGGAAGGTGATGATGGAGCCCGGGCGGATGCTTTGGAACCATGTCCTCGCTACAACTGGTAGAATGAACGAGAAACACTTGCAATTCATGGCCACTGAAGTTGTCTGCATGTCCACGTGTGTCCAAAAGATTAAGAGGTGGTCCAAGGGATTAGTGGTTCTAGAATAGGTGGTCATTTGGGGGTGCACGAAGTTGTGAGGCACCTTTTTCTAGAGCATTTCATCGACGAACGAAGATCTTACCTCGGTAGGGTGCCCTGCTATTCATCTTCCTCCGTGGATCTCTTGCAATACTGCATTCATGTCAGCGAGGTGGCGCTCCATCACACTGTCTTGGGGGGCTAGACAGTTTTTTGCCCGTACGTGGTTGCCTGTTGGTCGGTCACCATGTTGGTGAGAGGGCGACAAGTAGGAGCTGACCTCTCACTTACGTTGAGCCTACAGGTCGAACCTTGCCATGGGGCTAGGTGATCTACCTAGAGGGTTGTTGATTGGTCCTTGGTGCGTTGTCTTCTCGGGGAGGGGAATGGAATTTTGACGCAGCTGGGGGACCTCGCTCAAACTTCCTTGACTCGTGATCGCAAGGTTGTGGTCAGTCTCTGGGAGCGTGTCCGTTGGAGAAGATCACCCTGTCTTAGGAGTTTGGTGCTCGATCCTTGCACCCTACGATTTGGAAAGCCAGTGCCCCCGCCATGGGGACTAGCGGCAAGCGAGCGAGGAGTACCTGAATATATCTTTGGAACCTTTATAATTGTCGTTTTAGGTGGTCTCCGCAACACCTGAGATCTACCCCACGAAGGGGGTAGAGGGCAAAGTAGATAAGCTTGTCTAGTCGATCGACGTTGGGTTGTCCTTAGTGGTCGGTGCCCACCCTAGATATAACTACTACTTCCCTAAGGACTGCTCGTTTTTGGGACTGTTCACGATAGGGGTCTCGTTTCTATGTTCGATTATCTGACTAGACCTTGTAATCATCAAGTTTTAGCCGACCAGAGATGGATGATCAAACTGGGGCTTTTAGTAGCGTTCTCACAGAAGACGCAACAATGTTGGTGTAAAAAATTGGTTAGTACCCACAGTTAGTCCAGTCAGGGTCCAGATAGAATTTCTTTGCTGAGGTGGAGTCTGGGTGCTCGATGATTGGTGCTCTTTGAACGGACCAAAGTCAACGGGCAAGGGTAAAAAACCCGTAGTTCTCAATGCCCGAGCTAGTACCTGCACAAATTAAAACTCGCTGGGGTATGCTCAACGAATCCCTCCGATGTGAGAGTAGAAGCTCAAGAAAAAAATACGAATATTTATTTTAAGTAAGAAAGTCAAATATTAACAAGAGCATTAAATTTCTTACTATTTATAGGAGATGAGTTATATTAGCCTTACCAAATTAGGGCCCTAAGCGTGGTGCATTACGACAATCTGGTGCATGGCAATTGAGGAGACGTGTGGCATGACTTAGGCACATAGGCCTTTAAAATTAGGCCCACCAAGAAGAGCCCATGGGCTGACCTACAAGGATTAGGAGGTTAGGCTCAACTCATGGACACGTAGAAGCTCAATTAGTGGTCAAATCGTCTTGGTTGGTGGTCGCTGGACAGAGGGTAGATTGGAGCCCATGGTTGAGGACCCCTCAACTCTGGTCGCCGGGCGGTGGTTGGAATAGAGGAGGTCGGCGACGCCCTAAATCTGATCGTTGGCAGTGGTCATCACAGAACAAGTGTCATCTGACCTCTACTCGATGAATAGGTCTAGTCAACATGCATAGCAGGTGTTGACGGTCAAATGGCTCTCCTCGGGCCCCCTACTTTGTCACGTGCTGGGCTATGAGCAATCTTCGAAAGTTGGTGAAATTATTCCTCGTCACATCTTTTTTAATAAATTTATTAATTCATTTTTGAAATGTATTCATATTGTTTTTTTTAAATCATTTTATGAAGATAAAAATCAATCATCAAACCTTCTTTAAAAATTAGATTAAAACATTAAAGTGGGAATTATTATTGAGTACAATTACACTACTAGTGGTGTCTGATAATATAGTAGTTTTTGCCAAAAAAAAGGAGGAGAATATTACACTTATAGACCCGTCAATCAATGTCTACTAGTCTAGTTGCATAACATGTACGACTCTCGCATTATTGATCTTTGTTCAATTTCTGCACATTCTTTTTTTTTTTTTGGCTTTTTTTATCCCAAAAATTTCTAAAAAATTGAATAATTTTTTTTTATTAAAATTCATAAAATAATTCTACTTTCACATTATAATTGTATCTCAATATTTTTGAGATTTTGTAGTGTTTTCACTATTATAATAAATATTTTATGCCTACTTCTTATCATTTTGATAAATACTTAACATTATTTTTTATATTTTCATAATATTCGAAACATTTATATTTTGTTGATAAACATATACTTATAATATAACTTTTCTTATTCTTTTTTTTTTTTTTTTATTTTCTATTTTTTACTCTCTATGTTTCTTTTTTGATTTTGATTTTTAAGTTTTGTTATGTTTTTATTTTATTTTATTTTACTTCTTTATTAGAATTAGAAAAAAAAAACATAAAATAAAGGAAAAATAAAATTTTAAATTTTAAAACAAAAAAGAAAAAATAATTGTTTTTGTTTTTTCCTTTTTTAATTCATTTTTTACATTTAAAATCCTTTTTTTCGATTTTTTTTTTTCATTTTGTTTTCTATATTTTTAGTTTTGATTTTTTATTTTTATTTTCTAAGAATACCATACCAAAAAAAAAAAAAAAAACCTAAAAATAAAAAATAGAAATAAGAGAGATATACTCAATTATTACAAAAATAAACGGGATGTCTTTAGTATTTGTTCAAATAATAGAGATACCTCTTTTAGAACTAAATATAACTAAGAAAATTTAATTGATTAAAATTAAAATTATTAAATTACTTTAATCATAATCATTTTTTTAATTACTATTAATTAAAAAAATTGAAAAATAACTATAAATTAATCTTTTAAAATAATGAAACATGGATCAAAAGTGTAAGTATAAACAAGATATAAAATTAATTTACCTAATTAAGTATAAATTAAACATGAAATTAATTTAGGATTTTTCGGTTAACTTAAAATTTTAAACTTATACAATTTATGAGTTATAATAATATTTTTAAAAATTTAAAAATTACTATATTACCTAAAAGTCAAATAATGATTTAAATATTTGATAAAATTATTAGATGATTGATTGATTAATGAATTTAATATTTATTGTTTTTCACGATAGGGAAAGTTAAAACAATAGAAACAGCTGACGTAAGAAACAGCCACCACCAATATAGTACACGTGAGAGCAGGCGATCTCAACCCGGATTCGTCTGCATGCAACAAATCGTGTTTCATAATCGTGGACACGTCCGTAGCTTTTGGCAATGGAGGCATGAAATGTTTCCAGCCAATTGCAGTCAAAGAAGGCTGCCTAGCCGCGCGCCAGAAGAGAGAGAGGGGCAGTGCCAAGTCGGCGCGATGCCGTGAGCGCGAATAAAGCCAACAACCCCGGCAGATTCACCGATTTTCGTTGCAGAGCACTTCCTCAATTCTTCCTATACCAATTCAGTCACCTCCAATATATGCGTAAGCACATCTATACATTAATTTTAGAAGTAATTTGTTGTATGCGTATGTCGAATGGTGGATTAGAATTTTGGTAAGCGATTGTATCAATGAATTGAGTGGATTTTTCGGTGGCTATTTAATTTTTTATGATTTTTGAATTGTGTTCGTTCTTACTTCTTAGTTGAATTGAATTATGGTTTGGCGTTTGATCAATTTTACCAGATTGGCAATTATTTGGAGAGGAGATGAATTGGGTTGATCGGCTTTGACGTTGATTATTTGCTTGGAATTGGGGGTGCCGAGATGGATTTGGTTACGAGTTGCAAGGTATTTAGTTTGGTTGCGAATTATGATTACATTTCAATTTTATGCATATATATATATTTTGATCTCTGAGCTGCTGCATTTGATTTTGGGTTCACTATCTTCGTGGTCAGCTTCATCGAATCGTCTGCAGAGTGGTGTGACATGGGTTTATAGTATTGGAGTGTATAATTAGTTTTTTAATGGTTTCATTTTCCATTTTCTCACTGTAAGCTGAATTTAGTTTCTTTAAGGGCTCATTTTCATAACACAATTCAGAATTTAAAATTGAATGTATTAAGTGCTTATCAAATTAAATTGTGGTTGATAAAAAAATGAAATAACCCACTTAAAATATAAATATTACTTAAAAATTGTACAAATTTTGAAGTGATGCGTGACTTACTTAGGTACTTTTCGTACATAAAACAATGCAATATTTACCTGCTACAACCACCATTCAAAATTTATACTATAAAATCTTGCGATTTTTTTTTTAATTAAACAATTATAAATAGAGAAAGTACTAAATTGAGAAAAATAGAGAGAAAGTTGTGAAGAGAGAATTTTTTTTTTTTTAAAATTATCAAAATTATTTTAGGGACAAAAATTTGTACGACGATAAATTTTTGAAATTAAAAGTATTTAAAAAGTAAATACTTAATATATTCAGCACTTAAAGTTCAGTATTGATAAGTTCTTAGTATTTAATTTTTAGTTTTATGAAACAGACCCCAGGACTCTCGCAAACCGACCTCCCCCTCGCCCCTCTCTCTCTCTCAACAAAAAAAAAAAAAAAAAAAGAAGAAAGAAAAAAAGAAAGAAAGCGGAAGATAGCTTATCATTGGCAACCTATGAATTTGCAACTGTTAAAGTTATTGAATTGTTAGTAAGCAAAACACCTTAACGTGAAGCCAAAATAATTTACTGGAAAATTAAACAAATTATTTGAGGAACAAAGAAACTACACAAAAATGTTTAAAATAAAAACTTCAATGAATCATCCAAGCGTCAACTCTGCATCCAAAATCAGTTTCCAGTTGATGGTCAAGAGCTTACATCTGATTTATTTATGCCAATAATTTGCCTTTGAAGAGCTTCTCCATCAAGTTTCCGCAACCCAAAAATCCTAGCACTGCGGTCAAAGTAAGCTAACATGTTTGCAGTTCACTAGAGTTTCTCTTCCGCTCAGTAGAAGCCCATTGAGCGAAGTCCCTTTCTTTTTTAAATTTGGATGCAACACTTCCTAAGAAAATAGCAGATGGTCATGTGTATTCAAGCACGAATAGCAAAGTTTACGATAAAAATGGTCCATAATCCATATGCACAATCAGCCATCACATCTTGTGTTTGCAGCCTCAAATGAACAGCCTTCTTAGTCTAAATGCAAATGCAAATTTGGAGAAATTTGTGGGGAACCAACCCTTGTTATTTGAGGAAACACAACTGACATGATCCCTGAATCCCTTAGAGAGGTTGGGCTTCCATACAATCATTTCACTATGACAATGACATACTTGTTTGAGCCCATATAATTTTTTCTCTCTCTTGATACGCAAAAAATTGCAGTTGGACTAAGAGGGCTGTTCATTTGAGGCTGCAAACACAAGATATGTTGGCTGGTTGTGCATATGCAAACCTGGAGAAATTTGTGGAGAACCAAACCTTGTTATTCGAGGGAACACAACTGACATGATCCCTGAATCCCTTAGAGGCGTTGGGCTTCCATACAGCCATTTCACTATGGCAATGACATACTTGTTTGAGCCTGTATAATTTTTTTCTCTCTTGATACACAAAAACTTGTTCACATATCTTTTTTCTATCCAAATATATTTTTTCTTTTCGTATAGGCATATCATCCTTGAAGATCATCTTGATTCATACATTTATAAATTGGCAATGATAATGGATTTTCATTATTAAGAGGTCTCATTGAATTAGTTGAAAGAATGATTCAGATAAAAAGAAGTGATGTCTATTCTTTAATTTATAGCATTTGAAATCGGCTTTACTTTTCCAAGTTGCAAGAACGACGGTTGAGAGAGCTTTTTCTGCAATGAAGATTGTAAAGAGTCATTTGCGTAATCAAACGGGAGATTGGTTGCTTAATGATAGTTTATTTATGTACATTAAAAAAAGAATAATGTAAATGGATGTTAGCAGTGGTATTATTGAACAATTCCAAAAAAGAATTATTGAGCACAACTTTGGTTTGTAACCAAATTTTTTAGTGCTATAAAATTACTTTTGTCCTATTTTTATATCTTTATTTTCGTGCCCACACTCGGATGAATTATTGGCTCTGCCACTGATTGTACAGTATGTGTTTTAATTGAATTTTAGTTTGAATGAATACAACAACAACAACAAACCTTTGTCCCAAGCAAAGTATGGTCTGTTACATGAATCCACTTGCGCTATAAAGATCGTTCTACAGTTGCCTTCCATTAAGTTCATATTTCTAATTCTCTCTTCCCATGTCTTCTTAAGTGAACCTCTCCCTCTTGTGGCACCATCCGCTTGAATGAAATCTCAGATTCGAAACAGTGCTTCTCCAGGTCTTCTATGCACTTGTCCAAACATCGTAACTGATATTCTTGCATCTTATTCCCAATGGGTGTAATTCCCGACTTTTTTATAGTAATCTTATTCATAATCTTTTTAATTATGGTCTTCCCACTAATCTACTTTGACATCCTCTTTCTTGCTATGCTTAATTTTCGAAAATGCTTCTTGTTTAGATCCCAACATTCAAAACCATGTAGAATGAATAATATTGGTTATTCACTCTCGTGGTTTGATTGAATAATGTTTGTTTTTACTTTATAGGTGCATCTGTAAGGCCTTTTGTTCCACTTAAAATATATTGTATTCATGTGCCTGCACTTTGTGTATCTGGCAAGATTTCCATCAACACCAAAAAGAAAAACTACACAGTTCCATCAAATTTATTGTGTTTCCAGCATGTATTAATTCTACGTCCAAATTGATTGATTTCCTAGGCTGTCTTTTGGCCTTGTTATGTATTTGCTTAATCCCTTATGTGCACGGGCATGCACTTCTTGTGACAATAATTGACATCAAATCAAATCCTTGCGATGGTAACAATTTTGAGGTCGATAAATTGTCTGTATTGATTTTCCTTGCACAAGCTAGCTGTCCACTTAGCTTCGTTGGATATTCCCCTTTAATATTGTTTGGCCTTTTGTACCATCGCGATTCTTTTTGCACTTCAAAAATATCTCAATACACTGAAACTGTAGCTTTCTTGTTGACATTGAAACTGTAGTGTATGGGGAGATGTTTGAAGTGCAAATAGAATCATCCTTAGTGTTTCCATGTTTGTGTGCTGTTTGCTTTTATGTCCTACATTGAAGCATCGGATCAAAAAACCTCGAGATGCTTTCTTTGGAGTTCTTTGGCGATTTTTTATCAGTTTGGCTTAAAAGAATCCATGCGTTTGATAGTTTCTAGATTAACTCTTTTAATATTTACCGACATCATATGTTAAAATTTTGTAACTTGATTTAATGCTTCAAAAGTTGTTGCTTGCCTTGCTCCCATATCTAGTTCTTTATCCTGAGCATTGTGAGCTTCCTGACCATTGCTGTTGATGCATTTTTTTTTTTATGTTACAAAATTTATTTATTTATTTTTCCAATGTATTTTTGATGCATGACTAAATTGTTTAAATTTATTTGCTTTTGCGTTTGATCATTTATGGCATTTATTATCTCTTGCAGGAAAAATTGATATATTTTCGAATAAAGGAGCTCAAGGATGTTCTTAATAAACTGGGACTTTCTAAGCAAGGAAAGAAGCAGGTTTGATGCCTTTAAATGTGGCTTAAATTGCTGCTGCTTTTATTTTTTCAGCATGAAATTCGCTGACAGCAGTTGCTTGTTTCTCTGTAATCAAATTGGATGTTTTGATATTCTAGATGTTTCTTTTTTAAGACCTGATTTTTTCTTCCATTATTCTGCACACTTAGTTTTGATTTTCTCTTCCATTCTTCCGCACAACTAGTTTTGTTTTTGAAAAGGGTTCCTTTCCTTTATGTCATTGTGCTATCACGTGAGCTCCCATTTTATCATCATTCTTTGAAGTTACACATCTCTTAGGTTTTTGATGCTCAAGTTGCTTACCAGAAGAAACTAAGGCTTTCCTTTGGGTTTGATTCACTGGAGCGCAACTTTGCTTGCTTAAGTAGGGGCTGGTTTGTCGAAGCTCTTGGTCAATATACTATCGAGTATAGCACGATCATTTAAAAATGCAAAGCTTTGCTTAGTAACCTTTTGACCATTACTCAAGAATGGATTATGACCATGTTTGTTTGCTTCGACAATATCAAAAGTCGGAGAAGTTTTTTACTAAAGAATTGATATTCAAAAACTATTCAACATCCCTGACTTTACCAAAGCATCATATTTCTAAATTCTCAAGGGGGGGGGGGGGGGGGGGTGTTCTAGAGCATGTCGAATAATTTTTATGGATTTGGTAATTTTCAAGCAAGTTTAGCTTTAACTTGACCTACCTAAGCATGCAATAGTTAATATGAATTTCCTGCCATATGTGCTTGTGGATGAACTATGTTGGTTTTCTCGTGTACACTGTGCTTTCCCACAGCTGATTTATCGGTTTATTTAGGGTTTATACTGGGCACAGGACAATTTAGTTGTGTAGTTTTCTTCTTGTGTTTATGACTAATTATTCTCTGATTTCAATATGATCTTTTCTTAAGCTCCTTTAGTTGTTGATTTCGGTCATTTTTCATGTACCTTGAATTGATGATTATCGATACTTTTGTGTAGGACCTTGTTGACCGGATATTAGCCACCATATCTGATGAGCAAGGTAAATACCACCTTCCTTCTTTATCAGCGGTTTGTGGTTCACATTTTGTCTTTCTTATGCTACATGAAGTTGTAATATGAGGTGCTTGTGGCAGTTCTCTTTATTATAATTCCGTTCAGTTCAAGGAACAATTGTTTGAATTTGTTTGTTACAATTTCCTATATATAAATATATATGTTCTCTTCTGTTTCTGTATTGGGATGTCTTGTCTGGTTCATATTTCCTGTTTTAAGTTGCTCTTTTCAATTGAGACTTTCCACAATAAATGTACCAGTCTAGGATTTCCTCCTATTCGGTGGTACACATGTAGGAACTTCTTTATAAAAAGAAGGCTTAGTTGCATGGCACTCCCTTGTACTTTGGCTTATTTTTAGTTTACCTCCTTGTAGTTTGAAAATAGGCATTTACCTTCTCAATTTGGACCAAAGCGAACAAAAATTTCTTTTAGAATATTGATGAGAATACTGTTGTTATTTGTTTCATATGAAATATCATATGCCAGCAATACTCCGTTATTTTGCATTTGACAAAGATACATCCTGTAATATTATAACTAATATCATGGGAATTTCCCATCATTTAAAATCAACTTTCATGTTCGAAAGTTGTCTACACAACGAAAAAAATTAAATCAACTTTCACTATATCCTTCGAAGAAGTCAACTAATTTATTAAGGTGCAAATTACAATTAAATTCATACTTCAAGGTTCAAAATGTAATTTCGTCAATTGTTCATTCTTTGGCCCTCTTTGTCTTCATCAACGATGTCTCTTCAACCAGCAAAATGCCACCATGGCCCTCGCCACAACACCCGTATAGGCAACCTCTTTCTCTGCGGCAACCTGCCTCTTTGCAACCACTGAAATCAAACCCAACCCAAAAGAACCACGCTAATAACCATTGGAACACGTCTCTGTACAACCACGACGTAGTGAAAACCCTCTCCTATTTCAACTTCTGAATATAAAATCAATTTTTGATTTTTTGGAATTCAGGTAGAATTTTTCTTGGATATGTTGGATTTCAATCGGATCTCACATCAATGAATCAAACCTCAAATTTATTTAATCCTACAATAAATCCTCTCCTTCTCCTAGAGCATCCTCAAATCCATACTCTCCAGGTAAGAATCTACTGCCGCGATGTTGCTGACTGCCTCAGGTTGGCTGGTGACTTATGTGTTGGTGCTTTAGAGTGGGTTTCAGGTTGCAGCAATTTGTGGCGTAGGATGAGTAGAGAAATGGAATTTAGGTGGAGTTTCATTCTTTATTTTATTGAATTATTGAGATCTCATGAAGAACCCATCTAATGGCAGGGGTAGAAGGAGCGTTTGGTTTGTTTGTGCAGGTGTGAGAAAGAAGTAAAAGGAAAAAAAAAAGAAAAATACACTTACATCCCTTCTACTTCAACATATTCATATTAATATAATTTAAGAGTATTTTGGTCACATTAAATTTTCTAGGACATGAAAATACTTTTCACTTGCTTTTTGATGTGTGCAATAAATGCAGAGTTGAACTTAACAGAAAATTTTAGTTTTGCACTTTAGTCCAAAATGGGAGTTTTTTTTTTTTTTTTTTTTTAAGTACTAGGAGGTAAATCAAAATGAGTCAAAGTACAAGAATGTAAATATAATTAACTATAAAAAGAAATTCACCCCTAGATATTGATTTCTGTCTCCAAGTTTGAACCGTTGTTTCTATTACTAAATCTCTGTGTTTGTTTTAGATTTTTGAAGCTGCCCGTATAAAGCAATGCTTATCTATTTTCTTTCTTTCTTTTTTAACTTTCATTTGAGGTACCTTTTGTTGTAAAGGTGTGACAAGGTAGGCAAAATGGTTGCATGCTAGGAAGCACATGTACGGATGTGGGGACTCGGGTTTCAGCCTCCTAAAATTCTAAAATACGGTTGTGGATGGGATTCATATGGAGTTAAATATATACTTATATTTGAAGTTTAAACATATGATTACCTTTAACATTATAAGATGAAACATGTATATTATTAATCTTATAACGAAACGTGAGTTCTAACATACTGAATTCCTGTCCATGCTCTAATGCTCAAATTAGCTAATAACGAGAGACTCTGGTGTAATTACTCCCCCCCCCCCCCCCCCCCCCCCCGGCCAAAAAAAAAAAAAAATAATAACTTTTTTAAAAGTAGCACTAATGTCTAACTTTTTTTCAGAAAAAACCCAGTGGAGACCCTAAAAGGTTCTTAAAATGTTATATTGGCCCCCCTATTTTACATAGACTTCTGTTAAATGAGAAACCTAAAAAAGCTCCCCTTCCGTCGAATTTCTAAAACCTTGCCAGGGATGTTGACTTTTCCCTTGTGGCTTGCTTGCCCATGCTAGATTGAATTGTTTGTGATGAGTTTTTTCATCTCACTCATGAGGTTGTGTTCGGAGGGTTTTTTAATATTCTTTTGAATTACCTGCATTTTCTTTTGACAACTTTTGACAACTTCTGTTCTCCTTTTGTCTAACGTCTTTATCAGTATGGGCCGAGGGGTTCCGAGTGGCGGTACTGTTTTTCTAATTTATTGGGAGTACCTGTTTTTTTCTGCAGTTTCTGGAATGTGGGCAAAGAAAAACATTGTTGTCAAGGAAGGAATAGCAAAACTAGTTGAAGACACTTACAGGTGCTTTACCATTCTTTAAATTACACACATGATGAAATCTGCCTCTTATTATTTAGTTGTTTGCTGCGGTTATTTAGTCGTTTGCTGCTGTTACTACTGACTATCATTGTTGCCAATGTTTTTAGCATACCTCATTGTAAGCTAGTGCCATGTGATGCAGTAGAGTTTCTTAATTGAATTTGGTATCTAATCGTTGTTATTACCCTCAGGAAAATGCAAGGTTCTGGGGCAAATGATCTTGCATCATTAGAGAAAGGTGTCTCAGACAGCATTGATTTGAAGTTAAAAGAGGAAATTGTAGATTCTTATAAAATGGGCAAGGTTCGATGTCCCTGTGGAAGTTCCTTGCAAACAGATACAGTGGTTAAGGTTAGACACTTTCCCTTGCAGTAGGATGTCTCTCGTCGTCCCTTTCTCTTGCACGATCAGTCGCATACCCAGACCGGATACATGGAAGTTTGTTCACCCATATCCTCGATTCATTTATCTTTCCATTTCCTGTTTTCAAATAGGTGTAGAAACTGGTATTGTAACTTTTTCCGATATGATCTGGGGAGTTTTTTAGATACCAAAACCGTATAAGAGATTTTGGAAGATCAAACAAGTTGCTTAACAGCATATATTGGACATTTATCTATGCCAACATTTATGTTAATTATTATCTGTATCAACTATCAACTGCTAAGGTAACATTGCATCTGATTCCAGGGGCGGATGGATGTTAGTTTTTCCTTTCGTTGTTACACTATGACCATGCTGGGCTACATCTATCAAGCAATAACTCTCTCGTAATACCACTAAGATAAATCAAAATGGACTTAACTAAATCAATAAATCGTCCTTGCAATATTCAAACTAAAAAATAAAAGAATAGAATAGTTCTCTATTTATTTGAAAACTACAACTACAAAAACCAAACGTATGAAATTTCAATGAATAAAGGATCTAAGAAAAATAAAATAAAAAGCGGAAGCCGTCGAACCAAAAATTCCATAAGTCAAGTTGTCTCCATCAAAACTAATATTCCTAATCTGAAAAGGGGAAAAATGGGGGGGATGAGCGTCAAAGCTGATAACTAATCAACAAGCTAACTAGGTAGAACAGGTATGGTCAAAATAAATACCGATAACATAAATAAAATAGTCTTATCTCTCTTTGTGCACCACAGAATGTTTATTATATTTCTCTATTTTCACCCCCATGTTTTGTTTCAACTACTTGAACTTCATTCCCTTTTCCCACTCCTCTTTTTATTGGGTTGTGTACGCAGTGTGAGGATCCAAGCTGCAATGTATGGCAGCATATTGGTTGTGTGATTGTTCCCGAGAAGGCCATGGAGGGTGTTCCAACATTACTTCCCGAGTCTTTCTACTGTGAAATCTGTAGGTTGAGTCGAGCAGATCCGTAAGTAACTTTTCACGTTTTAATGGCTTGTTCTTGAGCTGTATATATATGGGGATATTATTTAAGAAGCATAGATTCTTTGGCCTTGAATTTTTATTGGGTATGCATAAGGAGCGCATGCAGATGGGTGTGTGCTGGGTCAAGGATGGTGGTATTTGGAAAGTATATTTTGTTTTTCTTTTGTCTAGGGGCCGGCTGGAATTCATTTGGAGTTTGGCCGGGAGACATTTGGGATGAATTTCACATTCATTTTGGGTGCTGTGTTGGCAATTTAGTAAACCCTTCTTTTTTTTTTTTTTAATTATTATGATTGTTACCTCCTCCCAATTCTCTGTTTCTTTCTCTTCCGGTATGTGTCGTGTCTGTCCTCAAATTATGATTTCTGCCTTTTCTCTCTACTCCATCTCGGTTTTTCCTGGTTGCTATCACATTTCCTTTTTTCTTCTCCTCTTTACCGGTATGTGTGGTCGATAGTTTTATATGATGACTTTTTCGTCAAATGACTTGAGTCCTACCGAATGTCTCTATGGTGCCTAATGGCCTGCATACATTGTGGGGACAAACTCGCGTAGTTTTATTTTCTCTCTTTTTTTTTCCCATTTATGTCTTGCCTCAGGGAAAGGGAGGGAGTTTCTTCATCGGTCTTAGATGACACATTTACGAGTTGCAACTTTTACATGTCCGAGCTCATCCAGTATATAAAAGCCCTTTCTATTCGTTTATTGTATTTGTCTTGAATTCTAATCTGCTAGGCTTGGTGGTTTGGAAATGTCAGAATATGATGGCTGTTCATAATTCCTGAAGCCTAGTAGCCAAATATGATGTGTTACAGGCATGACCTGATTTACTGTTGGAATATTACATGGTTTTACCTCCTGGACTTGGTTTAAATGGTGCTGTTCTAAACCATTGCAGCAGAGGCACAGTGGTACAACTATAAATCTCCCTTGGCTTGAACACCGGAATTAGCTTGACCCATTTGTTTGAATACCAATATTATAATGTTTAATCAACTTTGATTGTCTATTTGTTTTTAATCCGAAACTAAATTTCCCTTGTAGTCCTTTTTGGTCTTAAGCAAGCTTATGCTTTGTTAAAATGGTTTTCCTATTTGCAGCTTCTGGGTGACTGTTACACATCCTTTATATCCTGTGAAGTTGACTGTAACAAGTGTTCCAACAAACGGGTGAGTGTACTTCCTCTTTACCCCCTTTCAGGTTGACTCATGTTGCTGAAGTAGTGTAGTTCTCTCTCTTCTTTTTTTTTTTTTTTATTTATTTATTTTTTATTTTTTAAATTTGTATCTCAACTTTGTATAGCTTCTGGAATATTATTATTATTTTTGGACCAGTCTAAGTCTAACCTCTAATAACCTATAATAGATATTGGTAAGTGGAAGCTAGAAAATGGAATTTTTCAGGTGTTGTTTGGTTCAATTTTTGAAAATTGTTTTCAAAATTTTTTATAACGGTTTTTTGAAAATTGTGAAAAGTTGTTTGGTTTAGTTTTGAAAAATAAAATATTAATTAATAATGTGCTAAAGAATTGAAAAGTAATAGTCTGGTGGCTTGATACTCAAGTTCTGTGGGGTGCCGAAGATAAGACTAATTTTTATTCTTCTAGGACCCAATGGGCTGGTCTGTATGTTTTTTTGAGAGTGAGAGACGATTGTGTGTGTTGTGTTTGTGTGCCTGTTTTGTGGAGAAGGAACAACAAGACAATGATTGGTTTGTGGGGATTGGGGGGGAGCATGAGAATGGAAGGAGGAGAAGAGTAGCGTTAAACTGAAAAAAAAAAGAAGCAATTTCAGCTGCCGTTGTCAGCCCAAAACTGGGGAACAAGAAGGGGGTGTTTGAAGGTATATAGAAGGGCTGGCAATATGGGCATTGACATGAAAACACAATACGAAACCGGCCTTAATAGGTTTCAGGTCGTTATTGTGTCAAACACAATAAACATGAAAATAAACAAGTTGTGTTTCGAGTTTACCTGCTAAACCGATAATTGTCAAGGAATGACACGATAATTTTGAATCGTATTTTGGGTTACCCATTAATAGGTGACACAATAAGTGACATGAAATTAATTAATCAATTTATTAGACATTTTAATGAATTATTTTAAAAAAGTATATATTTAACTGTTAAATTAATATGTAATGGGTTAAATAGCTTTCGCGTGACACATTTTATTATTGTGTCGTGTCATTATGTCGTTTTAGTGTGACACGATTTATTATCGTGTTGTGTCAACACGATAAGATATTGTGTCGTGTTTGTATTTCAATATCTTGACACAATATGTTATTGTGTCGTGTCAGTGTCACGTGTTATCGTGTTCGAGACAAAATACGATGCGATGACACAAAATCCAGACAAAACGTATGGGAACTTTTGGGAAATAAAATGGGTGTCTATGTGTGTGTGTGTGTGTGTGTGTTATGTACCTTTAGCTTAGCAAAAAGGAGTTTCTATATTGACCCAATTTTTAGGATTAATGCCCAAATTGAGACAAAGTTTCCCTTTAGATTCCCTTGGCCTCGTATAAACCGATCTGGCTATCATTGTTGTCTATATGTAAAACAGGGAGCATTAAAGAATGAGACAACTCAAGTATGGTGGTCAACCTCTCTGAATGACCAAAATACTGATAAATTCTTGCTCTCGAAGTGGAACATATATGTCATATGCTCCTTATTACAAATGTACTTTATTATTGAAACACCTAAGAGTCTAGCAAACAAATTAGCAAATTGATTAGCTGAATTCACATGTGATGTGTGGATAATTTTGCAACAATATTTTTCAAATAAAAAGAAATCAATTTCATTATGCTTTTTCCTCTCATGGAATACTGGATGGAAAGCTTGATTATGACACACTAAGCTCATAGGGTGAGAATGTTCCAAACTAAGTCCTCTATCAAATATTCATATTTGGAGCAATTACTGGTTGTTTTTGACTTTTTTCAAGACACCAATTACATCCAAGGTTCATTGAATCAGTCATATACTCTATATCTATTGGAGACCTAACGCAGCCGGCCTGTGTATCCTTCTATTCAAGCCTGTTGACTATTCTAATGTAATAGACCAGAACCTGAGAATATGCACAACATCCTGATGACTATTCCTTGGGCATTTGATGATGAATCAACTAATAACCGTTGCTGCTGTCAAACATCTGGTCTGAAACTTGTTAAGCAATTCAGCTTCCCAACTAATTGCACGCACTATCTAGGTGTATAAAAACTTCTTGATTTGCCACCAATTTTCTGTTGCATTCTGTTGGTCTGTCAATGGGTTTGGATCTTAACATTCTCGTCTCACCCAGTAAGTCACGCTTGTATTTCCTTGAGAGGTAAATCTAACAATTTTAATATGCAAAAGATACTGTAGCTGCCTCGAATTTTTGGTGTGAACCTTGCTATAAAAAACGATCAATGTGCTTTAATACCAATATTATTATGGAGAACTGGTATTTCTCCTTTATACATATTCACATATACGACCCTAACTTATATACAACTAGGGATTCTGATAGACTAATTAGTTAGTAAGGACTTAAGAAGGTTCTAGCCCTCTCTAGATAAGTTGTTAGTTTGTTAGAGATAGTTTGTTAGTAGAATTTGTTAGAGTATTTGTTAGGTTGAGGTTAATAAATAGCAAGCATGGGCTTGAGGTTAGGGATCTGAAAATTGAGAATTAAATAGGAGAGACTAGGCTCTCGAAATCCTAGAACCGATTTACTGTATTCTGTATTTTCCTTCTTTGAATTACTGTTTTAGCTATTATTCTACGCTATATTAGAAATCCAATCACATTTCCTTACAATTTCTCTATTATATCTTTCAATTGGTCAATATTTGGAGTTGTGTTCTATCAATTGGTATCAGAGCAGTAAATTTTCTGGGATAAAATGGAAGAAAAAAGGATTGAGGCATTGGAAGAGAAGATGGAGCTTGTTCAAAAAGAATGGCAGTCCGTTCGTAATGAAGTTCAGAAAATTGGAGGTTTGGAGAAAACAATTGCACTTATGATGCAAAAGTTGGATCTACTGGTGCAAAGGGACGAAACATGTTCTTCATCACGAAGGGAGGAGAAGAAGGAAAATGAGCTAAAGGTTTCATACCCGGAAGGTGTTCAAGATGGTTTTTCTGCACAAATGTTGATCGAGCATGGAGGGTCGCTTTGTGAGATTTCAACTGATTCAATCCTTAGGTACACAACGAATTTCGCGACGACGAATAGAACGGAGAACACATTCAAATCGCCGTCGACGATGACCACTCTGCACGCCGGACCAGATCAAAGGAAGACGCAACCGGAGACGAAGACGACGACACGAGATTCGATCGATTTCGCACCGCGACTGATTGCGACTACCATTCGCACGACGACGTAAGCACCGAACGATTTCGCACCACCACCGACGACGAATCGAAGTTTTGTTGGAGCTCCAATGCGATCTCCAAACGGTTTCGCTTCACCATCGACGACAACTCTAGCACACGCACAATCGACGATGGCGACCACCATTCTCAATGGAATGTTCGTCAAGATCTCGGCGCCGTTGGAAGGAGGATCGGATGTAACCCTAGGTAATTTCATCAATGGAATGGTACAGGCTGAACGATGGGGCATTAGGTTTTGGACTTGGGTGTATCGGTTGGATAGTGTATCAAAGTTAGGCCAAAAAATGGGAAAAAAATTGATGAGTCATTCTTTCAAAACAAATTATTGGATTCATGATAAATTGTTGGGTCATTCAAACAAGCCCAATAGTTCCAAATGGATTAAGCCCATCAGCTCAAAATGGATTCTTTCTTTGGCCAAAGAACTTGAAAAATAGTTGGTGGCCCATTCATTCAAGCCTAGCAGTGTATTGCTCCAAGCTAACAAAGATCACCATGGTCAGTCTAAAAGAATGGTGTGGGATCCCGGGAGGCTGTCAATGACAAATAAAGTTCACCTTGAGGACAAGGTGAGAGTTCGAGGGGGCAGTATTGATAGACTAATTAGTTAGTAAGGACTTAAAAAGTTTCTAGCCCTCTCTAGATAAGTTGTTAGTTTGTTAGAGATAGTTTGTTAGTAGAATTTGTTAGAGTATTTGTTAAGTTGAGGTTAATAAATAGCAAGCATGGACTTGAGGTTAGGGATCTGAAAATTGAGAATTAAATAGGAGAGACTAGGCTCTCGAAATCTTAGAACCGATTTACTGTATTCTATATTTTCCTTCTTTGAATTACTGTTTTAGCTATTATTCTACGCCATATTAGAAATCCAATCACATTTCCTTACAATTTCTCTATTATATCTTTCAATTGTTCAATATTTGGAGTTGTGTTCTATCAGATTCCTTGTGCTTAAAGGCACTACCGCACTATATTGATTTTCTAATTTATAAATGTGAAAAAATAATAAATAATAAAAAAATTGTCAATTAAATAGAAATGTCAAACTTGAAGGATACAACATATAATTTAACTTGATTGCCTTGGAAGTGGGGTTGTGAAATTTTCAGGGTGAAATTTTCCCTCCAAAAACTTCTATAGTCTAATCTCATCCATCCGTTCCTTTTAAATCAATCCCAACCTTTAACATAGAAAACCGTCTTAATTTATAATGTAGATATTTACAATTGTTTAACAGTACAAACAAGGTAATTATTCTAAAAAAATTAAATGAAAGATAAATTCCACAAAATCAGGGATGAACATACAGATTGGAAAATCTAATCTTCTCTTTTTTGAACTCATTGGAATCTTTTTGCTCTCCCACGAGTTGGTTCAAAGATATCTGACATTCCTAACTTGTCTATCTGAACATGTTTGGTTCTATCATTGAAAATGGATTGTCGCCGATGTTAACTGCTGCCTTGTTATTGCAATGTAGTCTCGTAGGCATTTCAACAAATATTTTCATTTCTTCTAAGATTTTTTCAACCATTGGAGTTCACAAATTCCATGATCAACAACTCTGAACTCTTTTTCAACACTACTCCTTGCAACCACTGATTATTTTTTACTCCTCCATCTGATTAAATTTTCACCGACAGAAGTGTTATATCATCTACATAAACAAGGAGAAGCGCAGTACCTCCCTTGTTCAATTGCTTATAGGACATGATGCGGTCTGATTTACTTCTATGTCTAAAATCGACTTTTTAAATCTGTCAAACCAAGCATGGACTCATGGAGTATTGTTTGAGACCTTGAAGAGACTTTCTTAAATGATACCTTGTGTCTACCATATGTATTCTCAAAATCAGGTGGGTGATCTATGTAGATGACTTCAATGACTTCGTCGAGGAAAACATTTTTTTACGTCCAATTGCTGCAGGGGTCCAATCATGTTTAGCAGCAAGGGAAAGTAGCAGTCTAATGGTATTCAACTTTGCCACCGAGCAAATGTTTCTTGTTAATCTATTCCATGTGTCCAAGTGTTTTCTTTAGCTAATAATCTAGCTTTGAATCCATTAAACCATCTGCCTTGCACATAATGGTGAAGATCCACTGACATCTAAAGGGGGCCTTTTCCTTTGGTCGACCTTTGATACTCCATTTCCTATTTTACTAGAGCTCTTATCTCCTCTACAACTTCTCTCCATTCTGGAACCTGGAGAGCTTCTTGTACATTTTTAGGTTCTTCAAAACCAGACAAACAAGTATTAAAGGCTTTAAGGTAGGAGATAATCTTTTATGATAAGAAACAAATTTAAATATGGGATGCATAATGCAGGATCTAGTTCTTTCTCTGATGGCAATTGGGACATTGAGATCGTTAGATTGAACAGGAGGACTAGGCTTGCGTATGGTAGAATTTACTGCTGGTTTTGACGTTTGGCAGTGTTTTGAAACACATGGTTTTGCGTTAACTAGAAGCTTTGGTTGCCTGTAATAGACAAAAAACTCAATTGTTGGATAACAATATCATCTCCCCGTAATGTAGATTGGTCTAGTGCCTGTTACTAGCATTAAAGGTTGACAAGCTTAGGAAAAGAGTGTGTGAGGGAGGGTGCGAGTCTAATAGTGGAACAAGAAAAGACAATATAGGGGAAGTAAGACTCATTCTGATAGTGGAATAGGCCCGGGTTGGTCCAACCCTTAGAGCCTTCTTTCAGAACATGATTCTCGCCCTGCAGAGCTGTTTTCGGAAAGTAATATTTATTTTCAAAAAAATAACATCGAAAATGGTCTTTGCTTAACAATACAGTCCACCGCAAACGGTCTTTGCTTAACAATACAGTCACTTATGTCCTTTAGTACTGCCAATCATTTTTCCCGAAGTCAAATCTTGATATTCGCAATGAGTGGGATGATATTAGCAGTACAATTCAATTTTTTTTGTTAATTTGCTAATGGAGAACAAGTTGGAGGATAAGTTAGGAACATGAAACGCATTTTTTAATGTTAAGGATTTTGATATTACCATCATGATTGTTGTTGATGAGAAAGAGTCATTAGCTTTAATTTTTGACTTGCTAGAATGTGGTAGATAGGGTGAAAACAATTGTGAATGACTCCTCATCTAATCTGTGACTCTAGTCATCCAGGGACACTACAACTCGAGGAAACGGATAATGCTGTTTGGAAATTACCTTTTTGCACAAGGAACATGAAGATGAAGGAATAGAAGAGGATTTTTTAGGACTGATTTTAGAAGTTTGAAATGTTTCTGTATTGTTCTGTACTGAACCTTACTGAACAGAGGAGTTTTTGAACGAGAAGGTTTCTTGGTGTTGGCAGATTACTCTACTTGAAAATGTCTTGCTAATTCAGGATTCTGATTGGCCATTTTCTAGTTTGCTGGTTTTCTAAGTATTCCTCAACAAGTATCCCTCGTGTTTCTTGGTTTGTTGCAAGAAACACACCATAAATTTTCCTTTTCATCCCCTCGTTTCTGATTTTGTTGCACAGCATTGGTTGCTATCTCAGTGGAATTTACAAGGGCCGAATTTCCGCTACCAGATGAAGGGATGGGCAACCCCATTATGATTGTCTTCTGTGCTTCTCCCTCCAAACTTCTACACAAAAACAGCTTGACTAGAGGCAGGGGTGCTTACCCATTATTTGGCCTCAAATATTGTCTAGTTTGTTTAGTCCATTAACAAAAGTGAAAACTCAAACCCTCTCAAGCTTCTTCATATTGTGGGCACTATCAACATCACGTGCCATTGAAAATCACAAAACATATCACAATCCATTAGCGTGTTGTGTAGTATTTAGTGACACTACTGTCTTGCTTCAGTTCTCAGGTCTTATTTGTTATTTTGGAACATGTGACCAGAGTTTCCTGAGTCCACATATATTTTCTTGACAAGATCCTGCGATTCCTTTGTGGCGGATAAAAAATATGTAGATTTGTCGACTCTCAGATTCTTTCGAGTTTATGGTTCGTAGTGACAAGAGATGGACGGTTTCGTGGTGGCAAGACAGCCTTGGATGATCCTTCCTCTGCCTTGGGACTACTGAAAGAGTCACTAGTGATTTCGCTCTAAACAACTTGGTCAATCTGCAATTATTGCTGATTGCAAAAAAAGCAAAACAAACGACTCCATTGGGAAGTCATGTCATTATTACTATGTGAAGGATTTGCATCTTTCCTTAATACATATTCATATATGTAATCCTAACTGATGTGGACTATTTATAGTTATTTAACTGAATGGATGAGGTAATCATTTAAAAAAATAAATTAAAGCTAAACCCCGATGTTATCATCACCTACTGATCACAGTGTCATTCACAGAATAAATTTCTTCCTGCAATAATGTGTCTATGACATACTGAATGGTCGAAACATACCAATGTGAGACCGAACTTTGTAATCCATCACATAACTTTCGAAGAGAACTCAAGGGATTTTTTGAGACATATATTGATCTTCTATCTCCAACTCCCATTGAGCAATAGACCTTGAAAGTTGCTTCAAATACTACTCCTCATGTAGATCGTCTGGAAGAATACATTTTTATTCCAGTTGATGTAATGGCCAACCAAAATTGGCATCAAGGTAGATAAAAATACGAATTGAAGCAAGCTTACTGGAGAAAAGTCTCAGAATAGTTGAAGCCATACCTCGGCTTATCCTTTAGCTCCGAACTAACTGTTAATCTAGGGTTATTTTATGTAGACATTCTTTTTTGCTAGATAGATTAAATATCTAAATTTAAGACAGATAAATTTATACCCATTTATTCCCAAAATACCCCACATCTAAAATTTACTCATTACTAAATGTACAACCAACCATCAATTTCCTCTCTAATATGGGTTGCCGACAACCTGCAACTCTTTTTTCCCTACTTCCTCTCTATTCACCCATCCGCAACCCCCAACCCCACCCTCACTCTAACCACTGCCGCCCCAATCCCAATGGATCCACCCCCCAATTACTCTTGATTATCTATCTATTATAGACGTACTTTTATAGGTAAGCTAAAAAAAAAATTCTCTTCCCTTACAGAGCCGCCCCACTTTCTATAATGCACGCATGCACAATAGATACACATACATATTTACATGGGTTAAAAAATGAGAAAGATGGAAGTGTCCTTCTGTACAAATGACACTTCATGGCCATGTGGGTATTCCCCCATGTGACGTGAGATGCGTGACGAGGCACTCTTTGGTGGCTGGCGACTATGCACACAACCTTCAACAAAAACAAACCGAATCCCATTTCCAAAATTGTGTGCTGAGCCACTGAATGGTGACAGCATACATGTGCTTGTGGGGGCTTCCTATGGCGCCTAGATGTGTAGACATGTCCAATGACACATGTTGTTTTCATATATCGATATATTTATTATTTTTGCATATGTAAAAAATCGTGTGCGGGTGGAGAGAGAGAGAGAGTGCATTTGTGGAGGTGGAGTTTGGGACTTCCATTTACCCATTTGTGCGTGTGTAGGTATTGGTAAAGATAGAGAATGGAGTGGAGGGGGATGAGAGTGCTAAAGACGAGAAGAAAAAAACTTTTAGGTATTTGGTGCTGGTGCTGGTTGTTAGCAAGCAAGGAAGTGGGAAGAAGAAGGGGAGGGAGTTTGGGGTGTATATTTCAGGTCCTCCTTTTGTGATTCTACACGCGGGACAACTGTGATAAAAAAATCATGCAAAAAGTGTGTATATTTATCAAACGGAGTATGAATATTATTTACCGTTTAAGCTATTAGTAGTGAACTTTGACAATATATACCCACTGGCAACCAACATCTTTTTGTAATTTTACACTTGGATAATTGTGATAAATTATTTCATTTCATTAAAAAGAGTATACATTTATCAAAAGGGAGTGTGAATATAATTAAGCCTTTAAATCATTTAACAATGAACTTTGACAATATATACTATGCCAATTTGCCCGCAAACATACATCTATTTGTAATTCTACACTTGGATAATTGTGATAAATTGGTTCATTAAAAGTTAGATACAAAAAGCCGGAAAAAGTCATTTTTATATTAATTTAATGAGAACAACGCTGCAGAATCTAATTTAGAGTTACTTAGTTTACCCTCAGATATAAAAGTTAGAGAAAGGGACATATTTAGACTCGCTAAGCGACGTGAACGAAAGACTAGAGATATAGGAAGTGTCAGATGTATCAAAGGCAATGATGAGAAGGTCCTGGTGAAGGATGAAGAGATTATGAAACAATGGAGAAATTATTTTTATAGTTTATTGAGAACAACTGCTTATGGCATAAACAGATTCATGTAGCCGACCCTACTTAAGTGGGACAAAGGCTTAGTCGTTGTTGTTGTATACATTCATCAAAAGGGAGTGTGAATATAATTAGGCCTTTAAATCTTTTAGTAGTGAGCTTTGACAATATCAAGCCAAAGAGAGAGACTATGCCCATTTGCAACAAACATCCTTTTGTTAGGCAGAAGACTTACAAGGTTCAAATACTATTATGTTTCACAACCATTTCGTCTTCCATTGCTATCTTCGACCCATAATGAAATTAGGCCACGGAAACTGGCACAAGGAGAGAAATAGCCATGGCAGAAGAGAAATTCTTCACAGTTTGACGATGGGTGTAAATCTGTGGCCTGTATGTTGGAAAGAGATAGACGACTAGGGGGGACATGGTTGGTGGGGGGTGGTCAGGACCAAGAGAAATGACACTAGTTATAGCCTTACAGGAAGGGGAAGCGCTGTGTGGGCTCAAAGAAAGTAACTCTGACGTGCACAAAGAATGTTGTAGTGGACTGTGATAACGATATCACTTTGGGGGTATGAAAATCGTCCACAGATGCACGTTAATGGAAAGAGGGTGTAACTTGTCTCACCAAGTGCAAATAGATGAACAAAGAAGAGAGTGTAGGGTTCAACATTTTTTTTGCACTTTCACGTTGAAATAGGGAAATTGAGTACCTTCTAGGGTTTAACAGCGATATGTGAGCAGATTATGAACATGTTTGGAAGAGAGTAGTAGGAGGAGGGCAGACAACTGCCTGCGGAAGCTGGATGACGTTGAACAAGGGTCTTGATGTGTATTTGCTTTATAAAACATTTTGGACTTGGTTCTCTTCATTTTTTCACCAGGAAATTGTATTTTGCAAGTGGTTGCTTCAAGTCTGTTTTTGTTCTTCTTGTTTGTGCACCTCCAAGGATCTATTTGTATTTGTTTTTTCTTCTGTATTTTTATATAGTTATATTCATGAAAATCCAGTGCAAACCCTGTTCAGTGCGTTGAGAAAACATTTCAGCTTACAAGGGCAGACAAGGACTTGTTGGCGAAAAAAGAATTCGATGTTCAGGTTTGGTTACTATGCCATTTGATTTATGAATAAATTGTCGTTTTGACTTACCAGAAGGAAAGATCAAATTTCAAGGAGATAACAGATATACTGACTATATTTTCATCTCAGGTTTGGTGTATCCTTCTGAATGACAAGGTCCCCTTTAGAATGCAGTGGCCACAACATGCAGACCTACAGGTCAATGGTATGATATGTTCTACTTGTTGGGTAATGTGCATGCATGTACAAGAGCTGGTTATGCACAATTTGCCTTCTCCGTGTATAGTTAAAAAACGAATCTCCTATAGCTATGATGTACAACCAAATATGTAATTAGTAATCAAGAGGAAAAAAAATCCATGAAAAAAAAAATTAGAATTAATTATGTAAAGAATCTTTGTACAACTATAACTTATTAATGAGAAAATTAATATACTAAATTCCAATATAAATATGTAATTGTTTTTTTTTTTTAATTCTCACGTTTTTTGACTGGCTACAATTATTGGAGTTTGAAAGAACGTGTTAGGGTGTTCAAAAGTGAAGTTCAAGTGAATTTCCGAGTTTTTTAGGTGGTGTGACTAAGTAGGTATGATATATGATAGAAGTGTATAGATCATGCTTAAATATTAGAGTTCTCAATGTCTACAATAGCATCGATTGGGGAGTCTTCTTTCACTACTCATTGATCGTCGGAAGACAAATTAAAAGTTATGTTAGTATTTGGGTTACTGAAGTTTAAAGCTTCCTGACTGTCAATTCGACAGAATAGAAAGCATCACCAATTTTATTACGCTTGGCATTGCATAAAGTTACAGTTCTCAGATTCAAACCCACAATGTCAAGGTTACTGGGATTTGGGGGTGAACTTCTTAATACCACTAGATGCCCCATAGATAATTCGATAGAGTGGAATTGAAAAACAAAAATCTTTTATATTATTTATGTTTATTAGTAAGAAAAAACTAATTCAATTTTGTTAATGTAAATGTGTTACTATGTTTGTTAGTATCAATTATTAGATTATAAAGTACAAGACTAAATAATAGTGCAGATAATGCTATCAGCAAGCTTGTCCAGGGCTTCTTTGTTGCATGATTCATGATCATGCAAATTAGAAAAGCATTAGATGTAAGAAAATGGCGAATAATTGTTGGTGAAGGGGATGGAAAGGTGATATTCGCTTCAATGGGGAAATTATTTGGCTTTGCAATGCTGTTGAGAATTGTTGATAGGGTAAAAGTTGGGGCGAGTTTATTTCAATAGTTCATTGATTCTTGCTTTGGTGAGGAGAATGTGAATGAACAGTTGTTTTACCATCATTTGCTTCAGGAAAAAGGCAGTTCATTGTCAATGGTTGGGGTGTTTCATTTGTTGGGAGCGTTTTTAGTGTCAATAGGGAGAAATTTTGGAGAGGTTGTTTTTGCTTTGAACAACGGTGAAGGAGGCTAGGTTCCTGGGGCAGTTGTATTGAATGAGGTGGTCTTTTTGTTGTGGGTCTGGTGATACATGCGGAGGGTTGGACATCAGGGGTGGTATCTTGCCCTTTTGAAGTGGGGTGAGGAAACTTATAGGGAGGATTGGGCTTTTATTTTGGCCTAATACTAGAGTTTTCATTGTTACTGGGAAGAGGGTGGTGTTTTTGGTGACTTTTTGGATTCAAATCTCTAAGCTTAGTGTTGGATTTTGTTCTCTTTTTGCCATCGAGTGTTTTGTCCTTTTATGGTGGGTGGTGCTTTTGTTTGGTCTCCTTTATTTTGAAGGGCTTTGCTTGATCCGGGATTTAGTGACCCTCTTTCCTTGAATCGTCACTCGTGTTCTCTTAAATAGAAATTTTTAAATTTTAAATTGTAGATATTTTGTTATCTATAAGTCAATCCAATTTTACGATAGTTGCAATTCACAATTACTACCCAAATAGTACTTGATTTATAAAAAATAAACTAAATCTCATTGTGTAACACCAATTTGATCAACCATGCAACAAAGACGGGTGGATTGTGATTCAACCTTAGTACGGTCTTACCTTCATTATTACATGAATCCAATCATGATTCTAAATTTACATATAGCACGTAAAACACGTATAACATGTTATTTCACATAACAAATATTGTCTATGCATTTATACATGTACTGAACATGATCAATTTCGACCTAAAATAATAACTTCTTGGACAACAAAGACGAAATCACCTCGATTTCTTTTACGGCAACAAGTTTATTTCTCATAACTAATGTACATGTATACACACGCAATGACACGTGTATATACACACAAACACACGTGGAAACAACAAACACTTAGCAATGTGTATATAAGATCAAATAGTATAACTCTACACACAAAGAACATGTGGCATGCACTACACCAAATACTAGCAAATTATTTAATAGAATAAACATATAACATGTATTATGTTCATTGCACTAGTGTACAAACATGGATGACAACATGTGCACTTCACAGTTTAAGAGATGGACACGTGACGAGGTACCTCTTGGACACATCAAAAGTTTGGTATTTTAAGATTTAGAGCCCATAATTTAAAGATATTTGCACAAATAACCTTAAAATACATATTGAACCCCCAAAACAAACGATGAATAACTAAACAAAATCCATAAAAATAATTGAGCACATTATTATGATTTATGATGTAATGACCAATTTTTCGAAGTTGTCATTCTGTGGTTCTAAGGGGTAACAGTTACAGTTGAACCATAAACATTTTGTAACATATAATCCCAATCAGTTTTGTAGATGTCATTAATTAAAATTATTACACAAATTATATAGAAAGTTCAAATTGTAGATCTCACTGCTTATATGTAACAACAATTTTATTTCCCCTGCAATAAGTACTTCGTTGTGAGCTTAAGCTCAGTAGGGACTTCCCCTCGTTATTACAAGTACCTAGGCAATCCCATAAATGACATATGGCACTTATTTCTCTTATAACATGCTTGTCACATAACGGATAATAATGTATAAATCTTCACACATCTATAATTGCAATTAAACAAGTATAGTAAAATAAACAATTCATTTAATGGAATGGTTTAGTATGTGTATTAAGGGATAAAGAATTCCTACCTGATATTACATAAACATGTTGCTCGAAGAATACTAAGTAGAAATCTGAGAATCCATTATCAAAATATCATTGTAATGAATGTGGATAGTACAAGTAAGAACATATTAGAAAAAATGGAAGGGATAATTTGATGAATGAGCGGAGTGCAACCGAGAATCCATTATTAAACATAGCATTGTGATGAACCTGGATAGTAGAAGAAAGAATATATTTTAATACAAATTTTTGCTCAATAATTTTGTAAACTAAGGAGCTAACTAGGAGTTTGTTGGGGGTTAGAAAATATAAAAGGGATAATTCGATAAATAGGCGGAGTGCACTAAACAAAATGGATCTAGAGAGTTAGAGAAGAGAGAGGGAGCGATGGTCAACTTGTTTAAGGCAGAAAGAGAGAGAGCTAAGTCATGTAGCCCTCAAGACTGAACGTGTGACCTCGAACATTTAGACTAAAGATCAGAAGTGTAAAGACAATACTTTTTATTTATGTAAGACTTGAATTGTTAGTTGTTGTCAAATGAATTATGCATTTCTTATTTATAGTATGGAGTATAATGATAATCAAGTGTTGTAATTAAATATCATAAATAAATACCGTAACAAGCAGTTTTCATATTTAGTCGATGTCCGAGATCAAGTTAACCCAAGCGGTTGGCATCTCTCTTATGTGCACACAAGCGGGGGCGCGTGGTCAACACATTCCCATGGGCTGCCTTCCATCCTCCATTTCATATTCTACCTAGAATTCCAAAATCAGTAAGTGTTTATTGTGGCCACACTCTTCGAAGGGGCTCGCGGGAGGTTAATGCCTTATATGTATGGATTGGACTTCGTACAATTTGTGCGAGCACATGCAATTGTCTTTCTCTCATACTGCTCCTCCTGAATTTATGGGTCATATCATGACCCAAGGGCTGTCCGACTAGATTCTTCGATTGTTGGAGGGGTAGTCCAACAAAGGGTAGTAATTAATATATATATATATATGTATTTAACAAAGAATACCACTAGCTGGGTTCTACTGATGATCAACAATAGGAATAATCTTCCCAAAGAATATAATATTAATTTAGTACCGGGGTTCATTTAAGTAGTTATCCCAAAGTGTAGGGGGGTGCATAGAGTAAATAAAACATATGATGGGAGTGTATTTATTGCATTATAATTATTGTAAAAGGATTATTTTAAAATCATATATATATATATATATATATATATATATATATATATATATATATATATATATATATATATGTATATCTTTGTAAAAAATTATATAAATGAAAGGGCCCCTAAGGCTATCACTATCGGCGACATTGGTGCCCTGACACCGACAATGAGCGGCCGGCTGAAGACTGGATTCCCGCCATGTGTGCTGGAGTCAGTGGCCGTTTTCTGTGTTTGACCACGATTTTATGGGTTTCGTGTTGGTAGGTCCAATGGTGGGTTCGACATTTTGGTTAATGAGTCAAAGAGGTAAGAAGTTTTAACTTTTTTCGTATCTTTCCATTTAATTACATTCTATATTTGAACCCTTGTGTTTGCCTGATTGTACTCCTTGGTCGGCAAGTACGTGCCTATTCTACCGTTGTGTTGTTGGCACGCTCTCTGATGGCCGTAGGGCTTTCCGACATCTATGTAAGGATGGTGGTGGTCTCCTAGGCATCTTACTCTCAATTCACCACTTCTCCTTAAAATTTTTACCTTCTTTCTTAGCCTAAGCCAATTTCTCTCCAACTATGGATCGTCTACACGTGCCTCCAAATTTCTTTAACAATGGATTGTCTACCAGCAACGCCTTCAGTTTCTGAGAAACGTAGCTGGAAGTCGGCTCCTAATTTTGTCGAAGCAACGTGTCCCGATGGATTCGTCTGTGGCCGACAACTATAGCCCAAGACCCTTTTTATTTATATAAATGTTCACAAATATACATATACATTGTTAGGAGGTTTCAACTTAAAACCATATGGTGTCAAGTGGAGTAACTCTTTTCATATATAGACTACTTTGGGAAGCCTCACAAATTCGATTTGGGATTTTAATACCCACCCTCACGTGCAACCCGGCGTTGCATGTAATGCTACCAAACAACAGAAAAGACAAGACAAACATTTAAACAATTGGGGACAAACAAACAAGACTTCCAAACCTAGTTCTGATACCATGTTTAGGAGGTTCAAGCTTAAAAATATATGGTGTCAAGTGGAGTGCCTCCTTTCGTATATAGACTACTTTTGGAAGCCTCACAAATTCGATATGGGATTCTAACACACACACACACACACACACACACATATATATTTGATTCTTACAATAATTACATTACCATAAATACACACCTATCAAATGTACGATTTACTCTATGAACCCCTATACCAAATCCATAATATATTCTTTGTTAAATACATATAAATTGTTAATATTACTTTTTACTGAACTACTGCTCTGATGTCTGGAAAATTCTATCGGACTGTCGTCACCGTCATAGCATGACCCACCAATTCGGGAGCGTGTAATAGAAGGACCACTGCATGTGCTCCCACAGGTTGTATGAACTCCAATCCGTTCTCACAAGTCATTAAACTCCTTAGGTGTTGCAGTGAACACTTACTGATTTCAAGATTCGGAGTAGATTGTGGAATGGAGAATACAAATGGTGCCCATGGTATATAAGGTAGAGTTTGCCAACTGGTTGACTAGACTTGATCTTGAACATAAGCTAAATATGGTAGCTACTTATTGCGTTATTTATGATATTTAATTACATCACCTAAGTATCATTATAATCCGTAATATAAATAATGAAATCATAATTCATTTGACAATTGACAATACTAGTTACAAGGACGGAAATAATTATTTTCACACGGTCAATCCTTACGACTACATGACTTAGCTTTCTCCTACTTATATGAGTTAACCGCCGTTCCATTTCCCTTCTCCTCTGATTCTCTAGATCCATTCTGTGTAACACTATTTGTTCATTTACCAAATTACCCCGTTTAATTTTTTTCACCCTCAACTGATCAACTAAGTTCATATTTAAAGAATGAACATAGAGAGCCCATGAATTCATCTTTTTAAATGTCAACAATTATGGATACATGATAAATCAAACATAAATCAAGTTTGGATGAACGTTAAGAAGACAATTGCTAGCACGATCAAAGTCTTTGGAACACATTCCTTCCACCTGGAAACCAAAATTAGTTTCAGGTACTATGTGCATTAGAGTATAATAACACAGAGTACCCCAAATAGTTGTGATAGAAGAAATCTTACCATAAAAGAGGACACCTAATACACAATTGTCAACTAGATTTGACCAGACCGACCCCCAAAATTCCTCATGTATTCCAACTAAGGAAGAATGATAGATTACTAATCAATCTCAATAAAATTTTGAACACATTAAACTATTGTTTAAATCAATACTGGACCCAAACAAACTTAATTAATCAATTAATGTCGAATAATATAATTTTGCGACTGGTTTAATGCTTGATCTATTATTATTGATGTGTTTAGAATTAGTAAAATATATCAATCTTGAGGTTGTATGGATTTATCTGCTTTTCATGTATACAGTGGTTGCTAGAGATTTGATATTTAGTAAAAATTATGAGGACAAATTTTCGTTGAGCAGGGTAGAGTAGTTGTTGTTGTTGTTGTAGTGTAGATTATAACATTCCAATATTTCATGGCTTGAGGTTAATTGTTTAATTGGAGTTGATTAGAAGTCAATAGTGGTTTAATTATTATTTTAATGTGTACTTTTGTGGAGTTCAATTAGTAATTTATCATTTTTATTATTGTGGTTAAATATGTATTTTAAGGTTACTTGTGATATCTTCCAAGTAGGTTCTCTAAGTTTTAAAATATTGAAGTTCGTGTTGATGTGTACATGATGTACCTACTTGTCATTCTTAAAAATTGTAAAGTGCCTGTGTCGTTAGCGAGTGTGTTATGTGTTTGTCATTAATTAATTTGTTAGTGGATGATGTGGTGCATGCAGTGTGCATTTTGTGTTGGGGTTGTACTATTTATTCTTATTTGCAAATCGCCAAGTGTTTGTTGGTTTTACATTTGTGTGTGTGTGTGTTTATACACACATCCTTGCTGTTAGAAGGAGAGCTTGAGTGCTAAAAGCAATAGAGGTGATTTTGTCTTTGTTGTTTTTCAACTTGATTTATCCAAAGCATTATTATTTCAAGCAAAAATTATCTCCTTTAATACAGGAATAATCATCTGTTTATTTGTTTGTTTAATTGTACTTGTTCACATGCATAGAGACCAACAGTCTTTGTTGCATGGTTGATCAAATTGGACTATTGGAGTTAAGCAACGAGGTTTAAATTATTTTTCTAAATCATGTAGTATGTAATAATTTTAAATTGTGAAACCATTGTAAAATTGAATTGATTTGTAGATAATAAAACGTTTATAGTTTCAGTTTTAACAATTTCTCTTTAAGAGAATGGTTCTAGAAAACTGGGCTTCAAGAAGTCATAACATGGAACTCTAGAGTTGGAGGACCTTTTTATTCTCCTCCAGCCTCTGGACAATTTTTTAAAATCGGCCTGGACCGACATGTCTGACCAAAAATCCTGTGAACCGCCCACTAAACCGAACCGATTCACCCCTAGAAACCGGAAGTAAAAAAAAAATTGGCCATTTGGTAAAAAACTGGACAACCTTACAATTTAACCGCTGAACCCATTGAACCAGTGCCAGTTCAAGTGACCCAAAGGATTTTGCCTTGAAATTTTATATCTCACAGAAATGATTTGGCTTTCCATGCAGGATCTAATGCAACAACAACAACAACAACAACTAAGCCTTTGCCCCACTTAAGTAGGGTCGGCTACATGAATCCGTTTACGCCATCATGAACGATCAAGGACCATCCCCTCGATCAGGTTCAATGTCATCAAATCAGTTCTGACAGTCTCGTCCCAAGTCTGCTTAGGCCTACGTCTCCATCTTGTAGTCCCTCGCACTTGGACTAAATCGCATTTTCTCATTGGTGTTTCTATGGGTCTTCTATGCACAAGTCCAAACCACCGTAAATGATTTTCTACCATCTTCTCTATGATGGGTGCTATTCCTAAATTATCTCTAATAGTTTCATTATTAATTTTATCCATTCTCGTCTTCCCACTCATCCACCATAATATTCTCATTTCTGTTATACTAATTTTCTGGACATTTTTTATTTTTACTGTCCAACATTCTGAACCATACAGAAGCGCCGGTCTTATTGTAGTTTTGTAGAATTTTCCTTTGAGTTTCAATGTTACCCTACGATCGAATATCACCCCAACTGCACTTTTCCTTTTCAACCATTCTGCCTTGACTCTGTGATTAATATCTTCATCGATTTCGCCATTATTCTGAATTATTGAGCCTAAATATCTAAAATGATCCACCTTTGGAACCTCCTCATCTCCAATTTTGACCACACCATCATCTCTTCGTGCATTACTATGCAAGATCCAATGCTAAGATATAATATTATCCTCTCCAAATTAGCCTTTTTACATAGCAATTACGTGCATGCTTTTTAAACACTTTATCCTCTCCAAATTAGCCTTTTTATACCGTGATTATGTTCATGCTTTTAAAATACTTCCGCTATGGGATTCAAAATCAGTCCCATGCTCTCAAAACAATCTATTTCTCACTTGACTAATTAATTGGGCATTAGATACGCATGATCGCTTCTTGTTTTCCTTTTAATTTATTTGGCATTTTAACTCTTTTAGATATTGGTTTGTATAATCTCTTATTTTATATAAAAATCGAAGAAAATTTGATCAATATAGGCTGTTACATGTTAGTAATATTTGTCAATATAATCGCATTTGTGGTTCATTGGTTGGAGTTGGATGTGGTTTTATCTATTTTACAATCTTATTATCTAATGTAAGTAATAATTATATATTTAATATACTCCTTTGTCCCAAATTTATTTGTCACATTTGATGTTGCACAAATTTTTAGATAGTGTTACCATATTATCCTTTTTGGGAATGGTGTTTAAGTGATAAAACTTTTTGAAATTGTGGTTGAGAATGGGGTTATTTTTGAAAATGTGATCAAGTATGTTCGTTAAAAAAGGAAAGGTGACAATTAATTTGGGACATCTTAAAAATGAAAGTAGGGCAATTAATTTGGAAGGGAGGGAGTCACTATGATGTCATGGTTCAACTTCAGTTGACGCAACGCTTGAACAAGTAACCTGTGGCCCAGTCTCTTTTACGGTTCGACGAACAGTCCAATATTTATGCTCCTGGATGCATGCTTCGTTGTTAACAGTGCGGTTTGGGTTGTGGATAAGGGTCATGTTGGGTCATATACATGATTATGGGGTTTGAAGGAAATTATTTTCCCTTTGCATGTGAAATTGACCTCCTTTTCTTCGATTGAGAGATTGTTCAAAAAAAAAAATTAAGAAAAAGAAAATGAAGGCTGTCCAAGGGGCATCAACCCTGACAAAAAAAAGTAAGAATCTCCCTGTAGGGTGATGACCCTTCTTTCCCCTCTTGTTTATTTTCCCATTGTCCCCTCCTGATTCCTCTGTTGCCTCTAAAGTTGAGTTATCCTCTTTTTCATTGCTCACATTTACTGGCTTTCTTTTCCTTTTTTAACTATATCAAATTCATTAATGATAGGTGTGCCGGTGCGGGCAACAAACAGACCGGGCTCGCAATTACTAGGGGCTAATGGTCGTGATGATGGTCATGTTGTGAGTTTTTCACCTTTACAATCCTCATTTATTTATCTGTCTATACTTGCGTTTTTTAACATTTCATTTGCTTTATCGTCCTCCAGTTATTCCCACTATATGTTGTATTTTGGACTGTCGAGGACTATCATGTGTCATACATTTTTTGTGCAACTTATTTAAGATTTGGTGTTTCTATGGTGTTTTGTTCTGCTATTGTTGGATAGTCTTCTGAATCTTTGTGTGTTTTGTCAGATCACATCATGCACCAGAGATGGAGTTAATAAGATTTCTTTAACTGCATGTGATGCTCGTATATTCTGTATAGGGGTCAGAATTGTAAAGAGGCGTACCGTCCAGCAGGTAGGTTTATTCTTTCTAGAATCTTGTTAATTTCAAATTAAGGTTTCCTTTGAAGGCATTGAGATATTTCCATTCCAGATTAGTGAGCCGGTTAGGTTGTTGGTTCATGTAGATAGTCATAACTATAATGTTGTATGGTCAGTAATGCTTTCTTGTGAATTCTTGCCACAGAATAGATGATATGGGCTATTGTTTTTCATTGTATATAGACCTTAGCTATAGCTAGCCTTCTGTGGATCATGTTGTATTTAGGGATGTACTTACAAAGTAGCTCACAGGTGATCTTTTACATCTGTTAGCTTAATTTCATGGTGTTGTCACTGTGATGCATAGTCAATTTGATTTGTCTGAATAGTATGGATTGCTCGATAAAAGCCTACTAATATTCACTGAGGGGAAAATAATCCTGCTTATATTCTGAACTGTCTGCTTTCTTACTTCTTGTTGGGGTTTGCAAAACTAAGATCAAGGTGTTGTCTTTTAGCATGTATGTTTTGGGGGGTAGTCAAGTGGTTCCAAGAAGGCTGAAGCACTAGGGAGGGAGAGGGGAAAACTCAAACGTAAGGAGGGGCCTTGAACTGCTTTTCCTTGTTTGGTCGGGTGTCTACATTTTTTCTTCCACGTTTTTTTTAATTAAAATAGTGCATCTATTCGCTTTCAATTTATGCCCTTATTTTTATAACCATCATATGCCATCTTGTGCCAGTGAAATCGTGCTTTTGTTAAATGGTCCGATCTTCCAATTTCTATTGTATACTTTTTCCAACTAATTGACTTGAGAAGAGTTGATTAGCACTACAAAAAGTTTTGTATCGCCGCAAAGTTAAGTTTGTTCTGAATATCTTGGTAGCAGGAAAAACCCATATTGCTTGGCAAAATAATTTCTGAACAATATTAGTTTGTTCTACTTTTGCTGGATAACAACCGTCTATTGTTTGGACTTATTTTTCTGGACAACCTTTTACTATCTTTTTTTGCTTTCTCAATTTTCAAAAATCATTTCATATCCTTATAATTACAGTGTAGGACTATCAAAATTACACTGTAGCAGATAAAAGCAAATGCAAGTGTAGTTCTACTTGGGTTGGTCCTACCACAACAATGGGTTGGTCCTAGCTACAACAATAGTCTTTGTTCCACTTAATTAGGGCCAATTATACTGGTTGCGGATTGTTCTTGTGTCATTACTTCCTTTAAGTTCAAACTCATCAGGTCATTTCTTAATGTCTCTTTCAAGTTTTCTTAGGCCCTAGTGCCCTACCTTTCCCTCTTGCATCACCATCTATTTGAATGGAATGATAATTTATAACTGGTCCTTCTACTAGTCTTTTGCGCACATATCCAAAATCACTTAAACAACTTTCTTTCATTGTATTCTCTCCGGACACTATTTCTAGCTTCCGTGATAATTTTGTTCATAATTTTATCTGTTCTTGTCTTACCACGTCTATCGTACTATTCTTATCTTTGGTAGGGATGACAAAAAATCGAACTGATGGGTAACCGAGAGAAACCGAACCAAATGGTTTGGTTTTGAAACCGACTAAATGGTTTAGTTGCGATTTTGGTTTTGGGATAGTAATTGCGAAACCGAACCACCAAACCGGTATTTTAGATATATTTTTGTGACATATATACCCTTATTTTTTTTTATATATTTACAGTTTAACCCCATATATATATATATATATATATATATTTATTTATTTATTGTAACAATTATGGTTATTATCGTTTATTTTAATTATAGTTAGAAACGTTTATTGTAACAATTAATAATTTTGTGGTTTATGTTTTATATTTTAGTTATGTTTTTGTTTATATACATAAAAAATAACGGTCCGCAGTTTCGTGGTTTTGGTTTTGTATAAATTTAAATGATTCGGTTTTAAAACCATTTAAAAAAAACCGGCAGTTTTGATTGCAGTTTTGGTTTGATATATATCTGTTTTATATGAAACCGGACTGAAACCGAACTATTGACATCCCTAATCTCCGTTACATTTACTTCCCGAACATGTTCTTTATTTTACCATCCAATAGTTGAACCATATAGAATTGTGGAATTATTTTGCAATTTTTTTTGTAGAATTTTCCTTCCAATTTCAATGGTATCTACAATGACATATTTTAACTGCACTTCTTTTTACCATCATACTTTGATTCCTTGCATAATATCATTCTTGATTTCGCTATTACCTTAAATTGTAGAACCTGAATACTTAAAATGATCAACCTTATGGACCACATGATCTTCAATTTTAACAACATCCTCATCTCTCGGAGTAGTACTAAAATTGCAATGCAGGTATTCGGTCTTAGTACTACTAATCTTTAAAGCTTAGGCTCCAAGGCTTCTCTCCAACTTCCTATCTTATTGTTAAGGCCTTTTCTAGTTTCATCAACTAGTACTATGCCATCTGATGACAACCTACTTTATGACACTCCATCCTAAATATACTTTGTGAGTTGATCCGTCACTAAAACAAAGAGATAAAGACTTAACGATGACCCTTCATGTAAGTAAGTCTATATTAATTAGAAAGGCACAAGTATGACCTCCTATTGCCCGAACATTGAATATGCCCTTTATGCACATCCTTAATCACGCCACTATAAGCATTGTATACTTGCTTCTCTAAAACCTACCACAATAGTTCTCTGGGTTCACAATCATAAGCCTTTTCAAATTTAACAAAAACCTTATGTGAATTTTTGTTTCTTTTCTGAATTGGTCATAATGGAAGACTCAAAATCCTCGAGCCTTGTGAATGGAAACCCACAACCCACCTGATGCTTCTTTTGAACATGACACCGCTACTGCGGTTCACTTCAGGGGTGGAATACGATAGATTTCATAGAGAACTGGGGGTAGCAAGAAGCTACCTTATGTGGCCTGTTCGGCTATGAAATGTCGAACACTTTCGGTTTGTTCAGCTAAATTTTTCTTCACAAATACAATTTCTTCGGCACCAAGTCCGAACAAATGATTACTTTGCTACACATGTAATATGTTCAATTTTGTTCCGCACAGTAATTCTGTACCAATGCTTTTTGTTCCGAAGCTAAAATATGAAATCTGTACTGAACCTGTTAACCAATATCAGAACAAACATGCTGGTTAGGGTTATGAACACACTTTCCGGATTCATCTCCTCCCAAATGAGTTGTTCTTCTGTTGGTCACCACTAAAATGAATATGTTTGAAGTATGTGAGGTTTGATGGGTAGATAATTCGAGTTGAATGACGACTAGCATGTGATGAGAAAAGGGTTCAAGAGGTGAATCATAATTATGTTTTTTCGGGCGTATTATTGTGATGTACAGCTTGTTACCTAAAAAAAAAAGAGATATAAGTACACTGTTTGCGAGTAATTTCACACTTCGGCAATATTGCTATAAGAAATTATGGGGTTTGTTAGTATAGGGATATAAAACCAAAATTGCAATAAGAAATTATGAAGTTTTTGTAGTGTACCTAGATAAAAAGGTAGTGCAGTAAGAATTTATGGAGGTTTTGGAGTGGGTCGGCTTGTACCCTTTATCTCCTACCTTTGTTTTTGGGTTGTTAGGGGTGGGGGGGGCAATGGTTTAGATCTAAGTCGTTTTCTTTGTCATACTTTTGTTTAGGTAAACCTATCCATAAGTTGCAATTGTTTAATTGCTCTGAGACCATGGATTAATATAAATTAAAACTCATTTTATCTTTTGTTGTGTAGTTTGACGTAATGCCAGAGGATACAGTTGTGTTTACATGTTTTCTCTGATTTCTCCCAGCAACTTAAATGCTTAGTGCACTAATTATTTTGTTGTCTAGATTCTCAGCTTGATTCCTAAGGAATCTGATGGTGAGCCATTTGAAGATGCAGTAGCTCGTGTTCGGCGTTGTGTTGGTGGTGGGACTGCAACTGAAAATGCTGACAGTGACAGTGATCTGGAAGTAGTTGCTGACTCTATATCTGTCAATCTACGTTGCCCTGTGAGTACTGTTTTTGAATGTGATTGCTGGTGCTCTAATTCTTGCTTGTTGACTCTTGTCGTAATGAGTTCATTGGTATTTGATTGATGGCTAAGAATTTAGTATAATATTGGATTTGAAGGAACGGGAAGTGTTGAGAAAGAGTTGGTGGGCTTTTGGTTTATTAAGAATGACAAAAGAAGAAAGTGAGACCTATTTTAGGATGAATAGTAGATGGCCTTTGTATAATCGGTTAACTTCTCTTGGACCCACATATTAAAATGTACACTAATTTGGAAAGGCACGGAAATCCCTTATGACGATTCTGGCATAAATGATTATAAAAAGTTCAATTTAACCTTAAAGAATTGTTTGTATTACAATAACGAAAAAATACATAAGAAGAAAGTGAAATCTGTGTTGTGATTTATTCGGACCCACATATTAAAATGTACATGTAATCTTTGTCATTTGAAAAGGAAGGGATTCCATTACGACAAGATTCAGGCATATATAACCATAAAAAGATTAATTTAGTGTTAATGAATTTTTTGTTTTGCAATAACAAAAAAATATATATAAGTAAGAAATAAAAGGGATGATAAAATCGAACCCCTCAATCTGCCTCCCATCTTATCTCCACCAGCCGATAAAACCCTTCCACTGCGGATCTTCATTGTAGGCTCCATGAGCCCTGAGAAAACAGGGTAGGGAGCCTCTCGATTGACAAAAGTGGCACCATAACGAGCGCTATTCATATAAATCTAATAAAATTTTAAGATTGTAACTTTTAGGGGTGTTATAGGCCGGGCTTGGTGTGGCCTTACTAAGGAAATAACAAATTTTTGCAAGGCACAAATCCAGAGATTGGGCCTAAACCAAACTAAACTTATAAACTATTTTTTTTTTTCAAAAAAAGTTTAATGTTTTATTTTTAAAAGTACCTTTTTTTGATAGTACACCCGAGAATGGATCCAATGGAGATAGGTGTGGTCTGTAGCTTAGAGGATTAGAGTACGTGGCTAAGAACCACAACGTCGGGGGTTCGAATCCCTTAGATCCAGTTCCTAATGTCTTTGATTCTAAATAAATGATCAACATTCCCGAAACTCCAATTTTCACGATCACGAATCTTTTGAGTCATATCATTTAGAGTCGGATCTTCGCTTTCACTTTCATTGCCTTGATCCACCCGCTGATGAGAGAAAGGTGAGAGTGGATTGGCCGACGCAGTGATTGAACAAATGGGTGGCAACTTGCTCGATAAGAAAGTAACTCGATTTAAAGAGTACCATGTGGTATTAGAAGACAAACTCACCCTTCGGAGCTCTGGTACCTCGTAGGGTAGCCCTAAAGCCAATCCCAATGAATAGGGAAGCTTCATAGGGTTTTTCTGTTCAAGTATTTTGGCAATGTCTACTACTCTGGTCTTCTTTTGTTCGGGTGAGTATGAAAGTATGTGTGTTAGGAAAGAGCTTGTGTGCCTCTTTATTTGATTTGCCTTTTGTTTCCTGAATCCGAAAGAGAGTACTTGGGTTCTCCCAATAATTCAGAAGTGTAGCATGCCTGAATCTAACTAGGGTTCATTCTTCTTAGCGCGGTCATTCGATTAATGTTCTTTCAATCGAATAGAAAGACAACTATTATTTATTTAGAAGTGTCCTTGAGATAGGATCTAAAGAGATGGCTATGAGTTAGCCTATAGTAGCTTGATAGTAGGAAGTGGAGGAGTTTACTTTTTGATTATTTCATAGTTGTAAGATACTTTTATACATGAAATAATAAACATTTAATAGGTTAACCTATTTTTTTTTTGTATAGAATTGTATTCCTGAGAATGTCTATCTGTTTCTCCCTCGGTGAGGTGAATGGCTTGGTCTCCTTGCTTGTCTCTTAAGTTGAATAAGGCTGGTCTCCCATTCCTCCAAACCCACAACATGCAACTCATACGATACCTATTTAAATGTACCTTGAACAACAATGGGTAGCAGGTCTAGACCGTTTATTACCCACATCTCTTTTCGGACTAGAGGACACTCCACCAGCTGACTGGAGCCGTAGTGTAAACGAGTCTTCTTAGGGAATTTTTCACTGTTTATGGACCTGGACCTGGTTGATCTACCCATGACCAGGATGAAGTTGTTGCTCGCTTGTTGTCTACTAAATGAGCCTTTTAAGCCTGCTCGGCTCCTATTTTGAATCTTAAGTCAAGTTTAGTCAAATCAATGAAGTGAACAACCCAACCTCTTTGATGTATATTTGTGGATACTAATACTGTGATATGTATGAATAAATATGGTATTGTGCATAAGTATTACACATAAACTCAACAAACATATAGATATATGTAACATAGAATATTTTGATTATGATTTTTGTTAAAGTCAAAGTTTCGGTAAAACTGAAAAAAAAAAGGATTTTACTTACAAGTAGGATTCATGAATGGTTAAAAAATATGTTGGCAAAAACGACCAAATAATTTCATATTTTAGATAGTATCAGAGGCAAATGGATTTCAATGGGGTCAGTTAACTCTATTGATTCTTTGTTTGGTATATGTTATATTTCGATTTTTTAAATGATTATTGATATTAATCCCTATAAATGTGTAAAGTAAAAAAGATAATATATCGATCAAGGTCAAATTTAAGATATTAACATAAAATTTGTGGTAATATAAATGAAAAAAAGAAGAAGATAATATACAATATCTTTAATATGCAAAGTAATTTCTATACTCAATCAAACAAGCGGTGGAGTCCCATGTAGTTTAGAGGATTTACCTAGTCCCGCTGAATTGATTTTTTCTTTCACGTGTTACATATATGTATTTAAATTTTAGATAATTGATAGGTCTAATTAATATAATCAATAAAATAAAAAATCATATATTTCTTGGGGTTAACCATGTAAAATTTATTGTAGTGCAAGTATGACATAGTAAAATAATATTTAATATGTAAAAATATAACTTTATATAACAATCATTTAATATATTACTGGTGAATTTTTATGCGGATTTGGTGCATTTCCTAATCGGACGTGGTAGTTGCGACACCACCAAGGCAAAGGTATGAAGACTTTAGTGTCAGGTTTCGATGCAGATCAAAAGCGGGGCCCTTTATCTAAACTTGACAAAGGTACCTTCTGTGTTGTGCTAGGAAGTCTGGAAAATGTGTAACAAGGTTAGATTTGACGGGGATCGGTGTGATATTATGAAAGTTTTATACATCATTCACCAAACCATGGCTTGGATTTCCTTGCCAGGGAGGAAAGAGAAATCTAAAGTTTAGTTGGTGCATTGGAGCCCTCTCGTGCGCTAAACTGAAAACTAATTTGGATGAAAGTTCTAGAGGAAGCCCTAGTTATACTGGAGAAGGCGGTAAGCTGTAGGATGATAATGGGACATTATTGTTTGGTTTCTCTCAATTTCTTGGGATTGGGTCTAGTTTGTTAGAGGAGACAAAAACGTTGTGGATCACACTTAAGTACCGTGTTGAGTTCAAGTGGGTTTTTGTGGATATAGTCACCGACAATACCCTGCTAGTCGAGATGGGTTGCTGGGAGATCTAGAGAGCCATGCAGATTAACATCACTGAATAGAAATATATTTCGCATTGTTATAGGGAAGCTAACGCGATTGCTAACTTCTTGGCTAAGTTAGGAAGTGCTGGAGAAAATTGGACTTTCTGGTTTGAATTAGAACGTCAAGCGACTGTTCACGGATACCTAGGACTTTCTGGTTCTTAAGTCATGTTTTAATTATTGATCTTTGTTTAATCATATTTTCATTATTTACAAATTGTTGTTTAATTTGTTTAAGACGTTAGATCTTGTCCCCCTCTGAATTTTGTATTCTTTGCATTTATGAATAAAGTTCTCTCTCCGCTGAGGTTCCCCTCCCTAAAAAGAAGGAGGGTTAGTTAGTGAAGCGGGCAAAACAAGACCAGTTTTTGAATCTTTTAAGCATAAATTAGTAATTTTATTTATGCAAATCAATAGTGAGAGAACATTTATGGTTTGTTTCCTTTCATTGCTTGGCTCATTTTTTATTTTTCCTATTTTTATAATTGGGAAAGTGAGGTTTTTTGACCATATAATTTCAAAAGTTAGAAGGGATAAATTCACTTATCCAAATTAACAGTAAGCAAACCTAGCGTTAAATGAGAGTAAGGATACTTGGAGGTTGGAGTTAGTTACAACTAAGATGGGGTTCTAGTTGTATATCTAATGAGTTCTGCAGTTAATGTGATTTTTTTGTGGTGTGCTGTTATCCCATAGCAATGTTGGCGTAGGAAATAGCTCGGATTTGATGTACTTCCTAACAGGACGTGGTACTTGCGACACGCACCAAGGTACCAAGATGCATGGAGCTTGACTCGAGTAGGCATGAGCGTTGGGTAAGAGGCACTGGTTAGCAGAACGTCGGCATGATGGTGCTAAGTTGCAGATTTTAGCATGAGCCTTGTTCTTGGTTAAAGCAAAGGTGTTGACAATGGTTGTCAATACCATTATGGCTCCTCAAACACAACTAGATCTATTGTTGTCACTTGGGATATTTTGCTTAAGGTAATGTAAAGGAAACTATGCCACCAAGTTTCTTTATGACTCCTCAATCGGAAGGTGGTCTACTATCGTCACTCAAGGTATTTTGCTTAAGATATTAGATTGAACCTTAGTGCTAAGGGTACTGGCACGATAAGGAAGGACAAGGTATAGGCATTGCCTACACATGATGGAAAGCTTTGAGGCGTGACTCACCCAAGATTCTCTGTTAAGGGAGATAACCGAGGTACGGTGCACGCCGGCATACAAGGGCATTGTGGGAAAACTTCGGTGGACATTGGGCTTCGTCCAAGCACGGCTCAAGGTGATTCTTGGTGCAGTGCTAGGATTGGTTTTCATGGGTGAGACATGGAACCGGGAAAGACCTTGGCATGAGGTGAAGCAACGAGGGAGTCATGTGCTGGCACACTAAGGCATTGTTGGTCAATGTTGGTGGGTATTGGCCGGCGTTGGAGCAAGGTTCAAGGCAATCCTAGGCGCAATGCTAGGATCACTGTCCATGGGCGCGGCATAAAAATGAGGAGACCTTAGCACGGGGCCAACGCACTGCTGGCAAAATGGTGGCGCGAGACCACAATCATGAGGGTGGCATGACGAACCATTAATGTGCGTTTGCATGATCATGGGATCGGAAAGATGCAATGGGCAAAATGCAAGTATGGTGCCGAGTTGCTGGTATCGAAGTACCTGGATTCTATGCTCGTGAAACTAAGTGTTAGGTGTTGGGTGCATGTGCAAGGCATGTGAAGACAGTTACAAGGAGCTGTTTAGATAAAGCAGTGTAACTGCCATGCTGTTTGTCTTGACACTCTGTTGCCTGTCCCTAGCAGTTGAGGGTTTCAATTGCATATTGTTCCTATAAAATTGTGATTCACTGCATGGCTTCAGTAGAACGTCAGTTCCTGTAAACCAGACTAGAATTTGAATGTCGGGATGACTTTTCTATTGGAATTGGGATTTCATTTCTATCATGATTCTTCCCAATTACATGTACGTTTAGGGTTTGGAGTTGAATGGTTGGATCAATTTTTATTTATTTATTTATTTATTGTTATATCTTTTTGATTCATTGTTCCTCCATCGAATAAGATGACGTGAGTCTTCGTAGAATTACGATTTACGACTTGGACTCCTTATAGGAATATTAATTTGAGTAGAAAAGTTCATCAAAATTATTTAAAAATTAAAATAAAATATTATGACCTTAGACATTATTGGACTCAACAGAAGACCCATGAGCATGTCCCGTGTTCTGAAATTCCATAATTACCAAGATACTCTTTTGACAGTCAAAATATTAAAAAGCATAATTAAGGGCAAACTTTCTAATAAAGTGACTAAATATACCAAGACTTGATGGGACTTGAAATAATCGTTCAAGGCTCCGGTGAGCCATCATTTGAAACTGATCTGATTCCTAGAGTTTCCATATTCTTCATGCTTACTCAAAATTATTGTGCAAAACCGACATTCTAGGAAAGTATGTTTGAAATTCAAGCTAACCGATCCAAGTCGCGAATTCTTATCATTTTTTGATAGCTATTCTTTTGTGAGGCTAAGTGTTATTTCATCGATTTCTAGTATTATGAGATGTAGTTCTTTCTTCATGTTTAATACTCCCTTGATTTTCTTGATTGCAGACTTCATTCTTCTTTGATGTAGTTTTATTTATTTTTACTGAAATGTTGATTAATGGTGAGGCGTTAGAAGTTTTGACCCGAAGTGAGTTGTGTAGAGAACGGAGGAATGAGTCAACTCGAGCAAGAGAAACAAAGTGTGTTGAGCCAAAGGTATTCTATGTGTGTACTGTCTTGTCTTGATGCGACTGGGGTTCCAAATTTATGAAGCAATATTTTTGTCGCAGAGAGTGTTTGGGAGCAATTTATGTGAATTGCCCGCTTGAATGTCGAATCAAGCTTCTGTAGTGAGGGCTTAAATGTGGGATCATCGAAACAATGGACTTCCGAAGGGCAGAAGTTTCAGGGTTCTTTCCTCCCAAACAACTGTATGTTCGAGTTGGGCTCTTATGGGTCAGTTAACACCGGCGTGCATGCGTAACATCACTTTCTCTGAGATAAAATCTGGTTGGGATGCACCTGTATTTGGACAAGTGTGCCCCCCAGCAAGCACTCATTTTCAGAGACACCACAATCTCAGGATCCCTATTTTGTTTAGTATTATGTTCAGCCCCACATCTTTGGGCCGCTTGAATTAATTGAAGATGTTAGTGTGGGGACATCACCCGCATTTGGTAGGTTGCACATGTATTTGTCTCTTGTGACTGACACTAGAACTTTCTTGCACATGGGTTTGTCTTGTGTTACTAGTTAGCAAGGCTGGTCTTGTCGCACTGCTAACATGATTGCGGACTTGGTTACATAAGAGCTTAGGATTTGCAAGCGAGTGCTGGCACTAGCCTTAGTCATGAGGAGCCATGGGTATGGATGTTGGTGTTGCACGGGGAGCTTGTTCCTGTGGTTAGGTCGCTTAGCCTTGGGTACTTCTTCTACACTGGTTTTTCCAACAAAGATTTTTCCTCTCTCTGTTTTTCTTTCCCTTTGGAGTACGGAGAAGTACTAAAAATTCAAAACATCTATTTATCTTCTTTAGACCTTTGGCTTGATTGGGCTTGATGAGAAACTTATTTTTTCTTCTATTGAGAAATTGCTTAACCCCTAGATAAGCGTCCATACTCAATATAGCCTTCGTAGACATTTGTTTTCTATGGTAGAAGACGATTGTATAAGCATGTGTTGTCATATATATTAGAGGTTCTACTATATACGTACATGATGAATCTATAATTATATCTTGGATTGCATTTGTTGCTGGTATAAGCATGTATTTTCTTGTTTATTGATTTTATCTTCATTGTATTGAGCTGTCGGCATTTTGTCGTCTCTGGAGACAAATAAATTGCTGACATAAAAAGAGATTGTTTTCCAGGCCACATTTTGAAAATAGTTTTCCCTTGGAACATTCCATGTACTGCCAACTGCCCGAAAATGCAGATGAATTAGCATCTCTAGTTTGTTTTTAATGTCCTATATTTTCGTTGAATTTATTTATATTATTATCATGCATTAAAAAAATGGGAAAAAAAAACTTGAGATCTGTTTCACTGGTGACACATGCATAAGCATTTTCATTCCTTTTGCTCAGTCTATTTTCCTCATTGTGCTATTCTTGACTCAATGAGGCCTTGAAGTGGTAGCGGTTACATATCTTTCTAGCTTAGGAATGGTGCATGTGTCACTGTTGTGTATTGCTCAGCTGTCATTGATGTTTCTACATTGGTTAATTCATTTGGTGCAGATGAGTGGTTCAAGAATGAAGATTGCTGGAAGATTCAAACCATGTGTTCATATGGGATGCTTTGACCTTGAAGTTTTTGTGGAAATGAACCAACGATCTAGGAAGGCAAGACTCTTTTTTAAGTTGTATTGTTTATGGGGAATCTTTTTCCTTTGTTCTCTTTGCAAAATTTATGTATTTTAGTATCGGCTCAGTATCAACTATTATTTGCAGTGGCAATGCCCCATCTGTCTCAAGAACTACTCTCTGGAAACCGTCATTATTGATCCATATTTCAATCGCATCACATCTAAGGTAGTACCATTATGGTGGTTATGGTTTTATGGCTGCAGTCTAGAATATGCGTACGGTCTTATTGTGGTTTCTTTTAACTTTATGATGTAGTTGCGGAATTGTGGAGAAGATGTGACAGAGATTGAAGTGAAACCTGATGGTTCTTGGCGTGCAAAGGCAGAAAATGATTGCATGAGTCTCGGAAATTCTGGGCAGTGGCACTTGCCTGATGGTACTCCTTATGTGCCAACAGAGAAAGAATCTAACCCTACACCAGAAGTTTATAAGCAGCAGATTAAACAGGAAGTCATTTCTGATGGTCATACTGGTTTGAAACTCGAAATCAAGAGGAATCATGACGGCCTCTGGGAAGTGAGCAAACATGAAGATATACAGGCACAATCTTATGGCAATAGATTGCAAGAGGGGTTTACAAACCCTTTTCAGAATTTTATTCCTATGAGCCGCACTGCTACAGGCAGTGGTAGGGAATGCGAAGATCCCAGTGTCAATCGGGATGCTGGTGGAAACATTGCCTTTTTGATTAATAGTGAGATTGACCTGGATTCCGTTTCTTTGAACATTGACACAACAAAAGGACTCAACGATTCAAACCCTACTGCACCACTAGGGGATGCAGGAGTTATTGTGCTCAGTGATTCGGAAGAAAATGAGACCTTTTTTCCTTCTGGAAATATTTTCAAGAATAATCAAACTAATGCAGGGTTAATATTTCCAGTTCTCCAGAATGGTATTTCAGATTCTTACCATGAGGATCCTGGCCTTGGTATCGGTGTGAGCTCTTGCCTTGATCTTTTCGAAAATAATGATGATGAATTTGGGATGCAGATGTGGTCCTTACCTTCTGGTAGTCAAGCGGATTTTCAGCTCTTTGGTTCAAATGCAAATGTCTCCGATTTGGGTGATATGCATGGTTCCCTTTGCTGTCCTACATTAACAAATGGCTATAACTTAACTGGGGAAACTACAATAGGAACTGCTGTTCTTCCTGATTCCTCTTTTGGGCACACTAATGCTCGTGCAAATGATGGGTTAGTTGAGAATCCATTGGCATTTGGTGAGGACGACCCCCCTCTACAAATATTTTTCCCCACAAGGCCTTCAGATGCATCAGCAGTGGTTGATTTGAGAAATCAGCCAGAGAAATCAAATGGTCTCCCGACTGAAGATTGGCTTCCTCTCAGGCTCGGCAGTGGTGGCAGTGTGAATCATCAGGACCCTGCTGCTGCAAATGGATTAAATTCAAGAGAACAGTTACTTTCCTGGGACAGTGCCTTTGATTCATTGGCTGACACTGGTATATGCCTCCTACTCTCTCTCTCTCTCAGAGTGTGTGTGTGTGTGTGTGGTGGGAGGGGATTAGGTGGATGTGAGTGATACATTGTGCATTTCATTCAACAAGATTACTCATCCATTATCAATTAATAATGAAATTTCTTCATAAATTCTTTGTAGGTTTATAAGAAGTAAAATATTCTTGACAACAGTATTTATGTGTATTCTCTCCTGTGTTGGGTGTGGGGGGGTGGGGGGGGGTGAGGGGAGTAAAGATATTTGGTGTTCAACTCAGTTATATTTCGTCCGACCATCCTTGTCTTATTTCTATTTCTATGTCATCTCTTGAACTTAGTCTACCAGGGGCTAAATTTTACTCTATTGTTTCTGCAGCTTCTTTGTTGGCTAGTATGAATGAGAATAAACCAGTTAAGGCAAATAGGGAAAGATTAGATATCCCTTTCTCGTTTCCTTGCGAACAACGCTCTGTAAGACCTCGAGTGTATCTTTCTTTTGACTCTGATTCTGAGTAGGGATATGTTTGGACCTTAATAACCGTAGAAGAAACTGACTTGAAATGCTACCAGCTATTCGCATGATTCACGGAAGAGCTGTCACCAAATGACTTGGTTATCCATCATGTCTTGCTACCGTAAAACCTAGTCGATCTATCAGTTTATAAATTGAGGGGCTAATGTACATTATTTTTCTTTACTGAAAGGTTTTTCAGATTGTAAAGAACACATACAGAAGAAGAGTTGATGAAAAGACAGTTCTCTGCTTTTAATTTTTTTTGGCAGCTTGGATACTTATTTTCCTATTGGTAAGCTGTTACTTTTTAATGCTACTAGTGGCTTTGGTTCCTATGGTGGCATTTGTTTAGTGCTTTTGTTCCCCGCAAATGTGGAACAGCAAATGAAATACGGGAACAAAAAAATTGCTTTTGTTATATATCCAGATTTTCCGTACAAATTAACCATTGTCCTCATTTTTTTTTTTTGAGAATAGAAACAAACAATTTGTTCCCTTTTTTTTCTTTAAATGTAGGCTGGCAGGCATGGTGTTGTGGCCGGCGGGGTGGTGGTAGCCGGCGGGCTGGTAGTTGGAGTAGTTTTGTGGGAGTGAATAGAAATCAATATTTTTTCTGTTTCTCAGATTCTTAAGAAATTCAGGGATTACTCCCAAATTACTCTAAAAAATTTGGGATCAGAAACGTGTTTACTAGACGCATTATTGTACATTAATCCCAAAATGTTGGGAGGGGAAATAGAAACCAGGGAACGGAAACATTAACCAAATGGGGCCTAAACAAATGTCACCTTCCATCCATGAGATAAACCATATTTTTAATTCTCTTATCTTTTCCTCTTGACAGGTTTTGTATACATTCTTCCTTCTCTTCTATCAACCCCAACTTGCAGGTCTTGTGCTGGTAAATTGTACATTGGGCATATACCATCAAAATTTGTGAAACAGTGATACAGGTGATTGATTTTGCCTTTAGGTGTACTTGAGTAGCTTTTAGTAGCACAGATAACCTTGTGTATGGTTTGTCATTACAAACAAATAGCTTGTAAATACTTCCAATTATTTATAAAAACATCACATTTTGTAAAATCCACAACTTTTTTAAGCTAGTTTATTGTTTTTTCGGATTGTCTGTAGAAATTGGAATTTGGGTTTGTAATACTATCAAAATATTCCTTTTTACCTTAATTTTTTCTCAACCCAATAGAATTACCTTTTGGACTTTTTATTTTTAAATTTTGTCATATTATTCATAAAAATTTGTTTGTTTATGTCAAAATTTCTAGTATTCAGAGTTTGTCTTGATTTGGTACCAATCATGCCGCCTGCACCCAAAAAGTGCTTTACCCCTACATGTTTAGACAACTCTTGTTGCTCAACGCATTACAGGAGAACCAACTAGCTCTGGGTTTGGGTGGCATTTTACCGCTAGCCACCACTCATTTGTTCATTCTTCAACATTAGTTGGGTGGACTTTTTATCATGTTAGTCATAAAAATTATATATATTTTGTTAAAATTTCGAGTATTGAGAGTTTGCCTTGATTTGGTACCATTCGTGCGGCCTTACCCAAATTGCGCTAAAATGTTTAGTCAACTGCTTCCGTCAACGTATTGCAGTGAGAACCAGTTAGCTTTGGGTTTGAGTGGCATTTCATCCCCAATCACAACTCATCCGTTGATTTTTCAACATCAGTGGGGTGGACTTTTATTTTTAAATTTATCATATTAGTCACAAAAATTCTAGATATCTTTTTGTCAAAATTTCTAGTATTCAGAGTTAGCACGAAATAGTGCTTTACCCCTAGATGTCTAATCAATTGTTGCCCTCAACGTACTTCGGGGAAAACCAGTTAGCTCAAGGTTCGGGTGGCATTACACCCTTAGCAAACTTCAACATTAGTCAGGTGGACTTTTTTAAAAAAAAAATTATCATATTAGTCATAAACAATTCTATATTTACGTCAAAATTATTTGGTAATGTGGTCATTTTGGATGAATTTCTCATAGTAAAGGTTAGGTAATAGCTATATAGAGAAGTGGTATTGGGTGGAGGTTTGCTTATGTACAGCATGGTGCTGCGGGTACAAAAATTATCTACAAGATCATTTACAAATTGATGCAACAGGTTTTTAAGTCAGGGTGATGAAATAGACTTTGCAGTCATGTAAACAGTACTATGGCTTGTTAGTTTTGTTAGCTTTGTTTTACAAAAATATATTTTATCCCTCAAGTGTTTAGGAGGTTCCAATTTAAAACCATATGGTTTCAGGTGAAATAACTCTTTTTTTATACATTACTTTGGGAAGTCTCACAGATTTGATGAGGATTCTATGACCCACACCCTCACATGCAAAACTGTCTTGCACGTGATGCGATCAAACAACAGAGGAGATAAGACAAACATCAAATAATTAGGGACAAACAAACGAGACTTTCCAAACTTAACTCTGATACAATGTTAAGAGGTTCTAACTTAAAATCATATGATTTTCAAGTGGAGTAATTTTTTACATATATAAACTATTTTGGGAAGTCTTAGATTCGATGTGGGATTTTAACAAAGTGCATCACAATTTGTCTATTTTGGGGGTATAATTTGATCCATTCAAAAATAAAAATAAAAATGCTTTCAATCTTAGTCTTACATAGCACGTCAAAAATATATTTCATTACTTTAAGCAATGTAAACGTTTATAATACATTAGGACAAATTATGACTTGTGGAAAGTATAGTAAAAAGTATGATGCCTTTGAGCTCTCTATTTCACCACCTGACCCGTGATTTATTTTTTATATTTGCTTTTGCAATAGGTTTAAATTATCTTATTCAAATGACACATATGATCTTATATTAATTTTTAATAGTAAGAATTTGAATATCGCGTGATTACGTTTAACAATTCTATATTAATGATTGATTTTATTTTTGAAATTAAATTATTTTTTTGTGCCAATTTTTTTATTATTTTTATTTTTTAGTTATAGAGGATGAAAAAACACAACAATTTTTTTTTGTAAATCTAATGATGAAATAGGGAAATTTTTGTCCAGTGTAGAAAAATTTGCGCTTAAGAGTATATATGCGGGTTGAGGAGGAAGCAAGCAAGCAGCTAAAACGTTGTGCTAGCTAAAGAGGACAAACCCTTACATAATCTGAAATTTTTAAATCTCTGGACTATTGTCCAAAAATCCCTTAGATTATCTAATTACATTTGCAAATGTAAATATAAATAAGAGGTATATATGTGTGAATTACAGATCTAGTTGTTCTTTACGTCTATAGGGATATTATAAAGCATTAGCATATTTAGAGTGATCGATAGCCGGGAAGGAGGGATCTAATAAGGTGGTCCTTGAATGAGGCAAAGGAGTTGAAGAGGATGCCAAAAATATACATCTTGCACTCTTATGTTTCGGATATTGAAGTCTTTACACCTCAAAAAAAGTTAATGTAGCATCATATTACTCCCCAAAGTTCTGAATTTGTATTCGTAAATTTGATTGGCAATTTTTAGGGTTATTTGTGTATTTTCACAATTTTAACATATGAATAAACAGCTACACCTTTATTTTGGTTTAATAGTTCGTGGGGTTTAGTGTAACCTTAAAAATGTGACTTAATAAAAGTGCATGGAGTTAAAAGTATAATTTTTTTATTGTTTAATTTTATATATGTATTGTGGGTGGCTTTTTTGCTCTTATTAAAATTAAGGGTCTTGGCTAACATTCCACAAATATAAAATTTTAGTCTATGAAGTTCACGCACTATAGTAATTTTTTTAAAAGTTTAAAATTATTGTACTATATAAAAATCACTGTAATTTTTTTATGTAAAAATTACTTACTTTTCTAAGTGGGTAAGTTGGTATATAATCGAAGGAAAAACTTGATGAGAAGACCAACTAACATAAGCGTCCACCAAGGATTACATGGCCAACTGGAAGCTCACCTTCAATCAAATACTCTCATTTTCTGGAGGAGCTTGTATTGGGGTCCCCTTCCGGCGGATGAACCTTTCTTCAGATATTTTTTATATTTAGGAATTACCAATGAAAAATCTAAAAAAAAAAAAAAAAAAAAACCTTTTCAAAACAAAATTCGTTGTGTATCTTTTATGACATACAACGACTTTAGACTAGGCCTATGCAAAACATCTGACGCCCTGCCCCGCCTGCACAAACCAACCGGGCTGGCCCGAAATAATTGGGCCTGAGAGTGTTATTGTTTGGATCGGGTGAAACCCGATCTGAACATTTATACCATTAGATCAGTAGTCGGATTTGCGTTTCCCCCACCTGCATTGCACCCGACCCGACCGTAGACCACTGCATATATGAGTTACATTAGGATTTTTTTCTTCATTTAGTGCTCTTCTTTAATTCCTTTCGCAATTTCCGTAGCCGCCGCTCTAGCCTCCTCAATTTACTGCTCTTCAATGCCTTCTCAATTTCCAGACCCACAAATCGTCTTCGCCTTTTCGTTTTTCGTCTTTGCCTCTTCTTCAGTTTTTCTTAGTTTTTCGTCTTACCCTGGTCCCTGAGAACCCTAATTTTCGATTCTCATATAGAATTTCCTCGATTCTTCTTCTTCTTTTTTTTCTTCGCAATATGTATTCGATTCTCATCTAGATCTACTAATATTGTCTGAAGGACAAGAAGTTTGCGTAGAAATATGCATAATGACTAATGAGCACCGAAGATTGAGCACAGGTATGTGAATTTTTTTTTTGTAATTTCTTTCTCGTTTCTGTTGAATATGTTCTAAGTTCTGTTCTAGTCCATTTGCGATTTGTTTTTGTTGAATCTATCTAAGTTTCATTATACATTTGAATGTCATGTAAGTTTCTTTGTTCTATTTTTTAACGTTGTATTCTTTTTTTTCATCTGATCTCACCCGATCGGAATTTGACCGAATCCGGCAACACCCGAAGCCATCGGATTAGTCCTCTTTTTGGTCGGCAGCGGATTAGGAAATTTCAAACCCGACAGCCGCGGGTTGGGTGTCGGATTTGCCCCAAAAAAAATCCAACCCATGCACACCCTTACTTTAGACTTTCACAAAATTGTTGAATCTCTAAAAAAAATTACTACACCGAGTGAATAGGATGAATAATGAATTGTAAAACTTAGTTATACAAAAGAAAAAACAAAACAAAACCTCAAAATTAACACTTGAATATAAAAGCAGAAATAGTCACTAAATGTCGAATTAAACCTAAAATTTATTACAAATGATTTCAAACTAAGACACTTTTTTTCACCAGAAAAATTGATTTGAAAAAGTGATCTTTCATTTTAAGTGCATTCCTGCTACAACAAAAAGCATAAAAAACAAGATTAAGTAAACCCCTACCACCCCTTTCTTATACAAACAAACTTAATAAGCCCATAAACCACATCACAAGTAGGGAAAAAAGTAATTTGGCTTCAATTTTTCTGTTTTTGGTTCATAATTAATTAGCCCAAGTCCCAATCAGAATAACAAAATCGAAGTTAATCGTTAAATTACCTAAAAAAAGCACCATTCGGTTTCTGCAGCATCTGCATTGAAGCGGGGATCCATTCATGTTTCACAGTATGTTCTCTGCGAAAGGGAACCGACCTGTTGTGAAAAAAACTTGCACACTGACTGATTTCAGGCCTCGATTCCTTACATTGAACACTTACATTGAACACGACAAAAACATGGTTGAAGGGTCTTTTCAGTCTTCAGTTTCCGAATCAAGAACTGGGAGAATGCCGAAGGCTGATGAACCCAGATTCGTGCCCCAAACAAACCCTCCATACCCAATCTTTATATTATGGCACAGTAGCAATATGGAGTCCCACAATGCTGTTCTTCCCTGGAAAAGAGAGAGAGAGAGAGAGAGAGAGCAAAATTGTTAACTGATACAAATATGATTTTTGCACCAAAAATAAGAGGATATAGAAAAGGCAGAAAAATTATATTTTCATATATGTTGGGCATGTTGAATTGCACATCAATGTTGGGCCCTCCGAAATCCGTTCACATTGGTTTGTCACAGTACACCTTGCGCAGTTACGCATGAGAGGGCGTGTTGAATCCCAAATTGATGTTAGGTTCCCCTAATATTTGTTCGCAGTAGTTTGGCAAAGTCCACCTTGCATGTGAGGGGGCGTGTTGAATCCCACATCTCTTGTGTTACCTAATCCTGAGCTATATATAAGTTTAGAGACAATTTTCATCTTATGTCGTTAGAGTGAGTTAAGCCCATTGGATTTCTAATAATACTGCAGTTCAAGGGACTGGGAGGAGGCATGGAAGTTCATTATTTTTGGGAAAATCATAAAGTAGGCTTTTGGGTGGGTACTTTGAGACATACCAAAAAGGAAAGGATTTTTCGCCATAGGCCCCAAATTTTACAACTCACTAGTTACCCAACCCAATCAGTACAGTAACTTTTTTAGAAGTTTAATAATTCTGTCAAAAGTCCAAATTCACTGAATGACATGAAAGTCACTGCAATTTTTTACATGAAAAATTTGCAGTGACTTTCATGTAATGTAGTAACTATGGACTTCCAAAAAACATTACTATAGCACGTGAACTACGTGAGCAAACTACATAAAAATATTATTCGCCTAAATATATATGAAACAAGCCTTTTTGAGGTATAATTATGATGCGAGATACAAGCAACTGAGGTGATGGGAGAAAGCAACTGATGTGATAGGAGAAAGTTTGAGCTAAAATTCTAAGTACTACAACAACAACAACAACAACAACAACAACTATATCCCACTTATGTAGGGTCGGCTAACATGAATCCACCATAGTAATCAATCAAGGATCATCCCCTCCGTTAGCTTTAATGTCATTAAATCATTTCTAATAATCTCGTCTAACGTCTTTTTAAATCTACCTCTCCCTCGAGTAGCCTCATGCACTTGAATTAAATCATATTTTCTCACTGGTGTTTCTATGGGTCTTCTATGCACATGTTCAAATCATTGTAATCGATTTTCTCTAATTTTCTCTTCGATGAATGTTATTCCTAAATTCTCTCTAATAATTTCATTCTTAATTTTATCCATTCTCGTCTTTCTATTCATCCACCACAACACCCTCATTTCTGTCATCCCAATTTTTTGGACATGATTCGTTTTTACCATCCAATATTTTGAATCATACATAAGCATTGGTTTTATAGTAGTTTTGTAGAATTTTCCTTTAAGTTTCAATGGGATCCTACGATCACAAATCACCTTAACTGCACTTCTCTACTTTAACCAACCTGTTTTGACTTTATGCATAATATCCTCATTGATTTCGCCATTACTCTTAATCATTGAACCTAAATATCTAAAATGATTAACCTTTGACACTTCCTGATCTCCAATTTTTATCGCTCCATTGTTTCTCCGGACATTACTAAAATTGCAATACATGTATTCCGTCTTACTTCTGCTAATCTTCAAACCTCTAGACTCTAAAACTTCTTTCCATCTTTCTAACTTAGCATTAAGACCTATTCTACTTTCGTCAACTAATACTATGTCATCCGCAAAAAACATACTCCAAAGTATTTCATCTTGAATATGTTTTGTGAGCTTATCCATCACTAGAACGAAAAGGTAAGGACTTAAAAATGATATTTGATGTAAACCTATATTAATAGGAAATACACAAGTATCACCTCCTCCTATTCGAACACTAGTGACTATACCTTTATACATATCCTTAATTACCTTGATGTACACATTGAATACCTGTTTCTTTTCTAACACCCACCACAAAATTTCTCTGGGTACCTGATCATAAGCTTTTTTCAGGTCCACAAATACCATATGTAAATCTTTTTTTTATTTTATTTTTTTTTTATTTTTCGATTAATCTCTTGAGTAAATAGATAGCTTCAGTGATTAATCAGTTGGGCATAAATCCAAATTGGTTCCTTCTATGCTTGTTTCATGTTTTATTTTATATTCTATTACTCTTTCCCAAAATTTCATAATATAATTCATAAGTTTTATGTCCCGATAGTTCGTGCAATTTTGAACATCCTTTTTATTTTTATAAATGGGTACTAAGATACTCCTCTTCCAATCGTCAGACATTCTTGTAATCCTCAAAATGTCATTGAAAAGTCTAGTTAACCACTCTATCCTAATATCTCCCAAACTTTTTCACACTTCTATAGGGATTTCATCTGACCTAATTGCTTTTCCAGTTCTCATCTTCCTTAGTCCTATTCTAACTTCCAAAACCCTATTTCTTCTATGAAATTTATAAATGTTATCTGAAGATAAACTAGGCAACTCTAATCTAAATTCCCCGGCATCATTCTCATTAAATAAATTATAAAAATAACTTCTCCGTCGTTCCATAATCTCCCCATCCTTTACCAGTACATTTTCATCAATGTCTTTGATGCATCTGACACTTTCAATATCTCTAGTATTTCGTTCACGTCGCCTAGCAAGTTTAAATATATCATTCTCTCCCACTTTTGTATCTAACTTTTGATACAAATTATTATACGCCCTAAATTTTGATTCCTTAATTACTTTTCTCGCCTCTATTTTTGCATGTTTACTTTTCCAAACTCTCCCTACTTTGATAATTATACTATTCTTTATAGGCTATTTCTTGTCCCGAACGATTTTTTGGACCTCCTCATTCCACCACCAACTTCCTTTATATCGTGGTTCTTCTCCTTTACAAACTTCTAAAAATTTTCTTCCTATATTTCTAATACAACTCGCCATATCAATCCACATTTTGTTCACATTCTCATGTCTGTTCCATAACTCATCATTACTAATTTTGTCCTTAAACAACTCCATCTTTTAAGCTCTTAGATCTCTCCAACGTATTCTTGTCTGCCTATTTTTCTTAGACTCCTGTTTCCACCCTTGAAACTTCAGATTGGTTACCATTAGTCTATGTTTAGTAGTGCTAAAATTCTAAGTAAGAAGCACAAAATAGCAAGTCACGCGGAAGAACCTTACAACTAATATTAAAAGTAACTACTTACGTTGCATTTGGTACGTTGGAATGGAATGACAATAAGATTGGAAATGGTAATAGAATGGAATGGTCATTACCATTCCTATATTTGGTGACGAAAGAAATTACATGCAGAATTGGAATGATATCAAAGAGTAAAATGATAATTTAATTGAATTTTCAAATGGTATAATAGTTAATTTAATCAAATTTCATTACAATTCAAATATTTGTTCAGTCTTTAGTCTTGTTTTTTGCCGATTATTGATTAAAACCTAATCTCATGTAAGTGAGATTAAGGAATCCTTGGTAATGGGAATGGACTTAAATACCATGTACCAAACATAAAAATGAAATGATCATTTCTCATTGTCATTCCACTCTCATCTTGAATCCAGCGTACCAAACGCCATCTTAATGTCAAAGAAAAGAATGGTGAAAAGAACAGGTGTATCTCTTTGGTGATTAAGGCCACTGCTTCGAACTTATGTATAGGGGGACGGAAAAATTATTAGTGTCTCTTTTCCCACAGTAATTAATTATAGCTGTTAAAGTAGTTGTTATTCCTATTTTGGCAGGTAGCCGTTATTCTTATTTTTGTTAAGTAACAGTTATTCCTATTTTGTTAAGTAATTGTTATTGTTGTTTATTTTAAGCCAATATAATGAGGCTTTATTGTAATAGAAAGACAACTTTGATTGATTGAATATTCAATTATTGGAGCAAAATTCTCTTCATTTTTTTAATTATAATTTATTTTCTTTTTCAATTGGACTCCATCATTTGGTAATAGTTGATAAATGTTCTATCATTCCCTTACATATTATGTCTTTCAGCGGTGAGTATTGTATGCAAGCCACACGACGAAACCAAAAAATAAATAAAAGCTAAAAGAATCAGAGAACATAACATATTCAATCGACTATTACTTGCCTGAAGAGAGAACTGTGCCTTCTTATCCCAGTACAAGGCAAAGATAGGGGGGCTTTGCTTTCCAACAGCCAGAACGGAAGCTCCCGGATGAAGCACAGAGGGTACACCCGAAACAATAGCTAGGTACTTTTCAGGAAACCTTTCTTTAGGAGGCAGAACACCTAAAAATAAAGGATTCTTGCTAGATTGCGCTTCAGCATAAGATAAAGGATCTACATGTAGCATCCATTTTGGATGTTCCAGGAAAGCGCAAAATAGATATAGGAGCAAATGAGAATCCGTCGGAAGTTCAAGCGTCCACTTTTTATTCACTTTGTCGTAAACCTCCCCACTTCCTAGATACTCATAGTTCTTCACACAGGTCCCCTCCGCAAGCTCTGCCCAAAACCGAAAATTAAAAAAAAATAAAAATAAAAAATGAAACAAGACAAGTTGGTAATTTTAACTTGCATGCGCCATATAAAGCTAATTATTATCTTACTACTATTTAACTTTACTTTATATGATAGTGAGAAGTGAAAATGAGCAAAAAGAACAGCTCGGCCACCCTCTATGCCATCCCAAATTTTGGCAATTTTGATGCCAAAATGAGCTCCAACAGCTCGAGCTCGGCCATCATCTGTGCTGTTTGGCATAGATGCTCTGCATGTGGCATATTTGAAAGAGGGTTTAATTAGGGTTAGGTTTAATTAGGGCTGAGCTAACCTTGGGTTATTATAGGATTTTAATTTGATTTTAAATTTAAATTATTATTATAATTTAATTTAAACTAAAAAAATGAAACTACATAAAACAAAATACATAATATTAAATATTTTTAAGTTAATTTTTACTTTTAATTTTAATACATAATATATTTAAAAACTACAGTTAATTTTTATTTTTAATTTTAATATAAAATACTTTTTAAAAATGGCACACCGATTTTGCCTTAGAGCGCACACTCTAAATTAGATGTGTCATAATACTATTCATATGCCATATTTGATAAATGGCACACCAAAATTTGGCCTAATTGTTTGAGACGCTCTTACTGACTGGTTATGAATAAACATTACCATGGATCCTTTGTACTGTGTAATCTGCTCTGACACTGCTTTGTGGCAGTAAACCCTTAATTAACTCTCCTTTCATCAAGGCGTGAAGCCTCTGGTGTTCAGTGATTGCATCAATACATTCTTGCAAAATGGGAATCAAAGAGGTCTGCTGTTGGGATTGCTGGAAACTGCCTGGAGGCAACTTGGCTGCAAAGGATAAAAAAAAACCAAAACGTGAATTCCTCCTCAAATATCTAGTCAACACTAACCCAGAAACGATGACTACGATATTTTTTAAATTTTTTTAGGAAAGCGAAGATGAATAATTAAATATCAGAAAAACAACGTAGAGATGAAGGATCTTACGCGTTGAAGCATCAAGCGCTTGAACAAGAGTAGTGCGTAACTGATGAAGAAGTCCTTCTTCATCAGGTGTATAAGCTGGCTTCCATTCAGTGGTTCTCTCAATAGGAGAAATGGTAGCTGTACCTCCTGTACTTGTTAAATTACGCCCCACTTGATTAATTGTAATGGAGATGCCAAGTCTAGCAGCAGCTTGCATAACCTAAAGGCGTGACATAAAACTAACTAATCAAAACACATCCTGTATGACTCTAGAAGTGTTTTATGACAAAAAGACCAGCAGGCAATCCTTAGGGCACATCCCAATCGTGCTTGGGCAAAAAGCAAAATTACTCAATCAGGACATAACTTAACATCCCAGTAAATCGTCATGATTTATGTGAAGATGATTCTAAATACACCCAAAAAAATCTAGTTACAACAATGTTCTTCAATTTTATTTTTTTCCAAAAGTTCCATAGCATCTGCATGAATGCATCATCAGTTCCTAGTCTTCCTGCAATAGATGCTTTATTTTTTGCTCTACGAATTCAAAATAATTTATTCCCAAAAAGAGTAAAGAAGTTTGACCAGTTCTACAATCATTTTCTGTGGACTGCAGGATCACAATTAAAGAGGATGTTAGTCTGCAGCTTGGGACAAGATAGGGTGTTGGTTGGGGGAATTGAGGAGGGAGGCTGATCAGGCTTGGAGGGGGTGGGGTTGAAGAGTAGAAGAGGAGAAGGGAGGAGTAGAAGAGGAGAAGGGAGAGAGGAAATGAAGAGGTGACGGTTGTCAAACTATCCTGCGGTGATGATAATGGTACCCGGGTGGCAGGAGGAAGAGAAAGGTGTCGTTGGACTTCTTATAAAGACGTACTTGTTCCTGTCTACAATTAATATTTTTGTAAAATACAGTTGTGGGTAAGCAATGACATTTTTTTTGGTCATAGAACCAACCTGTTGAAAGAGAATAACCTCAAATTGTGCCACTTTTGGCCATACGTGACAATTCTACACTGAACACCAGGAAACGCCTAGCTTGTGTACAATTCTCATTTACAGAAATATTTAAGTTCCTTTTCCTATCATAAAATTAGTCTGGCTTCCTTTGTAACTATTCTCAAATGCTGGTAGAAAACTCATGCAACTGATGCAAGCAGTTTTTTGTTTTGCACAAGACTGTCAAGACCTTAATCACAGTATAAATTACCAAGCATGTGAATTGAGTAAAATAATAATATTACAAGGAGAAACAATCGCTGAAGGAGAGAATGCATTACTCATGTCTCGTAAAAGCATTAACCGTGTCTCATAAAAATGTGATTAGTCTTTCAAAGGGAAAAGTATTACACAAGAAGGAGGAGTGCAAATTTCAGACATAAAATATATGCTTCATTGTGTGTTCTCCAATGTCAACACCATTTTCAAGAGTGAATTAAAGCTAAAGATATTCCCGCAAGGTGCCAAACCCAGTTAGATGGTGAAAATCCGTATATGTCCTACTATGCCCCAGATTTGTTGCTACACATATTCCTTGAGCAAAAGTACCAGTGGCACAGTTAATCGTTAAATAAAACATCACAGTGAATTATTCAGAGATATAACCTGGAAGTCCTATACTAAGGTACAATACAGACAGAACAATTTGAAAAGGTGATGTGTGACTTTGTGAGGACCGAAAACAAAGGAAGCATGAGAAAAATGCCAAAGAGATAATAAATACCTTCACATGACTGGTTTCAACTTTGTCAAGTAAAGGATTCAGCAAAACAGAAGAAAACCACTGCCTGAGGCGGTCACGCCACTGCTCAATCTGAGGATAAATGCCAAGATTCTCAAATGCTTGAATGGACTCCTCCATTGACATGGGTGGGGGAAGGTCGCCCTCCCCTTTCTTAGGGGAAGTACTGAATTTCTGGGAACCAGGGGACATCCTGACAGGTCTCAAAGGGGTGCTTCTTGTAGTTCCAGAAGTGTTGGATGAAGTAGCTATGGTACTAGGGCTGGCTAGGCCCAAGCCATTTATCGTTGGAGGTGGAGTTGTCAGTTTACCGGCTGATTCAGAAATTTTGTCACCAACATCAGCTAAAAACTGTTCAAGTTGTTCTTCTGTCACTATCTCCTTAGTAAAAGGGGCTCGCTTATTTGACCAAGGGGTCACAACCATTAGACCTGAACTCGGTGAAGTTTGAATAGAAGGTGATTGTGAGGTGGCTGCAGGGATAAGATAAGAAGATTGGGAAGCTGGCGACTTAGATGGTGTGCTGAAAGAATGCATCACACTTCTGCCACTGGTGTTTGATCTGTCACTTTTGATTCGAGATGAATGACTTGAATCAGATAGTGGCTGATGAAGTGGGACAAGGAGATCTGAGGGAGATGTAAAGTTGGTTTTTGACTTTGGAGGTTTCTTTGGAGACTCTGACAGAACCTGTTCATCTTTTTTCCTTATTCCTAAAAGCGCTAATTGCCGGTCAGTGAGGCGATTTTGCTCCTTCGCTCCTTTAGAGGGAGAGAGAGATTTTCCACCAGCAGCTTGTCTTGCTCTCCAAAGGGAAATGGCTTTAATAAGGGCAATTAAGCTACCAATTAAGACAAAACCCACCATAGTCTGTACTGCTTTCGCAAATAAATCTGAAAGAAGAGTAAAAGATGTTTGGAAAAATATCAAAACCAACGTATGAAATTTCAATGCAATAAAGGGAAGGCATATGAACTATATTACTTACGGGCAACCTTTTGGGATACCCATCTTTCCAAACCTTGAACTATTCCATTTTCCCTTCAAAGAAAATGGTAATTTAGTGAATATAAATCTAAAACCAATAAATGAAAACCTATCAATCACTAAAAACATGAATCTTGACGGTGAAGAAAACCAATAAATATTTTAGGCAGTCATACTTAAACATTAAGGATACATATATTTTTTTTTTGGTATACCCATGAGTGTCCCCACACCCACATAAGGTGTGAGACTAATCTTGTTCGGGGTGCGTGACTGTCCCTCTCAACAAGTGTTTTTTCGTACCTTGCAAAGGTCCATCAACTGCTTTAACTCAAACGGGCCTTACCATTTGAACTACACTATGTTGGTATTAAGGATACATATATATGAATATATGAACATTGCTAAATGTGGGGGTGAAGTGAACTTCACTTTAAGGAACTATAGTAAGAAGTTAGTTGTAATCAGAGGATACCAGATATTTTGTGATCTTTATACATTACTGCAATTTGTTCTCGCAGTGGTGAGCTAGAATAGATGCAAGGAAAGTTATGCGGGTCAAATTGCTATGCAACAATGTACAAATCAATTCAGCAAGAATAGTGGATTATAGAATGCCACGTGACTCCCTGTAAATAAGCCCCCATGTTACAGGGATTATTCGGACTGTTATCAAATTGATTTGTATTTTGAGAAAAAGGTTTGCTCTTGCAAAACCCTTGCACGTAGTTCCCTTCTTTCTTCTCTCTTCCCGTCTCTCCTTTCTATATTACACCAATTTGGAATTGTTCTTTTGCTAGTCCATGTATTTTGGGCCATGGTCATACGTGTCGGGGCATGTCAAATTCTTTGTAGATGGATAAACAAAATACACACGCAGTTCTGCCAATGACTCTTGCTTCTTGGACAATAAATTTTAGGAAGAAATATTCTCGATTCAACATGTTTGTGGCAAGATAGCGTTCTTGTTCCTTGCCCTGACTCACCAAGCTTGGAATTTACTAATTTCCTCTTCCGAATTATTATTTTATTTAATTTCTTTTGGTGGGGGGTATATTTCTGCTATTTTTGCAATTGTTAGAAATGATTTTCTTAAAAAATTCAACTACAGAAACACTTTATTTAATTGCAACACCCCAAACACAAAATCTTATTTTCTTTTCTTTTTTTCAAATGAGGTAGAATCTATACACAGCCATACATAAATGATAAACCCTATACATACACAAAGACTGACATTCCGAGACAACTTTCTTGAATCCGGCTTCTCCATTAGAGAGGCAAAAAGTCTCTCACAAAGTTAAAGTTATTTAATCAAACTTTAAATCCCCAATTACAGCACATTACATATATACAGCCAATATAAGGCACATGCAGATATAGTTTTTTTTTTTTTACCTGGTACCGATGCTGATAAGAGCGAAGGCGGCGGCAGAAGAGAGAGAGATGATGGACATGAATGTGGACTTGGAGGGTCGGAGGCTGGTGGTGGTTAGTGCGGTGGAGAGGGCAGGGTTCTGGTATACCGCGAACTTTGAAGGCTTCGATGGAGTCGAGCCCCTGTCGCCTCTTCCACCTCCTTCCATGGAAGCAGATGGCCAGGGTTTCGATTAGAGAAGAAGGCGATGGATTAGAGATGGGCTCCGCTCTCCGGTACGCTACCGGAGAAAATTCGAAGCTCGAAAATAGTGAAGTACTCGTAGTATCGATTGGTGAAGGTCCACAAATGACGTTTATTTAAAATTTTGAGTTAATTACATTTTAAGCCCTTATACTTTCTACGAATTTTTATCATTTACCTTCCCGTCATTTTGTCGAAAACCACAAACATCCCTTATCATTCACAAAATATCAATCAACCCCTTTTCATTTTCGTTGAATAACATTTAGTACACCTCCAAGTCAAAAATTACTAAAATTTTAATTGCAATTAGAATTGTATACTTAACAATTTAAAAATAATTAAATATTAAAATACACAAATATACCTTTAAGTTCTTTTTTACATTTTTCTCCTTCCCCTTCTTATTTTCTTCTTCGATGAGCGAGTGAACTTTTTTAAATAAGGGTATTAAAGAATTTAAAAAAAAAATAAACAATATATATGTATACATATATATATATGTGTGTGTGTGTGTGTGTGTACGCGCGCGTGCGTAAAATAGTGGTAAGGATTGATGAAGGGTATTTCTACCAAGTACCCTTGTCGATGCACACTACAACAATTTTCACATGGTGTCCATAACAGTCCCCCCTTTAGGCACCCACTATTGATCGACCAGAAAGTGGAGATTGGCCACATCTAATTGATCACCGACCACTAGCCACCACTCGGTCCATTTGACGACTCCCCTACCCTGGGTCGACAACTGATTGGTGAGCACTAACCAGACCTCCATGACCACCAATAAGGCTTTTATGTTTCCATGGGTTGGATTCCATCTCATCTTCACTTGGGTTTACCCATGGGCCGAAAAATACAAGGCCCAATGGCTTAATCACGATATGCGCCTCCTTATTGGCCATGTGTTGGATAAGGTTGCGTTTGGGTAAGGAAATTCTAGGAGGAATTTCATTTAGGTAGAGGATTTGTAAATATTTTTTTGACAAATCTCTTATTTGGGGAATGAAAGGATTTGAAGAAAGAGGATTTGTCAAATTCTTTGGGGGGTGAAATGAAAGATTTCAAAATTCTTTTAGGAGAGGCTGAATTTGTGAAATCTTTCCTCTTGTTGAACATATTCTTCATCGTTTCTTCTCCAATCGAAATCCATTCTTCCTCTTCGTCGCTTCGGATTTCGAAATCCAGGTGATGTATATTAATCCATTCTTCCTTTTCGTTGCTTCGGATTTCGAAATCCATTCTTCCTCTTCGTCGCTTCGGATCTTCGATTCATTATGACTAAGGTCGATTCGCATATGAAAGTCGATTCGGAGCTTAGCCGTCGTCCGAAACGTCGTCTAGGGCCGTCGTCCGTCGTCGTCTTCTGCTTCGGAGGTTGGCTGTCGTCTGAACTTGTTGTCGTCTAGGGCCTTCAGAGATGATTTCGACGACAATTTCGTCTTCGAAATCGAATGCAAAAACTATTTCGAAATCGAAATCAAAATCGAACGACGATTTCGATTTCGTCTTCGAAATCGAATAACGATTACGAAATCGAAATTGAACAACGATTTCGTCTTCGAAATCGAAGCAAATTAGGGTTTCAACTCCATTTCGAACGACGGTTTCGTCTTCGAAATCGAAATCGAACGTCGATTTGTGAAGGTTGTGTTTGCAGATTAAGGTTTTGACTCCATTTCGAACGATGATTTTGTCTTCGAAATCGAAATCGAACGTCGATTTGTGAAGGTTGTGTTTTCAGATTAGGGTTTTTCTTGAATTTGTTCTTGGATTTGGTTGAATTTGTTCTTGGAATTGGGTTTGGTATGTGGGTTTCAATTTTTGTTCCCATAAATTCTATTCTGTTCCGTTTTGTTCCTATAATTTGTTGAAATTACACGTTCAAATGCTTTGGCTCAAACGATTATCCAAACAAGGGATTTATGAAATGAATGGATTTCAAAAATTCAGGATTTTGAAATCCCTTCATTTCACAAATTCTTTGAATTTGTCAAATCCCTTACTCAAACGCAACCTAATGCTAATATCTGGGCTAAGGGCCCTAATTTCATGGCTAATCCAACATCTCTCTCATAAATAGTGAGTAATAAATGCACTATGTATGAGAAGAAAGTTCTGACTAAACACTTTTGAAGTCTTTTTTCTCTCGAGCTCTTATTTTATTGGAGGGATTTCGTTGGGCATTATCTTAGCGGGTCTTTATGCAAGTATGCGCTCGAACCTTGGACATTTGACTTTGGACTATTCACAAACCGATGAACATCGGACATCAAACCCTCTAACTCAGAAAAAATCTTCATGTGGACACTGAACGGACTAACTGCAAGTGTTAACCAATTTTTGGCACCACGCCATCTATGGGAACGCTACTAAAAGATCTTTCTAATCATTACTTACTATACTGTTAGGCTTTGATGATCATATGGTCTAGTCAGATGATCGGAAGAAGAGATGAAACATAGAGTCGTGAATAATCTTTGAACGTGTGGTTTACAATAACGTCTCCACTCACCCTATCTATTAACCGTCCCTAGCCACCAATGATCACCTCCTCTTACCGGCCAGGCGGTGCCTTTAATGTTGCAACTTAGTCACTTTGTTGGTCATACCTTGGGAGTTGGGTAACTGTCCAGAATCCATAACTTAGAGCGTTAATTCGGAGAATTCCAGGGCAGTATCAGAGCCCTTCTAGCCCGCCTGGTGTTGATTCTTACTGCGGAGGAATCAGTTTGCTTAATTGTAGGGTACGATAAGCAGGCACAACTATTCGTAGATCGGGTGACCTACTCTACTGGGCATAATCCTAGAGATCGCTACTCATTTACATTCCTGAGGATAGAAAACAATTGTGCTTATCTAGTTGCCTTTAAGTCCCCATCTTCGCTAAGACATTAGTGCACCCATGAAAGCTCACTATCACCCATAGATTGGTTAATGAGCCCGATGGTAAGGTCTGACCATCAAGCAAAACGTGATCTGGAGGTCGGGTTGTATTTATTGTCCTTTTAGCATCGTAGGGATCGGGAAACGAGCAACTAGGTGCAGGTGGACAACCACCCAAACCTGAAGGGAGTGTGGAGCGTAGGGGGTTATGAAGAAGAAAAAAAAAAAGTAGCATAGGGGCTCAAGCAAGGCATATAGATTAAAGAGACTCAAACCAGAGATCCCTTTGGTCATCTACCTAGAAACCAACGATCATTCTCACCTCCTGATTGCCAATCACAGCCTAAGCTGAGTTGAGCAGTCATCCGTCCCGCCACGAATGGAGCCAACTAATTCTCCATTTGATCTACAAACACTGCTTAGAGGTAGATTCGAGTAGTCATTCGTCCCACCATAGATAGAGACAAGTAACCCTCTTGTCAACCAACGAGTACAACTCAGAGGTGAATATAGTATCCCGTTGTCTCGCTATGGATGGAGACGAGTAACCTTCTAGTCAACAAACGAGCATTTCTCAAAGGTAGAGCCAAGCAACCCTCAGTCCAACCATAGATGGGGCTAAGTAGACCTTTTGTCGACCTACGAGCTTCGCTCAGAGGCTTAGTCTAGTTGCCCTCCATCCTACTATGGATAGAATGAGTATCCCTCCAACCAACCAACGACTATTTCTCAAAGATAGAGTAGAGTAATCCTTCGTCTTGTCATGAACAAAGACTAATAGCCCTCCAGTCGACCAATGAGCATTACTTAGTGGTAAAGTAGAGCAGTCCTTCGTCCTGACATAGACAAAGCTGAGTATTCGTCTAGCCGACCAATGAACACTACTCATAGGGTAATCTAAGCAGCCTTCCATCGTGTCACGAACAGAGCCAAGTAGTCCTCCAGCCAATTTATGAGCATCGTTCAAAGACGAAGTGGAGCAACTCTTCATTCTGCCATGGACAGGTTCAAGTAGTCCTCCAGTCGGTATACTAACACAACTTAGAGGTGGAGCCAAGCAATCCTCTATCCTGTTACGGACGAAGCTAAGTGGCCCTTCATCCTCAGTGAGAACCAACTACTATGTTATGATTAATTTTCCAAAGAATCATCTACGTTTGTATCCACTGCGAACCACCGGGGTAGAATAAGATCCTCTCCACAAGTTAGGAGTCCATACTAGGGGACCGACCAACGTCGTCTACCAAGGACCGACTAATCAAGTCCAAGGGCCTACAATGAACACCGACTACCTAGTAAAGTCGACCACAAGTCAGGAGCCAAAAATGTGGGAGGTTCTCTACATGGACTTATTTTGGGAGAAGTTTAAAGAGCTTAGGAATGGTCTGACTTGTGTATTGTACCCTCAGGGACCGCGTGGACCGACCTATTCATAACCCATGTGTAAAACCTAAGTTACAAGACGTACGTCATAAATAGTAGCATTATAAAACGTTAGAGGATTTTAGGGTAAAAATTTTATTGATAAAAACTCAAATCAAAAGTTGGGGGTCAAATTGGGAATTTGGGAAACGCAAAAATTTAAACTTAAGATTCAAATTGGCAATTAGAAATCGAAAATAAAAATGTTAGGGGCAAAATCATAATTTCGGAACTTTTAAAACTTAAACTTATCAAAATAGGAATCCTAAAGAAGATGAGGGGAGGAAAGTGTAATTTAAACTTTTTTTTTTTATAAATATGTCGACACCCACACGGCAACCGGACGGCAATCCACCGGCCAATGAGAGGAGATCGAGGGACGACGTGGCAAGCTTAGAATTTGTTTAAGCCACTAATTTCTTGCATTAAAACCCTCCTACATGCGAAGAATGATGAAAAATCGGAGGAAGGAAATTCGAAAATTTTAGAGAGAGAGAGAGAAAACCGGAGTGGAAGGAGGTTGTCAATTTTTCTTGAACCGACGTTCCTCCGGAAGCGTGGCCATGTGAGCATCATAAACAATTCCAGGAAGAGAGAGGGTTTGGTTCGGCCGGTGGCGTGGTCCGTCGACGGAGGGGTAGTCCACGTGTTAGCGTTGCAGGTGAGCGGAGTTACGGATCGCCGTTCGACCATCAACAATCATCGGGAAGGTGAGTATTTATATGTTTTTCCTCAATTAATTGATAAACGTATGCATGCATGGGCATAACGAGCTGGGTCGGTAAGTTTCCGACGGTGTGCTCGATTTCCATTTTCCGGCTGCATGTGGGTTTGCATGTGTGTTCGAATTTCCTGGCTACTGGGTACGAGTGTGCGTGTGTATGAGTTGTGTAATGTGTCGACGTGAATCCAGTGAAATTGGAGGGGAAAAACTGGGACGGAGAGAGAGGGAGAGAGAGAGGACGATCGACGCGGTGGCGGTGGTGGGAGTTGGTTGCGGCTGAGGTGTGCTGCCGTGTGTATGGGCCTCCGTCGACAGGGATCGGTGGTCCCATGGCGTGCCGTCGGCAGTGGCATGCACGCATGGTTGCATGCATGGGTGGCTGTGTGTGTGTGTCGCAGGGTACAGGGGCGTGAACAGTGGCGGCTGGGTAAGTGGTGGAGCTGCTGAGATGGCTGGAGGGGTGTTGGTTGGATGTCGGGGGTGGTGCGGGGGTTGACAGGTGGGACGGTAAGGAGGGAGAAGCCACCGGTGGTCGGAAAGGGTAGAGAGAGAGAGACGGCTGTCGGAGAAAAACCGAAAACAGAACAGGAAAAAAAAAAAGAAGAGAAAAAAAAAAAAAAAAAAAAAGAAAGAAAGAAAAAAAAATTACACAATTGACCCCCAGCAAAAAGGGAAAATTCCACTCCAAATAAAAAACCCTTTTTCGCGGCCCGTGAATAACTCGGAAATGATCTTATTTGCCGTTAAATTTATTTTAGTTTGTTAAAATTCAATCTTAGCCTAAAATCTTTGTAACCGGAGTAATAAATGGGGGATCGTTCATATTACGGGATTTTCCTATATAATAAAGAATGGAATAAAATAATGAAGGACAATAACAAATCTCATAGATAAAATATGGGGAATGGAAAATGCGGACCTTAGGGCCTGCCTTACATGCCTAGGTAATTTTACATGAAATATTAACTTAGACCCTATCATTGCTAGGTTCGCAAACACCAACACCTCGGTAAGCTTGGGACAACGAGATTTTTGTAACGCCAGAAATGAGGTGAGTGTACTGTCTTCTCGCCGAACTATTTGCATATATATATATGATGGAAACTGGTTGTATTTAAATTAGAAGCTTTTAGAAAAAAAAGTTATGTGGGGATTAAACGTGATTATTGAGTGATATGATCCGCTTCGGCGGGGTGATATTGATCTGCTTCGGCGGAGTGATGTTAGACGATTATACTGCGCAGTGATTATCCGCTTCGGCGGAGTGATGGGTGTTCGTAGGAAGGCATATTCTACGAATGGTACGGTACCGTTGCAAACTCCCGATCGTGAGGTTAAAACGATCACCATGGCTAGCTAGTGTGCGTGTGGTTTGGGGTGTGATGTTTTGTTTATTTTGGGGTGGTTTATTATTATTTCAGGCGATTGGTATGATATTTATACTGCATGGTTATAAAAATAGAACTTGTATATATATATATATATATATATATATATATATATATATGTATATATTACTTCATTTTACTGTATATATGATGCTTATGCTGAATCCATGTGTAAATGTTGTGCTATTTAGTAGGTATTATTATCACTAAATAAGAATGATTATATTGAGAAGACAGTACACTCGCAGGTGAAATGGCTAGGAGTCGGCCCCCTACTGGCACAGGGTAGAGTCCGTAAATGGTATAGCGAGGAGTTAAAATTTTCGGGAAGTGCCGCCTGAGGCGAACCTAGGAAAGGTTCATCGTTTGTTTTTATTTTCTTTTGCTGTTCTAGAAGAAAAATTTTGGGACGGATGTGTCCCTGGCTTGGAAAGATGTTTATGACTTGTATTTTGATTAGTTGTATAATTATGAACGCATAACGTCATTTTCTAGTTGGTTTGTCACCTGGGTAATGTCGTGTCGACGTCACGCCGGCTCCACAGGTGACGGGTGTCTGGGGTGGGGTGTGACACCATGACTTAATCATGGTTACTCCAACTAAAGTCTTGGACTGGAACAGGAGGGCCAAAGGCCCTAGAGTAAGACAAATAGTTGGGTGCACACAAAATATGACAGTTTTTTTTGCAAACAACTACAAGTAATACGAGTGTAATAAGCAGTCCCCTGAACTTGAATTAAATCACATTTTCTCACTAGTGCTTCTATGGGTCTTCTATGCATATGCACAAACCATCGTAAACGATTTTCTCTAATTTTCTCTTCGATGGGTGCTATTCCTAAATTTTCTTTAATAGTTTCATTTTTAATTTTATCCATTCTCGTCTTTTCATTCATCCATCGCAGCATCCTCATTTCTGTCACCCCAATTTTCTAGACATGATTCATTTTTACTGTCCAACATTCTGAACCATAAAAAAATGCTGGTCTTATAGCAGTTTTGTAGAATTTTCTTTTAAATTTTAACGGAATCCTACGATCACAAATCACCCCAACTGCACTTCGTACTTTTATTTTGGATAGTGTCATTTGCTCTCTTAATATCAACTAGTACACTTGTTTCTTTTTTTACCCTATGCTAATAAGTTACCAAAAGTCCATATTAACTTTAAATATCAAATTTATAAAAATACTAAAATTATTCCTGAATCTCTAAAATACATTTTAAAACTTTAAAAATAAAATAACAAAAAGAGCCAAAACTATCAAAAAATTCTTAATCTCTACAGCAAAAAGGAGTGGTTGATGAACACTAGATTTATAAAAAAAATCTACAAATATGTAGTGCCAAAATTCAACTAAGTTTTATATTTTAAAACATTCAATACTACAAAAATACCAAGTTTTTTAAAAAATGTACTTTACAAGACATTCAGATTGAGAAATATTAGAGAATAAAAAGAAATACGGAATTTGAAATTAATACTTGATTCAAAAGGTTTCTAAAGATAGTTTGTTCTTATTTTATGATATGCAATGTCGAAACTATTAAAAACGATTATTTGATATATAAAGTACCACGTGGGTTAATACTACTACCTTGGTTTAATTATTTTGGGCCACCTTGACTCGATCGAAAATTACTAGACTAGTGGCTGCATGGGGTGTTACAAATATTATCAAAGCCAACCCTGGTCTAGAAACGACGTGATGGTGGTGTTGATAAATAAGTAGATGCTCCAAAAATGGGTAGAGTAAAGAGATCGAGTATTAAAATTACAAGATTTATGCAACAAAATATAAAAAAATAAAAATAAATCACGTTTAATATTTAATTCCTCTAAGCTGGATCTATTCGTATTAACATTAAAATTAAAAAACACAAAATAATATTAAATCACATTTAATAAATCAATTACCTCTTCTATTGCATCAGCCTCAAAGTTGGTAGTTCTCGAGACGTGATTTGATTAGACTCTTCCAAAAGTATCTGAGCATGAACAAGAATCAACAAAGAAGATCGATCGTTTCAGAAGTAATACAAGATCATTACCTCTAACAGTATCTACACATAAAATCTAGGATATAAAAGTATTCTTGGGATTTCTAAGGATGAATCTCGTCCCGAGACTTTGGAGTAGCTTTGATTTTGAATATAGGGGATAATAAGATTCAAATCCATAAGTGTTGATTCAAAAAAAAAAAAAAAAAATCTCACAGACACAACAAGATCACACAGGCCAAAAATTCTAAGGGGTTGGCTGAATCTACGAGGTAGACGGCCACTATGGTCTCTGTCACCTTATAAAGTTTGTCCGGGGTTCAAAATCCTGAACTCCTTTTTTATATTTACACTTTGACCTCAAACTTCTTAAGTTCAACATTACTACCCGTTTTTTCAAAGACCTTTTTTAACTTAATTTTAGAGGATGCTGCCGCTATGGTTGGGGGTGAACTTTCTTTGGGAAAAAATGTATTAGTAGGCTTATATGCCATGGGAATGTTAAAATTTTGAAGATGCAGTCCTCCGGATATGCAAGAACAAACAATTTTGATTATAAACATTCCTCTAATGAATGCTCTGGGAACTTTATAGTCAATGGACTGTATAGAATTGTGATCAATCTCTTTTCGGAAGAGAATAGAATCTCCTTAATTTTTTGTTCTGTTCTCAAGTCTCGGAACTTACGTAGTCTAATTTTCTACTGTGTGTGACCCATTAAGTTCATACCAAAAGTTGGATAATAAATTTAAATAATTAATTATTATTTTATTAATCAATCGATCAATTAAAATTATAATAATTCCAATTTCTCCCTTCTAAAAAAATATATTTTCCTTTAAGGCATTTTCTCCGATTGTAGATCATGTCTATTTAGCAGGAATTTAATCAAGAGAACCTCTCCAAGTATAATTATCGTATTATGCAATCTTTCTATATGTGTACCTAAAAAGAATAATATAGTATGATTAGGTCAAAACCCAATAATATCTATTTTGATTGATAATATAATTCTTTGTAACATTGATGGAAATCTTATCTCAATCGTCACACTGCTTTAGTCGGAGATTTCGGTGAATTATATTGAATATAATCACATATGAAACTTCTCTTTTGCTAAGAGAAATATACTGTATCTTGCATACTCGTATATTCATATGTATGTTCCGTCATACCCAATAAATATCTCTAAAGTCTCATGGTTAGAAAACAACACTTACTATTATCAAAGTATAGTAACCCACACATGTAATTTATAACAACTCAAGTCAAAAGATCACAAATACAATTATACCTCGCATATCCTATTTTGACATTGAGCAAAGCTACCGTGTAGGATATCAAGGATGATCATGTTTGTAACGACCCGATCTCTCAGAACTGCCACTCAGTTTCTCCTTTTTATTTTTATGGAGAAGTAGAGGTAAAAGACAACCAATTCACCACCATGCTTCTGCTACGCCACTTTGATAAAAATAATAATAGGCGTGACCTCAACTTGATATTACCCAACCAGAATAATACGTACATAATTGGTTGAAATTTTAATATTATAAATTCAAAAATTTGAGATTACACATATCCCATAATATTTCATAGAAAAATTACAAAATTTGAACCTTTCTTGATCAACAATTATCATGACAGCCCAAAATAACGACACCACCCTCTGACTCTACTTAATGCCAGTAGTGGACCCATATCTAACTAGAGTATCTGAGACAAAATATTTTATTGGTGTACTGTCTTCATATTATAAAGACAATTTATGGATTAAGTACATTTATCAGAATTTCATTTTTTAAAACAGAAATCAAGCCATAACTAAGTCGTATCAAAATTTCACAAATATTATTATAATAAAACAACTAAAAATGAAACAACTGATCAAATTACTTTGATATATAATAAAATACCAAACACATACTTTTATACTAACTATATGATCGTTTACCTCACAATTAGGAATTATAATGGTACCGTAACCTATCCAATTGTGCAGTCTAAGGTTACTATCAGTGTTATATGCATTTAATAATTTCAATGGTAGGAGCCAACATATGGATAAATCACCATATCATGATGATAATCATCATCAACAACAACATATATCAATCATCTGTAGGACTTGCCCTCCTGTCAGGTTACAATACAACGTCCTACATGACATACTCTCCTATTAGAACCAACAATATCCCAAAAGACATGCCCTCATGTTGGGACCACACTATGACATAGTAGAATAATTATAAAAATAACTTTCCATATTCAACATTTTTATTTGATCCATCTAACGTTATAAAATAATCAGTTTTAATAAATATTTTATTTTCCACAATTTACTACGAAAATATAATTTAACAATTTACATAAAATACAATACATTTATCTCAATAATTATACCACTAACACACTACTTCGAAAAGCTGACGTAGACGGCGTTATGTGAGAACCTAACACATAGCAAGACTTAAAACTAAGAATTTATCTAAATATGAAATAAAATGCGTGACAATCAAATAAATGTATTAGATTTTGGGAAAGAAATAAAATCGAAGCGCATTTAGAAATAAAAAACCCTGAACTTAATATAAAAACAACCAATGAAAAATACGACCCAATAGACATAGAAGAATTTGATAAACAAATAACCGAACTCAAAAATTTAGGAGTAATAAGAAATAGTTCGAGCAGACATAATAGTACAGCATTTATGGTAAGAAATCATGATGAAATAAAAGAGAAAAAACTAAAATGGTTATAAATTATAAACACCTAAATGATAACACCGTAGAAGACAAATACCTAATACCAGACAAAGATATGTTAATAAATTGCATACAAGGAAAAACAATTTTTAGCAAATTTGATTGCAAATCACGATTTTGGCAAATAAAAATGAACAAAGACATTATTCCTTGGACAACTTTCTCATGTCTTAATGGACATTTTGAATGGTTAGTTTTACCTTTTGGATTGAAAAATACACCTAGTATATTTCAAAGAAAAATGGATAGTATATTTTTAAAACACATAAAATTTGTATTAGTATATATAGACGATATCTTAGTCTACTCGCTAAATAAAGAAGAACACATAGATCACTTATTTACAATATTCACAGAATTTTTGAATAATGGAATAATAATAAGTAAAAATAAAATGGAACTCTTCAAAGAATATATAGGATTCTCGGGAACTGAAATAGGAAAATGAAAAATCAAATTACAACCATATATTGTAAAAATGATATTAGAATTTCCAGACAAAATAACAGAAACTAAGCAGTTTCAGGTTTTCTTAGGACTCTTGAATTATGCTAGAATATATATCAAAGACTTAGAAAAAATAATAGGACCACTATATAGTAAAGTTAGACCAGAAGGACAAAAATTATTTAATACTGAGGATATAAAAATAGTTCAAAAAATCAAAGAAAAATGTAAGCAACTTCCAGAATTACAATTACCCTTAGAAATAGACTATAAAATAGTGGAAACAGACGCCTCACAAGAAGGATGGGGAGCAGTTCTATACTGTAAGACCAATAAATATTTAGACAGGAAGGAAGAGAAATTATGTAGATATAGATCAGGAAAGTATAAGGAAGAAGAGACAACACTAACTAGCCTAGACTATGAATTGTTAGGAGTAATTAATGCATTAGATAGTTTTCGACTATTTCTAAATAAGGAATTTACGGTAAGAACAGATTGTGAAAATATAGTAAAATTATATAACAAAAGTAGTGAAAAAATAATACCTAAAAAAGATGGGTCAACTTTGTAAATAGTATTGCAAGAAACGGATATAAAGTGAAATTTGAGCATATTAAAGGAACAGATAACAGTCTAGCAGATTATTTATCTAGAGAAATATATTCTTAATATTTACTTGATTTCATTACAGATGGAGAGAAGGATGATAAAGTATGGAAAGACAGAGCTTCTAGTTTACCAAAAGCAAAATAAGAAGTTTAGAGCTAGTTACAGGATTACCGAACAACAAGAGTGTCTCTTGGATAATATATGGAATCTCAAAACTTTAGAAAATAAAAATATTGTTAAAATAAAATTTTTAAATGCACTCACAGAATATTTTGTTAAACCAGAGACTTTCAAAGCACATAAGAAATATTCTTATTATGTGATAGTCAAAGGATTAGAAACATGAGTCTTCCACAACTGGACAGAAGTAATAAAAAGAATTAATAATTATCCTAGGCCACTTTATAAAGGTTTTTATGATCTTTCAACAGCCCTAGATTTTGTAAAATTATAACTTGGCATTAATTATTTGATATTCTCTTGTGCCATTGAATTTTCACAGAATAATAATATCACAGAAACTAATACTAACACTTTGAAAAGGTTCAAAAGTTTTGCAGATTATGGAGAACAGTCTTCTAAAGACCCCAAACCTTCAGAACAATCACAGATTTTTCAAAATCAATGTGAAAGTTGTCTCCAACTTATGCAAAATTGCAGAAATCTTGAATTTTAAAACATAGAATTATTGTCACAAAATGATTTCTTTCATCTTAAAAGTGATAAACAGAGTGAAGAAATTTCTCTTCTCGCTCAAGCAAAAATGGATTTAAAAGAAAAAGTCTCTTTATTTGAAAAAATTATTTGTGACCTTAAAAAAGCATCTACATCCCAACAACCTACTTCATCTCATCAATCTTCTTATTTAACCAAAGAACAAATCACAAATCTAAAAACTCGAGCCTTCTTCTTCACCCATACCTTTCTTGATCAATTCCCTCAACTTATCAGACCAACCATTATCTATCACAAAAATCGCCTTGATCTAGATATCCAAATCGCCATCCAACAATTCTTTAGAAACAGTTGGACTAAACACACCTATTTTTCGGGAGCCAGATACGTCACATAAAATTATTACCAATTAACCACATGTTGTCGAAACAGTTGACATTGTCAAGAGATTCCACTTGAACATGTCAAATGTAAATGCAAACTCATGCACACCATCATTCGTCTTGAATTCGACCTCCTAAATTACCATACCATAACATTTTACCATAAAAACCAAAAAAATTCTCTTACACCACAAAGACTATTGGACTATGGATTCCTAGCCGCCATGTTTTTTCACAACCCTAGCCAAACAAAATTTTTTGGAAGAAAACTCGTTACTTGTGTTAGTTACCTTTTTGAAGAAAGTCCAACAAAAATGGTAGAAGTTGCCATCAAATCTCTTGGACCAATCTTCGAAGGATACCCACATTTTCAAGCAAAACATAAAATATTATTTCGAAAAAGAAAAACCATTCCAACATTCCTTGAACCACCTTCTCTCAGCCAACCCACAGAAAAACCATGGATCTGTGATAACCTTAGCCTTAAAGATTAAATAAAAATATGGAACTATGACAACATTGCCCACAACATCAATTTTGTACTCCATCATTATACTTTCGTACCCTTCCACTTCATTACAGAAGATGATCATCAAAAAATTTACTACGAAGAACACATTCTGGAAGTGGATTTTAGAATTCTAAAAAGGAAAGAACCAATACAGCTACAGTATGAAGAAGAATTATGGAAAGCAACAATGTATAAAAATGATGTTGAAACAAGAAATGTTAAAGCAAAAGAAAAATATTACAAGAAGTTCCCTCCATATAGCGCTCGCATGGACATCTCACTAGAAATAACAGAAGACGAAGAAGATTTCGAAGAATACGAGCCTAATTTTTGCTTGGATCACCAGGATAGTGAAGGCTACCCAGACACAGACTAAAAAAAATAATTTTTTTATTTTTTTTATTTTTTTATATATATATGTAAAATATTTCATCATTGTAAATATGGATTTTGGACAAAAAACAAAAATTGGTTATGTATTAAAGTACCCAAAGGCCATCGTCCATATGTGGTATGGCCAATTTGAACATTTGAGTCCAAAATGTGACATCCCTTGCATCAGCAGTAGATACCTTGCAGGACGATTTCATAAAAGTAGACAGTAAATAGCTTACAGCTTTTACTGTACACTTTTTGAAAAACTTTGTCCTGTGGCCTTATCTCTTAGTTGATAAGTCACTTTTGGTTGCTTTTTTTACCAATTCCTTTGGTAATCAACCGAAGCAACCTGTTTTCTGGTTAGTGTCTATAAATATTATGAGTACCCATTTTGCTAAGTAGGAGTGGAGAAGCGATAGAGGTCTGAGAATAGAGAACATCCAAAGAATACTCTGAACCCAAATATCAATCTTTAGCCATTGATACTTAGAAGGGAAATAATTTAAAGGTCAGTCTTGTAAAACTCTACTCTTACGTTGTGTAAAAAAACTTTGTGTCTATCCATTTGGGGGCTTCCTAAAAGGGAAAACCCCTTCTTATTTTTCCAATAATATGTATGTTTAAAAGTTTCTAGTTACTTGAGTTATTACTGTTTATTAATGCAATTGGTAGCCAGTTGAAAAACGAAAATTTTAAAATCTTAAGTTTTACTATAAAAAGATAATCAACCTCAACAAAAAAGCCTTTGAACACGTTATCTTTGTGCTCCTTTGACTGTTTGCCTATGATTTACCATCATTAAGTCTCTTGTGAGCTTGTGTGATAGGGTGACATGCTAGAATATTGAGTGTTTTAATCTTGCTCAAGTAAAACCAGTAGATTTAAAAATTTTGCATAACGGCTTCAAGCCCATCTGTGGCGACTAGCTTCTCTGTTGCATACATAAACTATTTAACTTAAATCTTTAAACTCTTCAACATAAAATTAGTTGGGAAAAAGAAAAGAGGTGATAAGTACTGAGTAGAACTTCAACAACTTAAGAAAAAACAAACGTTTATGAGCTGTAATATACCATATAATTTTATTACAGAAATCAACAAACTCAACCTTGAAAGACAAGAAAAAGTAGAAGAACAAATAAGGATCTTAGGGAAAGAAGTGCTAATTCACAAAATTAACTACATAACTTTACCCGAAAGTTTTCAGAACAAAACAGAGTTTAATCTTAGAATACATTTAATAACGAAAAATATAAAAGCTTTAGAACAGATAAAATCCTCCGCACATAATTTATCCTATATACCAGATTATCTAAATCAGGATTAGAAAGCCCAAGGTAACCAGGATATTACTCTGATAGGTTACTTGACAGTCTTTAATCCCTGGTAAAAAAAATAAAATAAAATAAAAAATAAAATAAAATTTTAATCTACTTTATACTACTTTTTTTAACGTGTCAAAAAAGTAAAATTCCAAATTTTTTGGGTACTAGGGGTCTCTTCTGGTATCAGAGCATAAAAGATCTCCGTACAGTAAAAAGTTTGAGTATTTAGATCTAGAATTCCCAACATATAATAAAATACATAATTTAGAAAACAATTATAAATTGCTTTGTAATTTCGAAGGAGAATATAAATACAGTTGTCATATAGATAATAAACAACTAAACAGTTTAATAGATTTAATAATAAACCTAGGACATAATTTAGATTCTCTAATAAACAGACAAAATAAAATTTATCATTCTATTTTAATAGCTACTGAAAATAAAGGTACAATAATAAAAGAACTAGGTGAAAAATTAGAATATATTAAGAATCAAAACTCTAGCAACACAGAAAGACTAGTTAAAATTGAAAGGAAACTAGGATTTGAACATTTACCCAGCAAAAGTGACATAAAAGATTTAATCAACGAAAAATTTCAAGGTAAAACAATCGATACCATAGAAATAGAAGAATTATTTAAAAATTTAAAACTAGAAAAAGAAGAATACGGTGAAAAAAGTAAAAAACCCAAAAAATAAAAAAATTGTTATATCTATGGAACAATAAAATGAGTGGCAAAGAAGTAATAATACATGACCAGTTAAAAAGAAGTTTTAGCACCAGGTTATTTAGAAAAAGCAAAGCAGTAGATAATCAAATAGAAACGTTAATAGATATAGAAAATGATTACGAAAAGTTTAAGAAATGATGATTAAAAAAGATAAAAGAAACGCACCTATATAATAAAGAAAATATAATAAAAAATATAATGAATGCTAGTAAACTATACAGACATTTTCACGAATAAACCATTAGTTGTACTACAGAAAGTGAATATGTATCAGTAAACCTTATAAGTAGAAAATGTCATAATAATATAATAAGATTAAATTTAAATCTCACTCACATAGGATTAGTGGTAATAGGCATTAAAGGACTGCACCGACAATTCTTAGGAACCAAAGTTTTAGTATGTTTATATGATGGTAGGCACTGGAATTTGGAAATGAGTCTCCTAGGAATTGCTGAGATAGATATGAGCCGTAACGGTGGAATTGTAGATTTTACACCTGACTTTTTAATAAAAACAACAGACATTTTAAATCACATAAAAATAGGAATTAAAACCAAAGATTATGATATATAAATAGGAACATAAAATTTAATCGTATGTACAAGATTTATAGGAAGAATGAGTGAAAACAATACTACAAATTATAAAATTAAAAATGAAGAAATATTTAATCTAATAAAAACAGAAGGTATAAAAGCAATTCCAGCCAAGAAATTCAGCCCAGAAACGAATACAGGAACAAAATAGAACCTTAACAACTTCATAAATAAAACTATACTCATTCCAAATAATAACATAATATATAAAAATAAAGATGGCAGCCTAAGTTTAATATTTACAGATTATAAATATCAAGCCAGTAGCAGTGATAGTCAAAATAGTGAAGAAATAAATGAAGAAGAAACAACATATGTCAATATAGAAAAGGAATATAACTTTACCCATATGGATTACGAGAATGAAATAAACGAAGAATATTTAACCAATTTACTAAATAATGAATATGACAGATTAGAAAAATTAGGATACACACATGAATAGATAATAGATCTTAATAAAGAAATTTGGAACATGGAATTAATAGAGGAATTATAAACAGGAAATCTAAATATAAAACATCTAAACATATTTAAAGATATAGAAAGTATAAAGATTAATTTTGTTACTAATACAATAATTAAAATGAAATCCATGAAAGTAGACATAGAACTAGAAAAAGTCAATAAATATGTAGAGAATGTTAAAATGGAAAGTACAGTAGAACAACCACGAGGCCGTACAACTATAATACCAACGGGAGAAGGAACGAGTAGAGGACCAATAAATGAAGATACTCCTATGCCAGACAGAACATCTTATTATTTAAGACCAGATACCATAATGGAATATCCTTTAGGAGGGAGATATCCAAGAAAATGAGCCAACCCCTTAACAATAGATTTAACAAGAAAACTAGTGGGGAAAAGATTAAGGTCAGACAGTTTAGAAAAACTACCAACGGCTACACAAACCGGAATAATACTAGAATTAATGATATATGAGCCTCAAGTTTGGCCAGAAATAATCGATAGGTGGGAACAAGATGCAACTAGAGCATGGCAAAACAGTAATAGGATAGAAGGAATGTTTGAATGTCTAGAAACGCTATTAGGTGAAACAGTGGAAATTTTTTATAATGAATACAAAAGGGATAATCCAGAGGCTATTACTCGGTTAAAAGATTTAGGAAATAATCCTTATAACTTTACCAATATGATGAGACAAATAACGACAGGAATAAATGTATACTCTACAGTCGAATACTTTCTAGCAGAAGTTGTATTAAGAAATATAGATCAAATGAAAATAACAAATTTAAAACACATAGTAGAATTTAGTCAGGATTATGCATATCAAGCAAGCAAAGCAGGATTAGCCTATAATGAGGAAATATGAGATAGATATTTTAGAAAAATACCAGGACCAATAGAAAGACACATACAAGAGGAATGGAGAAAACATAGTAATAACAATAAAAATACAGGAATAGGAGCTAGGATAATATTTGCCTTTGATCAACTAAGAGGACAATGCACAAATTTCAAAATAATAGAAACAGTGAATAAAACAGATTATGATTTCTGTAAAAGAATAACATATGCACCTCAAAGATATGGAGAGAAAAGAGAATTGAACAGAAAGTATAAAAATTTTAATAAAAGAAATAAAAAGTATAAAAAATATACAAGGGAATATAAAAACAGATATAACCACAAAACCTACAAACCTTATAAAAATAAGAAAAGATATCGTAGGAAAAGTAGAACTTATAAAAGGGGAAAATTCAGAAAAGCTAATCATGTTAAAAAATTCAAAAGAAATAATAATACAAAGTGCAAATGTTTTATATGTGGAAATGAAAAACACTTAGCCAATAGATGTCCACGGAAATTTAAAAATATAGAACGTGCAAACATGATACAAGATATAGACGAATAAATAGTAAGCATAGACTCAGACGACTCCATAGCATATAGTATAATAACAAAAATAAGTAGTAAAGAAGATATAAAATTATTATATTCAAATAATAGTAGTACAGAATATAGTAATAACACAGAATCAAATGATGAATTTTGCTATATGAACATAACAGAAATAGAATCTAGATAGGAATGTGACATACATGACTAGAAATATGGTTTAGAAGATAATAATATCAAATGTTTTAAGTGTAAAGAATTTCCTAGTCGAGAAAGAAGATACAAATGTTTGCAATGTCATCTAGAAATATGTCATATATGTATAAAAGAAAACTATGGAATTGAAACTAATTTAAAGAGCTCACCAAAATTCACAGAAAAAGATTTAGAAATAGCACAATTAAAGCTGGAAATCGAAAAACTAAAATGTGAAATGGAAAAGATCAGATTCCAGCATGACAGAGAAATAATGAAATACGAGAGAAAGATAGAAAAATTGAAAATAAGAAAAGATAAAGGAAAACAAATACTAGAAAATAAGAGTGATAATAACGAAAATAATTATAACGAAAGTTACGAAACAGAAGAAAACACATTGGAACAAGAACTTTAAAGTGTTATATATATATATATATATACACACACATACACACACACACACACAATTAAATATATACATATATCCATGCATATACACACAATTATATATATAAATATGCGCATGATAGAAGAGAGAGCGGAAAAAAATTACCTTAGATAGAGAGAGGAAGAAAAACCTGGTTAATAAAAATAAAGCATCAGTTTCTCATTCTTTGTCTTTTTCCTCTTTTTATAAGGCTTATCATCACCTCCACCCTTAATTAATTTTTTAATTAGTGGTTGTACATATGTCCATCATATGCAAAATAGTGGTGACTTGATATTTTGATGACACGCTTTCTTCTACTTCTATTTTTTTTTTTTATCCTTATCTAGTCAAGAGTTGATCTTAAATGTATATATATAAATTACATTAAGCCCCTCTTTTTTTATAATTTTAAAATACTATTAATACCTAAAAATAAAAATTAATATACAATTAACCCCCAAAATTTATAAAGCCAAATTAAAATTAATATATTAATCCCAAATTTTTAATACTAAATTTTTATATATCATAATGACTCCTTAAAGTTTAAATTAAAATTTTAAAATAACACACTAGATCCAAATATTTTCTAAATGTTACGAAATACAACTAAAAATATGCATGTATAAAATCGGATCTTATAATGTTTAGTCCCTTATTACACTAGTATATCCCTTCGTGGTTGATTAATAACTCATACTAATGGTTTGAGATTTATCATTCTTAAAGAGAAAACAATGGATCAAGTTAACCTAAATTGTTGAAGACAATTTTCAACAATCCATTACTGACTAAGAACAATTTAGAATATCAAGCTACCAAATGTCTTTGTTCTTTTCTTATTAATCTTATTAAATAACCAAGACACTTCAACTTAATATTCGAGGTCTACAACGATATTGATATAATTGAATAATAGTACAATTTTTTTATTTTTTTTTATTGATACTTGAGATTGAAATATTTTATAGATTCAAGACATAAATTTAATATTACAAGATTGACTATAGGGTTTATATCCAACAATCCCACTAGCACTATAGTCAATCGAAATAGTATCTTATACCCATCTTTAAAAGATACCAATTTGAGTACTGTAAATCTTGGCCTTAGTGAGTGTATCTGCTAGGTTGTCTATTGTGTCTACTCTCTTAATGTCGACATCATTCCTTAAGATGATTTCATGAATCAAATGGAAACGTCGCTCTATGTGTTTGGATTTCTGATGCGCTATTGGTTCCATTTCTTCATCTATAGCACTATTATTGTCACAATACAAAGGTATCAGTGACTCAATGGTTGGAATCACATGAAGTTTAGTAGTGAACTTCTTAATCCATAGACATTCCTTAATTGCGTAGGAAACGAAAATATACTTGACCTTAGCAGTGGAACCTACAGTTGTAGTTTGCTTACAACTACTATGACTAACAACTCCACCATTTGAGATAAATACATATCCCAAAATTGACTTCTAGTCATCTACATCGGATTGAAAATCAGAATCAGTGTAATTGTCAACCTTTAGTTTTTCTCCTCCATATACCAAAAATGTATCCTTAGTCATCCTCAAGTACTTGAGGATAAATGTTATAGCCCTCCAAAATTCTAAACTTGGATCAACTTGATATTCGTTGTTCAATACAATAATGTAATTGATATCAGGCCTGGTAAATAGCATTGCGTATATGAGACTTTCAATTATCAAGGCATATGGAATCCTACTCATCACAATATTCTCTTCAGAAGAATGAGGACTTATATTCTTAGAGAGATGAATTCCATGTTGGACTGGTAGAAAGCCCCTTTTGGAATTCACCATGCCGAATCGCTCCAATACTTTATCTATGTACCTGAATTGGGATAAACTCTTTTAGATATATGTCCATAGATCTTTATATTAAGTATATATATATATGATGCTTCTTCCAAATTGTTTATGGAGAAAGTTTGAGAAACCCATACTTTTATAGTTTGACAACATTACTACATCATTTCCAATCGGTATAATATCGTCGATGTACAACACCTGGAAACATATGGCCTTTGTATTTTTTTTTCTTGTACACACATGGATCATCCATAATTTGGAGGTAATCAAACGATTTGGCTGACTCATCAAGTGGATGTTCTAGCTTTTAGAATCTTGCTTAAACCTAAAAATCACTTTTACAACTTGCACACCTTTTGGCTTTCAAATTTGACAATGAAATCCTTTGGTTGATGCATGCAAACCTTTTTTTTCTATGTTTTCGTTAAGGAAAGTATTCTTTATATCCATCTTTCAGATTTCATTCTAATGATATGCAGCTACAACCAATGAAATCCTTATAGATGTGAACATAGCAACCGATGAAAAGGTCTCCTCATAATCAATTCCTCGATATTGAGTATATCTTTTTGCTGCTAGTTTGACCTTAAACACGCCCATTTTATTATTTGACGCGCTCTGCTTTTTCGAAAGGTTAAAAAAGTGTATGGTATAGTAGGGCGTAAAGAGAAGGAGTTTTTTAAATCATCAATTTTCTCATAAAAGTACTTAGGCTATTTAAAAAAAAAAAATAAGGAGTCATCACCTAACATTAGGTTTAATTGGTGTGCTATGTCACTGAATTTTTTGAGAAAAACAATTTAAAAAACCTAAGTAAATTTTGCTTCAAAGACACGATGAAACTAAAGATTCATTTAAAAGAGATTGGGAGTTGGTTACGCTTGGAGAAAGTATTAGGCACTACAAGACACCCGTCCAAAAATATTTGATCCCTCAAAGTTTTACTTTTGTTTCCATCATGCAATATTGAAAATATTGTTAATGATTTTGAAAGGAAAATTTGTTGTTCTTAACGCGTGGCCTTGTAATATGGATATTTTCGTCATTTCATCACTTTACTAAACCTAAGATGTTTTCACTAACAGCGATTAAGGTTTTTCTCTCTCTCATTCTTCAGACGAATCGTTGTTAAGAAAAGGTTAGAGAAAAATATATTTGATTTAGTGGAGTGATGAAATGACAAAAATATCCTTATTAGATGGTCAGGAGTTGAGTATAGTCTATTTTTCATCCAAAATCATAAATAGTATTTTTAATTTTGATAGAGAAAAACAAATGTGAAACTTAAAGACCAAATGTGCAATTTGACAAATCTCAAGTTGTACATAGACATGCACCCCAAATTTTAGGGACTAAACATATAATTTTCCCTTTTTTAAAAAGAATGATTTTTACTACTACTCCCTTGTCATTTTGATTAAAAGCACAAATCTCTCCTTTCATTTACAAAATATCAATCAACTATTATAATCTATATTTTTTTTGCAAAAGACATAAATGCCGCTCTTTTATTTAAAAAAATAAAATATTATTCTTTTATTTTTCTAAAAATTAACTAACACTCTTATTTAAAAAAAAATACTTCTTACACCTAAACTTTTTCAAAATTATTGTTACCCTCCATCCTTATCCCCCTAACCTTGCATTTTCCCTTTTCTTTTTGTTCCTCTTTCTTCTTCTTTTTCCTCCTCATTATTCTATCTTTCTCCTTGCATATCTAACACCCAACATGGGATTTGTGTTCCGATCACAGTTCCTATGCCTGGATCTGGGGGGGGGGGGGGGAGGGGGAGGGGGGGAAGAGAGAGAGCGAGAGAGAGAGTGAGAAAGAAAGAAGAAGAAAAAGAAGGAGAAATAAGAAGATAAGAAGGAGGAAGAGGGGTGGGGCATGGGAAGGGAGGGAAAAAAATTATAAAACCTTTTAGGAGTAAAAAATATTTTATTTTTTAAAATAGTGGGGTTAGTGCAAAAAGATAAAGGAGTAAAATGTAAAAAACAATTATAGGTATTTTTTAATTTTTAATCATTTAAAAAATTTTAAGGATAAAATTGTCATTACAATTATATTTTTAGTAATTTTTGATTTAGAGGAGAATTAAATGATGTTTGAGCAAAATAATAAGAGATTGACTAATATTTTACGAATGATAAGAGAGGAATTTGTAGTTTTCGACAAAATGACAAAGAGATAAATAACAAATACTCTTAAAAAATAAAATAAAATAGTATTAACTTTGAAAAGATACGCTTACCAATTAAAATAATATATGATAAATAGTGATATAATTATAGTAATTCTAATAAAAAGGTTTATATGTAGAACTAGGGGTGGTTAGGGGCTCGGGGGTTGCCCAACCCGTGGAATCTATTTTTTTTTTTTTAGGGTTTGAATTTGATTTTTGAGCCCATGGGCAGGGCTAGAACCCTATAATTTAGGCCCATTCATTTTTATGCCTGGACTTAGGCATGACTATTTTTGTTTAGGGTCAGCCCAACCCGACCATTTATATATGGGCTTATACCATTTACCTCCCTTGTCATTTTGCTCAAAATCATAAATCTCCCCTATTTTGTTTTTTAAAAAATACTAGCCATTCCCTTTAAACATTTTTTTTCTTGTAAAAAGACATAAATGCCCTTAAAAATATATATATTTTTATTCTTTTACTTTTTTTAATTATTTTTTAATAATACCGCTCTATTTTTTAAATTTCACTTTGTACCCACTAAAGTTCAATTTAATATTAATCCAAAATTTAGGGATAAAAATATATTTATTTTCTTATTTCATATTTTTCTCCTCAACCTTGAACAATCCACTATCGTGCCATGCCGCTTGTTGAATGAAAGACAATGATCAATTCCTCATCTGCTGATGAATCAAGCATGGACGACTACTCTAAAGACCGTCATCGTCGAGTCCCAAACAAGACTCACTTACTCACCATTGCCATTGCCAACAAATGCCGGCCTGACACCGCTTTCGGTACATAAAGATTCAACGAAGACGATTGTGAATTAGAGGGAGACGCCGAGGTTTGGAGCTTATTCACTGCCCATTTTTGCAAGGTCCAATCGGTCCTAGATTAGAATTGCCTGCCGATTTAGCAGGTGAATGAGAACAACCAATCCTGAGTCCCGGACAATCTAGTGAAAAACGTAGTCATAATCCATGAAATCAATGTCAGTATGCCCAAGGTTGTTTCACTCTACTCCGATCTATCCACAAATTTCTCCAGCGTGTTCCATCAATGGATTGCAGCCGACGTTCTGACGAACAACCTCGACGACAATGATAATTTGCAAGGCTTGAATAGAAGATTCAACGAATAGATCGATTGTTTTCTTTGATGTCAGATCTTTTTTTTTTTCCCCTAATTGTATTGTGTGATTAATACGGTCACTTGTTCAATTGGAATGAAGATGAGCTAAATAAGTGTAAGCTTCTATGTAAATTGGATTTAAAAGCCATTATTAAGTGAATTGAACCAAAATGAAGTCATAATGATATAAGGGGTCTAAGAGAGCATTTAAATGTCATGATAAGTGGGAACTAACCGTTAGAAGGTTGATTTCATTATCCTATATAAAGACCTGCGTTTTTCATATATAAAGACTAATCATCAATCAATATCAAGAGAGTTAAAAGAGTTAAGATCATTTGTGAGCTGTTCTAAGAGTTATCATTCTAAGATATTGTGTGAGCTATTCTAAGAGGCGATCTTGAGAATTATTCATTACTATTTTTTGCTGCTACCGGATCTAAAGTAACATCGCTCTATTTATTTATTCTGTGGATTCCGGGTGAGATCTTTCCAACTACTTTATATATTGTGCATTACTTGTTTAATTTTGGAAATTGATCTTTAGAAATTGTTTCTGTTTTTTATTGAAGAAATTATTTTATAAATAATTTCTTGAATTTGATTACGTGCTCAATTATTTGTTACCCATATTTTGTTAAAAATCAGATTTTTAATCTCACACTTTTCTATCACTAGATTTGGAATATTAATCGAGTTATAATTTATCTGAGGTAGTAGAAGCTCCGAGTGAGATAATCTGCTTATCAATTTGTATTGGTGAGTAGTGTGATAGATTAAATACTGTTGGGGGTATTTAATCAGAGGTAGCCGGTTTTCAATCTCTTCTTATAAAGAGATTGAGGTAGTGATTCTTCCTGGATAGAATTGTTTTTCGAGTGAATTTTGTAATGGTTCAATCCTTACTGGGTAAAAGGATATTTGGAGTGTTGGTAAGGTTTTGATTCTTTTGCCTTAGTGTTAAAAAAAAATTAGGTTATTCTTTAGCCTGCAAAAAGTAGAGGTTATTCCTTAGCTTGGGAAATGATATTTTGTAAAGGTTGATTCTAAACCTGTAAAAGAATCTGAACATGTAAAAGAATCGTTGTGAGTATTTGATTCCTACCTTTAAAGGGATCTTGAGTATTAGTGGGTGCGACTCTCCGTGGGGTTCAGGGAACTGGATTAGCCAAGAGTAGCTTGGTGAACCAGTATAAATCTCTGGTGCGCTGTAATATTTACTTTGTTTATTTTTGCTGTTTGGTATGCACCTAGTTGATTATTTAATTCCGCTGTGATATAAAGATAATAATTAATTTAGAATTAAAATTAATTATTTAATTTATTCAAGTATTATTCTGATAAATTTTTAATTATCCAATTCACCCCCTCCTCTTAGATATTCCACTGGGCCAACATAGAGGTTTGGTAAAAATATCAGCAAGCTAATCGGAGGTATCGACATATTCAATATCCCCCTTTCAATTTAAGCATAATATATTATTGCACCACTGTTAAAAATTTCTCCCCCTATATAATTATAAACATTAAAATCATGCGTAGGAGAACAAAACAATATCATAAAACTTTTTTCCCCTTACTATCATATTATCTTCCCTTTTGTTACATTAAAAAATGGAGATCATGAAGAGAACAACTTTTAAGATTAATCTAATAATCTTGAGGCAATTTTAAGAGATCATCAAAATATTTCAACAATATAGCATGAAATCATATATTTTCAATTAAGTCAACATGCTTTATTTCATGATACCAATTAATATATTTCCTTTGTATAGAATCAAAAAACATGTAATTTTTGACGCATTATGATAGAAAACATATCTCAATGATAATTTATGAAACTATCAACATAAATCTAATGCATGTTTTAAACATGAATAAGTGCATATTTATCTCATAAGATTTCAGGTCTCTTTTAGACTAATAATCAATTAAAAAACATAAGATATTAGATGAATGTTAGACACTTAATACCTATAAGGATATCTATGTGCAAAGTATCAATTGATTAATATGCTATATATATATACAAAGATCATGCAGATTAACAAATCAACTTAATTCGACGATGAACAAGTCATAGATTGATATAACATGTTTCATATATTTTTAAACATTGCTTTTAATGGATCTCATGTAGTATAACATAAGAAAATCACATACAAATATGTAAACTTATTTGATTATCATATAATAATTCTAAGACAACAAAAGAATATGTTAAACATCATAAGTCTTAGAAATTCTTACCTGCTCATTTAAACTGATTTTTTTACTCATGACATAGTCTTTAGAAATCACATGACTTTTGTCTTTAGGTGTTAAAGACATAAATTTTACTTTATCCCCTGTCACGTGTTGAGAAGAGCCACTTCTTAGGAACAATTTGTCCTTACTCATAGAAGTTTATTAGATTAACCTGCAACGAGCACCTCAAAAAGTTCTTAGGTGGTGCCCATTCTATGTGGGTCCGATCTTGTTAACCGGGACAATTTTAGTTCCTTTAGGAACCCAAATTTGTCTATATTTAGATACGTTTGAAAAATATTTCTTATTGGTATGCTCCACAATATTACATTTAAAACATCCAACAAGATTCCTATATTTAGAAAAGAATTTATGAAATATCTTTTGTTTAAGATTTTTCCGAAAACCAATTTCAACTTTATGAAAAATCCCTATTGAACTCCCCAAAACCATTTTCAAATTATTTTCACCACCCGTGAGTTTGAAAACAATCGAATGTAAATCCAAAATGTTGGATTTCAATTCAATGTTTTCAGATTCGAACTTAAGTGTATTAATTGTACTTTGTAGGGCATTAATTTAAGAACATTGATTTTTATAATCATGTGTTAGTTCTTGATAAATATCAAATAAATCATCGTAATCTAAAGGACAAGAACTAAAACATTTCGTTACCTCAACTCCAGTGGCCATCAAAGCAAGCATAAATGAATTATCATGGCTCGATTTTTCTAAGCTACTCGACTCCGAGTCATCCCAAGTGGCTTTTATTAACTTCTTCTTACTTTTCTTTACCTTTTTCTTTTTCTCTTTTTCTTTCTCTGGCTCAAGATAATCAGATTGAAATGATTAATTTTATGACAATTGAAGCACTCAACATTATTCATATTGAAGTTTTTTTTTCCACGAAATATTTGTCAGGTCATATTTATGAAATGTTTTATGAGAAGCACCATATCATTTTCTTGCTCACCGTCAAGACTGATATTATCACTATGATCTTCTTCCTTGGTCTTTTGAACTTTCAATGCCAATAACTTTTTTTTTGCTATTTCCTATTTCATCCTTGTATCCTCAAATAGTCGCCTCATGGGTCATTAGGTTGCCAATAAATTCATCAATGTTATACACTGTGAGATCCTTAGCTTCCTCAATTTCAGTCACTTTTGGCTCTCAAACTTTCGTCAATTATCTTATAATTTTTCGTACTTTGTCTTTTATAGAGTAAGCCTTTCCAAGTTGACCAAGGTTGTTGCAGATATTATTGAATCTTGCGTATATTTTTGGAATCGATTTTGCTTCACCCATTTTGAATAGTTCGAATTGACGAACTAAGGCATTGATCTTGGATTGTTTCACCTGATTTGTCCATTTGTGTGTGATTTTCAACGTATCACACATTTCTTTTGCTGATCCATAACTTGAAACCCTGGTATATTTATTAGCATCTAAAGAACAAAATAGAATATTAATAGCTTGATAATTTATAGATAATTTCTGTTTATCTAAGGGAGACAACTGTTCCTTCTTCTTAATTATTCCAATCTCCGTAGGAATGAATGAACTATCCTCAATGGCTAGCCAAACATCATAATTAGTGGCTTGAAGAAAAATGATCATTCTATTATTCCAGAATGAATAATTATCTCCTACAAATAAGGGTGGATGGTGCATAGGTTGTCTCTCACCTAGAGTGCCTATGGGGTGTGCCATATGATCTTTTTTAGTTGGGGTTTTTAAGCCAAATGAACTAAATCAGCTCTAATACTAATTATTGGCCCAAAGAGTTACTCAAGAGGGGGGGGTGAATTGGGTAGTTATTAAAATTTAACAATCAAACACTTAAACACAATTAATTAATTTTTCTAAATCAACTATTATCTTTATATGCAGTGGAAATGTGTTTACTTTTAAATGTACACCCAAACACAATATACGAAATAATCAATGCAGCTCACAACAATATATCCTGGTTTGGTAAGCTACTCTTACCTACATCTAGTCTCCCAAGCTCCACGGAGATTCACAGTCCACTAAATCCATGATTCCTTTCCTAGGTAGGAACCAAACCCTTACAATTTTGATTCTTTTCACAAACTCGGAATCAACCTTTATAATTATCCTTTTCATAGGCTTAGGAAGAATCCTATCATTTTACCAGACTTAAGACTAACCTAATTTTATTACAAGAGGAATAAAAACCTAATTCTTTTAATAGGCAAAAGATCAAACCTACTACTCTCTCACACTTTTACACTTATCATTTTCTCAGGTTTATGAAGAACCTTTACAATCACTCAATTCTATTACATGGAGAATCAAAACCTAATTCTTTTTAAGAGAAAAGAATAACCTAACCTTTTTGCAGGACAAAGATCAAACCCTAATTTTTTTCACAGGAAAAAGATCTAAACCTAACTACCCTGACTAGACACCGTCTTAAACGTGTCTAATCCTCTTAAACTCATAAATATAAAAAAATGGTGTCTAGCTACCATAACTAGACACCATGCTAAATTTGTGCTACCCACTTTATTTATTAATCAAATTTTAGTTGCTTAGCATTGTATCTATGTGCCAAATTTGTGTTACCCACTTTATTTATTAATCAGATTTTATTAATTAGTTTCTTCCCACAAGGATATTCTACCACCTCAATACAAATATACTCAATTAATGTTCCGAATAATTACTATGTGATAGATACAATGTGAAGTAAATAAACTTTGATTAATAAATAAAGTGGATAACGCAAATTTAGTACGTAATCAGATAATCAGGTAAAAATCGTTTAAAATAATTTTCAGGCTTTTAAGTTTAAGATGATTTTCTAGCAATCTTAAACCAAGCAATCAATATAAATATAACTTTAGAAAGTAAATAATAAAACTTGGATGGATCTCACCGGGAAATACCGAAGACAATAATAATATCGCAATTAGAACTCAAATCGGTAAAACCAAATAGCTAGTGGTTTAGATTAAGAACTTTAATAGAATTTTTCGTAGAAATCTTAGCAAAAATATCACTCTTATAATAGTTCAAAACTGATGTTCTTGATATTTTTACTCCATTCCCGTAGGTCTATATTAATAGACCAACAACTAGCCCTCAAATGACTAGTTTTTCAAAGATATGTCATAAAATGACATTCTAAGACCCCATATATGATTACCTTTCATTTCAGGTATATTTCACTTAAAAAAAACTTTTAATTCTCTCATTTAACTCCATAAAACTATTATCAATTTAAAACTATAGAAATAGGAAGCATTAAATCTCCCCATTTTGAAGATGACAATTAACTTTGATGTTTTCTTCAAAATATAATATAACTACGCTTCTCCTAAATTCGACGACGTGTATTGGTTTTGATGAATAATTAAGTATTGAAGTTTTTGGTGGAACTAACAGTTTTATCGAGTATTTTAGATTTATAGTTCCATGCATTTGAATAAGAAAAAAATTTGATGAAGAAGATATAAAGGGTGCAAGATGGGCATGACAAAGATATGAAGAATTTTGAAGACACTTAAGAAAAATAGATGAAAATAACTCTTTACATTTATACTTTTAATGCAACCTAAATTAGGATCACGCACGACACTTAAAATGAGTTAATTTTATGTGCGTCATGATAAGAAATTATAAGTTTAAGATTTTAAAATGAGAAATTTTATGTGCTCCTCATGTGAAATAGTTTTGATAAATGACCTAATCGAAAAATATGTTTTAAAGTGTAAAATATTATATTTTTGGGTTAATTCGATCAACTGAGAAAATTAATTGGTCAACTGAATAAAATAGTGTGTTTTGGAGTTAAAGCGAAGTGCTACTGATTCAGTCGTTTAACCGAAATAAGAAGGTCGGTCAACCATTTAAAACAATAGCTGAAATGGGTAAGAAAATGAGCAAATTGATCCAATCAGTTAACCGAATGAAGAAAGTTGGTCAATCGTTTGAGTCAGTAAATAAAATAGAGAGAATTATATGCTCACTGATTAATTCAATTAATTGACTGGAAAAGGTAGGTCAATCGAATGAGTATAATGCCAACAACTAATTTTGCCTTAGCAGTGATCGCTCAACCGGTTGGAACAGGTCGGTCAACCGACTATTTCAAATCGGCTGATTTGACCTCTTAGTAAAAAACTATCTATTTTTTATGATTTTAAGAGAGGGATTTGGGGGATTTGAATGTAATTCAATTATGAACAATCTATTATGTGATCCCTATTGATTTAGTACTTATATTTTGATATTCTCTTAATTAAAGTGATTTAATACTTCTTATTTCTATAGTTTTAAATTAAGAATAATATTATGGACTTAAATGAGAGAATTGAAAGTTATTTTTAAGTAAAATATATCTAAAATGAAAGGTAATCATAAATGGGGTCTTAGATTATTATTTTATGACATATCTTTGAAAAACTAGCCGTTAGATGACCAGTTAATAGTCTATTAATATAGACCTGAGGGAATGGAATGAAGATATCAAGAACATCAGTTTTGAACTATTATAAGAGTGATATTTTGGCTGAGATTTCTACGAGAGATTTGATTCAAGTTCTTGATCTCAAGCGCTAGCTGTTTGGCGTTACCGATTTGAGTTCTAATTGCGATATTATCATTGTTTTCGGTGTTTCCCAGTGAGATCCATCCAAGATTTACTATTTGCTTTCTAAAGTTATATTTATATTAATAGCTAGGATTAAGATTGCTAGAAAATCACTTTAGACTTAAAAGCCTAAAAATCATTTTAAACGATTTTGACCTGATTATCTAATTACGTGTTAAATTTGTGTTACCTACTTTATTTATTAATCAAATTTTATTTGCTTCATATTGTATCTATCACATAATAATTATTCAGGACATTAATTTAGTATATTTGTATTGAGGTGGTAGAAGCTCCTTGTGGGAAAAAACTTACATTTTTTGTATTTATGAGTTTGAGATGATTAGATACGTTTGAGATGGTGTCTAGTCAAGGTAGTTAGGTTTCGATATTTTTCCTATGAAAAAGATTAAAGTTTGATCTTTATTCTGCAAAAAGGATATGTTATTCTTTTCCCTTATAAAGAATTAGCTTTTGATTCTCCCTGTAATAGAATTGAGTGATTATAAAAGTTCTTCCTAAACCTTAGAAAATGGTAAGTGTAAAAGTGTAAGGGAGTAGTAGGTTTGATCTTTAGCTTATTAAAAGAATTAGGTTTTAATTCTTCCTATAATAGAATTATGTTAGTCTTAAGCCTGGTAAAAAGATAGAGTTTTTCATAAGCTTGTGAAAAAGATAATTGTAAATGTTGATTCTGAGCCTATGAAAATAATCGAGATTGTGAGGGTTTGGTTTCTACCTGAAAAATTAATCAAGAGTTTAGAGGATTACGAATCTCTATGGAGCTTGGGGGACTTGATGTAGGTAAGAGTAGCTTACCAAATCAGGATATATCGTTGTGTGATGCATTGATTATTTCATATATTGTGTTTGGGTGTGCATTTAGAAGTAAACTCAATTCCATTGCATATAAAGATAATAATTGATTTAGAAAAATTAATTATTTGTATTTAAGTGTTTGATTGTTAAATTTTAGTAACTACCCAATTCACCCCCTTCTTGGGTAGCTTTTTGGACCAACAGTCATTAATTAAACTAAATAAATAATATAAAAAAGAAAATATGATATAAAAAAATTAAGGACATTAAATTTACGAAAATTATAGAAATAATATATGAACATTAAATTTGGTAATATTGCTAAAACATTAAATTTATGAAGATCGGATTGAAGAAATGATTTAAAAAAAAATAATATAATATACATAAATTACAAAAAATTATAAAAATAATATATGGAAATTAAATTTAGTAATAATATGAAAATCTTAAATTTTTAGAAATTAAATTAAAAAATATTAGTAAATTAGTTTCAATTTTTTTTATACTTGTGCCTGAAGGCACAAGTCATGCTAAATATTTTTTCAATTGATTTTAACCATTCTTTCTCCTTAAATTAATAAAAACCATTAATGTTTTTTTTTTAAATAAAAAAATCGATTTATTAATAGATTTCTCTTTGTTTTACGACAAGGTGTGTCCGGGTCAACTCACTTCTTTGGGCGATTTTAAGTGCGAATTCTCGCACATCGGTCTAATACATTCATAATTAAATTCAAAATTTAATTTTTAAAATATTCTTCAAGAGAGTGGAATTCTGATTGACAAGAAAATAAAACACTTTCCTTTTACCCTCCCCTTGCCCCTTATATCGGGTCGGTCAGTTTTGAGTTAGTTTTTTTTTTGGATTTCACCTGAACCCGACCCGTTCGAACCCTTAACCACTTCAACACATTTCCCACTAAACCTGTTATATTACAAAAAAAAACTATATACATATATATATAGAAACCCTACTCTTTCTCATTCCATCTTTCCCATGATACCTCTCTTACTCCTCACTACCTCAAACATTAGATGACTCTCTATATCTCATTTCTCTCTCTCTCTCTCTTAGTCCTCTCATCCCTCTTAGATCTCTCATATTTCGAGGTCCAGCCAAGATCCTGTATTTACTGCCTTCGTCGTCCTTCGCCGCTGTCTCTGTACTCGGTCGTGCTTCGCCGTTATCTGCTGTCTTTAGCTCTAGTCTACAAGTTTCTTATTAGGGTTTTTAATTGTTTAGTTGTTTAATATGTTTCTTATTAGGGTTTTGAAATCTCAATTGTTTTTAGTTATTTGATTGTTTAGATTTTTTTTGCCTGAGCCTGAGTTTCTGCCGGTTCATTATTCATTTTTGATTGTTCAGGACCCGAAACACGCCCACACCTGAACCTGATCAGGTTTTTCGAGTGCCCAACTTTGGATTTGAGCAGATTTAGCCCTTTCAAATTTTTTTAGGTCGGCCCATAATGATGTTGCCAAGAATTCTCAGCACATGCAATCGACTTCTCACGTGCCAAAAATCGCTTCAACTTCACCTTCAACCTACAAAACTGATTAGTTCTTATGACAGGAAACTATTGTGGTGTCTGTCAAAGAATCTCTGGTGTGAGAATAAGTTAATTTGATTATAGAGGAAGCTAAAGCATTCAAATCAGTTGTAAAAAACAAACAATGGTACATTCTCTTTATATATGCTTAGTAAATCTCTACCATTTCATTCGTGAGGTCACCGGTTACGTGATCTCCTCCTAACAGTATGGGAGATAACCATAATCTTCTCCATAAAACGAGAGACAGATATTCTGCAACATGCTTCCATTAAATACGGGTCGTTACAGTCAATAAGTTGTAATACTCCGCATACATAGGGGATGTGGTTATCTTGGGCTCACCTGTTCATTTTTGGCATTCATTCATTAGTGTCAATTAGGATTCCATCCGAGGATGAACGTCCATACGATGTCAAAGAGGGTGAAATATGCCTCTTCGTTTGGATGTCAGAGTATGGATTTACTTTCCCATTCACTCCATTTCTTTGTAATATCTTTTGTTTATTAAAAATTACTCCTGCTCAATTAACCCCCAATAACTTCCATTAGATCACAGGAGCTATTGCTCTTTCTAGTGTAAATGAAGTCCCCCTCATTGTAGATATAATTAGGAGTATAGGTTCCTTAAATTCTTTTCTGAGCTAGGGAGATTATACTATTCCTTCCCAAAGAGGTTCTCATTCCTTACTGTCCTTCCTGCTATGGTGAGAGATGTCTGGAAAAGGCGATACCTATTCTTCAAAGGTGATTGAGAATTTGCTCTTGAAGAAATAGGGTTGCCTTCAGTTGTGCAGAGGTACTTCAATTTTTCGAGTAATTTTCTTTACTTAGACTTTCTTTGCGATTTGAATTTAATTTTTTTTAAACAATTGTCTTGACATTTTCTTGGGTTGCGTGATGCAGGTGGAGTAGCTTGCAAGAGTCTTGGCCTTACGACCTGAAACTTTCACTGCAAGCATACGGGTCAAGTTTTAGTATAGATAGGGAGAGTAAGGGTTATTGTGTCCACAAAGATTGGTTGAGATTATTGTCGAGTACTGTAATTATCATAACCTAATTTTATCTAGGCGATAAAAAATTATTTATAATTAATTAATACTAATACTAAGTTAATTAATCTAATTAAACTATAATACTAATATGAGATGTTTAGGGGAAAAGATTATCTAGGGATTAACTTTGTTTACAAAAACGTGTTTGGTTTCGTTTAGTTTATAATAACAACGTTCATCCTATCTGACAATCTCTGTATCGTAAACTCACTCATCACTTCTCCCGAGTGTAAGATGAGTGAATATGCAATTTCGCGTCAACAAAGAAGTCTCCCTCAATGTGTTAACGACATTAGGTCACATGAATCTTGCCCCAACGTCATTGATTGCACACTTTCTAACTCCGTCCCGGGTTATTAGATCGTCGCATTGTGTTTACCCTAATTCGAATTCGGGGTTGCCTCTCCCGAGTGCCAAACCCCGTATTTTTTATATATCTAAACAAGCATATAATCAAAGAATAATGGTAAACATAATCGAATAACGAAGAACAACCATTAACGAAACACAACTCAAACAAACAACATTTTCTTAAATTATATTAATCCCTAGACAAAATCCGTTTAGCCCATGGCCATAACTATTTATATAATGAAAAATAAGCTAAACATGCTCAACAAACTACCGAAGTTAAGAAAATAAAGAGAGAAACGAAAACAACTTAACCGTTGTCCGAAGATTTGCCGCTAAAACTGTTCAACAATCGCTTTTCCTTCTTCGCAACGTGTTCTTCTCATCCGGAATTGTTGAGCACTCCCCAAAACCTCTCTCTATTCTAACCCTAGGATCTCTCTAATGGCCGAATGAAAAGGATAAGATAAGAAATAGGGAGCAAAAATATCTAAATAAATATCTAAAATGTGTGCAGAGTGACCGCTACGGTAGTGGGTATGTCGGCTGTAGTTATAGCCTCGGCGGTAGGTGCAGAGTCATTCTGTTGTTTCACTGCTGCGGTAGTGGACTTGCTAAATGTTTAGGCCCTCTCTGCATCTTGACTGCCGCGGCAATAGGCTGCAGGTTCTGAATTTTGCCCTTATGCTTGTTTTCCCACCGTTCTTCCACCATTCTTGATCCGATTTTATCGTTTATGATCCGTTTTCATTCATTTTCACTCCATACACATGATTTATACAAAAATAATAAAAACATATTAAAACATAATAAACATACTAAAAAACTAACAAGTTCGGTGTCAAGACCCGTCCCGGACACCCGACGTCCCGGGGCTGGTGTGATGACATCACGACATCATCGAAACAACCAACCATCTATTAAACGATAATATGCATACAACAATAAACCATCATCTACATAAGCTATACATATTCTTTTTTATAGGGACACACCTGTCTCCAAAATATAATAAAATGAACCTCTCACAGGTTCGCTTCAGACAGCTCATCTCAACCCTCCACACAACTCCATCTTAGGACTTTACCTAGTGCCAGTAGGGGACCGACTTCTACCTGCTTCACCTGCGACTGTACTGCTTTCTTAATAAAAACATTTTAAATGGATCAAACATATAACATATAAACATCACATTTCAAATAAAAATCTTATTACATATATATATATATATATATGTATCATACCACAAAGAAAACATCCATTTTCCTGTCACCACAAAATCAACGTTTATATGTTTATAACATTTCAACTAAGTAATGAAAATCAACCAGATATATCATCGTAAATAGATACATCAAACCAGTATAAAATAAAGTATATATACATGTCATATACGATAAAACACCATATACAACAAAACACCACATACGACACCACGTCACACCACACTACACCTCTCCACACCACACCACATCACACCAAATCACACTACACCTCGGCTAGCTATGTGATCGTTTTAATATCACGATCGAGAGTTACAACGGTACCGTATCCCGTAGGATATGTCTTCCTAGCGGAATATAGCAACACTCCGCTGGACTATGCCAAATGGGTGAAACAACGGTCCGCTGGACTATGCCAGACGGGTGAACAACACTTCGCTAGACTATGCTAGACGAGTGAAAACACCACTCCGCTGGATTATGCCAAGCAGGTGAATATCCACCACCAATCTCCACCTCACCTCAACAACAACAACTCATCTCCATCTCAACAATAACAACTCTGCCCACAATCAACCATCTCATCAAATCAATAATATTATCATCAAACTACAACTCAATAAATAATCAACACTCTGCCGAAGCAGATAAAATCAACAGTATCGTCAAATCAATAACAATATCGTTAAGCTGAAAAATCAATAACATCGACCTCTATCTCCAAAATCGATTTAATCCATATAAGTTATAAATTTATCAAATTTTAAGTAAACACATTTATTCCATCATAGATATATATATGAAAATAGATTTTTGCAAGAAGACAGTACACTCTCCTGATTATCCGTTTTCGAAGACTTTAACCGCTTATTCTCTACCGGTCCTCTGGTGCCCGCGAACCTTTCCCAGATTTTTTCGATGGCCACGAGATTGGATTTTAAATTTTTAGGTGGGGTTATTTGCATATTTTTGGTTTTTCCCTTCTTTTTCCTTTTCCTTTTTCATTTCTGTTTTGTGTTTCTATCTCCCGGTTCTGTTTCAGACGGCCACTCACTACTGGCCTTTCACCTGCTTCGATCACAAGCTCACAGCCGGCTTACTGTTTTTCGCCCATCAACCCACACACAGCAGCACATACACAAATAGCAATGATCATTTGAACCACAACACACACACGCAGTCACACTGGCCGAACATAACACACCCACTCACTGACGGTGAAGTAACCAACAGACGGCATACACAAAACACACAACCATACACCCACTTTTAACAGACCACCACTGAAGTAGCTACCACTGCCGGAGAACAAACAACACACACAAACCCACTTCTTTCTCTCTCTAACCTACCGCCGGCGATGCCTAACCGGAGTGAATGACCACACCGTTGAATGGACGGACAACACACACACATAACCGAAACACACACACCCACTCACTAACCAGACGACGATGAATAACTGACCAACAAATCACACACACACGACGACGGCAAAAACAGAGCATATACCCACACCGCCTAAACACACACACTTTTTTCACACACACCCTTACCGTTTGAATAAGACAAATAGACGGTACACACCCATATCCCACTAAACCAAATAACGATCAACATCGAAACACGCCCTCACGCTGATGAACTTACCATCTCCGACGATTAGGAACCTCCGACGACCCTCTCTCTCTCTAGTTTTTCTGATTTTCTCCTCTATTTTCAGGCTTCAAACAAGATTTTTTTTGTGGATCATTAATTTGTATAGATTTTAGTGGATTGGTTTATTGGTTTTGTTCACGCCACGTCGCCTCTCTCCCACGTCCTCCTGTCTCCGACTGAGCTCACGGCTCACGCACACACACCAGCATGCATATATATATATATATATATATATATAAATATCTAGATTAAATTGCTCTTTTCTCCCCCTATTTTCTTAAAATCTTTTCCTTAGTCCATTTCCATATTTAAAGGTTTCCGAAATTGTAATTTCATCCCAAAAGTTGTTATTCTCAAAAGTTTAATTTTTGATTGAATGTTTTTCTAAATTTTCAATTTGACCTCCGAACTTTTAATTTGAAATCTTAACTAACCCGATTTTACCCCAAATTCCCAATTATTCTAAATGTAATTAAAATGACGTGCATGCTACGATGGAGTCTTAAAACTCTTTCCTCCTAAAAGAAATTTCGTCTTGAAATTTTATTACTTTAATCGAACAAAAGTGGGTATTTGTTCCTCATCTCGTTCTGACAATAATTTTTCCATAACCAACACTTATCCATTTCATCCGACATTTCCAGTCAACCAGTTTTAATAATATTTCGATTCAACATTTAAACCAACAATACTCACAACCAAATTCATAAGCACGGATAGCCAAAAGAAATTTCAATCTCAATATTGACATCAGATCTTCAATACTCTTATAAAAATTCTATAAATATTACCTAAACATTCTTCAAACATATATCCATGTATAAATATGAATCGAGGGACATAGATACGTCCCAACTAAAAAACAAATTCGATACATCACAAAAATCAATAGTTACTGACTGTAAACTATTATACCTCTTTATGAAATTCCAGTGACTCCCATGAGCTGGCTTCGCCTAATGTTAATAGAGGTCCAATACATCTAATTCTGTTTTCCTATCTCAATTTGGTTAATTTGATTGGGGTCCTGCATCTTTTTCATATGGCGCTTTATACAATACCACCTTGATCAACAAAAAAGTTTTTATTATTTTAAACACATTTCCATTAGCGCCACCTAATCCCCCTTACTACCTGAAGATTCCCAAAACACAACTCTTCAATATATCCTCCAATATCTGATCGTACTTTTTGATTGACCGTTTATCCACAAATAAAACGAGGTACCAACTTTCAATTTGGCACCTTAAGTAGTATGGATATTCGTCCAGAATGTCAAAATAAATATCAACTCCTCATATTACAGTTTCTCCTATAGAATTTCTCCAATAGAGAAATATTATCTGGAATTAGCTAGTCGATTTTCTAAATTTACAACATGTCAATTTTTACGATGGTAATTATTACATATAAAACTCACCTTTTAAGATATCACCATTCAATACCGCATTTCGAATTCCTCCGCGGACTATTCATACAACAATGACTTAATTTGTTTTGATAAAATTATCTTTCAAATTACAGTACGGTGGCAACACTTACACATTAACAATTCAGTTTATCAAAATATGGTCAATCAATTTATCCAAAAACAACTATCAATTTTCGAACGAATAAGTCACACTGGTAATCTTATCCCAACTTTATTCGACACTTACATTGAACCGGTACCTCATGCAACCGAACAATCCCGTCAATATTCACTTAGCATACAAATCAAGACTCCCATTTTCATTCTGGAAGAGATAAAGACTATAATAACCCACCTGAATATTAGTGCTCGACCTTAATTTTACTAACATACAAGACAGACACCTAACAACTAATTCTGCGATTTCTCATTCCATTCCAATCTACCAATAATACTTACTTAATCTCGATACATTTGATACTACCGGGTGCATTGCGTATATTGAACTATGCATTTCCTTTAATGGTACCTTCCGTCAAATGGGCATAATTAGGAACACACAATCTATTGTTAATCATCAAAACTTCATCATTATTTCTGACACGATAGTCACCTCTTGTGATCATTTTTCACTTTATCCCTAATCTTTCCCAAACTGAAAATTCGACTTCTGCACTTCTACAACACGGTCGATCAATGTTGGTTTCAAAAATAAAAATCTCAAACAACGTTTCCATCTAACCAACCGGCCACTAAAACTTGCAAAGGTCTCAACTTAACACAAAATTTAGTATGAACAACCTGAATGTACACAACCAAACCTGTTGATTTCCTACTCAAAGCATTCGCTACAACATTGACCTTTCCTAAATAATAATGGATAGTACTATGGTAGTCTTTGCTCAATTTTATTCAACATCTCTGCCTCAGATTTAGCTCATTTTGAATAAGCAAATATTCCGAACTCTGGTGATTGGTACATATCCCTCAAATCTCGTCATATAGGTAGGATTTCTAAAACTTTAAGGCAATCACAAACATTGTCAACTCCAAAAGTTTCGCATTTCGATCACACTTTTCGGCCTTTCCCATTAAATCACAGCCTCGACTTCCATTGGATTCACTTGAATACTATTTCCTAAAATCGTATGTCTCAAAATTACCACTTGATCCAACCCAACTCACATTTATTGAATTTGGCATACAATTGCTTCTCTCGCAACGTTAGCAACATAGTCTGGAGATACTCTGCATACTTTTTTCTATTCTTGACCGGATCACCGTTTTTCACCACATCACCATCTCGGATCTCTAACTGGTGCTATACTAATTGAAAATCTATTTGGGAAAAACATCCTGGTCTTCCGTAGTTGATCGAACAAATCATCAATTTTTATAAACCGTCTCCTTATTCAATCATTGGTTATCAATACTCATTTTCAACATACCACCATTTTTCTTTACGAATGACACCCGAAATACCTTTATGAAGAGAAACACCAGATCTAACTTAATCGTGAGTTAACAGTCTAATTTATTGTAACGACTTGGTTTCCTAGGCTGTCACACGACTTCTTCTATAGAGACTTCCTAAACCTAAAACTATCTCACTCGAATTTCTAGTATTCAATAAATTGTAGTACTAACGACAACTACCTGAATTAGTGATTTTATGACGGAAAAATTATTAAATACTACTAAGTGAAAATCAATATTCTACTTAAAATTAATGCACTCATTTTTTTATGCAATGACGACCAATTTTATTTATTTTTAGTCCCAAGGTTATAATTAAAATTCCAATTTCCCACATTTTATCAGCACGATTATATTTAACCAACTTAATAAGCCTAATGTTTAATTCATTAAAATTATGGAACTTATTTTACAACAACTACGGTTATTAATCATGCTTACTGACACCCTGACAATTCCTCTAGGGACTACATAGGGAAAATCCCTAGCTACTACAATATTTACCGCCTGAAATTGTTCTGACTGGTGCCTAACACCTGCGTAAAGTATCCTAATAACCTTTCTTTAACAACTTTTGACCTCCTGGCCCAAGAATCAAATTGACTAGGGTAATGATTACATCTCTCAAAATACAAATTTTTTACCTCTTCTATGATTCGGAAGGTAACTTATTTTTGTAACAATCCACTGACAATTCATACGATACGGACTATAGTTATACACACTTACTATCATCACAGACTCACAATTTCTCAACTATCTTCTACACATCATTCTTTATTGCGTTTGTTGTATTTACTAGTTCCACATACTTTTGCTCTACCTGTCCGTCAACCTAGAATGTACTACTAACTTAAATCTTTTCTAACGTTGTCTACTGGTTTTGAGCAAATCAGAACTAAGTATCAAATTTAATTTCAAAATACAGAACAGTCAACTTCCCTAATTCCAATAATACAAAGTTTTCCTTCAATATCATTACAAGATTCCTTTAGTATTGCCTAGAAGACAGTTTTATACTCATCCTGGATGTCGTTTCATGATCCAACTTAAGTGTGTTCTACTATACTATCTAGTATTTTAACGACGACTTATTAGGTGCTAACGATAGTTAATCTCATCCTCACGTAATACGCATATAGTTGTTTCTCAATTAAAATATCACATTTCCAACTATTAATACCCCTACAATCGCGATCCATCTATTACCACTACCAATAACACAACATCGCTCAAATCCACCAACTGACCATAACACAATTTCGTCACACTCACTAACTATCAATAAGATAACCAACCATACACGATGCCAATGTACTAATACATGTAATGAAACAACTATCACCCACGTGTCGAACTCTCCTATCGACACCCTATCTAATGTCCCCTACTGACTAGACGACTGACACGTCTTTCCATCTCATGGTCCTCTACTGACACAACAACTGGCAAGTTTATAGAACCTATAACCTAGGCTCCGAAATCAAAATTATCAAGACCCGTCCCAGACACCCGACATCCCGGGGCTGGAGTGACGACATCACGATATCACTGAAACAACCAACCATCTATTAAACCATAATATGCATACAACAATAAACCATCATCTATATAAGCTATATATATTCTTTGTTATGGGACACACCCGTCCCCCAAATATAATACCATGAACCTCTCACAGGTTCGCTTCAAACAGCTCATCTCAACCCCCACACGACTCCATCGTAGGACTCTACCTAACTCCAGTAGGGGACCGACTCCTAACTGCTTCACTTGCGACTGTACTGTCTTCTTGATAAAAACATTTTAAATGAATCAAGCATATAACATATAAACATCACATTTCAAATAAAAATATCATAATATATATATATATATATATATATATATATATATATATATATGTATGTATGTATGTATGTATGTATCATACCACAAGGAAAACATCTATTTTCCTATCACCACAAAACCAACGTCTATATGTTTATAACATTTCAACTAAGCAATGAAAATCAACCAGAACGTCACAGCAACTATATAGTATAACGCAATTGAAATAATAGATATATCATCGTAAATGGATACACCAAGCCAGTATAAAATAAAGTATATATAAATGTCATATACGACAAAACACCATATACGACAAAACACCACATACGACACCACTCCACACCACACCACACCACACCACACCACACTACATCACACTACATCACACTACACCTCCGCTAGCCATGTGATCGTTTTAACCTCACGATCGGGAGTTGCAATGGTACTGTACCCCATAGGATATACTTTCCTAGCGGGATATAACAACGCTTCGCTGGACTATGCCAGACGGGTAAAAACACCGCTCCGCTAGACTACGCCAAGCGGGTGAATATCCACCACCAATCTCCACCTCACCTCAACAACAACAACTCATCTCCATCTCAACAACAACAACTTTGCCTACAATCAACCACCCCATCAAATCAATAATATTATCATCAAGCTACAACTCAATAAATAATCAACACTTTGCCGAAGCAGATAAAATCAATAGCATCATCAAATCAATAACAACATCGTTAAACTGCAAAATCAATAACATCGACCTCTATCTCCAAAACCGATTTAATCCATATAAGTTATAAATTCATCAAATTTTAAGTAAACACATTTATTCCATCATAGAGATATAAGAAAATAGATTTTTGCAAGAAGGCAGTACACTTACTTGATTATTCATTTTTGAAGATTTTAACCGCCTATTCTCTACTGGTCCTCCGGTGCCCGCAAACCTTTTTCGGATTTTTTCGATAGCCACGAGATTGGATTTTAAATTTTTAGGTGGGGTTATTTGTGTATTTTTGTTTTTCCCTTCTTCTTCCTTTTCCTTTTTCATTTCTGTTTTGTGTTTCTGTCTCCCGGTTTTGCTTCAGCCGGCTACTCACCACTGGCCCTTTACCTGCTCCGATTACAAGCTTACCGCTGGCCTGTTGTTTTTCGTCCACTAACCCACACACAGCAGTACATACACAAACAACAACGATCATCTGAACCACAACACACACATGTAGCCACACTAGCTGAACATAACACAATCACTCACTGACGGCGAAATAACCAACAGACGGCACACACAAAACACACAACCATACACCCACCTTTAACGGACCACCACCGGAGCAGTCACCACTACCGGAGAACAGACAACACATACAAACCCACTTCTTTCTCTCTCTAACCCACCGCCGGCGATGCCCAACCGGAGTGAACGACCACACCGTCGAATGGACGGACAACACACACACATAACCGAAATACACACACCCACTCACTAACCAGACGGCGACGAATGACCAACCAACAAATCACATACACACGACAACGGCAAAAATAGAGCACATACCCACATCGCCTAAACACACACTTTTTTTACACACACCCTTACCGTTTGAACGAGACAAATAGACAGTACACACCCATATCCCGCCAAACCAAACAACGATCAACACAGAAACACGCCCTCACGCTGATGAACTCACCATCTCCGACGATCACGAACCTCCGACGACCCTCTCTCTCTCTAGTTTTTCTGATTTTCTCCTCTATTTTTCAGGCTTGAAACAAGATTTTTTTTATGGATCATTAATTTGCATAGATTTTAGTGGATTGGTTTATGGGTTTTGTTCACGCCACATCGCCTTTCTCCCACGCCCTCCTGTCTCCGGCTGAGCTCACGGCTCACGCACACATACCAGCATGCATATATATTTAAAATATCTAGATTAAATTGCTCTTTTCTCCCTCTATTTTCTTAAAATCTTTTTCCTTAGTCCATTTCCACATTTAAAGGTTTCCAAAATTGTAATTTCATCCCAAATTTTCAATTTGACCCCCAAGCTTTTAATTTGAAATCTTAACTAACCCGATTTCACCCCGAATTCCCAATTTTTGATTAAATATTTTTTTAAATTTTCAATTTGAAATCTTAACTAACCCGATTTTACCCCGAATTCCCAATTATTCTAAATGTAATTAAAATGACGTGCATGCTACGATTGAGGTCTTACATTCGGTTTTGAAATAGATAGGTAAATTACATGTATCAAATACTCCCAAACTTAGAATTTTGCTAGTACTCGAGCAAAACACTCACACAAAATAAGAAAATATAACAACTACTTACGAAATTAAAAACTAAAAAAGAAAAACACTAAAAACAATAATGTGCAAGGTTTGAATATCATCTAATGGCCAAACGATTTTCCCTCATCAGCCCCCAATCCTATCAAGTTCAAGAATAAAACACATCATGTGGTGTTCAAGAATAAAACACATCAACATTTGATGATGGTAAGCGTCATTCTAGATCCTATCCAAAGTGTGTGTGTTAAAACTCAAATATACAACTATCCGTCGATCGAATTAGACTATCCATCAAATAAGCTCATGACTAAAATAAAAAAGGTATAGGGAATCCATAAGCCTGACATGGGTTCTATTCTCCACTAATGTAGGCTAAGCAATTCAAAAAGATCAGTAGGACTTGGTTCGGTTTTGGAAAATGGCCAAGGTTATATTGGAAATAGAAAACAGGTTAACGTCGTTAACTTGACAATACTCAAGGCACATGCTTGGCACTCTCACACTCGAATCCCCATAGATTAATTGGAAACAACCCTGAACAATCTTTTAAGATCGACGAACTCACTTGTCAAAAGAAATGGGAATTGTACTATATGTACATTTTTTTTAAATACCACTACACCCTCAAACTTATTTGATTTTATAAAATTTCAAGGGTGTGGTTAAAACAAAAGAAAAATGACAAGTGAGTACTCGAATATCGAACCAATTAAAAGTTTGCCCTAAACCGAACTGCTCACTTCAAGTAGCATTTGCAACTGCTAACTTGATTTACTCAAATTGTGCCTTCGGTTTAGTGATAAAGGTTTGGAAAACGTTCAATTGGCTAGGGTATTTGTTATGTGTTCAAAATTGAAATGGCTTTTAGGCTTTGACAGGGTATCGAGAAATAAACATTTAACAAGGTACGGTTCAAAGGCTCAAGCGATAAAAATGAATGCCTAAATCATATCTCCCGAACTACCTCGCCTAGGATTTTGCCTCGAATTTCCCCCAAATCAAGTTCTAAAATCCTTATTGTCATGAACTTGGCTAACGGATAATCGTTTTCAAATTAATTAGACAGTTATACGTTGAGTTTACGTGCTCGTGCATTTAGGATCTACAATAACTTTTACTAAAACGATACGTCAAGCACACAGAACACACATGAATGAGCTTTAAGCTCGACCTCAATAAACAATCAGGGGATAGATTCTTCATCGAGTAATGGCCTAGATGAATTCAAAACTTAGCACATAACAATAACTAAACTAAACAAACATGCACACAATAAAAACAACAATTAAACATACAAAAATATTGCACATCACTGCCAAACTTAAAATGGACAGTGTCCTCAACGACCCAATCATCAATTTGAACATATGAAATTAAGACATGCTGACGAATGGGGTTTAGAACACGTACCTAGGAGGTGAGAGAATCTCACTTCTGAATCAAGTTGGCTGTAACGGATCTAATTTATTTTTTTACTTGGGTTGCCTCCTAAGAAGCGCCTGATTTAAGGTCGTCGGCTTGACACGGATAACAACTCGTCAAAGAGCGGTTTTCGCCCATTGTAAATGTCATACAACACTACATATGGGTCTTGATTTAAAATGCCCTCAAGACTGGCGAGATATGGCTCTGATCGGCTTAAACTTTTAACAAAACTCTCTACCGGATCATGTGCTTGGTGGGTATGAAATAGCATTGCTTTTGGCGGTGAAGGACAAATGAGCCACATTGGATTCTTGTAGATGTGATCGTTTGAGATCGATGGTGGTATCACGATTTGGATCTCCAATGGTGACAAATCACAATCGTCAATCCATGCTTGGGTTTTGGTTTCATTCGGATAAGCATAGTTGAACTCTCCCAACCTCCTTCTGCTCGTTTTTGGCTCCTCACTGTGGCTTTTACTGAATGTGGCTTGTGAATCTCCCAGTGCCACCACGTCTGACTCGGCCTCAATGAAACAAATTAGTTGATTGATTTGAGTCTTCAGGGACTTTACTGTCTCATCAATTTCAGTGCAAATCGTCTCAATGTTGTTAAGACGATTTTCATGCTCATTGATCCGATCATTCATATCCCTCCAGAACGCCTGAGTCTTCCCAATAAAATCAGCGAATATTTCTTCGAGGGTGGGGAAAGACTAAACGTATTGGTCCGGGGTATCAATCCATGGCTCCGAAATGATGGAACTATCCCCCAAGCTTTGGTAGCTTGTTGAATAATTCCAACAGTGAAAATCATACTCGGCCATGTCTTCCAATACCCAATAGGTTTCATCCGCGGTTAATTGGTCGAAAGAGTTGGTACCGTTTCCTCTTTCAACCCAATTTCTTGTTGCAGCTAGTAACCCATCGAGAAAGTTCAGTAGTTGACACTCCCTTCGGAAACGATGATTCTAAAACTGGAATAGCAATTCCTTATATCGATCCCTAGAACTATAAAGCAACTCAGAATCCCATTGAAAGAAATGCATCAATACTTGTTGACCTAGCATCTTCAACTACCCTGCATGAGAAATAGAAAACAAAACTACAAACAAAAATTATAAACAAAAGAAATGCCTAAATTAAAATCAGGTAATTTACTCACAATATCAACAACAACCTAAAACACAATCCCCGGCAACGGCGTCAGAAACTTGATAGCAGAATAATACGTCGCCACTTTCACCGCAAGCGTACGGGTCAAGTTTTAATATAGATAGGGAGAGTAAGGGTTATCGTATCCACATGGATTGGTTGAGATTATTGTCGAGTACCATAATTATCATAACTTAATTTTATCTAGGCGATAAAAAATAATTTATAATTAATTAATACTAATACTAAGTTAATTAATCTAATTAAACTATAATACTAATATGAGATGTTTAGGGAAAAATATTATCTAGTGATTAATTTCGTTTACAAAAATGTGTTTGGTTTCGTTTAGTTTACAATAATGACGTTCATCCTATCCAACAATCTTTATATCGTAAACTCACTCACCACCTCTCCCGAGTATAAGATGAGTGAATATGCGACTTCGCGTCAACGAAGAAATCCCCCTTAATGTCTTAACGACACTAAGTCACATGAGTCTTGCGCCAATGTCATTGATTGCACACTTTCTAACTCCCTCCCGAGTTATTAGATCGTCGTGTTGTATTTACCCTAGTCTGAATTCGGGGTTACCTCTCCTGAGTGCCTAACCCCGTATTCTCTATATATCTAAACAAGCATATAGTTAAAGAATAACGGTGAACACAATCGAATAACGAAAAACAACCATTAATGAAACATAATTCAAACAAACAACATTTTCATAAATTATATTAATCCTTAGCAAAATCCGTTTAGCTTATGGTTATAACCATTTATACAATTAAAAACGAGCTAAACATGCTCAATAAACTACCGAAGTTAAGAAAATAAAGAGAGAAACGAAAGCAATTTAGCCGTAGTCTGAAGATTTGCCGCTAAAATCGTTCAACAATCGTTTTTCCTTCTTCGCAACGTTTTCTTCTCCTTCGAAATTGTTCAGCACTCCCAAAACCTCTCTCTATTCTAACCCTATGAGCTCACTAATGGCCGAATTGAGAGGAAAGGAGAAGAAATAGGAAGCAAAAATATCTAAATAAATATCTAAAATGTGTGTAGAGTGACTGCCTTGGTGGTTGGTATGTCGGTTGTAGTCACGGCCTTGGCGATAGATGCGGCGGTGGGTGCAGAGTCATTCTATTGTTTTATCATCCACTGCCGCGGTGGTGGACTTACTGAATGTTTAGGCCCTCTCTTCATCTTGACCACCGAGGCGGTGGGTTGCAGGTTCTGAATTTTGCCATTATGCTTGTTTTCCCACCGTTCTTAATCCAATTTGATCGTTTATGATCTGTTTTTATCACTTTTTACTCCACACACCTGATTGATACAAAAAGAATAAAAAATGTATTAAAATGTAATAAACATACTCGAAAACTAACAAGTTCGATTTGGAAATAAATAGGTAAATTACACCTATCACTCAGTCATCTACTCCAGCAGCGGTTAATCCACCAACTTAGTCTTCTGCACAACCATCAACAACTCCTCAACCCTAGCTCATTCTTCCAGCGGGTTTTGAATCTGACGATGATTTTCCAGCCTTTGAGATTTCGTAGGCGTAGGGTAATTTCTGTAACAATTCTAACAACTTGGGTCCCTATTCCCATGGAGATCAGGGGGATGGAACTCACCACAAGAGCAGCCGGTGTTCCTATTGATCATGTTGCTGCTAAGCCCAGTTCTGCTAGTTGCCAGCCTTCTCCTACATTTGCTTCTAGCCAATGAGTATTAAGTGGCCATGGCATGTCCTGACAATAGATGTGCTAGATGATCCAGGAGATTGGGCCCTCAGTCCAAGATCATCAGGCAATTTTTGATAATACTATCAAGTTCCTTTACGGGGAATCTTGGAGTAAAGGTAAAGGAAAGACCGGAGGCTGCAACAAAGCTGAACTATTCAGGATGCTTATTTATGCACTCCTTCAGGTAACCATTGTTATTTCTAACAAGTGTTCTTACTTCCTGAGCTGGTGTTGCAGAGCATCCATTTATCCTCTGGCTAGTTGGAAGTGCTGATGACGTGAATGAGTTAGATACTCAACTTATGTATCAGTTAACTGAGTCCAGTCGGCTGGAAGAAGACATTCGTTCCTTTCAAGATCAGAAGGTATCTCTTAAGATAGACTTGGCATTGGAGAGGTCTTCCATTGACGAGATCTTCTCAAGAAAGGTTTGAGTTAGAGTTGAGTTATGCCAATGAGTAACGTGAAGCACTACAAAGAAGTAATGAACTTTACTGCTCAGAGAATGACAGTCTTCAATTAGAGAGCTCTGGTTTGAGAGGGAAGAGCTCAGCTCTGAGAGAGGAAATCTTCTCCTTGAATGAAGAAAACAACTCAATATACTCAGTGGTAGACCAACAAAGAACTGATCTTTAAATTAAAGATGCTGCCCTCCAGTCGAAAGAGGATGCCTTCCAGCAACTTCAGGGTGAGAGAGATCGTCTTTTAGCTGAGTTGGACCAAGATAGGTTGAATTCTATTGATCAGGCACAACTGGTGGAGGGGCTGACAACAGAGTTGGCAGCAAAAGAGAAAGAGTCTGAGCAGAAGATCAAGGATCTTTGGGTTGAGTTCAAGAAGAGATCAAAGAAAATCCAGTTAGTGGGATTCAGTTACTACCAAAGACGGGTGTTAGAAGAATGCCCAGAGATAGATATTTCCTTCTTGGATGCTGAGCTGGAGGATGTTGCAGGGGGAGAAAATGCTATGCTGAAGAGGAGGAAAATACTGAAGGTGAAAAGCTTCCATCTTCAGCTGCTGCTGAGATACCTGTAGACAACGAAGCACCAAACCCTTCTGATTAGCTTATCCAATGCTCAAACCAAGCCCCAACTCAAGTCCTGCCAGATGAAACTGTTGGTCTTTTGATATCTGATAATCCAAATGTTGTTGATCAGAGCGCTGCTTCTTGATTTGACCTTCTGTCTTTTCAGTTTTTTTTTTTTTTTTTTTTTTTTTTTTTTTTTTTTTTTTTAATGTCTGTAATATATTTTTTAGCAATGATAACATTTTTGTAATCATGACCTGTTAAAACAGTAGTCGTCGATTTAGCCTTAGAAATACATTGTCATAATTACAGTACGTATTCTGCCAGTACACATCACTTGCACATTAATGCACAATTTTTTGACGTTTCATTTCCTTCTCTCCTATTTAGTTTGGCTATTTATATCCAAACCAAGCATTGATATTTTTCACAAATCCAAACGCTTTTTCTTCATCTGTTTTACACTTTTACAAAGTTTCTTCTTTCTCTTCTCTTTTTCATTTTTCTGCAACCATGTCATGACCATCCCTTTATTTATTTGAAGAAATTCAATTTGAGAGGGAAAAAGATATTGAGCTAGGTGAGAATTTTCGTGCCCTGATGAAAACAACCAAAACTGCTACCGATAAGTACCATCGTCTTTGAGCTTTAAAGGATGCTTGCGCTGTCTTCTATGCTATGGAAGTAGCCCATTTCCGTACCATCTCGCATCTCCATGAACTCAGGGATAAGTTGAAGAAAGATGAGAAATATAAGCGTGATCTGGCCGCTGACTCTCACTTCCATAAAGTGTTCACCGATTCTATAAAAGAGAAGCGAGACACGTTTGGGAAAAAAACAAGGTGAAGAAGGCCAAAATTTGAGAGTTGGTCTGTAAAATCAACCAATATGAAGAGCATGATTTCTACCACTCCAACTTGGATTCTGAAGGTTTGAGTTCACCTCCTTCTCATGAGTCGGAATGATGCTACCTACTCAGTCCCGGTTTATCAGAAAAAGCTATAGACTTCTTTTTTCCTTTTATATATATATATATATATATATATATATATATATATATATATATATATATATATATTTTTATTTATTTTGAAGTGAACAATTTTCTATTCTTTTTTCTTCTTCTTTTTGTATGACAAACAATCTTCTGTTTTTCTTTTTCTTGTTGTTTTTTTTTTTATTTTGCAACGATGTACCCCCCTTTTCTTTTGTTACTATAAAAGATTGGTTTCGATATCTGTGTGCTCATTTATGATGCTTCTGTGTTGTCCATTTATTCCTCTCTTACCTGTCCTCTTTCATAACTCGGTTAGTATGCTAAGCTAGTTATGAATTAATTCAAGCTTTTGGCAGTAAGGCATTTGACTATGAACATAATCGCAGTAAGCAAAGTCACAACATGAAATTAAATCAAGTTTTACCATAATAGGAATCCTTCCAATGAGAATTTATCTTTCGTCTTGTTCTATAACATCCTTCTCAAGATATTGTCTAGTCTTGAACTTATCACTTTTCAGCATGGAGTTAGTGTAGATTGGAATAAGTGTTCTGGACTTTAATCTTGACCGAATAAGTTTGTGTTGAAGATGAGAATCCCATATTTGATGGTGTTTTTGTAGGAGTTTATTTGGTGACTAATAAGTCCATGTTTGCCTCCTCTAATTTGGAAAACTCAATTTTATACTAAGTGCTTCATGAGTAAGCTGATATGCGCTACTCATTCGTGGATGAGTAAACTAATATACTTTGCTATCGTCTAAGCTGAACTATGTGAATGGGCTGACCTGCTCTCTTCACCTTGTCATACACTTAGTTTTATTCTAAGTATTTATGAGTAAGCTGATTTACTCTGTTAATTTGGTTTATACTTAGTTTTTGTACTAAGTATTTATGAGTAAGCTGATCTCCTCTGCAAATTTGTGAATGAGTAAGCTACTTTGCTCTGCTCAGTTTTCTGTGAGTGGGCTGACCTGCTCTCCTCACCTTGTCATACACTTAGTTTTATTCTAAGTGTTTATGAGTAAGCTGATCTGCTCTGCTCACGTTGAGCTAGTCTTCTCAGTTAATTTGTTTTATACTTAGTTTTTGTAGTCAGTGCTTATGAGTAAACTGATATGCTCTGCTCATGCTGAGTTGATTTGCTCAGTTTTCTGTGAGTGGGATGACTTGCCCTCCTTACCTTGTCATGCACTTAGTTTTATTCTAAGTGTTTATGAGTAAGCTGATGTACTCTGCTCATTTGTGAATGAGTAAGTTGATCTGCTTTGCTCAGTTGGTTTATACCTAGTTCCAACACCAAATGCTTTTTATACACTTAACTTCAATTCGCTAAGTGTTCCTCATACACGATTTAGATAAGAATATGACATGAATAAGTGTTCAAAAGTTGATAAAGAAAACTTTCTTTATTTGCTTTATTCAAAGAATGTCTCACATAAGGGAAAAAGCAACTTCAAACATCAATGGAAAACAAATGACAAATAGAATGATAAGAGATCTCATATGAAGTATTTTTGCAAATGAGAGATGTTCCAAGGCCTTGGGATTGCCACGACATCCAGATCTTCCAGACAGTAGGTCCCTGGCCTTTTCACTTTGGTGACTCGGTAGGGTCCTTCTCAGTTAGGAACTAGTTTTCCCAAATGAGCCTCTAGGCGATATAAGATTACCCTCCAAAGTACCAAGTGTCCTACTGCAAAGTGTCGTGGATGTACTGCACGGTTGAACATTCGTTCCATCCTTGACTTGTAGGTTGCCATTCTCATTGCTGCTTTGTCACATCTCTCTTCAAGCTGGTCCATCTCCTGTCGTATGACTTTTTTATTCTCTACGAGGTTTATTGTGCCATCACGTCTTGATGGCAGTCCAATCTCTACTGAAAGAACAACTTCAGTTCTATAAGTCATGGAGAAGGGTGTTTTCCTTGTGGTAGATGTTGGTATGGTCCGATAGGCCCACAATACTCTTGGAAGTTCTTCCACCCACTTGCCTTTGGTGTCATCCAGTCGTTTCTTGAGTGTTTCATTGATATAAAGGTTTATCACCTCTGCTTGTCTATTGCCTTGAGGATACATTGGGCTAGATGTACGGTTCTGAATCTTCATTTTATTGTACTTCTATGTAACTTTGCCGCTGGTGAATGGTGTTCCGTTATCAGATATGAGAACCACTGGGATGCCGAAATGACAGATTACATTTTTCCAAAGGAAGTTATTCACTTCATTTTCTCCTACTGTCACAAAGGCTTCAGCTTCAACCCACTTAGTGAAGTAGTCAATTACCACCAATAAGTACTTTTTGTTTCCCGACGCTGGGGTGAACAACCCTAGCACATCCATCCCCATTGAGAAAATGGCCATGCCCTGGTTATTGGTGTCTGCTGTTGAGTTGGAACCTTGATATCATTAGAGAACCGCTAACACTTGTCGCATTTTTTGACATATTCTTGCGCATCATTGTGCATTGTTAGCCAGTAATAGCCAATTATTAGTACCTTGTGCACCAAAATTCTCCATCCTTGATGATTTTCACAAACCCTTTCATGGATCTTTTGCAGGACGTTGGTGGCTTCCTTTGGTCCTAGATAAAGTAGCAAAGGTTGCTAAAAAGATCTCCTACAAATTTATCATTGGTCAACACATACCTTGATACTTTGTATAGGATTTTCCTAGCCGAATCCTTGCCATCTAGCATAATCCCTTCCTTTAGATATTGAACTAAAGATGTTCTCCAATCTTCTTCTTGATCTTGTTGGCCTATGTATGCACAATGATTAGTTGACGCTGCTATGGATGGTTGCTCGAGGAACTCCACCAGTTCAGATCATTTATTAGGTCCTAATGAAGAAGCTAACACGAAAAGTGCATCTACTTCTCATTTTTAGCTCTTATAGCAACTTCGAATTTGCAGCTCTGGAGTGAGGAAATTAGCTCTTTTACTTTCTCTACATAAAGGCGCAATATTTCTTCATTCACAGTATATACTCCATTTATCTGGTTAACCACCAGTTGGGAGTCTGATCTTACCTCCAAATATTGGACTCCTATTTCTTTAGCAAGAGTCAGCCCAATGATTACGGCTTCATATTCTGCTTCATTGTTGGAGGTTTGAAAACCAAGCTGCACTGCCCTTTTGAGCTGATCTCTTTCAGGTGTTTCCAAGGCTATGCCTACTTCATACCCCTTTATGTTTGAGGCTTTGTCTACCTATAACTTCCACATTGCAGTTGATAGATCAGGGCACTCTCCATCTTCTGTTGTAGTTTCTCCCGGAGGAGTCATCTCGGCAATAAAGCCTACCAGGGCTTGCCCTTTGATTGTAATTCTGAGCTTGTACTTGATGAAGAACTCACCAAGCTCTACTGCCCACTTCATGAGATGTCCAAAAGCCTCTGGCCTGTGCATTATAGCTCTGAGGGGGTAAGAGGTCAACACGTTGATCTCATGTGCTTGAAAATATGGCTTGAGCTTCCGTGCTGCAGTCACTAGAGTTAGGGCAAGCTTTTCTAGTTCAGTGTAGCAAGTTTCTGCTGGTACCAATGATTTGTTGATATAGTAAACTGGTCTCTGCCTTCTTGTGTGATCTTTCACCAGTGTTGCATTTACTGCAATAAGTATTATCGCCAAGTAAAGATAGAGCTCATCCTCTAGGTTCACCTTAGCTAGCGTCTCGGCATAGCCCCGGTAGTTTTTGATGGACTGCAGAGCTAGTTCACGGTCTTCATCCCACTAAAAGTTTTTGCTCCCCTTTAGGATTTTGAATAAAGGAGTACACCTATCAATAAACTTGGAAATGAATCTGTTTAGGGATGCAAACCTTCCTATCAGCACTTGGACTTTTCTTATAGGTATAGGGGACTTTATTCTTCGGACAAATTTTATCTATCATGAATCCACCATGATGCCTGATTGGTTTACCACGAAACCCAGAAATTTTCCAGATACAACTCCGATAGCACATTTTTCTAGGTTCAACTTTATGTTGAACTTTTTCAGTATAGCGAAAGTTTCAGCCAAATGCACCAAGTGGACTTCTTTCTTAGAGTTTTTGACCAATATGTCGTCTATGTAGACCTCCATGGTCGTCTTAATTTGATCTTGGAACATACGATTCACCAACCCCTGATAGGTTGCTCCTGTATTTTTCAAATCAAATGACATTACTTTGTAGCAGTAAGTAACGTTGTCCCTTCTCTCATCTTACTTATCCATGCGGATTTGATTGTAGCCTGTGTATGCATCTATCATAGTCAGTTGTTGATGTCCTGTTGCTGCATCCACCATATATTCTATCCTTGGCATTGGATAGCAGTCCTTTGAGCATGTTTGGTAAAGGTCAGTGAGTCTATGCACATTCTCCACTTTCCATTATTATTCTTCACGAGGACTGGGTTAGCCAGCCATTTTGGGCATATAACTTTCCTTATATGGCCAATGAAGAGCAACCTATTCACTTCATATTCAATCATCTTTTTATTTTTTTGGGCTGAATGTCCTTCTCTTCTACCTGACCGGAGGGTAAGATATGGAAATGTTAAGGAGGTGGACTTCCATATCAGGATTGATGCCTTTCATATCTTTTGGAGACCAGACAAAACGTCTAAATTTTCTTTGAGCAACTTTCTGATCTCCTCTGCTTCATTCATGCTTAGGGATTCCTCTATCATCAGCTTCTGAGTTTCTTTTTTGAAAGTGACCTCCCGTATCTGCTCAGCAAGTTGGAGAACACTGGGGTGTTCTCTAAAGTTATCAACGTCCTGAGCTGAGCTAATCAATGGAGCTTCTTACTGCTTCAGATTTAATTGCGATAAAGTCTTCTTCTTTCCCTTTATAGCTATTGCGAAGCACTGCCTTGATGCTACCTGGTCCCCACGTATTATTGTCACTAAGCCATCCTTCACATACTTGATGCACTGGTGGTATGTTGATACCACCGCCTTCATGGCATGAAACCATGGTCATCCCCATATCGTATTTTATGTGGATAAAGAGTCCATCACCATGAACTCTGTGGCCTTTGTGTACCCGCTCTCTTCTTTATTTGCTATGATCGATAGGGTGATCTTTTCTCTGGGAGAGTTGAGGCCTCCATTGAAACCTACCATAACAGTCTGAGTGGAACTAGCATCTGCATTGGGCACTCCTATTTGCTTTAGCGTATCCACAAAGATGATATTAGTAGCACTGGCTGTATCGTCCAAAATTCATCTTACCTCGAAACTGGAGATTTAGAGGGTGATAACCAGAGCATCTTTATAGGGGTTCACAATCCCTTTGCAATCTTCATCAGAGAAAGAGATGACTGGTCTTGGCTTGGAAACTATTGACATTGTTTCTCCATAGCAGTGCTTCAGTGCTGCCTCTCGGACTTTTCTCTTCTGTTCACGGTTGGTTTCTCCAGTAGCAGGCCCAATAGTGTTGATCATATAGTTGACCTTATGATTATTGTTGGGACGATCCTCTTTACGTTCCTTGTCACGGTTTTTGTGACGACTTTTACTCGGATCTCTTATTGTCCCTTGAGCACTCCTGCATATAGCCACATAACTGACCCATGTCAATTAGTCGCTTGATTTTAATCTTGAGCTCCCAACAATCGTCTGTGTCATGACCACGGTCCTTGTGAAAATTGTAGTACTTTGACTTGTTCTTCCTGTTGGACTTAATGTTCTTCTTAGGGGGCCATTGAACCACCTCAGACGACCGATCGTCATGCAGAATCCTAGAGATTGGAATCCGTAGGCTTGGGAAATTTGGTTCTTGACGTGGCTCTGGTCTAGAACCTGAACTTCTGTGCTGATCTTTATGCCTGTTTGAGCTGCTGCCCTTTGTTCTGCTGTAGTCCTTCTCACTTTACCTTGGGTGATCTTTGGTAGATCACCTTCCCTAACTTGCAAGTTTGATGTCCTCCAGCTTCATGTAGGGCTTAACTTTCTCCATTAGCTTCAACATGCTCTTAGGGTTGTGCTTGGTGAGAGAGTCTTGAAATTTGCTATGGTGCAACTCTGAAGTAAGCACATTGATTATGAGGTTGGAGTTATACCCCTTAATGCACGTCAGTTCTTCATTAAAACGATTCTTGTACTGGTGCAATGACTCTCCATTCTCTTGTTGCAAGGCCAACAGATAATCAGGTCTTTTCATCAATTTTTGATAGGTTATGAAGCGATTGATGAACATCTTCCCAAAGTCTTTGAATGATGAGATGGAGTTGGGTGGAAGCTCGTGTAACCACTCTAGGGCAGTGCCTTTCAAGGTCGTAGCGAAAGTTTTGCATAACAGTAAGTCACCTGTTCCATACAAGGCCATGACATGGCTAAACTGGCGAATGTGATTCACATGATCTGATTTCCCGTCATACTTCTTGAACTTCATGGGGTCAAACTTCTTAGAGAGTGGTACAACCAAGATATTTGAGGTGAACGACACCTCAGTTCTTTTCAATAGCGTATCTTGTTTATCCAGGGTCAAATCACTCTTCTCCCTACTTCTGGGCTATTGGTGCTCGAATTATTACGTCGCCACTTTCACCGCAAGTGTACGAGTCAAGTTTTAGTAGAGTGTAAAGAATAAGGGTTATCGTTTCCACAGGGATTGGTTGAGAATATTGTCGAGTACCGTAATTATCATGACCTAATTTTATCTAGGCGATAAAAAATAATTTATAATTAATTAATACTAAAATACTAATTTATCTAATTAAACTACATTACTATTTTGAGACGTTTAAGGGAATGGATTATCTAGGGATTAACTTCATTTACTTAAATGTGTTTGAACTCGTTTAGTTTACGTTAACGGTGTTCAGTTTATCTGACAATCTCTGTATCGTAAACTCATTCACTCCCTCTCCCGAATGACAAGTGAATGAATATGTGACTTCGCGTTAACGCCTAAGTCCCCCTCTAGCGTTTTTTTTAGAACACATAGTCACATGAGTCTTGCCCCAACGTTATTGATTGCACACTCTTTAACTCCCTCCCGGGTTATTAGATCGTCGCATTGTGTTTAAACCCTAGTCCAAATCCGGGGTTACTTCTCTCGAGTGTTAAACCTCGTATTCTTAGTATATCATAACAAACATAATAAACAAGGAGAAACGACAAACACAATCAAATAATGAAGAACAACCATTAATGAAACATCGATTTCAAAACCACATATTCATAAATATTATTAATCCCTAGACAATATCCATTTAGCTAATGGCCATAACCATATATACAATGATAGATGAGCTAAACATGCTCAAACCATAAACCAAAGTTAAGAAATAAAGAAAGAAACGAAGAGAACTAGCTGTTATCCGAAAATTTGACTCTAAAACCGCTTCGAGATCGCTTCTCCTTCTTTGTAACATGTTCTTCTCCTTCGGATTTGGTTGAGCATTCCCCAAAAAAATCTCAACCCTATTCTAACCCTAGGAGCCCTCTAATGGCCGAAATAGAGGAGATAAAGAAGATATAAAGAGCAAAAATATCTAAATAAATATCTAAAATGTGTGCAGAATGACTATCGCGGCGGTGGGTATGTCGGTTATAGTCATAGTCTCGGCGGTGGATGTGGTGGTGGGTGCAGAGTCATTCTATTATTTCATCACCACGACGGTGGATCTCAACCCTGTGGCAGTGGACTTGCTGAATGTTTAGGCCTTCTCTGCATCTTGACCTCCGCGACGGTGGTTTTACCGTTATGGCGGTGGGCTACATGTCACACCCCACACCGGGCACTCGTCACCCGAGGCCGGGAGTGACGTTAACCTGACGTTACCGGACCAACCCACAAATATCCAAAACAAACACATATACAAACACACTTGCCTACTTGTAAATTTTTTCTTATAAAATATATATATATATATATATATATATATATATATATATATATATATATATATATATATATATATACACCTGAACTTTTCACGGTTCACGTTCGACCGACTCACCTCCAATACGATACTACCTCTGGACTCTCCCTAGTGCCAGTAGTAGACCAACTCCTAACCGCGGTACCTGAAACTAAATTTTTTTATCGGTGTACTGTCTTCATAATAAAAACGTTCTGTATGGATCAAGTATAAGAATTGAATTACCCCATTTCAAAATAATAAATAATAAACACCATGTTTCAAAATATAATATAATATAAACACGTACCCGGTTCCACTGCCACCAATAAAATGAAATAATATAACAATAATACCACATATCGCATACCACATTCAGAACTCATTCCCCTCTGTCCACAATGTAAAGAAATAAATCAATATATATATATTGAAAATATCCAATCCAAATATTATAAATTAATCAACCCGATTATTTTAGATCAATTAATCTAGATATTTTAAAATAGTTAGTTCAAAATATTTTAAATCGACCCGTCCAAGTATTTTAGACCTACCAGTCCAACATCTCGTCACATGATAAAATATCCCACCAGTCAACCAAAATTATATATATATATAGACAAAAATCACATACCACCTGGAAAACTTCATTTCATGTCACCGCAGAAATAAACTCATAGATTTATAACATTCCAACCAAGTAGTAAAATCCACCAGAATACTATATCTAACCAAATAGTGTAAAACAACCAAAATAATAGATACATCGATATATATAGATACACTAATCTATTTTAAAGTAATATATATCCAACCCAAATCAATCCAGTGTAACGTAATATATATAAATTTATCCAACCGGTTGACCGTATACGACAAAATACTATACCACCCACCGACTAGCCATAGGATATTTTTAACCTCATGATTGGGAGTTGCAACGGTACTGTACCACCTATAGGATTTGCCTTCCTAACGGGTCACAACAACGCTCTGCCGGACTTTGCCTAGTAGATAATTAATGCTCTGTAGGACTATGCCTAGCAGATAAACAACACTCTGCCGGATTATGCCTAGCAGGTAATCAATGCTTTGCCAGACTTTGCCTAGCAGGTAATCAACGCTCTGCAGGACTATCCTGGCAGATAAACAATGCTCTGCCGGACTATGCCTAGCAGGTAATCAACGCTTTGCTAGACTTTGCGTAGCAAGTAATCAACGCTCTGCCGGACTTTGCCTAGCAGATAATCCAGATCATTTTCGGGAAGAAATACTATGGCATAATTAGACCAAACATTAATTTTCACCTCAAAAACAAAGGACTGGGTCCACAATCATTTTTCCACCCTTTTAGAAACCAACTAGATTCAACAAATCATTTTCCACCCTTTTAAAACCAACGTAATCCACAAAATATTTTTCCACAAACACCCAAAACCGTTTGATCCATATAAATTACAAATTCGTCTATTTTTGAATAAACACATTTTCCATAATATATACGAAAATACAATTTGTAATTTACGTAGAAGACAGTACACTCACCTCGATATCCGTTCTGCAATCTACTAACCACATTCTATCAGGACGCTAGTGCCTGCGAACCTAATAGTGACAGAGCCTAAATTAATACTCTATTTAAAATAACCTAATCATGCAATGCATGCCTTAAGTTTCACAATTTTTCCGTCCCCACATTTTACTATGAAAAATTATCATTCAGTTAGTTTCGTTTTGTTTAAAATTTACTGTATAAAATTTAGTAATACGAACGGTCCCAAAATTTATTATTTCGATTATGAAATTTAGATGCTAGTAGTTAAATTTAACAAACATAAAATTTAACGAGAAACGTTACTCGTTCCAAAACGGTTGTCGATTTCCTTTTTCCTTAAAAATTTTAGTTTATGCTCTTGCACTCACCGCTTAGGCGAAGGATTCACCGCCTCGGCAAACATACTTCTTCTTTTATTTGTTTTGCTTACTGAATCGCAATTGTCTAGGCCGTCGTCTCACCGCCTAGGCGAACACCTCCCATTTTCTTTCTATTTTGCGTTCTGATGCTTCACCACCTAGGTGAACGACCATCTTCCTTGTTCAGCTCCTGCTTTGATCAGAACAACCCTCTTCTCTCTCTATCTCTTTACCAGCTGCGGCAGTTCACTCGCCTCTCCTCACCAACGATCAAAACACACTCAAACACCACTCCGATGTCGAGCAAGACACACACCCATGCATACGTTGGCACTGAACAGAGTCAATCACACACCCCCCCCCCCCCCCCACACACCTGCACAACATACACACTCACACAAACACACATCCACACACTATCGCATAGAACCGACAAACGACACACACACATTCACCGTCACATAGTCCCACGACGGCGACACATACACCCACCTGCACGCCGGTTCAAAACAGAGGAACACACCCACCATCGATCACTTACACCCATATACCAACGACGTGCAAAACGGCGATAAACAAAACAGAGCACATACAACCAACCGCACCCACACACATGAAATCGTCTAAACAACCGGAGGAACACACACACTCGCGCCGAAGCACCCACTACCACCGGTGATCACCAACAGCTCCGACGACCCTCTCTCTCTCTCTAGATTTTTCTCCTCTGATTTCTCCTTCTTTTCTGGCTTTGGGTCACGATTTTCATGAATCATTTAATTACATGAATTTTAGCGTTCCTTCTCCACTCCTCCAGTTTCCACGTTGCTCGTTCCCTCACTGTTTCCTTGATTTTTTTGTACCTCTCCCGCAACTGATGTATATATATATATATATATAATCTTTTTGTTTAATTACTCTTTTCTCCCCCTAACTTCTTTAAATCTTCATTTTAACCCAATTCACATTTATGATTTTCTTAAATTCTAATTTCACCTCTTAAAAAATTAATTTTGATAAATTAAGTGATAATTTGCATATCAAGTTTAGTATAAATGATTCTAAATTTGAAATTTGACCCATAAACTTTTAATTTGGATATGAATTAACACAATTTTATCCCGTATTTTCCCAATTGCTCTAAAATGCAACTAAAATTACGTACGTGTTAAAATCTGGGTCTTACATTGCAGGTTCTGAATTTTAGCCTATTTGCTTTTTTTTCCACCGTTCTTCCACCATTCTTGATCTGATTTGATCGTTTGTGATCTGTTTTCATAATTTTTCACTCCACACACCTGATTTATAACAAAAAGAATAAAAATTTATTAAAACGTAATAAACATACTCGAAAACTAGCAGGTTCGGTTTGAGAATAGATAGATAAATTACACCTATTCAGCTGCTGACATGAATTAACAGTCTCAATTCTGTTGAACACTCTTCTCTCCTGTTGTTGAATGCTGGTATCTCCCTGGATAGCTCTTTCCTCTTGGGATAGTAGATTTGCAGACCCTAGAGACTCTGCTTCTTCCCCCAGATCGTTATTGACAGTAGGAGGTTGTGGTATGTTTTTGGCGATCAGCTCCGCCATATACTTGATCATGTTTACCATCTTTGTGATTTTTCCTATAAGGGCATCAATCTTTGCATCAGTGCTCTGCACCTCTGGGGGAGGATTAACCCATATCTCTTTTGACGCTCCTATAGGAACCTCATTGTTAGTTGGTAGTGGCATGTCACTATTGTGACTTGGTGCTCATCTTCTTGCTTGTGGTTGCCTCATTGTTGTGACGAAAAGCTTTTCTGTAAGAATTTTCCACAGACGGCGTCAAATAATGTTGCCAAGAATTCTTAGCACGTGTAATCAATTTCTCACGTGCCAAAAACCACTTCAACTTCACTTTCAACCTGCAAAACCGATTAGTTCTTACGGGAGAGACACTAGTATGGTGTCGGCCAAAGAATCTCTGATGTAAGAATAAGTTAATCTGATTATAGAAGATGTTAAAACACTCAAATCAGTCATAAAAAATAAACAATGGTACCTTCCCTTTATATAGGCTCAGTAAATCTCTACCTTTTCATTGATGAGGTTGCCAGTTACGTGATCTCCTCCTAACGGCATAGGAGATAACTATGATCTTCTCCATTAAACCAGGGAGAGATTTCCTGCAACGTGCTTCTATCAAATATGGGTCATTACAGTCCAATAGGCTGTAACGCTCCGCATGTATAGGGGATGTGGTCATCCTGGGCTGACCTGTTCGTTTTTGGCCTGATCACTGTGGGCTCTGATTATCCATTGATGGGCCTCCTTGTGAGGCCTATTTGCTCGTATGTTGGACCGGTAAGATCTTTTACCCCGATGAGCATGACAAGCTCAAACCAAATAATATATCGAGTTTATATCTTTTGGGTCAGATCACTTATTTGATCCAACCCATTAAGACTCTCATATCTATGTCAATTGTGAACAAGAATTGTTTCATATGACATAATATAGGTCGTCAGACCCGCCCGATCGATTTTCACTCATACCTCTTACACAAAGTATACTAACACCGGCTATTTATCAATAGATATTAGATACACGCGTACCATCGTGAAAGAGAGAGCCGTAAACCGGTCCTTTCAATTTGATCCTACCAAATTTTGTGATCCTCTTGAATGAAGACCGTTGGGAATATCTTCCTCCAACTGTTCTTCGATACCACGCTAGACCAACAACAGAAAAAGCTAGCCTTGCTCGATGCAGATTCTGTCGTCCTTGGGCATCAAACTTCCATCTCTCTGGATATCCACTCCACCTCCCCCTCTCAGAACGCCTCAGAGCTTCTCTTCTTCATCAGCATCTCCAAATCAAAATATTTATCAAGCCCGCTCGCCGTCAAACTACGCGGCGGCATCGTATAGATACTCCTCTTACGGCCGAGGCTTGGTGGACGACGACAACGACGACGACGACCACGAAGCCTACGATACGAACCACAGCTTCAAAGAAGCAGTTGCGCTCTTCAATGGAAGGGATTACTACAGATGCCATGACTTCCTTGAAGCTATCTGGTACTCGTCCCAAGAGCCCAATCGAACCCTAGTTCACGGCATTCTGCAATGCGCTGTTGGATTTCATCACCTTTTCAACCAGGTTGGTTCGGCTTGCTCTGGTATGGACCAATTTCATTTCCCCCAATTGGTTATAAATATGCGCGCCATATGCTTGATGTTTTGCTTATTAGAACCACAAAGGAGCGATGATGGAGCTTGGAGAGGGTTTGTGTAAGCTGCGAAAGATGAACTTCGAAAGCGGACCTTTTCATCAGTTCGAGAAAGAGATTTCTGAGGTTCTGGATTTCATCTATCAGACTCAACTAGAGCTTGCTGCCTGTGAGTCTCTCTGTTTGTTTGTATTTCCTGTGTTTATAGTATTTCTTTTGCTATGTTTGAGAGGCAAAATATTGGGAGAATACAAGTGATTATATTTATATATAAGAAAAGTTTATTTACACAAATATACAGGGAGTCTATATATAAAATATAGGGTTTGATTTTACTAGTGAGACTAGGATTCATCGTAGTAGGCCAAAGTCCATATACATATAGTAACATGCTCATTCCTGTTCCTAATTGCACTTCAATCATGCAAATTATCTATGTTTTGAATCCTAAATTTGTTCATTAGTTTGGGCCCCCTTGTGGTTTTTCAAAATGAGCTGTTGAAAAGAAGTTGTGAGCTTTTTGGTAAATTTGCCAAAAAGTAGTTGTTGAAAAAGAGAAACGCACAATGAGCGTTTGGTAAATATTTGTGCAAAAAGATTAAAAGACTATTAAATTTCTAAAATAGACATATATATTATATTTATTTATTCCAAATATTAACTAAATATAAAAAATAAGATACATGTAAAATAAATATTTACTTGTATTAACCTATGATTAATATAAAATTTTATGAAATAAAAATATTTTACATATTTGAAATTAAAATTTAAATATTATAAAATAAAAAATTTAAATATCATACATCTTGCAAATAAAAAATTAAGTTATCAATAAATAAGAAAAATTAATTATCTGGGAATAAATAAACAAAAATAAGGGTAATCCTATCATATAAAATTTCATCAATTAAGAAAGCTCATTGCTTTTAAAAGCACCATTCTCCTAACTTTTAAAAGTAGCCCAAAAAATGAGGAACCCAACCCCCTTATGATTTTTTTTTTTTTAAAAAACTAATTACCAAATACACTTAGGCGGGCTTCTCCTTCTCAAAAGGAGAAACACCCCTTGAAAAGGGAGGCCAAACTAAGTTTAAGGCTCCATTTGATAATACATTTAAGTACTTAAAACTAAATGCATTAAGTACTTATCAAATTAAGTGCGTTTGATAACAAAATTAAACAATCACTTAAAAAATAACTATCAATTAAAAAATTGATCAAAATTTTAAGTGATTTTTTATTCACTTAATTTTTTTTAACACTTATCATTTAATACCATAAAATATTTAATTATCACAACCAACATTTTACACCAATACTGTAAAATCTCACAAAAAAAAATTATATACGAAAAATTATAGATAGAGAAAATATTAAATTGAGAAAAAATAGAGAGAGAAGTTGTAGAGTGAATATTTTAGAAAAATAAAGTTGTCAAAATTATTTTAGAAATAAAAATTTGTACTAAAATAATTTTTTTTTTATGTTAAAAGTATTAAAAAATTGAATACTTATTATATTCAGTACTTAATAAGTTCAGTATTTATAATTTCAGTACTTAAAATTCAGCACTTAAAATTTTTTGCACTTAAAATTTATTCGGTTATTAAACATAGCCTAAGTCTATTCCCATGTACTGAAACGCGAGTGAAGTGTCGCATTACAGACCCAAATCCGTTAGGAGGTTCCAACTTAAAATCTTATGGTGTTAAGTGGAGTAACTCCTTTGACTTATATAGTGGTTTGGGCACTCTCATGTAATCAATGTGGGACAGAAATCTAACACCCGTCTTTAAGTGTAACTCCCGATTTGCGTAGATGATTTGACTATGAGGGAAATGTGCAACCCCTGGTTTGCACGAATGCTTTGATTACGAGAGAATGAGAGATGAATTCTCTAACCTTGGCTTTGATACCACATTAGGAAGTTCCAACTTAAAATCATATAGTGTCAAGTGGAATAACTCATTTGACTTATATAATAGTTTGGGTACTCTCATGTAATTGATGCGGGATAGGAATCTAACATGGTATTGTTAACGTTTGGACCGTCTCAATAAATTTGTGAATTTGCGTTATAATGATCTATGTATCAATGCTAATGACTCAAATTCATCTCAATTTACCCATTCATCATGTATAGTTAATTTTTAAATCTGTTCTTTCTCATTCTGAGAGATTCTGCAGGTAGTGATGATTATTGCTTAACATTGGATCAATCAGAGAGATCATACCAACTTCTTGGTGGTTATGCTGCTGGGCAGCGTCTCTATCGTTTGGACAGCGACCCGAACGGTATTATGTATATTAGTTTCTGTTCTGAAAGATCATATGGCTCGAATGAGCAGTTGAAAATAAAAGTTCCACTTATTAATGTATCAGAAGATGATCTCACGGACTTCGACGCATAGATGGCTCTGTTTAGTGTTTCTGATTTTCTTTTTCTATTTCCAATAAACTGGAATGGAAATTCTATTTTCGTTCTGGAGTATTATGGGAATAAAAACATGTTTGGTAACGACTATTGTCCTAAAATTGTTTCTTTTAATTTATGAGTATAGAAACAAGAAACACGTGTTCGCAACATTTGTTCTTTTTTCGTTTCTTTAAATGTATGGTGGCTAGCGGGTGGTGGTGGGAAGCGGGTATTAGTGGAATAGTTTTGTGGGAGTGAATAGTAATCAATTTTTTTTTTTGTTTCTCATATTCTTAAGGAATTCATGAATTATTCCGCAAATTTTGGGAATAGAAACATGTTTATCAAACTCGTTTCTGTACATTAATTTCAAAATTTTTGGAGAGGGAACATAAATCAGGGAACGAAAACATTAACCAGATGGGGTCTTAGTATCTACTTTGTCTTCTACTTTCAAAATAGATATCAATCTCCATGAGCTTTTGGTATAGTCGGGCAATAAACATTGAGCTAACTTAGTACTTGGTTTCGGGCTTGAGCTGATCAACTTAACACCGCTCTGCAAATTGAGTTGCATTGAAACCAAGTGAAGGTTATTCTCGACGAAAAGCCAACTTGCAAAAATCACTATGTGAATTCTGACACGCTACATGATATACACAAATTTTTAAGACTCCAGTGCAAACTCAATGATAAGGAGTACGTGTTATACCATACCAATGGGCACTGTTTAGAGTAACACAATGATCTTGATAGTGTTGTCGCTTTAAGCTCTCTCACACACACGTATGTATAGATATGTATATCTTTTAATTGTTTACATATCCTCTTAGACACTAACTCGCCCAATTTTATAGCATGCTTCACTCTGCCTAGTTAGCCGATTTCAAATATTTGACATTACTAAACATCAGAAACTCGGTGCTTCATGGCAAAGAATTTTTCTCTAATAAAAAGTGATACTCTACTTCTGTGTGCTTTTGAAAATTCATTATTTGTATTCTTGCCTACTCATATTGAAATTCCTGCACCCGCCATTGACGGATCTCTGTAGTTGTTACTGGCTTTGGGAGGTATTTCTTTGTATTGTTAGAGGCACGTTGATGTTATTGTTTGCTTTTGGTTTGAATTTTTAGTGCTGAGTTTCTGAAAGCGTATAGATGCTTAAAGAATCTTGTTATTGCGTTTCAGCTAAGCTGATCATCAAAAGAAAGTTATAATCTAGGTGGATCTTAGGGTAAAAGTGTTTTATCAATTGATTCATATGCTGTTATGTTTAGAAAAATAATTTAAAATTAATATTTTAGTTATTATATTATATATAAATTAAATTATTTTATTTAATAAAATTGATGTTGCCAAAAAATTTCCGGTACGTGTAACAACTTCTCACGTGCCAGAAACCTTCGCAACCTATAGTCTGACCTATAAAACTAGTTAGTTCTGAGGGGTGGACACCAGTGTGGTGTTAGCTAAAGAACCTCCGGCATGAGAATAAGTCAGACTGTTTGGATAGATGAAAAAGCTTAAGGCTGTACTATGAGAGTTGTGTTTTGATACCTGTTTTCTTTCGCATATATCCGACCTATTTTACCTTGAAACTGTCCCTCCCCCAATTCTCTCCATATTCCATATTTAACTGCCATGAATGCCGTCCATGCTCCTATTAAGGGCTGTTACGACAATTACGTTGCTTGCGTGCGTGGGAGAGGGGGAAGGGGTAGGTGAGGTTATGTAACCGTTCTCGTTGACCCCATGTCTTTATTATTGATGATGATCAGGGCTCTATTAGAAGACCTTATTCTATACCGGATCATCCCATGCATGGTTGGGCTTGCTAGATAGACTGAGCATGCTTACATGTGGGCTGTTAGCACAATCGGCCCATGATCACCTCTTGGACCACCTCTTTGGGTCTGGTTATCAGTTGATCCGATCCGACTTCTCAACATCAGATTCTACAGATCATGGCGGGAATTTCCCTCACATCATTTGGCCTCTTGACTTTTGTAGCGATTCGTCGAAGTGAGACGGAAGATCATTATTCTCCTACTTAATTGCTCTATTTCTTTATCCCATTGTTGTCTTTTATCTTTTTCTGAATCTTCTGCTCTAGTAATGGCCTTACGCTCAGTGTGAATTTTTCCGAAGTAGCAGCCTAACCACATTCAATCAGAACTCCAGACTTTTTGACTGAGCTTAATTTGGTGAAGACTAAGCTGGACACGAAGGTTAATGCCCTCCAGCAAATTTCGCAACTCTCAAAGTAAGGTCTGTCAGCCAAGCAAAGATAATAATAGAAACATCAACCGCTATATGTAGAACTCTTGGGTCCTATTGCAACAGACCTATCCCTTTTTTCATATCAACTTTTTGCCGAAATAGTTCAACCTAACTCAGGTTAAGCTCTGCCTACCTTTGGTTAAGCTCAGCTTACTCCTGATCAGGCTCAGCTCAACTCTGACTGAACTTTTCTTAACTCTGGTTGAGGTCAACTTATTCTTGACCATGCTCATAACTCGCCAACCAAATCAACCTTGGTGCTTGTTGAACTTCATGTTGCACCTCTGCCATACTGTGCATATCGGTTGAGCACTGTTTGATTAATCGGCTCTTTTTTCCACCTTTAATCTTATCAGTTTTGTAATGATGAAACTTTGTAATTAGGACTGGCTTTAAACGTCCGCCATAGTTGGTCTTGGAAACTGTTGCTTTTCCATCGATATTTGTTGCTGTCGCTTCACTTCATACGTCATAAATATTCGACGATTGAGTTTCGCCTTTTCTATCATTTCACAATCACCAGTTTGGCTATTTAAAACCAATCTTCCTTGAGATTTATTCACGATTTTTCTTCTGTTAATCTTCTCTCCTCTTCTTTCTTCTATCTCATTTTTGTTTCAATTCAAATATGGCTTTGTCATCGTCTGCTTCTAACATTTTCGACACTGTTCAGGCAGAGAGAAAGAAGGAAGAAAGGCTAGGGTATTGTTTTCGTGAGCTTATCATGATGGCCAAGATTCTCGATGAAGGGCACCCTAGGCTTCGAGTTATCAAGGATGCCAATGCCATCTTCACCTCCCTTGATGCTGCCTATTTTTGTGCAATATCCCAACTCCACGAACTTCGTGGTCAGTTGAGGCTGGCAGAGAAACATATCGATGAGCTACGAGCCCAAGTGCATTTCCATAAAACTTACAATGGCATGTGAAAGACAGAGAGGGAAAAGCTCCTGGATAAAAATGAGGAGAAAAAGGAGAAAATACGCTCTCTGATTCGAGTATTGAACCAGTATGAAGAATATGATTTCTACCGCTCGAACTTAGATTCTAAAGACTTAGGTTTTGTGCCTTCTTCTGGATTGGAGTAGGTTTTTTTATTTTTTTATTATATATATAATAAAAAAATTAAAAAACCTACTCCAATCCAGAAGAAGGCACAAAACCTAGCCTCAAGAGCATTTTTTGAATAGTATGGGCTTATTAGTCACCAAATAAGGCCCTACATATGTAATTACCTTTTCCAGTCTGATCATTATTCACTTAACCAGGTTTAAAGTCCAGACACATGTTCAGGTCTGTACTGACTCCATGGTAAGAAGTGATAAGTTTAATACTGGAAAAGAACAATAGCTTGAGAAGGATTCCTGTGACGGTAAAATCTGATTTATGTAATGTATCTTTTTTTTTTTTGGATACATCTATTTTATATTGACTTCGTGGTAAGAAGTGATAAGTTCAAGATTTTTCTCTTTTTATTTATTTATTTATTTATTATTATTATTATTATTATTATTATTATTTATTGTAATGACGTATCCGTTGTTTATAAGAAATTGTTGAACTTTATGTGTCGTGTGTTGAATGAAATTCCAAAATAATACTCAAACCAGAATGGAGCACTTACCATCTAGAAATAGAGTATGGATTCTCAAACATAACGTTTAAGAATGGGAGTAAGTCCTCCAAACATAATCTTAATAATGAGGGTAAATCCTTGCCCGTGAAGGTAATTATTTGGGATGACCTTAGTGTAAAACCAAGAAGAAATATATTCCAATTCCTTCTCTACCCTCCTTCATAACAAGTTTTAAGTAATAAACAAGATGTGGATTGCGTGAGTCTCAATAGGCTAATAGGAATAATGTACTTACTGACTTGAAATTTGATGACTTGTCTCACATCAGTTCTTGGATGAGTTGTTGAAAATAGTTTGGTGTCTCTGTCAAATCAATTGGAGCAGCTTGGCATAAGCTTTGAGATTTGGTGATTTGCAACCAAGTGTTTACTGAATGGATTGATCAGAGCAGTTTGGTTGGTGTGACGAACTGATCTTCGGATAATTTAACGAGCTGATGAACTGATCAACGTAGCTTAGCTTGATTGATGAACTGGTCTAGGCAACTCAGTTTGATTGATGAACTGAACTTGACAACTCACTTAATTTGATGAACGGATCTGAGCAGCTTAGTTAATGCGACGAACTAATCTAGGTAGCTTGATTTTTGAATGACCTGATCTAAGCAGCTCAGTTAATTTTGACGAACTGATCTGAGCAACTCGGTTAATTTGATGAACTGATCTGAACAGCTCAGTTTGGTTGACGAACTGATCTGGACAGCTTGGTTTTAGACCGTTTATTATCCTAAGCGTAGGATTGGTCACTATTGAAACTTCTTTTTGTAAATAAGTGGCTTTAACTACTAATTCAAAAGTTAACGATTCAAACAACAAACCATTCTTCTTCAAATGAAAAACCACATAATGAATAATAAGGAACTCACACAAAGTATTTTGGCAAATACGCAATGTTCCATGGACGAGGAATCGACACATATTCAAATCTTCCAACCAATACGTCCTAGGTCTATTCACCTTAACCACCTTGTATGGCCCTTCCTAGGTAGGAGCCAATTTTCCTAACTGAGCTTCTAGGTGGTGTGGCATTACTCTCCAAAGTACTAGCTATCCTATGGTGAAGTGCCTTGGGCGAATTGCATAGTTGAACATCCTTATCATCCTTGATTTGTAAGCTGTCATTCTCAATGCCGCTTGGTCTCGTTTCTCCTCAAGCTGATCTAATTCTTGGCGTATAGTAACCTTGTTTTCTATAAGATTGACTGTGCTATCTCGTCTCAAAGGTTGACCAATCTCCACTGGGACTACTACTTCTGTCCCATACGTCATGGAGTAAGGTGTTTCCCCCGTGGTTGTTCTTGAAGTAGTACGGTAAGCCAACAACATTCTTGGCAACTCTTCCACCTATTTACCTTTAGCATCATCCAACAACTTTTTGAGTGCCTCTTTGATCGACCTATTTGTTACCTTTACTTTCCCATTTGCCTACGGATAAGCTGGGCTTGACGTCCGATGCTGTATCTTCAATTCATTGTATATCCAAGTAACTTTTCCCCTAGTAATGGGGGTTCCATTATCCAATATCAAAACTGCTGGAATTCCAAAACGGCAGATTACCTGCTTCTAAAGGAAGTTTTAACTTCATTTTCGCCCACAGACACGAATGCATCAGTTTCCACCAATTTGGTGAAGTAATCAATCACTACTAGTAAATACTTCTTATTTCCAGGCATTAGTATGAATGGCACTAGGACATCCATCCTCCCATTGAGCGAAAAGACCATGGATTATAGATGGATGCTTGTGTTTTAGAAGGAACTCAAATGTCATTAGAGAACTGTTGGCATTTGTCACACTTCTTGACATACTCATTCACATCGCTGTGCATCGTTAGTCAGTAATATCCAATCGTAAGTGCTTTGTGTGCGAAGGTTCTTCCTCCCTGGTGGTTTCCACAAACCCTTTCGTGAATTTCTTGTAGCACATAGGTTGTAATACCTCGAAAATTTATATTTTTAAAAATATTACTTATATAAAAGTTTAATATTTTTGGGACTGTTTTATGAATTTATGGTATTAATAATATTTGATAATTTTTGGAAGTTAAACGTTTATTTTAAATTGATTTTAAAAGTTTTGGGATTATTGTGTTATTTAAAATATACTTTTAAGAGTTTTGGGGTATAATTAATATTTTCTTTATTTTTAAGGGGGCAAAGCGTAAATAATATAAAAATTATGTGTTGTCTTCATGTGTTTTGAGAGGTATTTATATGATTTTAATGTATTTACGTGTTTTGAGACGTATTTATGTGTTTGAGAAGTGTTTATGTGTTTTAGACGTATTGTGAAAAATTTATTATTAAAAGTTTGGGTTGTGTTGATATTTATGAAAAAGTTTACGGAATTAATCAAATTTTAATATAGATAAGATTTTTAGTCTCACGGAACAGTCCACAAGGAATTGGGTGATCTGTTGGATAAGATGTTGGTTGTCATATGTTGGCTTGAAATGTCGAATGTAATCGGTAAATATTGGTTATGGGATATGACAATGAACTTGAAAAGTCATGCTAAGTGGGAAACATTATTGAGGTCGTAGACTTGTTGGAATTGAGATAGACTCAATCCAGTGAGACTACTATGATATTTTTAAAAATATATTGTTATTTATTGCTATTTTTATCAAAGTAGCGTAGTGGAAGCATTTAGAAACATAAGATTCTTTGACAATTGGTTACTTGTGTTAGGTGTTATCGACCAAAGTGCACCATGTCCGTATGTTGTTGGATATAATGTGGGCCACTGCAAATGAGAATGTCGTGATATGTAGAATGAATTTTGATGGTTATGAATTATGGGTGACTTTCGGTTATGAAACCCTACATAGAGGATGATTGATCTAGAATCGAGTATGACTATATGTCCGTGCGATGTGATTCATAATTATTATTGTTTGAACAAAACTTTCGGGGACAAAATTTATTTAAGGGGGTAGATTGTAATATCTCAAAAATTTATATTTTTGAAAATATTATTTATATAAAAGTTTAATATTTTTGGGACTGTTTTGCAAATTTATGGTATTAATAATATTTGATAATTTTTTGGAGTTAAATGTTTATTTTAAATTGATTTTAGAAGTTTTAAGATTATTATATTATTTAAAATATACTTTTAAGACTTTTGGGATATAATTAATATTTTCTTTATTTATAAGGGATAAAGCGTAAATAATATAAAAATTATGTATTGTCTTCCTATTAAGAAGACAACACATAAATTTTAAAGTTTTACATGTATACACGTGTATGTGTTAATAATAATAATAATAATAATAATAATAATAATAATAATAATAATAATAATAAGATTCCTTATCAACTGAGAAAATGAATCAAGTTATATGATGGATATTTATATGATGGATATATATATTACGAATAGAGCAGAGATGAATAGAGAAATATGTATTAAGAATATTAGCAGGATAATAAGTTACGGTATTATATATTCGGCTGTTCCGATTTAGATTTCGACTTCAGATTTCAGATAAAATTTATAACTCTTTTAATATATATATTTAGTTTTTCTATTGTGTGATTTATGTTATTATTATTGTTGAATTTTAATTGTTAAATTTTATGAGATAATTATGATTATGTGAAAACTCTGCCAATGTGTTTTATTTGGTGTATTAATTAAATGCATGTATTAGAAGGGTTGAAATTCCATTAAGCGTTAACTTACAACCCCACAATTTTTTATTGCAGGGCCGGTGAGAACGAAACAACGACATGAATTTTAATTAAATTTCTATTTAATTTGTAATACTCGTATTTATGATTTATTGTTGTATAGCTGAATCGAAGAATTCAATAATTATAATTATCGTCGTAATTGTAAAATTTATCAAATATTTATAAAAGCAGCAAATTCTAAGTGAATTTGCAAACACATAATTATGTGATTAAGGAAATTATGGGCATAATTATTCTAAGAATTTGGGGTAGTGGGCATAATTATGCCTTGGGTTAAGTGGTGCTTGGTATCAAGGATTTGGGCCACAAAATTGAAAATCTTGAAATGAAAAGTTTATTTAGATTTTTTTGGACAAATTCTGGGGATATACACACACACATTAGCGTATAACCCGTGCCTGAAGGCACGAGTACAAAAAAATTGCACAAAAATAAAATAAAATGATATAACTCACTCTATTTATACAACATTTACACATGTTTGATTAAAAATCAACAATAATCAAATATGGGAACAAAAAATCCGAACATAATTATGGAAAACAAAAATATGGAAACAAAAAGGCTGAAAAGAATTAATAGGAACAAAATAGTCATTTAGAAAAATAAAATTAACCAGTATTCACGAACAGTGAATTGAGGACTAGAAACACAATATTTATTGGGAAAAAAAATTGTTCCTAGAAAATTAAAAACAGAAACAGAAATGCCTTAAAAATTATGGGAACATAAATAAATTTATAAGAACAACAATATTTTTGTTTCAGGATTAAAAGATAAATAACGCATACCTAAAAATTATGGGAACCTAAATAAATTTCTCAGAACAACTGTATTTTGGTTTGAGGATTAAAAGACAATTAACGCTAATTAGACATTAAGTTAGAAAATAGAAATAAAACTTAGAAATGACAAGTGTAAACTTTGGAACATAAATAGATACACAAACTACTCATCACCTAGAATCACTAACTACATTGTCGATAATGTGCACTAACCTTCAACTCGTTATGAACTCCCGTACTTCGTCAATTTGAACCATCCAAACATAGATTTTGGAACCAACATATAGCTGCTAATCTAGAATTTTAGCAACTTTATGTCAGTTCTCTTTCTTGTAGCAGACTCAACCGATTTCAAACAGTAAGATCTTCCATAAATCTCAGCCTTGAAGATCGAATCGCTAATTAACTAGAAAATGATGAAATCCTCAGCTTTGTCCACAAATTCTGGCCAACAATGGTGGAAGAACCACTTATCTTGTATCTCTTTTATCTTAGCTACCCATGATTCCCCTGCTTCTCCAGCATTGGGTTTTTCGACATCCTCTCTTTGAAAATCTTTACGCATGTGTCAAAGCCTGCAAAATTAACCATTTTTCAACACCCAAATATAAATTCACTACGAAAAATAGATTGAAATCGCAAGAAAATTGAACCCAAAAATAGATCCATAATTTGATTAGATCTTCTCATCAAACCCCAAAATAGATCCATAAATTGGAAAAATAAGAGGGGAACTCACTTTTTTTCCCTGGAATTCGTCAATTAGAACCTTGAAGAACACTGACTTGTCTTCGGGTTTCTTTCCCATTGGATTCGATCAAAGAGATGAACACAAAAACATTTATGTTCTATTCTCAACATAGTTGTTAAAAAACAGAGCAGAAATTTGAGTGTTGATAATTATACAAAACACACACAGTACAAAAATTATGAACAAACAATACATGTGTAGACAGAATCAAAATCATAATAGATTTGTTACCTCAAGATATACTTAATTGAGAGAATTAGCTTCGGAATCGTTGCATCAGGTCCAATTCGTGTTATATCCCGCAATTTCACGTGTCACTTCCCCCATTGACGGCCTCCTCTTTCAATACCCCCCCCCCCCCTCACACACTACTTCAGAACAGAATCAGAAATTAGAGAAGAAAAACAAAATTTCAAAAAACATAACAAAATTGCTCCCAACGATAAACACCATGAAAGAATAACTAAAATTAGTTACCCAACACCTTCAATTGAGACAAACAATCCTTAAACAAACCTTAAGAAATTGGAATGGAAGGTCACCTAGGCCGTGAACGGCAGAGAAGAAAGGGAAATTGCTTGGGTGGCTTGAAGCTCAACTATGCATGAATCGATTGATGCAATTGAGTTACAAAAATCAGCAAATCGAATCCAAAACCATAGGATTAGGGTTACGAAATGGAAGATTAGGATTAAGATTAAACAAAAAGTAAGACATCGAAAATAAATCTAAGTAGACCTTTTGTAAATAAAAGCAAAAATTTTAAATTAGAGATAAGAGATAAACATAACAAAAAAACAATTGCTCCGACATTTTGTTTTGTTTCAAAATTGTTCCATAGAAAGTTCATTCCTATGCTTTGTTTTGAAAATAAGGTGTCGTTAAGGTCCTTAAAACAATCAACAAACTGTCAAATTCAACCTAAATTTTGAGAAATCAACCAAAAGTAAGCGCAGAAAATCAAAATAATCCTTAAATTGACAAATTCAACCTAAAATTTGAGAAATCAACCAAAACCGAGTGCAAAAAATCAAAATAATCCTTAACACAATCACCAAACTGTCAAATTCAACCTAAAAATAGAGAAATCAACCAAAAGTTAGTGCAGAAAATTAAAATAATCCTTAAAACAGACAGTAAACTATCAAATTCAACCTAAAAATTGAGAAATTAACAAAGACTTTGTGCAAAAAATCAAAATAATCCATAAAGATAAAACAATCAACAAATTGTCAAATTCAACCTAAAATTGAGAAATCAACCAAGACTTTGTACAAGAAATCAAAATAATCCATAAAGACAAAACAATCAACAAACTGTCAAATTCAACCTAAAAATTGAGAAATCAACCAGAACCAACTGCAGAAAATCAAAATAATCCATAAAATCAGTACATATAACTAACATATTTCAGTGTTTCACCATCAAATCAATATAGATAATCCATATACAAATCAACAGAAGATACACAGTTCAAAAAATCACTTACAAATAAGATCTATACCCCCCATGGAGAAAAATCCAAATCTGCAAAACCCAGAAACAGATGCCTATATAAACATATGCAGAGCAAAACAGATGAACATATGCAATACCATTTTCAAATATATTAACTCTCTTTCAAAACCATGCCGTATTAGGAATGTAATTGGGATTTTTTTTAAAAAAATTATTGTAGGCAATTCAACCAAAGAAGGATAACTGAACTAGAAATTGACTACTTGAACTTCAGCATCAGATTAGAATTGGAACTGGAAATGAACACATGCAAAACTTATGAGACTTTCCAGATTTTTTTTAGCACTTCCCAGATTTTTTAAGCAAAGAATGGAACAGTTTCCGTTTTAGACAAATTCGAACAGTATAGACAATTTAACTTTATCTTCAGATCTGCAATAGGAGGAGAGATAAGGGAATCAAAGAGAAACCCACTTTCTTTCGAACTCTGAAGCTCCGGTTCACGACGATTCTCAATTACACACAAATCCACATATTTTGGATGATTATACCTACCCATACGTAAAAGAATTATATAAGAAAGCTGGGGCTTGGGAGGAAGGGTGACGAACAACATTGGCTTCACAAATCATTAAAATACATATAAAGAATTCACCACTTACCCAAAGACATCTAAGGGTGAACGTTAGCAAGAGAAATTTTTGAACCGGTAAACCTGTGAACCTATAATTTCATGAACAAAAAATTGTAATTTCAACAATTAATTCCCAGATTTTTGAGAAAATTGGAACAAAAAAGGAACAATTAAGAACAATTAATTCCCAGATTTTTGATTTTTTATGTTTAATCGATGGGAACACAACATAAAACCTTACCTATCATTTATATATCTCAATTTGTTTGTTCAAGAAGCCCATGTCAGTGCCTCTTCATCGATTGATCCCCTGAAACTCCCGAATCCATTTCCTCTGCCACGATTTGGTATTTTCTATCACACAAACACAAATGAAATCAGAAACAATGTACCTCATACTCATAGATAGATGGATCTGAGAGACGACAATGGTGATTGAGACAGCAACAAAACGGTAATCATCAGGATGTAGTGAACAACGAAGTAAAAAACAAAACAATTAGAAGTCAAAGACAATACATATTTGAGTGAAAAAGTTTTTAAACTCTATAAATCCCACTCAAAAAAAGAACAAATTTTCAAGAAGGAACAAAAAATTTGTCACTGAAGAACAACTATAGAAATATAAGCAAATTAAAAGCAGAAAAAAGAGATGGTTGAATCTCCATCCAGATCCGACCATCATTGGTCTTCACCTTCCTCGACCATTGTTAAAATAGAGGGTTTTGAAACAGAAAAATAGAGAAAGGGACATACCAGGAGATAGCGAGGGTGATGGATGGAGAAATCGATATGTGTTAAGAGAGGGAAGAAGTTTTACAGAGGGGTGGAGGAGAAGCGAGGAAGAGATTAAACGTGATGATGGAGAGGCGATGACATCGCTGCGAAATGGAGCAAAGGTGGCAGTGGCGGTGGAGAGGAGATGGCGGAGGAGGCTGAGAGAGAGTGGATCATGGGAGACTGATAAAGAGAGGAGATAAAAGTGACGACGATGGCGATTGTCGGAAGTGGAGAGGGTATTGACGGCGAAGGTTGATTGCAGAGAAAGAGCACGAGTGAGAGTGAGTGATAGAGATGAGAGAGAGATAGGGGTTTAACCATAATTTCTCTAGCAGCTGTGGAATCCTTTAACCCTCAAATTGAAAAATAGAGAGGTATAGAAAGGAAGAGAGAGAGACGAACTTGGAACGAAGAAGCTGTGATGGTGATGCATGGCGACAGAACGACGATGACGGCACTCGGAGATGGTGATGCACGGCGATGGATATACAATGAGAGATTGGTTTTGATGGAGAAGAGAGAGAGACTGTCGATGGAGACATGTGAGTGAGATAACCCTAATTTTAATTGTAATATTTATATGTAGGTTTATTTTGATCTAACGGTTATCAATATCTTTGATGTTTGTCTCTTGATCCAACGAACCTCTTTATAAGTGAGCTGATTTATTATATAGATATATAAAATTCTTTGATAAATTTTACTTTGAATCTATAGTTGTATTTCAATTATAATTTGTATTTAATTTGTAATAGTTGTATTTATTATTTACTATTGTAAAATTGATTCGATAAATCGAAAAATTATAATTGTTGCTGTCGTATTATAGAAATTCTCATATTTAAAATAAAATAAAAGATTGGTCATTCGATTTTTAGTGTTAATTCTTCTTATGGAAAAACTGTGTGGCAGCCCTGGGAAACCAAGTCGTTACAGAGTGGTATCAGGGCGAAATTATTAATAATTCTAAATTATTTATAAACGGGAAAATATTTGGGGTAGAATTCTCTTTAGAAAAAACCTAGTGGCAGTCTTGGGAAATTGGACCGTTACATAGCTGGCTTCTTTTGGTCCTAAGCAAAGTAACAATGACTGTGTGAAAGACATTCTGTACAACTTGCCATCCATCATGATGTACCTTGATACTTTATATAAGATTTTCCAAGTTGATTCCTTATTTTCTAGTAACATTACTTCACTCAGGTAACGTACTAGTGAAGTTCTCTAATCTTCTTCCTATCCTAACTCTTCAATGCAGGCACATGATTTAGTAAGAGCTAGTATATATGGTTACTTTAAATAATCTACCACCTTAGATTGCTGGTTTGGACCAAAGGATGATGCCAGAACTGACAGTGCATCTGATTTTTCATTCTCGGCCCTTGGAATAGCTTTAATCTTACAACTATTGAAGGCCATCATTAACTCTTTCACTTTATTAACGCAGAGGTGCAACCTCCTTTCGTTGACCACGTACGTCCCATTTATCTAATTTACCATGAGTTGTGAATTTGACCTGACCTCCACATTATGGGCTCCCAACTCCTTGGTTATAATCGGGCCCAGAATAATAGCTTCATATTCTATCTCATTATTGGATGCTCGGAATCCGAGCTAGACAACTTTCTCAAGCTGGTCACATTCTGGAGTTTCCAGAATTGTGCCAACTCCACATCCTATTGCGTTCGATGCTACGTCAACCTATAATTTCCAAAGTCTTACTGGCATTAATGAACACTCACCATCATCTACAGTTGTTCCTTGTGGAGGCGTCAGCTCAGCAATAAAGTCGACCAACACTTGGCCTTTGATTGTTGTTCTAGGCTTAAATGTCACATAGAACTCACCCATATCTACTGCCTACTTTATAAGACGGCCTGCAGCCTTTGGCCTGTGCATCACTGCTCTGAGTGGGTACGAAGTTAGCACATTGATTATATGTGCTTGGAAGTAAGGTCGCAGCTTCTATGCTGCAGTTACCATAGTTAAAACAAGTTTATCAAGCTTAGTATAGCAAGTTTCTGCTAGGACCAACGATTTACTTATATAAAATACTGGAATTTTCCCTCCTGCATATTCTTTCTCCAGTGCTGTACTAACTGCAACTGTGGTAAATGCTAAGTATAAGTACAGCTTATCTCCAGGGTCAACCTTGGCTAAAGTTTCAACAAAGCCCAGGTAATCCTTGATGGACTGCAAAGCATGTTTGTTGTATTCATCCTAGTGAAAACTCTTACTCCTTATCAAGATTTTGAAAAAAGGAGCACATCTATCTGTAAATTTATAGATGAACCTATTTAGAGCAGCCAATCTTCCAGTCAATACCTGGACTTCAAGTATCATTATGGGGGACTTCATATTCCGGACAACTTCTATTTGCCCAATATCAACCATGATACCTGTCTTGTTCACCACAAAATTTAGAAATTTGCCCGATGTTACACCGAATACACACTTCTCAGGATTCAACTTCATATTGTACTTCTGTAATATTACAAAAGTTTCCTCTAGATATTCCAAATAATCTTTCTTCTTAGAACTCTTGACCAACATGTCATCTATATAAACCTCCATAATTGCTCCAATTTTTTCTTGAAACATGTTGTTCACCAATCGTTGATACGTCGCCCTGCGTTTCTTAAACCGAAAGGCATCACTCTATAGCAGAATGTACCTCTAGGGATGATGAAAGTTGTTGCTTCCTCGTCCTGATGATTTATCCAGATCTAATTATACCCTGAGTAAGCATCCATCATGGATAATAATTTGTGCCCAACAGTCGCGTCTACCATCTGGTCTATATTAGGTATTGGATAACAATCCTAGGGGCATGTCTAGTTAAGGTTAGTAAAGTCCACACACATTCTCCATTTTTCATTCTTGTTCTTGACCAGCACTGGATTGGCTATACACTTTGTGTAGATCATCTTTCTTATATGCCCTATTCTGAGCAATCTTTGCACTTCAAATTCTATCACCTCTTTTTCTCCGGATTGAACATCCCCATCTTCTGCATTACTAGAGGGTAAGACCTTGAGATATCAAGTCGATGAACCATTACCACAAGGCTAATTCCCTTCATGTCTTCAGGTACCCAAGTGAACACGTCCAGATTCATTTCTAACAATTTCATGAGCATCTCTTCCCCAGGTTTGCTTAGCAATGTGCCAATCAATAACCTTTTGGTCCCTTGACTGAAAGTTACTTCTCTAACCTGTTCAACTACTTGAAGAACTCCAGGATGCTCCTTGAAATCATCGGTTTCCCTGAGTTGAGCTACTGACCTGAGCTCCTAAGCTGGGCTGTTGATCTGAGCTCTGATGAACCCCTACTCCTGAGCTGTTAACCTGAACTCCGATAAGTTCTTGAGCCTGAGCTAGGCTGTTGATCTGAGCTCTGATGAGCCCCTTCTCTTGAGCTGGGCTACTGATCCGAGCTTCAATGAGTTCCAAAGCCTGAGCTAGGTTGTTGATCTGAGCTCTGATGATCCCCTTCTCCTGTTCTCGTTGGGTAGTCTTCTTCCTCTTCTAGTTATGAAAAAACACAACTTGGTCTCCTTGGATGACAGTCACCTTGCCATCCTTCACGTACTTAATACATTAATGAAGTGTTGATGCTATGTCTCTCATCACATAAAGCCAGGGTCGTCCCAAGATAGTATTGTATGGGTACATGGAATCTATTACCGCGAACTCTGCAGGCTTGGTCAATCCACTTTCATCCTTGCTTGTTGTGGTAGATAATGTAATCTTCCCCTTTGGAGAGCTCAGGTCTCCATAAAAACCTACCATCAACATTTGAGTTGACCTAATATCTGAGCTAAGACCACCCATCTGATTGAGCTTGTTAAAGAAACTATTGTTGGTCGAACTGCCTGTGTTGACTAGAATTCTTCATACCTCAAAATTGCAGATCTAGAGTGTTATTACTAAAGCATCATCATGAGGATAAGCTCTGTCCCTATAGTTTTCATTATCAAATGTGATTGCTGGTCTAGTTCCGCTTGACGAAACCATTACTTCTCTGTTACTTCGTTTCTTACCTGCCTCATAGACCTTCCTCTTTTGTCCACGGTTCGTCTTCCCGGTGAAAGGACCAACTGCATATATTGTTGGCCCCATGAGTACTGCTTGGGTCATCATCCTGCATCTCAAGGGGAGTAATGGCATGGACTTCACTTGAAGCCTCTATACATGCTTCTGTATCCATTGGAGGTGGGATTTCTCCTTCCTAACTCAGACCTGTTGCTATTGACTGTAATTGTCTCATCTCGTCGATGAACTTTTTATTCGATTCCTATAGATAGCGTTAAGTGATGTTGCCAAAAAATCTTAGGTACTTATAACAGTTCCTCAAGTGCCAGAAACCTCTGCAACATATAGTCCAACCTGTAAAATCGTGTGTGGTGTTGGTCAAAGAACTTCCAACGTGAGAATAAGTCAGTCTGTTTTGATAAGTGAAAAAGCTAAAGGCTGTAATATGAGAGTTGTGTTTTGATACTTGTTTTCTTTCGAATAAATCCGACCTATTTTACCTTGAAACTATCCTTCCCCCAATTCTCTCATATTTCATATTTAACTATCGTGAATGCCATTCATGTTCCCGTTCCGGGTTATTACGACAATTACGTTGCTTGCGTGCGTGGGGGATAGGTAAGGTTATGTAATCGTTCTTGTTGACCTCTATGGCCTTATTGTTGATGATTATTGCTCTATTAAAAGACCTTATTCTATACCAGATTAGCCTATGCATGGCTGGGCTTGCTAGATAGACCAAACATAATTACGTGTGGGTTATTAGCACAATCTGCCCATGATCACCTCTTGAACTACTGATAGGTGTAAATTATCTATATATTTCCAACCTGAATTTGTTAGTTTTCATGTACGTTTATAGTTATTTTTATATGTTTTAATATGTTTATTCTTTTTGTATTAAAACATGTGCGTGGGGTGAAAATGTATGAAATCGGAGCACAAACGATAAATTCGTATCGAGAACGGTGGGAGAACGGTGAAAAAATGAGCAAGGAGGCAAAAATCTGAAGGAAGTCCACTGCCTAGGTGTCCAGACAACCGCTTAGGAGGTGAAGAAGTAGAGAAGAAACCAATTCAAGTTGATAGCCCACTGCCTAGGCGGTGAATCCCACTGCCTAATCGGTGAATCCCACCGCTTAGGCGAAAATCCAGCAGAAAGTTTTCCCATTCCATCGCCTTCTCCATCACCTAGGCAAACCTTAACCAACATACTCCACTGCCTAGGCAGTGGCCTTTGCACAGTTTAGATATTTTTTTGCCTATGTATACCCTTCTCTCTTCCTCTCTTCCGAGATCTTCGGCCCCTAAGGCCTTAGGCCATATTTTAGGGTTAGGATAAGAGATTTTTGAGGGAGAGCTCTCAACCCGAGGTGGAGGATGAAGAGGGAAGTAATCGTTTAACGGTTCTAGCACCAATTCTTCGGATATAGGCCAAGTCATTTTTTTTTCTTCTTTGTTTTCTACATTTTGATAGTTGTTGAGCATGTCTACGCCATTTTATACTATATACATAGTTATGGCCATTGGCTAAACATAGGTTGTATAGGGATTATTAATATAATTTATGAAAACATTGTTTAGTTGAGTTTGTGTTTTGTTTGCGATTATTCTTCGTTATGTTGATTGTGTGTGCCGTATTGTTTGTTTAGCATGTTATTAGAATTATGTTATGAGAATACGGAGTTTGAAAAATCCTGGATTCGGACTAGAATAAACAAACACCACGATCCTATCGGTCGGGGTTTGGATTGTGGACAATCTATGACATTAGGGCAAGATTCATGTGACCTAGGGTCATTAAGACGTTGAGGGAGACTTCTTCATTGATTCAAAGTCACGTATTCCCTCATCTTATACTTGGGAGAGGTGGCAAAGAAGTTTTAGAATTGAGATTGTCGATAGGGTAAACACAACGCACGATCCAATGACCCGGTCGTGAGTTGGATTGTGTGCAATCAATGACGTTGGGGCGAGACTCACGCGGCCTAGAGTCATTAAGATGTTGAGGAAGACTTTGGTGTTGACACGAAATCGCGTATTCCTCCGTCTTACACTCGAGAGAGGTGGCGGATGAGTTTACGAACTGAGATTGTTATAGAAGTCGAACGCCGTTAACATAAACTAAAACGAGACTGAACACGTATTCGTAAACGAAACTAATTCCTAGACAACCTATTCTCTCAAAACTATCTCATATTAGTATTAGCAATTAATATAGTCAAATTAGTATTTTAGTATTAGTATTAATTAATTAAATTCCATTTTTGTCGCTTAGATAAAGTTGGGTTATGACAATCGCGGTACTCGATAGTAATCTCAACCAATCCCTGTGGATACGATACCCAACCGAAAGATCTATTATATTAAAACTTGATCCGTATACTTGCGGTGAAAGTGGCAGCGCATTAATTGCGGCCACCAACCACCTCTTTTGGGTTGAGTATTATCAGCTGATCCGATCTGACTTTTGAACACCAGATTCCACAGATCATGGCGATAATTTCCCCCACATAAAAAATTATATATTTATAATGGTTATAATTACTTGTCCTAAATACATGTTCATTAGACATTATTATATTATAATTATGTTATAAAATTTGTTAGAATAATTGAGAGGCTGAATATTGAGAGAATACGAGATGATTATATGTGAGAAATGTTCTACCAGAAAAGAAAAAAAAAATATGTGAGAAATGTATAATTTACAGAGACATAAAAATATTAACACTAGGGACTAGGGTATAATTTTCCTAGTGGGATTAGGGTTTAATCTAGTGAATCAAAACTCATATGCATATACTAACACCGAAATAAACAGGGATTATTTTGTCCCAGTGACCACTATTCATGTTACAAAACAAGATGTTTCGGTAGTTCTATATATATACCCTTTTTTCTAAACACCCCTTTCAAAAAAAATAAAAATAAAATTTAGTTAATTACTATTTTACTCTTTCAATTAATAACACAAACACCTCTAAAATTTTGAGGTTTTTATACTTTGCACCACTAAAGTTTTAGATAAATCCCACTTTAATTTCTGTACTTTCAATTCTTGAAATATCCAAAGTATGTCAAGTCAGTTCAAATTAGTAATTTCGTCATTTCTATGATGGAAAGTAATCATGTGTTAAACACGGAATTACCCATGTGAGTGAATTCCATCGTAAAAAATGACAAAATGACTGGCTAGACATGATTTTGAATACTTCAGAATTTAATGTATTAAAATTGAAAGGATAGGGACTAAAGTAAGATTTCTCTTAAATTTCATGGATGCAAAGTGCAAGAAACTCTTAAATTTCTTTTATTTTTTTGGGTCAATTAAGTTTGCACCTTTGTGGGTCGACCGAATTGTACTTTGCACTCATATGGTATTTTGTCACCACTTATATCTCATGTGCTTAAGATATAAGTGCAATGGTTAACTTTTCCTTTAACTTTAATGGTTAAATGGTGAAAGTCAAGGAAAAATTGTTAATTAATGTTTAATAACATTTATACCTTTCAAAATTTTTATTAGGGACTGTTTTTATACTATTAAAAAACATAGAGGGTCATTGTGTATTTTGTTTTATGTTTTAATCTTCTTTCTCGCTTGGACAACGACGATGTCGGGGCTCTCTCTCTGACGTTCTCTCTCTCTCTCTCTACAAATTCATATGTAGAAACAACTTGATTTAGAGTCCTAGAGATAGAGAGGGAACCTTCCTTAAACGATCCTGAAATCGTTAATGGCGATACCCATGTCATTGTAATAATCAAGCCTACTACCTCACTTAGCGTTGTTCGTACAATGCCTCCATCTCGGCTAGAAATAACTTTTGGCATCCCCATTACCATTCCCTCATCGAAAACCTCCACCAACTCCAATTTAATTATCTCTCGCATCAAATGTCTATGTTTCAAGTCAAATTGTGTGCACTACCACACTCTTAAATATATAGATACATAGAGAGATTTATATGAATAGAGTGTAAGGAATAATTTGGTGAGGCCTAGCTTGGACACGGATAAATTCATGAATCCGTTGCATGGTTTAGATCTAGTGAAGTTTGAGCTCAACGATGGGGTCGGGGTAGGTTGGGGAGTGGAACAAGGGAGAGGGGTAGGTTGGGGAATAGAATAGGGGAGCATGAGGGTGGGTGGTTTGGAGAATGGAATAGGAAAAAGGGCGGGTGTGGCTGGCGGGGCTGCGGTAGTAAGAGAAATAGAAAAAGGGGGGGAGAGAGAGAGAAAATAGAAAGAAATAGAGAGTTAATAAAGGGGTGGAAATGGGGATTGCAGTGGAGTTGAAGAGATTAGCGAGGATGGGGATGGAGGCTACACTGGAGATGGGTTTCGTTGGAATGAACAGACATACAAAGGAAGGAAGATGCAATGGAGATAGGTTTCGCTAGTGGATACATCGTTTATAGTACCACCTCTCTTAAAAACCACCCCTATTTCTTTGGCGTTCTTGGCCTTGTTTTTGTACCCTCATCCGTGTTTGTATGCCTATTATGTTTTGGGATCGACCGCCCTACTAAGAAAATACTTTTGGCCTTCTTCATATGCGAAATCGTATGTTCCTTATTCATTGAACTTTACTCTGCCCCCAAACGCTTCAAGTTCCCCAAGAGATCCACTCCGACCCTTGTTGGTATCTTGATATTTGTGCTTTTACCCACATGACGGGCGACCCAACTTCTTCTCAAGCAGTGCACACCCTATAGTGACCTTGACTTCATTCAACTTTCCAATGGTCATTAAAATTCCCAAACACCTAGACGGGTAACATGACACTGCTACTTAGTTCATCTTCCTTTCTTCTTAATAATATCTTTGTTGTTCCTTCCATGTGTAAGAATTTACTCTTTATTGCTCAATTTTGCACTGACAATCACGTTCTTTGTGCTTTTGACTCCCATCACTTTTATATTTTTAATCTTACTGCTGGTTCTCTCTTTTATCAAGGTTTATGTAAGGATGATCTCTATAAGTTACTCATCCTTTCGCCTCGCTTGCATGCTTATCTGCTACTCACAATTCATCTTCCCTATGGCATAATTGTCTAGGTCATCCTTCTGCTCAAGTTATGGTTTACTTAGGTAATAATGAATTGTCATCTTCTACCTTCAAATTCAAATCCGCTTTTTGTTCTTGATATACCTTGGGTAAGTCCACTTGCCTCTCTTCTCCCTTGTCTAATACAATAAAAATATATTTTCAATTTATTTTAGTTTAATTTGATATACGTCAATCTCTAGTACTTTTGGTTTTTGGTTATAAATATTATGGGTTATTCACTGATTATTATACTCATTTCACTTGTCTTTACTTTATAAAACAAAAATCTGAAGTCATCCATCATTTTAGAAATCTCTTAGCTTATTCCGTACTCAATGTTCTAATTTCATTCAATAATTTCAAAGTGATGGTATGGGGACTATGATAGTGATCTCTTCAAACCCCTTTGCTCTTTCTTGGGTATTTATCGCCGTCTTTCTTGTCCTCATACTCCTGAACAAAATGATCTCGCTGAACGTAAACACCGACACATTATTGACATGACCTGCACTCTTATTCTCATAAGTCATGCTCCTCTTTGTCACTAGCATGAAGTAATCTCCACTGTTGTTCACTTAATCAACTATCTCTCCTCCTTTAATTGTTGGTGGTCCTCACCGTTCTCTAGTCTTTATGGTCAAAATCCTTCATACTCTGAGTTGTGTATGTTTGGTTGTACATGTTATCCCCATTTAGATGCTTACTTCACTAATAAATATTTGCCAAGAACTGTTAAATGTGTGTCTTTAGGCTACAACTTGTAGCACAACGGCTACCTTTGTTTGGATTGCACAACTAGCAAAGTTTATATTTTCTGACATGTTTGTTTCAATGAACATTACTTTATCTTTACCTCTAACATCAACAACACCCCCACTAGTCCTATATTCGTGGGCATTTGTTCCTCTACAATCTCCAACGCTTGTGATATATATAATATCATTTGTCTTTGAAAAAAACTTTTAGGCTCCTTCAATTTCTCTAACTCCAATTGAACAACCTTTTCTGTATCATTATCATTACTGACATGTTCGTTACTCAGAAACCATCCTTCTGCTATTGCCACCCCTGAGCTTCCTCCTCTAGTAGCTCAACAAGATTATATGGTTACACGTCATCCGGCTACTACTTGTCGCCATATTGTCTGGACATATGGCATCGTCTGATATCCTCGTCCACAATCTCTCTTAAACTTCCATCTTCCCTAATGAGCCGACCTGCTATACCCAAGCTATTTGTATTCGTGAAGGGCGTCAAATCATAACCGATGAGTTTAATGCATTATTGAAGAACAATACTTGGGGTTCTTATCCTCCTTCCCCACATCAACATGTTGTAGGTTGTAAATGGGTCTTGAAACTTAAGTGCAAAACAAATGATTTAATTGAGAGGTACAAAGTTTGCCTAGTTACCAACAATTTTCATCAACATGTGGGTATTGACTTTGATAAGACATTTGGTCCTGTAATCAAATCCACTATTGTTCATATTGTGCTTAGTCTTGCCGAATTGTTTGGTGGACAATGCATCAGCTTGATGTAAAGAATGCATTTATTAGCAGTATTTTGGATGAAATTGTGTATATGAGTCAACCACCTAGCTTCACATATTCCGCTCGTCCTTATCATTTTTTTCATCTAGAAAAGTCTATTTATGGCCTCAAACAAGTGCCCTAAGCTTGGTTTTATGTCTCAGCACCTTTCTCTTATAGTATGGTTTTACCTAGTGTCTTGTTGATAACTCTTTGTTTATCTATCGTTCCGACTCTGCAGTGATGTTTCTTCTTCTATATGTTTGTGACATTATCTTCATTAGTAATCAACCAAATTTGGTTTCATCATTCATAACCATTCTTGGAAAGGAGATTGAGCTCAATGTCGTAGGTTTTCTATCTTATTTTCTGGGTTATGCCTATCTCAACTCAAGTATATTGTTAATCTTCTTGCACGCTTCTCTATGAGATATTGAAAACCCGCAATACCTTTGTATTTGCTAAGACTTAGTTGTCATCTCATAGCAAAGATCTTCTATTAAAGGCCATAGACTATCGATAATTGGTTGGCTCTTTGTAGTATCTCACTTGCACCATCTAAGACATTGTTTATGTTGTTCATCATGTTGCTTAGTTCATGAGTCAACCTCGATCGCGTTATCTTATAGAGGCTAAATGGATCCTTCGCTACCTAAAAAGGACTTCGGATTATAGTCTTTTTTTTTTTAGTGCAGTGTTACTCCCTTGACCCTCAAGGCTTATTCTAATGCTGATTAAGTAGGTTTGTCCTGACTCTCCCTGCTCTATCACTTTTTTTTTTTTTTTTGTTGTTTTTCTTGGTCTCTAATTTGATGTCTTGGATTGTCAAGAAACAACCTACTGTCTCTGTATCAAGCGTTGAAGCAGAGTACTGATCTCTTGCTCATGTTTGTGCCAAACCATGTTGGTACTCCATTTACTTCGGGAGTTGCAATTCCTCATCTCTTCTCCTACACCTTACTACGCGATAATCTCAACACTACTCACATGTCATTAAATTCTGTGTTCCATTCTCGTACTAACGCATTATGAACTAGACTACCACTTCATATGGGAACACATCTTACTAGTACACATTGAGTTAAATTTGCTTATTCTAAGGATTAGCTTGTATACATATTCTATGGTGGACCTTGTCTCTCCCAGACAATCGAGTTCGTGGGGGAAGCGTTAAACCATTATATTTTTAGCCCCACCATAATTGTAAATAATGAGAATAAATGTGTAATCAAAGTAATTTTATGCTATAACTTAAGGTTTAAATTCCATGTCTTACACTTTATACAATAACAAATGTCTCCTTCAGAGAAAAATATACAAAAAAAATTCTTTCTAACAATGCCTTCTATGAAAGTGAGGGTATCAAGAGCCGTATATATATAATCTATTAAATATTGATCGGGATAACGGCTAACCAACCAATGGATCTACAAAATTCCAACTACAAAAAATAAATCATGCCATAATGGAATAAAAGTATAAACACAAAATTTGTATTTGATCACCAAAATCTAAATCTTTTTCCTCTCCTCATTATTAATACTATTATCACATTATTCTTTTTTATTTGTTTCCAAAACATGACCTTTCTTACATATCCTTTTCCTCAATATATATATAGACCTTGTTTGAACCGAATGAATTATGTCATTTTCTCTAGAGGGAAGGATGAAGAATCCTAGGGAGAGTTTGGTTTATAATGCAAATAGTCCCAGAAATATATATATATTGAATTACACTTTACCCCCTATAGTTGGGTCATTTTGTATTTTACTCTCTTATAGTATTTTTGTCACTACTTTGTCCATTATATTTAGAATTTGTTACACTTTATCACTTGATATAAACATAACCACAGTGGCCAAAATATTGATGAAGAGAGTAAAGTACAACAAAGGTCTAACTATAGGAGGCAAAATGATAACGTGAATACCACAGAGGGACAAAGTGCAAAACGGCTTAATCACAAGGAGATAAAGTATAATTAATCCTATATAATGTTTGTATATAGTATTTAAATAATATTTATATATAGTATTTCTTTTACATACGAAATAAGGCATGGTTATTGCCGGCTTATTGTACTTTTATAAGAGGACCTTTTTTTTTTCCTTGTACGACCATGCCATTTTCTAACTTGTGTAGTGTTTGGATGTAGGAAACTTGCCTTCAAATTAAAAAGAATTGAGGCACCCTTTAGTAATATTTTTTTTTTTTGGCGAAATTATTGTTTATGAGTTAAAAAAAATAAAATGAAATACTAGAATTGAGTGTTGAGTTAAAATTAAAAATTAACACAAAAAAAAAAAACCCCTAAAAAATTACAAGTGTAAGTTTTCAATTTTATGACTTAAATTCCATACTACAAAATATTGGTATGGTCGAAAAGATTTGGGCAAAGAAATGCTAGTAGATCAATCGAAATATAAAAATTAATGGAAAAATAATTACTTTTTACATTTCAAATAAATATTTTATTTTTTGGTAAATTAACTTTTACCCTTTCTATATTGCTTAAATATCACTTTACCCTCTTCCCATTCAAAAAACTACAATTTACTCCTATTTTCAACAAAGTGAGAAAGAAGTATATTTTGTTTAAATTAACAGATACTTAAAAATGAATGGAATAAAATTTTCCATCCAAATTTTTTGGCAATTGGACAAAATTACCCTCTTTATTTTTTTCTTTTCTTTTTCTATTTTCTTTTTATGGTTGATTACATTTTGCATCCACCGAAGTTCACTTTAGCACTAATCCAAAATTTAGCAGACAAAGTGTACTTTTTCCCATCTTCATCTTCTTTTTCACAACCACCACTGCGTTGGCCACCACCCACCAACCACATCACTGTGAACTTCGAGTAGACTAGCCACCACCACACAACAAAATCAACATAGACCAGATCTGAGAACAAATTTTGGCCCAGATCTAAGAAAAATGGAGAGAGAAAGAGAGTTGTCATTGCAATCGCCGTCTTTTTCTTCCCATTCCTCCTTCCTTTTGTCGTCCCCTCTTTCTTGTAACATTCCTTTCGCCTTTGGATGGGGTTGTAGAAGAGAGAGAGGGGGATGAGAGATAGAGAGAGAGGGAGAGATAGAGGTTGAATTTGCTTGAGAAGTTGAAGTGGATGGCGGGGTGTGTTCGGAAGTTGTGTTGCAGATCTGGTTTATTCAATGAAATTCTCTCTCCCCCTCTAGTAATCTCTATAAATGCTACAAAAGTTATGCTTCTCATCAATCAAGTTGTATCACTTTCCAGACCTGGTTTATTCAATGAAATTCTCTTATTCTCCTCTCAAAAGTCTGTTTATGTTATTTCCATTTCCAATTTTTATAGTTTTAAGTGAGAAGTGCTACAAGAATAAGTGAGTTACACATTACTTAAAATTTTGAACAATTTTTAACTAATATTTTAAGTGGTTGCTATATTTTAATATCAAATAGAATTTAATAAGTCGTTAATGCATTTAGTTTTAAGGTGTAAAGATTTTATTGCCCCCAAGATTTTATTGTACCCCTAAGCTCAAATTTTGTTATTTTAGTCAACTTTTCTTGCCCAATTTAATAAATTAGTCGTTCCAATTCCATGTTTTACCTGGTTTAGTTGCTATGATTTTTGGTTTTAACAAATTTAAATATTTTTTTTGTTGTAGTCCGTTTTTGGGATTAAACTAGTTTATTTTTAGGCCTGGCTAACATTTCAACAGGTTGAACCGCTAAAACCAAAAAAGGAAGAAACAATTTTAAAAGGCAATGCAGTGGAAAATTCAAAATTCCATTTTTTTAGTTTTTTTTCGAATTTTCCCTTTCCATGTTCAATTTGGACTGGGCTTTAGGCAAGTAGACCTAGTTTTTAGGATTTCCTAGGATTTTTCATTCCACACATTTTCCCATAAATAGGACCTCTATCCTCCTAATTTTTTCATTCAGAAATTGAGAGAAAATTCTCTTAAAAAGTGATTCTCAGATTTTCGAGAAGCTATTTGCGAGAGAGAGAAAATTCGAGCATCGGGAATCTTAGTCACAACATGTACGTTTTCTGATTTTTAATTCATTTTCATTATTTCTTTTGTTTCTCGCAATTTAAATTCCTGTAAGTTCTTTTTCTTTTGTAATTGTCCGATAACATGCTGGGATGAGATTCCTCATTCTCAATCTGAACATTTGAGTGTTAGCTGAGGACACTCATATCTTCTTTTCTTTTTTTTTTAAATTCTTTTCTATTTGTTGCAATTCATATTAAAAAAAAAAACACTAAAAAATAAGTCGTCCAATGATCCGATGAAAATTCCGGACGAGTTTCTTGTGCTTAAACTTAGTCCTTGAGCGTGAGATGAGGGACGTTTTCATTCATTATGTTTTTTAATAAAAAATCCTAAAAATTAAAATATAAAAATCCAAAAAAATAATAAAATCTTAGTTTGTAAGAATTAATTCCTACTAACCTTAGGGTCCATGACCTCGTTTCAATTTTCTAAGTAGAGTGGACTTAAAAAACGTTCGGTTTTAAGAAATCTCTTCCTTCGGTAAACCTTTTTTGTGGAATTCCGCCTAAATTTTGGAAGGATTAATTTTGAAAACTTTGTTTCCGCGATCTTCCCTCAATTCTCATCTCCATAGAATTTTAGGGAATTTCAAATCGGGATTTCCTTGAATTAATTGGTTAAACTTAAAATAGACATCATTTTCATCATTTAGATGAAATGTTTAAGACACTTTCAAAATGTACACTTTTTTATATTTCATCACATATAGGTTCATTTGGATTTCATAATCCATGCCATTTTTTTTTTCATTTAGTTACGACACTTACACCACTTGCACTTTTCATATATATGAGATAATTAAATCATTGCTATGCATAATCACATTAATTCATTTAGTTTTCCTAATTTATTCCAGTATTCATATCATTTTGCATTAACACGTTTAAATTAAAACTATTCTTGCATAAAAATCATATAAACAATTATTTTTAGGTAATTTTTACATAAAAAAAAATTAAAATTCATATTATGCTAGTTTTTGCATTCATATTTTCATCATTTTTCACTTATTTTAGTTTGCCCATTTAAATCAAAGAAATCCATCGAAAATATATATAAAACCACCCCACGGGGACCATCCTTATCGAATCCTTAATATTTGATAAGAGGTCATACCAGGAGAACATTCCCAAAAATACAAAAACTTATCCCATCTTATTTTTGAAAAATACCAAAAAGATTTCATAAGAAGGAAAAAATTTCAAAATAAAATAAAACATTCAGACTTAAAACTAATTGGAATTAATTAGACATAAGGTACCGTTTTTGGACGGGCGTCATGGGGTGCCTAACACCTTTCTCGAGCGAAACTGACCCCTGAGCTCTTTAAATGAATATTTGGTTTGACTGTGTTTTGGAGTCAATTTTTACTTAGGCCTTTTAAATTATTTTCTAAAAATCCGGTGACCTAACACACCATTTAAACCCAATGTTAGGTAGCGACTCCTTATTTTAAAATGGCCTAAGTACTTTTTTTGAGAAAATTGGTGCCTAAAAAAACCCATTCTCTTTTATGCTTTATTGTTTCATATCATTTTTCTTTTCGGAAAATCGGGGCGCGTCAGCTAGAGACTCCGCTAGGGACAATTAGATGGTCGAACCTAATATATCCAAATAAATCCAACTAATGCATGTGCAATGTTAAATTTGATTTTGTTATCTTTTCATTCCATTTTGTAAATAAGTTGTGCTTTTTTTTATTTTATTTTTTCTTTTCTCTTGGGCTCTTATGTTGTTGTAAGCCTTCCGATACAAGTACGGTCGTCTTAAATCCGTATTGTCCTCTTGGATTCTATGATACAAGACATGTAAGAGATTTTTATACTTGATGTATTGATGATGTCTTAGGAAGTATTAAAACCAAACAAGTTCAAAGTTTCTAATACCGATGATAGTTACGAAAGAATTTTCATAAATCATTATTTGTTTTAATTGGTCATCATCGGAATTGAAAAATGTAAACTCAGATGGGTTTTAAGGCAACCTAAGATCCATGTGGACTAATAAGTGAGCTTGTGGTAAGAATAGAACGAGAAAGAAAAATTGGTTTGACAAAAGTAATTTTGATTCCCCCCATCCGAAATTTGGTCTTCACTTACAGTCAGGCTTAGAATCATTCCAAGATGACATCCGAAGGCAATCCCGAATCTCCTCGCATGGTTCAGATAGCTTGGATGCAGGAGACCATCGACATGCTAATGGGAAAAGTTAATGAACTAAGCCAACGACCTTAGGGGGTGCTTATTCTCCTGTCTAGTGGAACTCCCGTGACTGAATCGCCGAATGGAAACCCTCTAAGTTCTAGGATGGAAAACTCAATGCCGAATTTAAACCATAATGGCTCGAACTTTGCAGTACAGGTCTACTATGGACCTCAGATGGGCCCTCATCCCTTCGCCTATAGAGCGTTGGCATATCCTAGCCATGGGCTTGTCTATCAAGCCTCACCTGAGGGCCCAGCCTTGTTTGCACCGTAGATCCTCATTCACCCAGAGAGAGTCGTTGCTCCACCCAACAATCTGAATGCCAATCACCTGGCCTCGCCCATTAAAACTGAAAACAAGGAAGAAGATGGACCCTCTCCTGCTTGGTTTATGAAAATGAAGGAATCGGAGAAAATTGTGGAAGAATTGAAAAAGGAAAATCCATCTAAAAAAGCGACATACAAGGAATTGTCAGCGCCATCCCAAGTGGTGTATCCGAAAAACTTCATAGTCTCGGAGTTCACGAAATATGACAGTATTGGCCCCCAAGAATGGCATATTAGCATCTATAAAGAGGAATTGGGAGTCCATGCTCGGAATGAAGATCTTTGCCTAAAGATGTTCTGTCAATCATTGAAGGGATCGGCTTTCACTTGGTACATGACCCTGGACCTATTGCAGATCAAGACCTTTGAGGATCTGGTCAAGGCCTTCAAAGAGCAGTACGTGTACAACAAATATGTTGCGCCGGACCGTAATATCCTGTACCAGATACTTAAGAGAAAATATGAAAGTTTTGGAGGTACACTACTCGCTGGAGGGAAGAGGCTACCAAAGTTGTCCCTAGACTAAGCGAGGAGGCTCAGTTAGAGATATTCAAATCGATTCTGACGCTGCCATTCTATGAAGGTCTTTTGAGCATGGCGGTGACTTCCTTCGGCGATGCAATGAAGCAAGCTGAGGTGATAGAGGAAAGAGTGAGGAATGGAAAGATTAAATGGACCTCACCCGATCCGACAAAGAGTTCAGCTCCACCAAAAGCGAAAGAGGATGAGGTAGCCGTCGTTATTTCCCCTAGCAAACCCTTCACCAAAACAACCCCCAAGCTTACTATTACCCGAACTAAAACAACTAATACCGTAACCATCCCGCTCAAAATTAACAAAATAAAAATTACTCCTGGAGCTAGCCATATTCTTAAAGCCTTCCCTGCTACTACCAATACCAAAACTGTAATACCCCAAAAGTTTAGATTCTTAAAAATATTATTTTATATAAAAGTTTAATATTTTTGGGACTGTTTTGCGAATTTATACTATAAATAATATTTGATAATATTTTATATTAAATGTTAGTTTAATTTGGCTTCAAAATTTTTTGAGACTATTACGTTATTTAAATTATATTTTTAAGAGTTTTGGGATATAATTAATATTTTTATTTTTATTTTTATTTTGATTTTGAGGGAATATTGTATAAATAGATAAATAAATTAATTAATTAAAAAAAAATAGCCGAAATTGTTCCTTCTTCTTCGGGAAGCAAAATCGGCTACAGATATATGTGATGTATATTGGGACACTTGTGTATAATATAATAATAAATCAAATAATGATCAAAAACCCAATGACTAATACAAGTGTTCATGCAGGGCGCCACGTGTATGTGTTGATTTTTATCAATATCAATAATAATGGTAGTGATATTGCTTAGAGGTTAAGAGAGAGATCATAATGTAGATACACACATATATGACCAGCATTTAGGGGAGAAAAACCAATGGATAATATATGCATACATAGAAGGAAAATTTTAATGAGTGAGAATAAATATATTTCGGTTTAGATTTTTGCTTCGAATTTTCGGTAGAATTTTTAACTCTTTTAATATATGTATTTAATTTTCTTATTGTGAAATTTGTGTTATTATCGTCAGTAAATTATAACTGTTAAATTTCATAAAATAAGTATGACAATATGAAAATCATACCAATATGTTTATTTTGTCGTCGTATGTTAAAATTTAAATCGATAATTATAATTGTCGTCGTAATTGTACATTAAAGTACAAATTTAAACGTTAGCATTAAATTGACTGACGCCAGAAATTTATTTAGGTATTTAAAAATAATGCAACAACATGAATTTCAGCTGAATTTCTAATTAATTTGTAATAGTTGAATTTATTAGTTACCGTTGTAAAATCGACAACTAAAATTATTGCTGTTGTTTGTAAAATTTATCTGATTATATAGAATAAGAATATTGGTGATTCGGTTTCAATTAAGTTTTCCAATAGGAGAAACCGCGTAGCAGCCCTGGGAAACCGGGCCGTTACAAGAATGTACCTCCCCTTTACCAAAACCACACTCCCTAATACTATCCATACGTCTACCAAACACCTGCTTACCATACACCCTCATATCATCCAAACTAAACCCTCCACCTCAAATTCCTAACCACACCCTGAAGCTAGGAACCCAATACCACTCGGGCTACCCATCTCGCGCTACTGGGGGGCGTTTTCAAAATGATAGAAAGGAACCACTAGACCTTCGGATCTCTATCACTGAGTTGTACTAAAACTGTTTGAAGTAGGGAATACTGACGCCTCTTCCATCATATAAGCGTAAGCCTAGAAGTAAAGTCTCTTCTTCGAATGCTTTTTGTGAGTACCACTCGGAAGCTAAAGGACATACGGTCGAGCAATGTTATTGCATGAAAGATAAGATTAAGAGGTTTATATGGATGGGGGCCATAAAGTTCCCCAACAAAAAGATTGAGGCCGCTACGCTAAATTATCAACTGAATCTGCTACCTGAGCATGGACCTTCGGAGAGTGGTGAAGTCGACCTTTACCAAAATGTTCGTGGAGATGGGGGCGAGTCATGTGCCTAAGGTTCAAGTTTAAAAATATAAAGGCTGCAAAACTGGGGTTCTTGTTTACTTTCAATTTGCTAGGTGTTTTGATAAAATTAAAACGTTTTGTATACTCACCTTTCCATCCTATTGATCTTTTGGATGGAAGAGGATTTGCTCTGTAATGATTTTTTAAATTTCAATAAATGCAATATTGTTTTATCTAAATTATGGTTTAATATTTGAATTTTACTCTTTCAAGTACAAAAATTGCCTGCATACGTTGTATGTGATGTGACTGAACGAGAATGTGAAGATATGATTTTGATACATTGCCTTAAAGATGTTTGGATATATTTTTGCAAGCTGATCAAGCTGTCTCTGGTAGTCCTTTAGTGATTTGATAAAGTTGGGTATAAACATCCTGACTAGCCTGCTAACGGACCCAATAGCGAAAAAAGAACACGATCATCCCAAGTCAATAATCCCAATGGAGAAGCTCTCTGATAGGTGTAAAATACATATCTATTTCAAAACCGAATTTGTTAGTTTTCAAATGTATTAGTTATATTTAATTGCGTTTTAGTTTGTTTTAGTGTAAAATAGGTGAAGGGATATTAACGAGCGATAAACAAGCAAAAACGGTGGAGAAACGATGAACAAAATGTAAAAAATAGGATTTCGGTGCATAAAGACCACCGCCTAGGCGGAAGTTCTACCGCCTAGGCGGAAAAGAGGCAGAATGTTGGAGTGCTAAAATGCTGAACCATCGCCTAGGCGAGAAAATATCAGAATGTTGTGCCAGCAGTAGGAGGAGAAACCACCACTGCCTAGGCGGTGACACTCTGCGCAGAAATATCTGTTTTCAGATATTTTGAAGATATTTTCCCAAACCTTCTTTTTAACCTCTTTCTCCCCCAATTGTTAAGAACCCTAGAAGAGCTAGAGAGGAGCCCAGTTGATATTTGGAGAGCTCATTCCACCTTAGTTAGGTTTAGATAATTTAGGAAGTAGATTAGATTAGTTTTAGGAAGTGCTCTTAGCCAATTCTTGAAGAGCTAGAAGAAGAAGTTCATCAATGGAGAAAAGGAAGCTCGGGAGGATTGTTCTTTGGCGAAAGTGGACTACTCCACTTCGAGATTTGATCTTTCTTCCCTTATTTCCATCTTTGTACTTAATGTTTATTGTTGATATTGATGATCTCCTCTTGATTTAATGTTGTATTGGCTAAGAATATGTTAGTTTAATTAAAAATTAGTTAGGGATAGATGTAGTTGTATAAATACTCGTTTGGTTTAATGTATGTTTCTTTAATGGTTGTTGCTTTTAAATCCGATTGTGTTTATCATTTGATGACGATCTTAGTATGCTTGTTATGGTATTAGGGTTGAATTTGAGAATCTAGAGTTTGACACTTGGGAGAGGTAACCCTGGATTCGAATTAGGGTAAACACATCGTTACGACCTAACGAACCGGGAGGGCGTTAGTTAGTGTGCAATCGATGACGTTGGGTCAAGACTCACGCGGCCTAGAGTCGTTAAGATATTGAGAGGGACCTCTTCGTCGACACGAAGTCGCATATTCCCCCCCTCTTACACTCGGAAGAGATGGCGGAGGAGTTTACGAACCGAGATTGTCGAATACCTAAACTCCGTTATTGTTAACTAAACGAAATCAAACATGTATTAACTGAACGAAATCAATCCCTAGTTACTCAACTTATTAAGGATTAACCCACTTAATGTAGTTTAGCTTAGATTAATTTTAAATCATGTTTTTAATCGTCAGGATAATATGAGACTACGTAAATTGCGGTATTCAATTATTCACACTTTTCTCTGTGAGAACGATATCCAATCTTCAAGACCCACTATATTAAAACTTAGACCTCGTATACTTGTGAAAGTAAGTAGCGGTGTATTTTGTGCCCTACCACTCTCAAATATAATACTGATATCCAATCATTCGATGAAGATCAAATCTAGAAAAATGGGGATTTGTCACCATCAACTAATACTGTTGGACATCAAATTTACTCATTCATTGATAGATCCTCAGGTTGCAAGAGGGTCTCAATTTCCAAAGAAGACTAGGTTGATTTCTACACTTGGATGCCCTCGAACCATTGTAAGTTGAATCATCTATTTCTCAAAAAAAAATATATATATATATATATATATATATAAAAGGGAAAAAAAAAGAAAAAAAAAATCGTTAAACCATTAACCGAGCAAAAAGCGCTGGTATAATCTCTCTGAAGAGGTAACAAAGGGGATAGATTGGTTCTCTCAAGGTTTTTGCTTTGGATCAATTTGGTAGGCAAACGACGTTTCTCTGAATTAGAACTTGATGGATTTGAATAGAAACAGAATTTGTGAAAAGAAACATTGGTTGTGATCTGTAAGTGTATCAAAACCATATTCCTTTGCCATTCGACTCAAAATCTCACAAAAAATCATATCGGCCATCGAAGGCACTCGTTTTAGTAATTTTTGACATTTTGTCCCTTTTTTGTACTAAATCAGTTTTGCAGAAAATATAGAGCATGCAGGAGTATTAGAACTCCAAGCATCAAAGAACTTAGAAATTTTGAAAGACAGAAATATGGTCGAGCAAGCTGAGAAGACGTTGATGAGGTATGTTGGGCTTTCCCCTGAGTTGGAAAATGAAGTCTCTTAATGAATAACAAAAAATGAGTCTCATTGAATCACCCCGAGGCATGTCAAGCCCTTCCTTTGAGTTAGAAAGCAAAGTTCTTAAATTCAAATAAAAAAATCTAATTCAAATTACCCCGAGACAAAGCGTTGTAGGCCAAGTGACCACGGCGAAAAAAAAAAAAATGAAATTGGCAGTCATCAAAGGTGACCATTTTTTTTTTCAGACTAAGATTTTTTTTTTTTTTTTTTTTTTTTTTTTTTTTTTTTTGTGGAAGTGTTATCTTGGCCACTTCCAAGGATCTCAAAAAGGTCAAGAGCATGGATTTCTTTATCATTGGGTCCTCTCAGCTTCCTGCCAACTCAAATTGGAAACTCTTATTACTAAAAATTCAAAAGTTCTAAATGAGCATCCTGGTATGCGTTTTTCCTTAAAAGAGTCGTTCAGTGAACTACGCAAAACCTGATCATCAGCGTAATGCTAAGGTACGTAGACAACCTATTAAGGTTCGGTTATCTGAGAGTTAACCTCAGCCACAATTTGAAGCACATTTTATATCTTTGATCTCTCATTTTTGTCTGGCCACATGATGGGGCCCAACCAAGAAGGCTAGGGTATAAGCATCATTTTCATTACTCTAAACAATTCTCTAAACAGACACATGTTTGTCATGAGTATTTTTATGAGTTATTTTTCATTACTCTAAACGATCCTTTAAACGGACATGTGTTTGTCATGAATCATTTTCTATTACTCTAAACGATCATCTAAACGGATAATTGTATGTTATGAGTATCGTCATGAGTCATTTTTCATTACTCTAAGCGATCTTCTAAACAGATACTTGTTCATCATGAGTATCGTTGTGAGTCATTTTTTCATTACTCTAAACGATCCTCTAAATAAACACGTATTTGTCATGAGTACCGTTATGAGTAATTTTTCATTACTCTAAACAATCCTCTAAACGGACACTTGTTTGTCATGAGTATCGTCGGTCATTTTTATTACTCTCAACAATCCTATAAACGGACACTTGTTTGTCATTAGTATCGTCAAAACTCATTTTTATGTTTGATTTGTTCTATTGTAGAAAAATGTGCTTTGAAAATTCAAAAAACGGGACAATCAAAATGACGTGATCTCTTATCTTTGTCAAACAAGTGACTCGCATGATAAAGAGGAGCAGCTGTAGACACGACATTTTGACTGTCCCACAAAAATTTTATGCTTCATTTTATAGTTTATGTTATTTTTTTATTTCACTTTGTTTTCAAAAAAAAAAAAAAAGAAATAAAAAAAAAAGTAAGAGGAATGAGAAATCGAATTAAAAGAAAGGGGGTAAAGATTGAAAAAAAGGAAAAAAATGGAGAGTAAAATGAAAAGAAGGTGTTGGAACATATGAATTTTTAATTGTTTTTGTTAATAAAAGACAAGTGTCAAAAAGTTTTCCCTCTTTTCCTTTATCCCACATTGGTTGGGAGAAAGGGTCTAGAGGAGTATAATAATGGATAGGTGGGATACTTGGGGTGTGCCCCAAGGGGTACCCACATTTTATGGAGGGGAGATGAGTTACATCCCTATTGGTTTACCACACGCGGCCTCGCCGCCGTCCGGTTGAGTTGAGCCGAGCGTGGAGTGAGGTGACACTTATATATATATATATATATATATATATATTATTTTGGACAAAATTTATTAATAAACTATTAATTTTATGAATATGAACTGTTTCCAAAATGTTTACAAACACAAGGTTTAAAGTTGTTTTAACGTTATAAACATTTCGTTTCATTAAATTTTGAACGTTTTCAAAACATTTCATTTTCTGGAATTAATTTTAGAATCGGTTTCAAACATTACATAAATATTTGAACGGTTTTTTTTTTTTTTTTTAAAGCATTAAATATTCTGGAGTTAAAGAGTTTCAAACGTTTTTTTTTTCTTCAGTGGCCTATAAATACAAATGTTTTCTTCAGTTTTCAGTGTGACAGAAAATACAGAAACTGATTCCTATTTGTATAATTTTTTATTTCGATTTCAAGTTGTATTCCGAGTAGTTTTTTCGTTTATTCGAACTGTGTGGGGGGTGTTTAGTATTCAGGTCCTCTTAAGTGCAAAAGAAAGTCCTAAATAGAGATGATTCTGGGCTGTTTTATCCTGGGGACGACGGGGCTGTTATACTGCTTGCACGATTCTTGGGCAGAGCTGCAAAAAGTCTTAAAGAGAGCAACCTAGTCCACGACTCAACCCAAGAAAATTCGATAACTTCGTTCTTTATTTTAATTGTGCAACAACAATTTTAAGATGTTATATCTTCTGCCATGTCTATTTGATACAAGATTAGCAGATTAGGTATTTCATGGTGCACTTTACGAATGCTTTAATGCTTGATTTATAACTAGTACACTGATAACCATATCCCTAAGGTCGTTGGAGAATTAGGTGGCGTTTGGTAACCGTTTTTGTTTCCATTCCAACAGTGGGATGGGAATGGGATGAGAATTTTGTTTTCTTCTTGAAAGTAGAATCGCGTTTGGTAACGATAATTTTTTTATTTTTTTATTTTTATTTTTTTGGGAAGGGAATTGTGTTTGGTAACGATTTTATCTTAAAATCATTTTTATTTTTTTTTCTGTTTTGGCCTGACTGCGGTGGCTCCCGCACCAGCGTGGCAGATGGCGGTGGCACTAGCGCCGTCCCCGGCGACGGCCGGACAGCGGTGGCGGGTGGGTGAAAGTGGCCGGCAGCCGGAAGTGGCTGGAAATTTTCTAGCCGGATGGTGACCGGCGACGGTCGCCAAAGATGGTCAGCGGCGGCGGCGGACGGCTGCAGACGGTGGTCGGCCGGCGAGTGAATAGTGACCATGTATTTTGGGAATGGAATAGGAATAATGAGAAACAATTTTTTTTTCTCATTTCTTAAGAAAAAAGTTTGCACAATTCTCAAATGGGAATGAAATGGAAACGGAAACAAAAATTACCAAACGCTATTCCCAAACAGAATTCCCAAAAATCTGGGAATAGGATGGAAATTTCTGAAATGGAAATGGTTACCGAACGGGGCCTTAGTATTCGTATTTTCCATTTCAATGATCTGTTTCATGTTTATCTAGTTCTGTCGATAACTATTGAGTTTCTATCTCTTTGTTAAATTTGGATGAGGACAGTAAGCATTGTATAGGTTGTTTCTTTTGGCTCATAAATGTCTCTTATATAAATAGGAAATTGTTAGGTGTTTGTGTTTGTTTCTCTTCCCAAACTTATAATATAAAATTATTATTAAAGCCTTGAATTGAGAAGCTTTCATGATTGTGCTGTTACAATTTGTTTACAACCATAAATTTCTTTTTGAGCTTTTCACACTTTGTTCCCCTGACGTTTGATATAAATCCTACATGATCCCTTTGATTTCAATTATTAATTTATGTTTATACTTTGAAATTAAAATTGGTTTAAGTGTCATGAGGGTTATTCAAGTAGTCAGGCGATGTAGTGCTCTTAGGAATCATGTGGGTTATTCAAAAATGGAATCTTGTGGGTTGTTTTTTTGGAGTTTTATTTTTTTTACACTTTGCACCCCTGATTTTTGAAAAGTGGGTTGTTTAAACTTGAAAGAATTTTATCATGCGAATTGGTTATAGGTTATCATGTGAATTATTTCAAAGGCCTTACCTTCTGCGATGCAGATGCAGTGCTTGTAGTATATCATGTGAATTGTTTTAGAGCTTACTACACTAAACAACCCTGATTTTTTTACCTAAATATCAAAATGGTCCCTATAGTTTTAATTTGGACCCATAACACCCAAAAGTTTGCAATTGTTTCGATAATAGAAATTGTTCATGAAATTATTTCTAGAAGTATGTCTCTTGATGAACAATTTCATGTTACTGATTTTATTGACAAATTACCCCTTAGTTGGAAAGATTTTAAGAGTACCATTAGTCCCAAATAAAAGAATTTTCTTTAGAAATTTTGATTACTAGTCTTCATATTGAGGGGCAACCCGCAAATAAAATCAATAAGATGAAGTGCTTGTTGTTTCCAAGAAAACCCACTTCAAGAAATGTTTTCTATACAATTTAATAATTATAATTGTGGAAAGACGGGCTATATGGCTCGGAACTGCCGATTTAGAATTCGTCCTGCTCTGCAAGCGAATCTAACCGAAGACCAACTAGTGGCTATGATTTCTGAAATCAATATAGTTGGTGGATCCGAAGGGTGGAGGGTAGACACTGGTGTTTCTCACCATGTTTACTATGATTGTGCTATATTCAGATCCTATTCTGAAACTGAGTACGAGAAAGTGCTGTTGGGTAATTCTCACTCTACTATTGTTGATATTCTGGTGAAGTGAAATTGGAGTTTACCTCTGAAAAGACTGTTATTCTTAAGGATATATTGTATACTCCAGAAATGAGATAGAAATTGGTTTTGCGCTATCTTCTCAATAAGACCAGGTTTGCTCAAACTATTGGGCTGATTTGTATATCTTAACTAAGAATAATAAATTTGATGGGGTCTTGACTAGAAATTGAAAACACTATTTTTTTTTTTATTTTTTTTATGTTAATTAGTGATTACTTTAATTATACTTTTGTTTATCTCATGAAAAATAAAAGTGAAACATTTAATAAGTTCAAATTATTTGTGACCGAAATTGAAAAGTAGAATTTCACCCTATGAAATTTTAAAAAATAAGAAATCAAAGCTGTCTTATTTTTAGACTTGGGTTTGTTTGGCATATGTTCATATTCTTAATCCTAAAATGCAAGTAGAATATATGAATGTATGTTTATTGGTTATACAGTGGATAACAAAGCATATAAATTTTATGACTTGTAAGATCATGTTATTATTGGATCTAATGACGCTGATAATTATGAAAGTATTTTTTTTTTTAAATTGTAGAATAGTAGGGGCTCAACATCTAGTAATGTGTCTGTCATTAGAATTAATGAATCTGATAAAGAATTAGAAATTGAACATAGAAAAATGTAAACGGGTTCATATTGCTAAGGATTATAGTTCAAATTTCTATGCATATACTTTAGAGGATGATTCACTCACCCTCCAAGAGGCATTGTCCTCTATAGATGCCAATTTGTAGAAAAAGGCTATAGATGATGAAATGGACTCTCTTGAGTCAAATAGAATTTGACATTTAGTAGATTTACCTCATGGTTGTAAAATAATAGGATATAAATGGATTCTTGAGAAAAAATTTAAACCCGATGGAACTATTGATAAATAGAAGGCTCTTCTTGTAGGCAAAGGGTTTAGACAAAGAGAAAATATGGATTTGAACTATTATATATCTTTACGTGGATAACTTGTTGATTTTTTTCATATTGTAAACAAAGTGAAATCAATGTTATGTGCTAATTTTGACATGAAAGATATTGGTAAAGCAAATGTGATCCTTGGTATTAAAATAACTAGGTCTAAACATGGAATTTCTTTGGATCAATCTCATTATATTGAGAAGATTCTAAAGAAATATAATTATTTTGATTGTAAACCGGCATGTACTCCTTATGACCCCTAGTGTAAAGATGTTTAAGAACATCGATGACGGTGTTAGATAATCTGAGTATGAGAACATCATGGGCAATCTACGACTTGCCACTGATTACACTAGGCCCGACATAGCTTATATTGTGGGATTACTATGCAACTTTACAAGCAGACCTAGTATTGAGGATTAGCATGCTATTGATAGGATCATGAGATACCTTAAAAGAACTATGAACCTTGGATTACATTATCAAAAGTTTCCCGCTGTTCTAGAAGGATATGGCGATGCTGATTGGAATATCATTTCAGATGACTCCAAGGCAACTAGCGGCTATATATTTAGCGTAACTGGTTAAGTTATTTCTTGGAAATATAAGAAACAGATTATTTTGGCTCAATCTACTATTGAGTTTGAGATGTATGCACTAGCGTTAGCTAGTAAGGAAGCAGGGTAGTTAAAAAGTCTGCTTTGCGATACCTCTTTATGAGAGAGATTGATTCCAGTTGTCATGATCTATTGCAATAGTATTGCAAGCTATTGCAAACATTAGAACAGTTATTATAACGGAAAAAGACGATAAATACGTCGCAAACACAACACTATTAGGGAGTATATCTTGACAGGGGCTGTGAGAGTGGATTATGTACGATCTGATTATAAACTGGCTGATCCTTTGACGAAAGGATTAGCTCGAGAAAAGGTTTATAAAACCTCGAGAGGAATGAGACTCAAGCCCATAGATTGACGAGTCACTTGTAAGGGAAACCTAACCTATAGACTGGAGATCCCAAGAAATAGGTTCAAAGGGTAATAACAATTCATGAAGTGATATAGAGAGAATCATGCTATAATAATAATTTTGAGTTCTATTCCTTACATGTGATGATTGAAACATGATATCCTGAAGCGATAGAAGGTTGAGTTTTTATTAACTCTTAATGAGATCTATACTCTATTTGGAGTGGAGTACCTAGCTACATGACTACTCTTGATAGACTTACCTATTTGAATGCGAAAGTGTGGTCGCTTCCTATGGAATTTTGGGCAAATTCGCTAGAGCGTTCACTATACTGGGATACACGTGCATGGCCGTAAAGCACGGGCTTTTCGACTATACCCTGATAGGGTTGTGTGTGTGATGTTATCAGAGATAGAGTTCAAAACTACGAGTTACTATAGTATAATCTAAAGCATCTTCACTATGTAAAGGTTCAAGTCGACAGACACTTTTACTTATGCACAATTTTAAATTGTTTTATACTACTCGATGAAAAATTATTTTTAAAAATTTGAGTGGGGAATTGTTGGAACATATGAATTTTTAATTGTTTTTGTTAATAAAAGACAAGTGTAAAAACAAATTCTCTCTTTTCCTTTATCCCACATTGGTTGGGAGAAAGAGTCTAGAGGAGTACAATAATGGATAGGTGGGATACTTGGCGTGTGCCCCAAGGGGTATTCACATTTTGTGGAGGGGAGATGAGTTACATCCCTATTGGTTTACCACACGCGTGCGCCGCTGCCGTCCGGCCGAGCCGAGCGCGCGTGGAATGAGGTGACACTTATATATATTTTATTTTGGACAAAATTTATTAATAAACTATTAATTTTATGAATATGAACTATTTCCAAAATGTTTCCAAACACAAGGTTTAAAGTTGTTTTAACGTTATAAACGTTTTGTTTCATTAAATTCTGAAAGTTTTCAAAACATTTCATTTTCTGGAATTAATTTTAGAATTGGTTTCAAACATTACATAAATATTTGAACGGTTTTTTTTTTTTTTTAAAGCATTAAATATTCTAGAGTTAAAGAGTTTCAAAGGTTTTTTTTTTTTTTTTTTTTTTCAGTGGCCTATAAATATAAATGTTTTCTTCAGTTTTCAGTGTGACAGAAAATACAGAAACTGATTCCTATTTGTACAATTTTTTATTTCAATTTTTAAGTTGTATTCCGAGCAGTTTGTTCGTTTATTCGAACTGTGTGGGGGATGTTTAGTATTCAGGTCTTCTTCAGTGCAAAGAAGGTCCTAGACAGAGGTGATTCTAGACTGTTTTATCCTGGAGATGAAGGGGCAATTATATTGCTTGCACGATTCTTGGGCAGAGCCGCAAAACGTCTTAAAGATAACGACCTAATTCGCGATTCAACCCAAAAAAATTCGGTAATTTCGTTCTTTATTTTAATTGTGCAGCAACAGAAGGAATAAGCAATAAGGAGAGAGAGAATAGAAGAGATAGAGATGGTGGGATTAAGAGAGAGAGATAGAGAAAGAGAACTAGGAAAGGATGACCCATCGCCTATGTGGCAGTCAAAAAATAAAAATAGAAAACTAGTGGGCTCCTCTTTTGGGTCATGTAAGAAAGTGCAAGAGAAGAGAGAGGCAATGGGCCCTTCCTCTGCTTGGTCAACCGCCAAAACCGAAAAAGGAAGAAATAATTTCGAAAGGCAATGCGGATCCACCATCACCACTGTGGTTGATGGTGGTGGCGGTGGTCGGGGACGGCTGCGGCGGCCAGGTCTAGAAGGCAGAAGAAATGAGTTAGAAATATCTCATTTGATAAATTTGTAAATGACACCTAAAATAAAAAGATTTAGAAATTCTCATTTTACCCTATTTTTTAGATACATGGGATTTTACAAATTCCTCTTAATAAATTACCAAACAAGATATTTGTCAAAAATGAATTTTAAAATCCTTTGAACAAATTGAATCTCTCCCTCAAGTTCCTTACCCAAACGCAACTTTACTTATGTGGGATAAAGAGTTAGTTATTTGTTTGTTCTTTAATTGTTCGAAATAAAATTTACTCTGTATAAACTGTTTTGTAATTTTGCTATAAGAAAAATAATAATTATGCATAAACTCGTGCCAAAAACTATTCAAAAAATACATCTAATATAGATATGGTATTTGGTCATTCGAACAAAAATTAAAAGAAAATTGGTGATGATGCTATTATTTATTATGAAGTATTTTGCCTAATATTTTATATTTTTCTTATTTTAAATTGATTTATTTTTGGGTTAATAGCACTTTAAACCTTATAGTTTGGCTGATTTGCACTTACCCTTTTGTAGTATTTTTTTTACACTTATTCCCTTGTGGTCTTGGATTAAAGTGTAGTGGTTAAGTTTTTTGTTAATCTAACGATCAACGTCAAAAGTCAACAAAAATCAGTTAAATATTGTTAAATGACATTTATACCTTTACAAATTTTAATTGGGTTTATTTTAATACTAATCTAAAACTTAAATGGTTAATATTGTAATTATTTTTTGTTTTCTTCATCTTCACAGTCTGTTCGTCTTCCCACCCCCAAACCAAACAGCTCTCCCAAGGTTTCGGCAAGCTCAGTTCCGAGCATATCCGAGCTCAGATCTTCTCAGATCTCTCCCTCATATATATATATATATATATATATATATATATTTGTATAATTGTATATATGTGTGTGTATATTAAAGAGAGAGAGAGAGAAAATGGTTGGTGGCCATTCAATGGTGTTGTGGTGGCCGTCGGTTTAGTGGTGCCGTCGGCGGTTTTGTTGGTGCGGCGTGGATATTTGGAGTGGCCGGCGTAGTGGATGGTGGCCGGCAGATCTGAGAGGGTTCGACGTGGATGGGGGTGCGGCGTGGAAGGTGGTCACCGTACGATCACGATCAGGGTGGTTCTTCCGTCTCCGTCTCTTTCTCTCTCTCTTTCTATCTTATTTTTCCAAATCAGAAAATGCTGGTGGTGGTAGGGCTGTGGTGGCGGAGGGAGGCGGTGACCAGGGAAGTGGTGGAGGTTGAGAGGGGAAGACTGGCGGTGGTGATTGCACTGTTCGTCGTTGTCGGAGCAGAGAGAAGGTGGGGGTGGGGAGGAGAAATCACGAACAGGGGAGGGGTTTGGAACTTAGGAGAGACGAAGTGGGTTCTGTAAATGGGTTAGAAAAATACATTTTGACCCTTTTAGTTTTGGAAATTTTGTAAAAAGAACCCTTTGAAAAATACATTTTGACCTTTTTAGTTTTGAAAATTTTGTAAATGGATCCCTTTGAATTAATTAGAATAAAATGACAAAATTACCATTAATTATAAAGTGAAATGACACAATTATCCCTAATTTTAACCATTGCACTTCAGTCTAAAATCACAGGAGGATAAGTGTCAAAAAAATACCACAGAGGGGTAAATGCAAATCGGCCAATCAAAGAGAATAAAGTACTATTAATCCTTTATTTTTAGTCGATTTCACCTTACTATGGTCTAATTGATATTAAACATAAAATTTAAAGGTAAATTTTAATCAAACCACGTGTCTTTTACAAAAGTAACAACCAACCCTTTTGTTATTTGAGACCCCTTCTCATTTGTTAAAAGTAATGTCAGGACCCTATCATATTTATTTTCAGATTAATTGATTGATATGATCATTTTCAAGGAATTTGTCTTTGCTGAAGTTAATATTGCAGAAAACTAAATCTTTATCCTTACTAATGATTTTCTTTTCGTGTTTTTGGTTTTCTATAATTTCTATTTTTATTTAAATTTTCCCTATCTAGTATAAATTTTTTTAGTTTACTTTTTTATATTTTTTGTTTTTTTCTTTATTGTTTTTATTTTCAATATATTTTTTTAATTTTTATTCATTTACCTTCTTTGATACCAATTTGGGTTTATATATATATAAACATTGAAGTCAAATGCGAACAAAAAAAAAAAAATATAAAACAAAAAATAAATCAAAAGTAAAAATTGAAAACAAAAAAGAAAAAAGAAAATAAAAAATAAATCTAACAAGTAAAATAAAATACAAAAAATAAACTAAAAATTGGAAAAAAAAATATTGAAAGCAAAAAAAAAAAAAAAACAAAAAAAACAAAAAAAGCAAAAAAGGATAATAATATAAAAAGAAATAAAAAAAATAGTAACAAAAAAGGGGGTTTGGAAAATAAATAAGAGATAAATAGAGCGACAAAATGGGAGATTGTGAGGAGTGAAAAAGTGGGAAAGAGAATACATTATCTTCTAACATAATTTCTCAAAATATAGAGACAAAATATGTAGGGAAAAAAATATAGTTTTCATATTTATATGTAGGCACAAATATACTTTCCATATAATTAATTAAATAAAATATTAAAGAATAAAAATTAATTCTATTATTACTAATTTAATTGGAGCTTCTTTACATAGTTCAATTAGGTATGATTAGCTCTTCTCAATTAAGTATGAGATATATAAGGTAATTAGATCTAAGAACTAATTAAAAACAAAAAGAAAAAAATGATTATAAATCACAAACAATCGGGTATACATCATAAAAGCAACATAATTTATACAAACCATACACATATACTTTTTCAGAAAATAATAACTAAATAGGGTTAGTTACATTATTTCTCTGAGGTTAGGTCGTTTTGCACTTTGTTTCCTGTAGTATTTTGTTCATCACTTAGCCCCCAGTGGTTGTGTACTAAAGATTAATAATTAAAATTAAGGGTAATTGTGTTATTTCTTTGAAATTAAAAGTAATTTTGTCATTTTATTAAAATTAATTCAATGGGTAATTTTAAAGAGTTATCCAAACTTTAAGGGTGTCATTGTGTATTTTGCTTTATGCTTTGATCTCTCCCACCAGTGAAATCGTTCCCAGCAGCTTTCTCTCTCTACATTAAAACCCAAAAAAAAAAAAAAAAAGAAGAAGAAAACAGAGGAAGAACATGGGCAGTGGAACGGGACGACGAGAATTGGCTGATCGACGGCGATTTTACCGCGTCGGCTGCCACCGTGGATTTCCTAGAATTCATCGAGCTGGAGCCATCGACAACATTGGCGACGCCGCATCTAGGCTTCAGTATCTCCTCGAGCGTCGGCTCGTCGAGCTCACCGGTGACGTTGAGGTTGCAATTGAGTTGATAAGTCCTGTGGGCGTTCTCCAGATTCGTCGGTGAAGTTCGCGGAGATGGAACAAGCTTGGGGGTGGGTCGCCTGAGATGGGGGTGCGGTGGGTTCGCAGGAGATGGAGCAGAGGGTGGGGGTGAGTGGGTTTTGGTTGGGTGGGTTCGCAAGAGATGGAGCAGGAGTTGGGGTGGGTCACCGGAGATGGATGTTGGGGGTGGGTCGCCGGCTATGGGGGTGGGGTGGGTTCGTAGGAGATGGAGCATAGGGTGGGGATGGAGGTGGGGGTGGGTAGGTTCTGGTTGGGTGGGTTGGCAGGAGATGGAGTAGGAGTGGGGGTGGGTCGCCGGGTATAGAGCAAGGTTGGGGGTGGGTTACCGGAGATGGGAGATAGGTATGGGGATGGAATAATTTTGTCATTGATAACAAAACAAATTATATGTAATATTAGAATAATATTAAAAGATAAAATAATAATTTAATTAAATTTTTAAATAGTATAATAATTAATTTAATTAAATTTTATTAGAATTTAAATATTTAAATTTCATTAGAATTCAAATATTTATTTTGTATTTAGTTTCACTTTTTTGTTAATTATTCATTAAAACTTAATCCTATATAAATTGAAATTAATCAATACCAAATTTAATTTAGTATTAGTTAATTCTATACTTTGTGAGATTAAGGATTCTTTGATAATATGAATGGGATTAAATTTCATATACCAAATATAAGAATGGAATGATCATTCCTATGGTCATTCCATCTTGAATCTCGTATACCAAACGTCACCTACGGTTATAAATGTTATTTCACACTATTATTTAATAGATTTTTGTTGACTTTTACTCGTTGACCGTTAGATTTAACGGTTTAACAAAAAATTTAACCATTGCACTTTAGTCCACAATTACAGAGTAAGTTGTGACGAAAATACCATAAGGAGACAGTGTCAAATGACAAAGTGTAATTAACCCTACCTAAGATGAAAGAAATAATTTGTGTCTTTAAAAACCCACTTCCATTGCATTTAAAACTCAATATATAAAATATTAGAAGAAAAACTCAAGAAAATACAATGGAGAACACTTACGCGGCGTTTGGTACGTTGGAATGGAATGACAATAAGATTGGAATTAGTATGGTAATGGAATGGAATGGTCATTACCATTCCTATGTTTGGTGACGAATGGGATTACATGTGTTATTGGAATGACATCAAAAGATAAAATAGTAATTCTATTGAATTTTTAAACGGTATAATAGTTAATTTAATTTGAATTTAAATATTTATTTAGTATTTGGTCTCGTTTTTTGGCTAATTATTGATTAAAACTTAATCCTATATAATTGGGATTAACAAATACCAAATTTATCTTGATATTGGTTAATCTCATACTTTGTGGGATTATGGATTCCTTAATAATGAGAATGTGATTAAATCCTATGTACCAAACATACGAATGGAATGACCATTTCCATGGTCATTCCAATCCCATCTTAAATCCCGCGTACCAAACGCCACCTTACTGTTTAGCCCTATGAGCTTCCGTTTTAGTTTTAGAATTACATTAGCTTACGTTAGATTGAACAGTTTTGGGTGTACTCAAATTGGGAGTAAACCGATTTCTTTTTCAGATTAATCGACTGTTCAAAAGTTAAACTTGTTAGTTCGATCTAGTTTCTTAATCTCTGTAACATTAATCTATGATTATTATTTTTAATTAGCATTATTTTCTGTGTTATAAATCAAGATAGTATAGGCTCCACATAATAATTTTCATCAATAAGACGACTAAAATCTATTAGTGAATAGGGATGACAACAGTTCGGTTTTAGACCGTTTTCACTAAAAACTAAAACCATTAGGCAAATACCAAAAATCCAAACTGCACCGTAAACCGTTGGTTTTTTAGAAAATGGTTGTAAAACCGAACTATTTAATTTTATGCAAAACCAAAACCCACGAACCCATTAAGATTTTTTAATCATATATAAAATCAAAATTGCAAATTGTTGTTTTTTATTTCTAAACAATAATATAACTAAAATATAAAACATAAATTCCAAACAATAAAATAAAATCACAAAATTATTAATTGTTACAATAAATATCTCAACCATAATTAAAATGCAATACATAAAATTCGCATGCACTAAACAAAGATAAATAATCCTATAATATATATATTATTTATTTATTGTTTTTTAGTGCCAGCAAATTTTAAGTATCATAATGTAAATAAATAAAAAAATTAAGGTAACACATTGAATAAAAATAGATATAAAATACTGGTTATGTGGAAATTCCCAAACTAAAACCGTTTCGGCTTTAAATTTGAAATAAAAAACGTAACCAAAATTATTTAATTGGTTTCAAACCCGAACCGCTCGGTTCGGTTCAATTGTCATCCCTATTAGTGGATATGTGAACTAAATCTTAACCAATCAAGTGAAGAAATATTTTGGTTATTTGATCAAGATTACTTTGTACAGTTCACACCATTCTAAATTCCAATTGTATAATATAAAATTAATTATTTAAATTAATTATTTAGTGAAAATTTAAAATTTTATATTATATAAAAAATTATTTTTATTAAAATATACATATAGGCAAAGACACTAGAATAGTACTCAATTCTCATGCCCAGGTGGCAAGGGGAGCATGAACGAATGTCAATTTCAACAAGAACAGGAAGAAGCCAAAGGGGTCACTTTCTTGATCCATTTTCTTCTTATTTCCTGTTTGTCTGTCTTAAATCCAAGGGGGTCGGGTTATATATATATATATATATATATATATTGCCGTGACACTATTGTTATACAACCATAGATGCCCTCAATCACAAGCTTCTTCCATGGAGACGGAACAAATTTCAGCTTTCCATTTTCCTCCCGGTTTCAGATTCCATCCGTCTGACGAGGAGCTCATCGTTCATTACTTGATGAACAAAGTGAAATCGTGGCCGCTTCCGGCGTGTGTAATCACCGAAGTTGAACTTTACAACTATAACCCATGGGAGCTACCCAGTTTGGTTCCCCGAAATCTATTTTTTAAGTCATCTTTCACTACCTTCTCTTAGGGTGCGTTTGGGTGAGGTATTCAATTTTTTATTATTTTTTTTTTTTTTGGAAAGGGATTTTTGAAAATCAATTTTCTTCTTCAAATACCTCACCCATGCGTGCACTTAGGTGGCGTTTGGTTAGTGTTTCTGCTTTTCTGAATAGAAACACGTTTGGTAAATCACCATTGTCCTCAAATTGTTTCTTTTTAATTTATGAGAACAAAAATAAGATATATGTTTCATTTGTTCTCTCTCTCTACTTCTTCTTCATTTTTATTTTATTTTATTATTTTTTTTTTTTTTTATGTATGGTGGTCGGCGTGGTGGTGGCCGACTTTGTGGTGGTGGTGGCGGTGGTCAACAGGCTGATGGTTGGAATAGTTTTGCTGCAAGGTGATGGTTGGAATTGTTTTTTTATTTTTTTTATTTATGAGAACAAAAATAATACGTTTGGTTACAACATTTGCTCTCATTTTTTCCTTTAAATGTATGGTGATCGGTGTGATGGCGGTGACCAGTGGAGTGGTGGTGATCGACGGGGTGATGGTGGACGGCGGGTGATGGTGGGAATGGTTTTGTGGGAATGAATGAGAATCAATATTTTTTTTTTGTTTCTCAGATTCTTAAGGAATTCCGGAAATACTCTCAAAATTTTGAGAACACAAACGTATTTGCCAAACGCGTTTCTGTACATTAATTCCAAAATTTTAGGAATGGAAAAAAAAAATCAGAAAACAGATATAGTAACCAAACGGAGCCTTAGATTTTCGAAAAGGAAATGACTTTATTCTGTCTAATAATTTTTTAACTTCTCAGAGAAGGCATTGTTTGGGGAAGATGAGTGGTATTTCTTCAGTCCCAGAGACCGGAAGTACCCAAACGGGGGGAGGCCTAATAGAACGGCAGCTTCAGGTTTTTGGAAGGCTACTGGAACTGACAAACCTATAATAAGCTCATCAGTGTCAAGAACAATAGGATTCAAGAAAACTTTGGTCTTCTACATGGGTCGATGCCAGAACAGTTCTAAGACTGATTGGGTGATGAACGAGTATAGATTGCCAGACACGAGCACCCGATCATCTAGGCCAAGAGGATCCATGAGGGTAAGTGTGTGTCACTTGTCCTACTTCAGAAAGTCTAAGGTGCTGCTAGTGCAGTATTTCCATTATCAAGTTTTTGGAAGGCTACGAATTAGAACTCTTTTCTACCATTACCATATTTTTAGAACAAAATTATTGGAGCAAAACAGAATTTCTCCATATTTTCGTTTTCGTTTTCGTTTTAAGTTTGATGGGCACGAAAACAGAAATTTGGGAATAGAAACACTAAGGTCCCATTTGGTTACCGTTTCTGTTCCTGCCCCCAAAATTTTGGGATTAACACACAGAAATACGTTTGGTAAACACATTTCTGTTCCAAAAATTTTGAGAGTAATTCGGGGAGCAATTCCTGAATTTCTTAAGAATCTGAGGAAAAAAAAAATGTTGATTCTTATTTACTGTTACAAAACTATTCCCACAACTACCACATCGGCCACCACCAACTGCCTCCCACCTTACATTTAAAGGAAAAAAAAAAAAAGAATAAATGTTCCAACCAAATATGTTTATTATTTGTCTCACAAACTGACAGAAACAATTAAAGACAATGGTCGTTACCAAACATGTTTCTATTCTCGGAATACTCTAGAACGAAAAAAAAATTTCCATCACATTTTATTGGAAATAGAAACAGAAAAGCAGAGAAACACTAACCAGACGCCACCTAAACAAACAACTAAGGTCCCATCTAAACAAAAAGTATTGTTCCCATTCTGCTCAAAGATTTCCAGAACAAATTTCTTGTGAACTATTCAGAATCGTTCCAATATTCTATTTCTGCTCATGTTTTCCAGGAACACTAAACAGGAACATTTTTTATTTTTTTTGTGACAGTTGGATGATTGGGTAATATGTCGGGTTCGACAGAAAGGCAATGTGTCAAAGAACACATGCGACACCCTACAAAGTCCCACAACAGAGATACCAAGGACTAAAGAACTCCCTTCAGAACACACAGACGCTACACCTGAACTCATCACTGACTTCAATCTACCAAAAGATTGCCCAATAATTGCTTCCTTACTCACCGGTCAAAATTTTCTTTCGATCCAAACTATTTCAGGAGCAACCTTCCATAAAAACGATAAAGCCAACGCCTATGATTCAGGTCAAGCCAAACCGAGCTATAACTGTACAAGTTCGTTCTTAGACAGTCTCTTAAACACAAACTATATAAACTTCAGTAATCAAAACATATCTCGAGGAGACATTTTCTACGCTAATCTACCATCCTTGGGCGGTTTTCTACAAGAATGAGCTTCTTTTCACTTCATTGAGATCATGCTATATTTAAAAAGGGACAACCCAGTGCACGAAGTTCTAGCCATTGCAAGATTTGGGGAGGGTTAGATGTACGCAGGCTTACCCAGAGAAGTAGTTGTTTCCATGCTATAGTTATAAAGGATCTATTGTAAATATTAAAGAAGGGATGTATGGCCCATGATTGAAGTTTATACTACTTAATCGCATAGCTTATGCATACCATATAGTTATGAGACATGGAGCATAAGCTATTTGATTAAGCTCTGTATACTAGGTCTTTTTCCTGCAACATTGAGTTATAATATATTATTATCTTTTATCCTCCTCTACTTTTTCTAATTATCACTATACTCCTCTCCACTTTAAAAAACTACACTTTATCTGTTTTTACTTTTGAACAAAGTGAAAAATATTTTTTTTTTCGTTTAAATTAACAGAATATGCTTAAAAATAGACGGAATCAAATTTTCCATCCAAAGTTTGAGATGACGAAATTGTCTCTTTATTTTAATTTTGATTTAATTTTTTATCATAAATATTTTAATTTATAAAAGGGCAATTTTATCTATTTCATCCAAAAAATGAATGGAAATTTTAATTCCATTGATTTTTAAGCATATTTTTGTAATTTAAACGGAAAAACATTACTTTCTCACTTTGTTTAAAAGTAAAAACAGGTAAAGTGTAGCCTTTTCAGGTAGTGAGAAGTAAAATAATAATTAGACAAAGAAGAGGGAGTAAATGACAATTTACCCATTTTTTTTAATTTTTTTTTTCAATTTTAAAATTTTGTTCAATATTTTTATTGAATGAAAAGCCTCAATTAAATTAAATTAACATATTAATTACTATATTAATTATAATATGATTAGTTTTTTGTTTGTTTATTCTTGAATTATTTTATAATTTCACTTCATATATTCGTACCTACTTAAATAACTATAATATTCACTAACAAATATATGTAATTGAACAAATAAATGGATGAATTAATTTTTATTACATATCACATAAATATGAATATATAAAATAAGAGTTTAAATTGACCCACTCCCTTTAATTTCGTCAAATACTAAGCATACCCATGTTATTTTCATAATACCTAAGGCATCCTGTATCATTTCAGTTTGTTTATCTCAGACACCTTTCATCACATTTTGTTGACAAAAATATTATTGCAATATTTTTCTTTATTGTTTATTTCATATATTTCTATTTTCTACACTCTCTCTCTTGTTCTCTGTTTTTTTTATTTTCCAATTTTTTTACTTTTGTTATATATTTCTTTTATTTTTTTTATTTAGGGTATTTGTAGAGAAAAAAATTGAGAGTAAAAAAAATACAAAACAAAAAAAAAATAAAAAACAACAAAAAATCTAAAAATATGTTGAAAAATAAAAAAAAATGAATTTAAAAAAGAAGAAAGAACAAATATTTTTTCTTTTTGAATCATAGAAATCCTTAATGAAAATTGTGAAAACTCAGTCCTAAAGTACGTGAGAAACTCCTTATCATTATGACAAATAACAAGATCACTTTCTATAGTTTTCATACTATCTAAGGTAACACCTATCATATTTTGTTAACAACACCACCTTTGCAACATTTTTTTTTTTCATTCTTTTATTTTCTGAATTTTGTTTTTGTTTTTATTTTCTATTTTATACTTTCTTGGTTTTTTTTTTTTTTCCTTAGTTTCGTATGTTTTATTTTTATTTTTTTATTTTTTGCGCATGATGTTTAAAGAGACTTTAGGTTGCGTTTGGGTAAGAGATTTATGAAATGAAGGATTTCAAAATCCTGGATTTTGAAATCCCTTCATTTCATAAATCCGTTGTTTGGGTAATTGTTTGAACTAAAGAATATATATATATATATTTGTGTATTTTTCATCCCACTTCAGGCAAAAAAAAAACACAGCGATGATCAAACGACGAGCAGACGAACAAATTGACGATTTCGTCGATGAAATCTACGGCCGGATTTCTTCTTCGCCGACGATTTCGATGGCGATTTTTCATTGATGAAATCTACGTCTGGATTTCTTCTTCGACGACGATTTTGTTGATGATTTCTTCTTGTCAACTATCACTAGTATCGTATCCATACCTTCTGATTTGGGTAGCCCTTCTATAAAATCCATGGTTAAATCCTCCCATACCTGGTTAGGTAAAGTCAGGGGCTGTAGCAACCCCGCCTGCGACATGGACATAGATTTGTTTTTGACACACATCATACTACTGCACCCACTTGGAAACGACCCCGCGCATGCCTACCCAGAAAAAAATAGCGACTATTATCTTATAAGTGCATTCCTCCCCGGAATGGCCACCCATAGAAGATGAGTGATATTCCTTCAGAATAGAGGATAGCAGGGTGAAATTTTTGGGTAACATCAAACACCCCTTGTAGCAAACCCGATCATTTTCTAAGGAAAATTCTATAACTCGCACTCTTCCCTACTATAGAAAGTGATCTTGTTATTTGTCATAATGATAAGGAGTTTCTCACGTACTTTAGGACTGAGTTTTCACAATTTTCATTAAGGATTTCTATGATTCAAAAGGATACATGGAAAGAGGTAAAAAAAATTCATATATTAGAAGAGACTTTAGGTTGCGTTTGGGTAAGAGATTTGATAAATCTAAGGGATTTATGAAATGAAGGGATTTCAAAATCTTGGATTTTGAAATCCTTTCATTTCATAAATCCGTTATTTGGATAATTGTTTGAACTAAAGAATATATATATATGTGTATTTTCCATCCCACTTCAGGCAAAAAAAAAAAAAAAAACACAGCGATGATCAAACGACGAGCAGACAAACAAATTGACGATTTCGTCGATGAAATCTACGGCCGGATTTCTTCTTTGCAGACGATTTCGATGGCGATTTTTCATCGATGAAATCTACGCCTGGATTTCTTCTTCGACGACGATTTCGTTGATGATTTCGTCTTGTCAACCATCATTAGTATCGTATCTATACCTTCTGATTTGGGCAGCCCTTCTATAAAATCCATGGTTAAATCCTCCCATACCTGGTTAGGTAAAGTCAGGGGCTATAGCAACCCCGCCTGTGACATGGACATAGATTTGTTTTTGACACACATCATACTACTGCACCCACTTGGAAACGACCCCGCGCATGCCTACCCAGAAAAAAATAGCGACTATTATCTTATAAGTGCATTCCTTCCCGGAATGGCCACCCATAGAAGATGAGTGATATTCCTTCAAAATAGAGGATAGCAGGGTGGAATTTTTGGGTAACATCAAACGCTCCTTGTAGCAAACCCGATCATTTTCTAAGGAAAAATTCTATAACTCGCACTCTTCCCTGCTACAGGTCACCCTTAACTTTAATTAGAAATTCATCTCTATCAATTTCTCGTTGCAATGCCTCCCAATCTAACTATTGTATGCCAACAAGTTGGTTTAACTCTAGAGGAGTTAGCACCCTCGACAATGCGTCAAGCACCTTGTTGCTCACGCTTGATTTATATTGAATTTCAAAGTTATATCCCAGTACCTTGTCCATCTATTTTTGATAGTCTAGTGCCACGATTCGTTGCTATATTAAGTGCTTCAAACTTTGTTGATTAGTGCGAACTAGGAATTTCCTCCCAAGTAGGTATGGCCGTCATTTGTGAATGGCTAAGACAATAGCCATTAATTCTTTTTCATAGATCGAACGCAGCTTCGCCTGTTGCCCTAGCACTTGGCTATGGTAAGCCACCGATCATTTTTCTTGCATCAAAACGGCACCTAACCCATACCTAGATGCATCGATTTCAATGATGAATGGTTTTGTGAAGTCTGGAAAGGCTAAAACAAGAACCCTGGTTATAACTTTTTTAAGAGCCTCAAACGCCTCCATAGCTGCCATATTCCACTCGAAGCGGTCTTTCTTCAATTTCTCCATAAGAGGCCACGCAATCGACCCATACCCCTTGACAAACTTACGGTAATACCCTGTAAGTCCCAGAAAGCCTCGCAACTCTCGAATTGACTGCGGTACTGGCCACTCGAGCATTGCTTGTATTTTAGAATTGTTGACCTATATGTGGTCTCCTAATATAACATGTCCCAAATATTCCTAATGGGTACAAGCAAATGGGTAGCATATAGCCGATGCTTGGGGATAAGCTGTAAGACCACCGCCAAGGGGTGTGCATGTTCCGCCATACTATGACTGTACACTAGGATATCATCAAAAAATACGAACATAAAATGATGAAGGTATGGACGAAAGACCTGATTCATAAGTGCTTGAAATGTTGCGGGTGCATTAGCTAGCCCAAACGACATGACCAAGAACTCTTAATGACCTTCATGGGTTCTAAAAGCCATATTGGGGACATTCTCGGGCCGTATTCAGATTTGATGGTATCTAGACTTCAAGTCAAGCTTGGAGAATACCGTCGCTCCATGTAACTCATCCAGAAACTCATCAATTACTAGTATGGAAAATTTATTAGCCACTATCTCCCTATTCAGGGCATGATAGTCTACACAAAATCTCTAATTGTCGTCTTTCTTTTTTACTAGTAAGATCGGCTTGAAAATGGGCTCACACTAGGTTGTATGATCTTAGACCCCAATATTTCCCGTACTAACCACTCAATCTCCTCCTTTTGCACCTGGGGATAACGGTAAGGGCGTACGATGATAGGTGAGGTCCCTTTCTTTAAGGTCATGGCATGCTCCTTTCCACGGAAAGGTAGTAATTCTATGGGCATCTCAAACACTTCCTTGGAATTTTCCAATACTGCTTGGATCTCATGAGGAATAACAACCTTATCTTCTTTGACAACCCCTACAGCGCCAAGCTCCACTACATACCCACATCTTTCATGTCTAATGGTGCGAAACATGGCTTTGAGTGATACCCGTGTTTTGTGCAGAAAGGGATCCCCTTGTAAACTTACTAGTGTATTTCCCACATTGAATTTCATAGAGTGAGTCTTCCAATTAATGTGAGTCATCCCCAAAATCTCCAACCATTAAATTCCCAGGATGATGTCAGTACGCCCCAAATCTAGAGGTAAAAAGTCATCTACTATCTCCACCCCTTGTAAAATTAGGCCTACTCCTCGACATATACCTTGAGTTTTTGTGGTTGAGCCTATTCCTAGAATTACTCCGTAAGGTTTCATATTAGTAATGAGGAGCTTCAGGATTGATACAAGCTCTTTGGAGATAAAATTATGTGATGCCTACTGTCAATAAGTACGACCACCTTCTGGTTACTAATCTCGCCCACCAGTTTGAGCGTTTTGGGCGAGATAAGTCCCACCACTGAATTTAAGGACACATTTACCACTTGATTTTAAGTTTTCTCCACTTCCACCAACTTGGTCTCATTTTCCTCTTCTTGAACCTCATCTTCTGCCACTTATGTCTCCGCTTCATATTCTTGGAACATAACCACTTGTAGTTCTCGCTTCTTGTAACGATGTCCTAGTGAAAAAAATTCGTCACATTTATAATAAAGGCCGCGATCTCACTTATATTGCAATTCTGCCTTCGTTAATCTTTGAAATCCTCCTCTTTTGCGAGCCTTTGTTGGAACCATGGTCTCTATAGTCGTAGTGCTTCGTCTCGCCAAAGTTCTAATGGGTGGGTAATTAGAGTGCCTAGGCCCACGTGAATAACCGGCCCCAATTGAGGCCCAACTACCCTTGAGCTCTAAATTTTTCGCTTCAATTTTCATTGCTAGGTCTATAGCACTTGCAAGCCCATTTGGGTCCAATACCTTTAACTCAGCCCTAATGTCACTACTTAGTCCATTTATGAATGTGGGCTCCAACACTTGTTCAAAGAGGTCTTCTAACATTGAAGCCAATTGCTCAAATATGCTTCTATGGGCCCTCATTGTTCTACTTTGCCTAAGAGCCAGAAACTCCTTGTAGAAATTTTAATGGGTCTAACTCACTCTCTAAAGACGCCTTGTAATAGGATGATTGCCTTTAGTTTTATATATAGCTCAGGATTAGGTAACACAAGCGATGTGGGATTCAACACGCCCCTTCACACGTAGGGTAGACTTTAACAAACCACTGCGAACGGATATCGGGAGACCCAACATCAATGTGGGATTCAACACGCCCTCTCACGCGCAGGGTGAATTTTTTGACAAATAACTACGAATGGATATCAGGGGCCCATCATTGATGTGAGATTTAACACGCCCAACTTCAGACAAAAGTCTGGCTCTGATACCATGTAGAAATTTTAATGGGCGTAACTCACTCTCAAAAGACGCCTTGTAAGAGAAGGATTGCCTTTAGTTTTATATATAGCTCAGGATCAGGTAACACAAGCGATGTGGGATTCAACACTCCTCATACCTTGAGCCATTAGGAAAAGATCTTAACCTCAGTAAGAGCTGCAATTTGAGTTCCTACCAACTCTGGAATGGCCTTCTCTTATTCTTCCATCCAAACTAGACCAGGGTTTCTCCTTCAAAGTCGATGATGGTCGTTTCTAGCTTCTCTGTGTTGGTCAAGCGGCGCAAGGCGAAATATCTCTCTGCCTTTAGTATCCAGCCGTCGGGGTTCTCTCCATCAAAGGAGAAGAGCTTTATTATTCTAGGTTAGAGGTCCCATCGCGCGGCCGGTGTCCAGTCCCTGCCATGGTCGTGTCAGTGGTGCTGCTCGCTTGTTCCATTATCCTCGACGACGTTGCCGCACGTTGTATGGTAGCTTTGCGACATTGTTCGCGCTCTTAGATCGCCCAAATCTCGTCAGCGGCGTCACTTGCCTGGTCTGGTGCCCTCGCCGACGTCGTCGCACGTCGTCTTGCAGCCTCGTGATGTCGTTCCCGCTCCTCGATTGCCCAGATCTCGTCGTCGACTCGATTCTGGCTCTGGGCCCCACTTTCCTGTGCTGCTTCATTCTGCACCTTCAGGAGCTAGTCAATTTTTCCAACCAATATCACGAGTCATTGCTCCAGGTTAGGTATTTTCATCATCTCATTTTTTTATTGCTTCTAACTCCTCCTGCACTGTGTTCATAGTTCGTTCTACTGTTTCAATGCTAGCATCCATCCATGTCACCATAGGCCCACTAGGGATGGTCATGGGCCGGGCCGGGCCGGGTTCGGGCCGGGCTTAGACTAGTGTATTGCAAAAAAATGTTGGGCCCTAGCCCGGCCCGGCCCGGTGATCGGGCCTTAATTCTATGCCCAAGCCCGGCCCTATAAGAAAATTTTAAGCCCAAAGCCCAGCCCACGGGCCCCCGGCCCTATTTTTTTTTTTTTTAAATTTCAAAAATAACTACAAAAAATTAAACACCAAACCAATAAGAAATATTAAAATTACAATTTTTAAAGGTAAACCAATATTCCAAACAAACTAAACCAACAAAAAATATTAAAATTACAATTTTTAAATAAAACTAATATTTCAAATATTAGGGTTGTATTGTAACGTGTATATATATATATTTTATTTTATTTTTTTATTTTTTTAAATATCCTTCGGGCCGGGCCGGGCCGACCCTAAAATTTTTTAATCTTGCCCTAGCCCGGCCCTAATTTTGATCGGGCCCTAATACCTAGGCCCTAGCCCGGCCCGTGGGCTTAAACTCTAAGCCCAAGCCCTAAAAAAATAGGACCGGGCCGTTCGGGCTGGGCGGGCCCCCAAGCCCATGACCATCCCTAAGGCCCACCACCTACTCTGACGCCAAATGATGAACCCTAGGTTTAGTGGTAATAAAAAATAAAGTTAAGAGAGAAATGATGTGTATTTTATTGAAATCAAAGAGAACAATCAAACACCTAAGTATTCGAGCGACCTGGTTCTATCCTAAAGCCAAGGCTCAATACAAATAATTCTCGATATCCATACACTCCCTTGTCTTGTACCCCTTTTATTGCCTATCAATTACCATATAAGACTTATCCCTATAATTACCCAGATTACCATATAAGGTAATTATTAACTAGGTAATTATGGCGGATAGAGTTTTCCTATTCTCATCCAACATCTTTCCCAAAACACTCTGTAAATTAAGGTAGTTAGTAACTTTCATTTCATGTGTCGTTTCTTTTCTTACGTCATGCATAGGTGTACTTAATTGGTGGTCTATCATGTTTCTGGTGCCAAAATTTTGGAATTAATTTTATTTTATGAATTTCTTAAGAATCTAAGAAAAAAAAAATGTTGATTCCTATTCACTCTCATAAAATTATTCCCCCCACCCCCCCCTACCGGTCACTACCACACCGCCAACCACCATATATTTAAAGAAAAAAAAAAAAAAAAATATTGCAACCAAGCATGTTTCTTGTTTCTGTTTTCATAAATTAAAAGAAATGATTTCAAGACAATGGTAGTTACCTAACATATTTCTATTTTCGGAATACTCCAAAACAGAAACAAAATTTACATTCTCATCCCATCTCATCCCAGTTTATTGGAAGTAAAAACAGAAACACTAACCAAACGCCACCATAGAATTCAAAGGGACCTTAAGAATGTACACCGTCTCCCTATAACATTGATACAAACCTTTAATTCCAGCAAGTAATAGGCAGACTGATTTACTAGTTCAATACGGGTAATCTGGTAGAGAACTCCACAATTTAAATAAAATCGAAAAAAATAATAATCAGTTACCGCGATGAACATGAAGAGTAATCCGAAAGAGTAGAAAAAAGCAATAGCAGACGCCAAGGAGACCGAAATGGGTTGTGTGAGAAATGTTGGGACAATTACTTCAGAACACTGCAACGAAATAGAATTTTGTTACTTCAAAATGGAAAACACTGAAACAAAAGAAAATCCTAATAATGGTGTTTATCATTATTAATTGATATGACATCAGGTGAAGTAACTCCATATATAGACTCTTTTGGGAAGACTCATAGATTTGATGTGGGATTTTATCACTCACCCTCATGTGCAATCCCGCTTTGCACGTGATGCGATCAAACAACAGAAAATACGAGACAAACATTCAAACAATCGGGGACAAGTAAACGAGACTTCCCAAACCTACCTTTGATACCTGTTGGGAAAGATGACATAATAATTTTCATAGTTCCAGTACGTTTTCCTAAACCAAAATAGAACAGAGATAACACATCGAATTTTAGCGTGGAAAACCCTCCTCAATGAAGGTAAAAACCACGGAACCCGTAGGCCGCTTAAACAATACACAAAAATATGTCTTCAATTTGTGGAATTGGCTCTTTATAGCTCTCAGAATCTCTCTCTGAGGATTTCTCTCACTAATTCTCTACGCTCTTCTTTTGCGAAGAATTGTCTCTCTCTCATTTTCTGTGGCATTTCTTCCTCAGCAGAGAAGATTATGTTTCCTCTATAGATCATCTCCTCTATTTATAGAGGAGGCTTGTGCCCTGTTTTCTGTTTGAACACAAAAGATCAAGATGCTTCAAGAAAATAGTGAATTCCTACGCAGCCTTTTCCTTGGTCAATTTTGGTGAGTTGCTGGATCCTTCTCCAGTCTTCCTACTTTTATCATCTTCTACTTGCTTCTTTTAGGTGAGTTATTTTTTACTTTTCTTTTTGTCTATTTGTGGACAAAGGATTGTGTGGAACTTTGAAAAAGATTGTAAATTCCCAACTTTGGAGTGAAATCCCAATAATACCATGTTAGAAGGTTCCAACTTAAAACCAAATGGTATTGAATAGAGTAACTCCTTTCATATATAGAAAACTTTGGGAAGCCTCATAGATGCAATGTGGGATTTTATCGATATATATGTATATATAAAAGCGTACTGAATAGAAAAAGCTAACACATAACCATCTGGAAAAGGGTGAAACTTAAAGCAAAAAGAACATGAGTGAAGAAATCTATTTGCATCTCCAAGGATGCCTTAAAACAAAATAATGAAACAAAATACATGGAACTTACTTGTATAAATAGGCTCCAATACCCAGAATGATACATAAAAGAATGATGTCGATAAAGAAGTTGCGGCTGGACCTCATCTGAAAGAGACATCAATAACTATCAGCCAAAACCAATGAAATAAAAGGTAGATCAGATAAGTAAGTACGACTTTTCAGCCTACAATTAACAAAATGTATGCATAAAACACCTTGGTAATAGTTTCCTTGAGTCGAACATTAGTATTCTTGAGATCAGCTGATGCACTATCCACCTGAAAATCACCACAGTAACTATAGACAATAAAGATCCTTCAATACTACTTGCAACACACATCCACAAGGATCTAAGTATCAGCCGTTACATAGCGTAATAGCTGATTTTCAGCCCTTTGCTACTGTTATGAGCCGATAAATCGGTTGCAGGCCGACTCACGTGCAAATCGGCCCGTAACGGTACTAACGGTCATTACGTCCAATTCTGTATCATTTGGTCTTGGTTAGCCCTTTTAGCTTACTTTCTCCTCACACCCAACTCTTCTCCATCCCTCCTCCAACCCAACCAGCCAAGTGTCGGCCAGATCCAAGCATTTCTTTTGCAAATAGTACACACAAATTAAGATTTGTTCCTACTAACGATAATATTGGGTAGAAATTCGCTTTGCAAATGGTAGGCACAAATTAAAATTTATAATATGATAATATGATGTACAATTTACTCTTTTATTATATTTGTGTAATATATTTTTCATTAAATGTTGCGTATCCTCTTATTGTTTTAAAGATTATTCAGTACAACAGTTTCTAATTTTATTTTTTAATGTGTTGTATATATAGTTAAATGTCATAATATCTATTGGAATATGTTTATGAATGGTTAAATGAGTAGAACAATTACAATTATTGAGTTTTTGAGGATTTTCTGGTGATTTTAAAAAATTCACGACGGTTACCGGATTCCCCTTACGTACAAATCAATACTTCCAACACCGTTAAACCGTGATCATTACCGTTACGTAACTTGATACCACGATTTAAAACCTTGATGTACACATAGTAATGCACAGACAAAAAACAAAAAATCCCTAAACCCTAGACCAGAAGGGCCTAGGCAACAAGTTCCTAACCTTGGTGTCAATTTCATCAATTAATGGAACTTGCCTATCCAATTCCTGCAAAGATAGAGATAGCAGATGATTAATTCTATTTACTTCTGAAGCATTGTAAAGGGATTGAGATGCACAATGTGAAACCTCATTCATGTCATGAGCCAAGTTCTTCAGCGTCTCCAGACCATCCGATATAACATTTAAACCTTGATCCTGTACATGAAAAAAATTAGCTAAATGAGAAAGAATTTTGTTGAAGAATGCCTATCAACAAGGGAGCAAATCATTGGTTATTGTAGAAATTTCAATCGGCCTAATTCACTCTTAAAAGAAGTCATGTAAGATGAGGATTGCCATATGCTTTATATATAGCTCAGGATCAGGTAATACAAGGTAATACAAGCGACGTGGGATTCAACACGCCCCCTCACACACATTGTGGACTTTTGACAAACCACTACGAACGAATATCAGGGTAATTGCCCAACATCAATCTGGGATTCAACACGCCCCCTCACACACAGGGTGGATTTTTTAACAAACCATTGCGAACGGATATCGGGGGGGGGGGGGCAACATTGATGTGGCATTCAATACACCCGCATTCAATACACCCAACATCAAACAAGAGTTCTACTCTAATAACACGTAGAAATCTAGTAGACCTAACTCACTCTCAAAAGACGTCTTATGAGATGAGAACAGCCCTAGGCTTTATATATAGCTCAAGATCAGGTACCACAATTAATATGGGATTCAACAATTATCACATCAGGCTAGTCACTAACCTGTTTCATTTTCCGCATTTCGTATTCATCTCTAAATTGACTTGATTCTTCCGATTGATGGAAGAAATCGCTTTCGAAATTTCCATCTAAGATTGGTTAAAAGACATCATAACAAATAAGAATCAACAAGTCTCTTATTCAACAACTATAACACAAGAAATAGCTTAGAAACAGGCGATACCTGAGTCAAATTTTATATTTTTATGAGATGACGAAACTGCCCAGCCCCCAGTATGTTTGGCACCAGTTGTCCCATCTGGAATTGCTTGAATCTTCTCTGGTAGTGCAAGAACCAGATCACTACGAATAGCTATCTCTTCTCTAGAGAGCCCTTTAACCTGTTGAGTGAACCATTTAACTATAATGTAGATATCCAATGGGCCTAACTCACTCTCAAAAAACACCTTGTAAGATGAGCATTACCCTAGACTTTATATATAACTCAGAATCAAGTAACATAAGTTATGTGGGATTCAACACGCCCACTCACGTGCATGGTAGACTTTTTGACAAACCACTGCAAACGGATATTGGGGGGTCCAACATCAATGCGGGATTCAACACACCTAACATCAAATAAGAGTATTGGCTCTGATACCATGTAGATATCCTCAAAAATGCCTTATAAGATGAGGATTACCCTACCCTAGCCTTTATATATAGCTCAGGATCAGGTAACACAAGTGACGTGGGATTCAACAAAAATAAACAAAAAAAGTGATTTCATTAAGATTCGTGACTTAAAGATGAAGTGAACAGCGCTTTTGGGTTCAAATTACTCCAAAAATAGTGGTTTTTTCATTGCTGAGAAAATGGAATTATTCTGAGATGCACAGCTCTTGTACACTATCTCTTTCTCCTTCAACCCATTGGTTTCTTCCTTTTGTATTTTACATTTATGTTCTCAAAACTAGACTAGAACAAAAATCTCATATAACACCGGCTTATTATGTATATATACAGTCCGCACAAAAAAATAAAAATAAATAAATAAATAAAAATCATTGGGTGTATGTGTCAATTAACACGAACAATTTTACAAATCAATGTTTTGCTCTATTCCAAAGACTCGTATCAAGCTTTATAATAACAAATGACACGACTATTTCTCTGTAATAGCCCATGCTTATAAATGCTCTAAGTTGCTGCAGACATCCTGTTAATTCCATTTTCTTGTCAGATTTATCAGTAGGAATTCTCTTCATCTATTTAAATCTCAACCAACTTAAATTTGAAGCATCAAAACCAAAGCTATACCTTGTAAAGATGTAGTAGAATCGTCATGCTCCGATAGTTCTATTTAAATATTCGTGTTACATGTTACTACATAAAACAAAGTAATGCACCAATGATGGATTCACTTACAGAAAAAAACAAAAGGCCACAGGAGGGTAATGTGTAGGGTGATTTTGGGTCTCTTTCAATCCCAAAAGTTAGCTTATGAGGTTATACTTCCCCTCACACTTATAATTTGACCACTAACCCCATCCACATCCGATGTGGGATAAATCCGACAATCACCCTCTCTCGCATCGGGCCTTTGTTCGGCTAACCCTCAATCAGTCTCTCCCTTTGTGGCTATTGGGCAGAGCTGTTGTAACCTGAATAGGGTGGTCTTAGACCTCTCTAAACCCTAAAAGCTAACTAGGTTTTCCCTTACACTTATCATCACCTGACCACAAGCCCTTTCCAGGATAAACGCAACATAATTCAATGATGCCAATAATGAAATGTCAAAGCTTATGATATGAAACATCTCCATAGAGCCACAGTGAAGCAACAAAAAAGGCTCAAGCATCTAAATAAAAGTAAAAATGGAAGAAAAAACCATCAATGCGCTATATGATATAAATCCCCATAAGGAAAAATATGGCTGACCTTCTTCTGAGCCAATTTCTGCAATTTTGGAACCTCATCCATCAACCGAGCTTTTGTTCGCCGAATTTCGGCATTCATAGCCACGGCAGAAGCCCTATTTTGCTCAACAGACGCCCTCTCCGCTTTCTGCAAAATTCCTTCAAAATATAAGATCATCATCAAATACACATAGATAGAGGAAAAACGTACGTATTCGCAGAGAAATTGAGAACAATAGAGATTGCAAAGAGTCGGACGTGGAGAGCTGCTTCGATTTGGGACTCGAAAGAGGCGTAGAAGCCAGCGAAGGCATCGTCGCCTGAGGCGTTGAGTTCGCGCAGCTTGTCGATGTCATACTTGTCGTATTTCTTGCTGATGGCGTCGAGCCGGAAGAGAATGTCTATTACGCTCATCTTCTTCAATTTCCTCGCGACGAAAATTCTGCAAAAAAGGAGATCTTCGGGAAGCTGCACGAGTAGATAGAGAAAGTCGGAGGGAAGAGAAACGACCGTTTTCTGTCGCTCTCCGGTAACGTTTTCTCGCCATTACTGTCGGAGGGCCAATACTAGGGGTTCTCCGGAGAAATCGGTCCAGAGAGAGAGATCAGCGTGGCGGGAGTTTTCCCGAAGGAGCAAATTTCGCATCCAATCTAAGCATGCAACCGTTACTCCGAACATATAACTACGCGAGATTTAACGAGGGCAAAATACGCCATTAACCCTCGAATTTTGGCTATATTGTCACATTGTCCCTCAAATTCTATTTTTTCCTGGGAAAATTGTCCACTAAAGAGACATTTGGTTAGTGTTTTTGTTTTGTGTTTTTATTTTCAATAAATTAGGAGAATTCTATTTTTATTGTGGAATTTTCGAAAATAGAAACATATTTGATAATGACCATTGTCTTGAAAATATTTCTATTAGTTTATGAGAATAGAAATAAGAAACATATTTTGTTGCAATAATTGTTCTTTTTTTTTTCTCTTTAAATATATGTTGGTCTTCGTGGTAGTGGTGAACGGCGAGATGATAATGCGAAATAGCTTGGTGGGAGTAAATAGGAATCAACATTTGTTCCTTCAAAATTTTAAGGAAGTTAGGAAATAGTTCTAAATTAATATTGAGAAAACGTGTTTACCAAATGCGTTTTTATACAGTAGGGCGAACAAGAAGCAGGTAACAGAAACAGTATCCAAACGGGGCCTATGGGTCCAAAATTGGCCACATAATTTATGGGATCACCATATTTTCTGTGTTCATATCTACCAATTGTACAATATCACCGATCATTTCATATTTTGAAAAACTTATTCTGGATTTTTTTTTTGTTGACTTGCAAGTTATTCACGTAGTTGATACATTATAAATTTCTTTCATTTTGCAAATGATCACAATAACATTTTATATTGTTTTTGGTATGAGAGTTGTATTAGATGACAAGTGATGTTAATTTTAAAATTTGGTGGAATTCAACACTGTGTGGACGACATATCGATTTGTGTACTTTTTTTATATGATGGCCATATCTTAACCATTTTTTTCGAAAATTATTTTGTACAATCACTATGTTCGATTCAATCTCAGTTTTGTGCAATTATGATAGTATCACCTACATCGGTTGATCTAATCCTCGATGATTGCCTGGACACTCATAGATACAAAGTGTGGATGGAGGATTGTAAGAAATTCCTGAGAAATAACAATTACATCAGACAATTCGAACCAAGAGAGAAGAACAAGTGTGCAAATTTCCTTGATAAGAAAGGGCTGAATAAAGAAGGGGAGCTGAAAACCATAAAGTCACCCCCAAAAGACATGACAAAGATGATTCTTGCAGAAATGGACATGGGTACCTTTGATCAGTGCCCGTAGTTGAAGTTCTTTCCCTTTTCATACCTACAAAAAATCTACATGGTTAGATTGATGAGTGTTACACTAATGACACTCTTTCAGAAAATTGTTGATACATGAGTTGGTTTACTTGATGAACATTGTCATATGTTTTATTCAATCCATGGACGTCCTAATTGTGTGCCAATTGATCAAATGACTTTGATGGAATGCTACTTCTGGCCAAGTACGCGAAGATTTTGATTTTGGTTTCAATTAACCAATTGGAAGTTTTTCAAATAAAAAACAAGTTGTGAGACAGTCAATTGATTTTTTTTAAAGATTTATTAATTTAAAAAAAAAAATCGTTTGAAGCCAAACCAATTTAAAGAAATTTAATTTTGATCCAAGATTTGGCATAATTAAAATTTGAGAAAATTGGTAACAATTTACCACTTCATTTTTACTTTCAAAGAATCCCATCAAATATTGGATAACTCAATAAAAAAAATAAAAAAATAATACATATATACATAAAAAAAAAAAAAATTATTGTGTTCTTAAGCGCGCAACAAGTTAAAAAAAAAAAAAAAAAAGTACAGTGTGCTAATTGGGCAGGACCCCAAAAAAATAGTCTTACGCAACAATTGTGAAAGACTCATAAAAAAATAAGTTGCACGAAGCACATCGCTACCTGCATGCCACCACATGCATGTAGGCTAAGCAAGCTATCTGTAGCCTGAACGCATTTCCTCCATTGAAAAAAAAAAAAAAAGGGCGCTTACCTAGCCATCATTTTTTGGTATCAAACTTATCAAATGATTCCAAAGGTTTGTTAATGCACCCAATAATCCTTTCAAAATATATGGTCTAATTTGATCCTATTAAAGTATCGTTACTTTCCATTCTCGATTAATCAACATTTATATGCATAAGTTAATTTGTAGAATGGTTACCATTTGTGTTTGAAAGAAAAATACTTTTAAATTGTTAGGTATTTGTCCCAATATCTTAACCATTTTCATTGTCAAAATATACATGAATAATCTCCGTTTCACTGTTTTTAAAATGAGGTGTCAATCTTCTTCTTCTTCTTCTTCTTTTTTCCTTCTTTTTTTTTTTTTTTTTTTTTTTTTTTTTTTTTTTTTAACATTGGATAAAAATCCATGTTATTTTAAACATATTATGCATTACAAGACAAAAAAATACATTGTTACTGTTAAGATAATTGAAAGACAGAATATTGGGAGAAATATAGAGTGATATATTGATATTCAAAAAACACTACATTACAGAAATTTATAATAGAGGTATTTATAGAAGACTAAGGAAGTCCTAGGGTTAAGGTTTTGACCTAATGGGCCAAACCCATATAAATGTATTAACTACCCCCTTCAAACTCAAGGCAGTAAATGAGATGTGAACTTGAGTTTGGAAACTAAAGAGTGAAGGCGTCCCGGTGGATGAGTCTTAGTGAAAATATCTGTTGTTTAATTGATTGAACTAACGGATTGTAAATGAACAGTATTATGAAGAATGTGATAACGGATGAAGTGGTAATCAATTTCGATGTGTTTTATACATTCGTGGAAGACATAATTGTGGGCGATACGAATAACACTCCTATTGTCACAATGTAAGATAATCACAACAAGAGAAGAGATTCCCATGTCAGCGAGAAGCCACCGAAGCCAAAGTAGTTATTGTGTTGTATTAGCAATAACACGATATTTAGCTTCAATATTGGAATGAGAAACTACAGTTTGTTTCTTATTACGCCAAGAAATGAGAGAGTTACCCAAAAAGAAATAATAACCAATGGTTGAGCGTCTGTCGGTGGGAACTACAGAGCAATCGGCATCAGAATAAGCTTGTAAAGTAGGAGTGGACTGGGTTGAGAAATGAACTCCGTGAAATAAGGTACCCTTGAAATACCAAAGAATGCGAAGAACAACCGAGTAGTGAGTAGTCCAAGAAGCATACAAGAACGAACTACTTGATGGACAACATAGGCGATGTCTGAGCGAGTGATTGTGAGGTATACTAAACTTCCAACCAGTTGGCAATATAGAGTGACATCTTGAAGAAGTGAACTATCTAGTGGAGTGAGTCTGATATTCGGCTCGAGAAGAGCAGTGGGAGTGGTGGAGTTAGTGATCGCCTTGGAAAAAAGATCTGAGGGATATTTGGCCTAAGAAAAAAAATATCCATCTGAACCGAATGAAACTTCGAGGCCAAGAAAATAGGTGAGCACGCCAATATCTTTCATCTCGAATTGTCCATAAAGAAACCTTTTTAGTTCAAAGAAACCATATAAATCATCCCCAATAATAATCGTATCATCCACGTACAATAAAAAAATAATAATACCATTGATAGTGTGACGAAGAAACAAGACCAGATCGTGAACACTGGATGTGAAACCAAACTAATGAATGGTACTGTTGAATTTTGTGAACCGGCACGTGACGCTTGTCTCAAACTATATAAGGCACGACGAAGGCGACAAACGTTATATCGAGGGGCAACTAGGCTTAGAGGGGTATGCATGTAAACTTCCTCAATAAGATTTCCATTGAGAAATTCATTTTTGACATCCATCTGAAAGAGAGTCCATTTTCGAATGACGGCAACGACAAGAAAAGTACGGACAAATATGAGCTTGATTACTGGAGCAAATATCTTTTCGTAGTTAATGTCATATTCCTGAGCAAATCCCTTGGTAACAAGTCGAGTTTTATATCATTTAACAGAACGATCAAAAAGTATTTTAATCTTAAATACCTATTTGTACCTGATAGGTGTAAAATATCTATCTATTTCCAATTCGAACGTTGTTAGTTTTCGAGTATGTTTAGTATGTTTTTATGTGTTTTTATCTAAATCAGGTGTTTGACGTGAAAAGGTATGTAAACAGATCAAAAACAATCAAATCAGATCAAGAACGATGGAAAAATGGAGAAAATGTGCAAAGCCGATATAGGTGTTGTAACTTCAAGGCTATTTTTGAATATGATTAAATCATATTTTGGAAACATTCAAAGCATAAAAGTTGTATATATTTTTCTTATCTTTCCATATGTTTTTGAATTACCTCAATCGGAGTTCGGATGAAGAAGTTACAGTCAAAACAAAATGCAAACCTGTAGTTTTTCGGCCTAGGCGGAAAATTCTACTACCTAGGTGGAAATCCAACAGAAAGTTAACCAACCTACCTACAGTAACTTCGCCTAGGTGAAGTTTCCTTCTCCTAGGAGAAAACCTCTGCGCCAGTTTAGATATTATTTTAGATATTTTAGGATATTTTGAGCCTAATTTTCTTATCCTCTTCTCTCTATTAGGCTAAGAGACCCCTTAGAACATATGGAGGGATATTTTGAGAGGTTTTGGGAGTGCTCAACCAATTCCGAAGGAGAAGATCACGTTGCGATCCCGAAGCGTTTTTAGCGACAAATCTACGGACTAGGCTAAGTTTCTTTCGTTTCTTCTTTTATTTCTTAACTTCGGTAGTTAGTTGAACATGTTTAGTTTTGTTTTCATTGTATAACTGGCTATGGCCATGACCTAAACGGGTTTTTGTCTAGGGATTAAAATATATTTATAAAAGTGTTATTTTGTTGAGTTTGTGTTTGGTTAGCGGTTGTTCTTCGTTATTTTGATTGTGTTTGCCGTATTTTTTGTTTATTATGTTTAGATTTACATATCGAGAATACGGGGTTTGACAAATTCTGGATCTAGAATAAACAAACGCCAAGATTCTATAACCCGGTCGGGGTTTGGATTGTGGATAATCAATGACGTTAGGGCAAGACTCACGTAACCTAGGGTCGTTAAGACGTTGATGGGGACTTCTTCGTTAACTCAAAGTCGTGTATTCCCTCGTCTTACACTCAGGACAGGTGGGGAATGAGTTTTAGAACGGAGATTGTCGATAAGGTAAATACAACGCGACGATCCAATAACCTGGGAGAGAGTTGGATTGTGTGTAATCAATGATGCTGGGGTGAGACTCATGTGACCTAGGGTCGTTAAGACGTTGAGGGGGACTTTTTCATTGACACGAAGTCGTGTTATATCCCTCGTCTTACACTTGGGAGAGGTGGCGAGGGAGTTTACGAACTGAGATTGTCAGATAAGTCGAACACTGTTAATGTAAACTAAAATGAGACTGAACACAATTTTGTAAACAAAAGTTAATCCCTAGGCAATACTTTCCCTAAACATCTCATAGTAATATTAATATAGTTAATTTAATTAGATTAATTAACTTAGTATTAGTATAATTAATTTTATTCAATTTATCTTCGCCTAAATAAAATTAGGTCATTATAAACGCGATATTCAATTATAGTCAAAACCAATCCTTGTGGACACGATAACCCTAACTCTCCTGATTTATACTAAAACTTGACCTCGTATACTTGCGAGTGAAAGTAGTGGCGTATTTACACGCTACTAAGTTTTTGGCGCCGTTGCCGAGATTGTGTTTTTGGTTATTATTGATATCGTGAGTAAATGACCAGATTTTACTTTAGACATTTCTTTTGTGTATAATTTTTTTCTTTGTAGTTTTTGTTTTTCTTTTCTCGCAGGGTACTTGAAGATGGTAGATCAACAGGTACTCTTGCAGTTTTTTCAACGGGATTCTGAGCCATTTTACTGTGCTTGGGATCGATACAAGGATTTGCTACTCCGGTTTCTGAATCACGGATTCTCGAGGGAGTGTCAACTACTGAACTTCCTCAATGGATTAAAAGCCGCAGCCAGAATATGGGTTGAAAGAGGAAACGGTACCATCTTTTTCAACCAACTAACCACAGACGAAGCCCATTGTATGTTGGAAGACATGCCGACCTTTGATTATCAGAGTTGCAATTCTACGGCGCCATGGATTGACACCCCAGACCAATATGTTGAGTCTTCCCCTGGCCTGGAATAAATACTCGTTAATTTTATTGGGGAGACTCAGACATTTTGGAGGAAGACGAATGACCGGCTAAATGAGCACGAGGATCATCTCGACAACATTGAGACGATTTGCACTAAAATCGATGCGACTGTAACGTCTTTACAGATGCACATCGGTCAGCTTATCTGCTTGATTGAGGCCGAGTGAAACGTGGAAGCACCTGGAGATTCACAAGCCGAATTCTATTGCAAAAGCCACCACGAGGAACTAGAGACAAGCGAGAGGTACTGGGATGAGATCGATGGAGATTCATACATTAAGTGTTGCGAATTTTCACCGTTCGAATTCCAGTTGGTGACACCGCACTCGATTAAAGACGATTATATCTATGAGGATTTGATATGGCTCAATGATCCTTTGCCACCACTAGCAACGTTCTTTCATGCCCACCAAGTACATGAGCCAATGAGGCATGTCGTTGAAAGCTCGAGCTATACATTGCCACATCTCGCCAGTCTCGAGGGCATACTGAACCAAGACCCGTATGTGGTATTGTACGACACTTACTACGGGCGGAAGTCGCTCTTTGACGAGTACTTCTTCGTGTCAGGCTGATGATCATAAACCAAGCGCTTCTTGGGAGGTAACCCAATGAAAATAATAAGTTAGATCCATCATAACCGATTTGATTCGGAGGCGAGAGTCTCTCGCCTCCCAGGTACGTGTTCTAAACCCTAGTCTACATTATAATGTTTTATCATATCATTGGGATCGCTGACTAGGTTATTATGGGCATTTCCTATTTGAGTCGGATGTGATGTGTAGTATGTTTTTAGTATATGTTTTAGTTAGTATGTTTTATTGTTTCTACGTGTGCATGTCTGTTTAGGATAGTTGTTGTGTTATGTGCTGAGTTTTGACGTCATTTGGGTCATTACCCAATGATGAGTCTGTCCCCTGGTTGTTTATTGAGGTCGAGCGTAAAACTCATGCATGTATGTTCTGTGTGCTCAACGTTATATTTTAGTAATAGTTAGTATAGATCCTACTTGCACGAGCATGAAAACTTATTATATAATCCTCTAATTGATTTGAAAACGATTATCTGTCACCTAAATTCATGATATTAGGGTTTCTAGAACTTGGTTTGGGGGAAATTCGAGGCGAAATCCTAGGCGAGGTAGTTCGGAAGACATGATTTAGGTATTCATTTTCTCGCTTGAGCCTTTTTAAGCCAACCTTGTTAAGTCATTACCCCTCGTTACCCTGTCGAAACCTAATAGTCATTTCAATTCTGAACACTTAACCAATACCACGTGACCGATTAAAATTCTTTCCAAACCTAAATCGCTAAACCAAAGGCACAATTTGAGAGAATCAAGTTAGCATTCATTATGATACTTGAAGTGAGCAGTTGAGTTTTGGGCGAACTATTAATTGGTTCAGTGTTTGAGTACCCACTTGTCATTTTTTTGTTCATATTTCACACACCCCTTAAATTGTACAAATCAAATAAGTTTGGGGGTGTATTTTTAAAAAAAAAATTAAAAAGATAAAAAATAAAATCAAGTGTACATACGGTTTTTATTTTCTGTTTCTTTTTTACGAGTATAAAGTTCTTAAAATTATGTTCAGGGTTGTTTCAGTTATATCTATGGGGTTTCGAGAGTGAGAGAGTGTCAAGCAATGTGCCTTGGGTAACGTCAAGTTAACGACGTTAACCCGTTTTCTTTTTCAAATTTACCCTTGGCCATTTGTCCTAAATCGAACCAATACCTATTGATTTTTCTGGACGTCCGAGCCTACATTAGTGGAGAATAGATCCGGGGTCAAGCCTATGGATTCCCTATACCTTCAGGTGTTTTTTTTCTGTCATGCACTTATATGATGGATAATCCAATCCGATTAACGGACAGTTATATATTTGAGTTTTTAAACACACATACACACTTTAGAAGGATCTATAACGATATTTATTATCATAAATGTTGAAATTTTAGAACAATACATGATGTGTTTTATGCTTGAACTTGATAGGATTGGGGGCCGATGAGGGTTATTTCGTTTAGCCGGTAGATGATACTCAAAACTTGCACATATTTGTTTATCGTGTTTTTCATTTTTCATTTTTAGTTGTTATATTTTATTTTATTGCATGGGTGTTTTGCTCGAGAACTAGCAAAGTTCCAAGTTTGGGGGTATTTGATAGGTGTAAATTACCTATCTATTTCCAATCCGAACGTTATTAGTTTTCGAGTATGTTTAGTACGTTTTAATATGTTTTTATGTGTTTTTGTCTAAATCAGGTGTTTGAGGTGAAAATGTATGTAAACGGATAAAAAACGATCAAATCGGATCAAGCACGGTGGAAAAAGGGCGAAAATGTGCAAAGCCGATATAGGTGATGTAACTTCAAGGCTATTTTTGACTATGATTAAATCCTATTTTGGAACCACTCAAAACATGGAAGTTGTATATATTTTTCTTAGATTTCTATAGTTTTTTGAATCACCTCAATCGGAGTTCGGATGAAGAAGTTACAGTTAAAACAAAATGTAAACCTGCAGTTTTTCGGCCTAGGCGGAAATCTGGCAGAAAGTTAACCATCCTACCTACAGTAACTTCGCCTAGGAGAAAACCTCTGTGCCAGTTTAGATATTATTTTAAATATTTTAGGATATTTTGAGCTTAATTTTCTCCTCATCTCCTCTCCATTAGGCCGAGAGACCCCTTAGAACATATAGAGGGATATTTTGAGAGGTTTTGGGAGTACTCAACCAATTTTGAAGGAGAAGATCACGTTGCGATAAAGGAGAAGCGATTCCGAAGCATTTTTAGCGACAAATCTACGGACTAGGCTAAGTTTCTTTCGTTTCTTCTTTCGTTTCTTCTTTTATTTCTTAACTTTCGATAGTTAGTTGAGCATGTTTAGCTTTATTTTCATTATATAACCAGCTATGGCCATGAGCTAAACGGGTTTTTGTCTAGAGATTAAAATATATTTATAAAAGTGTTGTTTTGTTGAGTTTGTGTTCGGTTAGCGGTTGTTCTTCGTTATTTTGATTGTATTTGCCGTATTGTTTATTTATTATGTTTAGATTAACATATCGAGAATATGGGGTTTGACAAATTCTAGATTTGGACTAGAATAAACAAACGCCACAATTCTATAACTCGGTCGGGTTTGGATTGTGGATAATTAATGACGTTGGGGAAAGACTCACGTGACCTAGGGTTGTTAAGACGTTGATGGGGACTTCTTCGTTGACTCAAAGTCATGTATTCCCTCGTCTTATACTCGGGAGAGGTGGCGAGAGAGTTTTAGAACGGAGATTGTCGATAGGGTAAATACAACACAACGATACAATAACCCGGGAGGGAGTTGGATTGTGTACAATCAATGACGTTGGGGCGAGACTCACGTGACCTAGGGTCGTTAAGACGTTGAAGGGGACTTCTTCGTTGACACGAAGTCACATTATATCCCTCGTCTTACACTCGGGAGAGGTGGCGAGGGAGTTTACAAACTAAGATTGTCGGATAAGTCGAACATCGTTAATGTAAACTAAAACGAGACCGAACACGTTTTTGTAAACAAAAGTTAATCCCTAGGTAATACTTTCCCTAAACATCTCATAGTAATATTAGTATAGTTAATTTAATTAGATTAATTGACTTAGTATTAGTATAATTAATTTTATTCAATTTATCTTCGCCTAGATAAAATTCGGTCATGATAAACGCTGTATTCAATTATAGTAAAAACCAATCCCTGTGGACACGATAACCCTAACTCTCCCGATCTATACTAAAAATTGACCTCGTATACTTGCGAGTGAAAGTAGTGGCATATTTACACGCTACCAGTACCCAATAGGAGTTTTTCCAATGAGAATATCAACAAGATCCCAAGTGTGAGTTTTGGCTAGGGTTTGAAATTCTTCGTCCATTACTTTCTGCCAAAGAGGATCTGTATTAGTCTCCTTATAGAATTGCGACTCATGTAGATTAAGTATAGAAGAAAAACAATGATAATCATTGAGATAAAGGGGAGAATGGGTTACCCTGATAGAGCAACGGGAGTGATTTGGAGGGTGGCTCTCAGAGGGAGTCGGTGCAGAGTCATCAAACATAGGAAGATCTGCAGACACGACCGATTGAGGCAAATGGGTGAGACTAGTTGGTAGTTCTGGAGATGGAGGGGTGAAATCAACTAGTGGTTCTGAAGCTGGATGGGTGAGATCAGTTGGTGATTTTGGAGCTAGAGGGGTGAGATCGGTTGGTGATTTTAGGGTGGGCTCAATTGTACCTGAAACTGTATCCTCAGGAAATAACTTAATAAATGGATCGGTAAATAATCTAGAGTTAATGATAGTGAACATATCAAATGACCATAAGGAAGAAAACATTTGATGTTCCCAAAAAAAGGACATGACGAGAGATACAAAGAAATCTAGAGATGGGATCCCAGCATAGATACTATTTATGTTCAATTCCACATCCGAGAAAACAATAGTGGAGAGCCCTTGATTCTAGTTTATTGTGTTCATGTGGTTTAAGAAGAACGAAACAAGTGTAACCAAAGACTTTGAGTTCAGAGTAAGTGGGAGGGTTATGAAAAGACGCTTAAATGGTGATTGATATTGGATTATAGTAAAAGGGACATGGTCTATTGTGTATACTGCAGTTAAGGCAGCCTCTCTAAAAAACACTCAAGATAGGATGAAGAAATGAGGAGGGCACGAACTATATCAAGAATGTGTCTATATTTGCATTTAGCTCATCCATTTTGTTGGGAGGTTCCAGGACATTAGCGTTGGAAAGTGCCATTTTTGTAAAGTAAGCTGAGAAAAGTTTGATATTTGTATTTCATTGCATTATCTGAGCAAAAAACTTTTGTGTTTTAAGAGAATTAAGTTTAAACCATAAAAGAAAACTCAGAATATATTTAGAATAATTCAGCTATATTTTTCATAAGAAACAACCATGCATATTCAAAGTAGTCATCCACCAATATAGCAAAATAGCAAGAACCACCCATTGTTGCATGAGGAGAAGATCCCCAAACATCATAATGCACTAAATCAAATGGTGCAAGAGAAACAAACTGACTCTTATAAAAGGTATAACTAATTATTTTGCAAGTTGACAATGGATACAATGAAAAGACTCATACTAAATTGAACCTAACTGGTTACTAGAAATAAGAGATTGAAGATAACTAGATAAAGTATGACCTGACTAGGACTGCCACAATTTCACGTGCGAGAGTGATGAGATGGAAACAGCTAATTGATTTGGTAATGATGAAGATGGGACTTGGAGGTGAGTAAGCTTAAAGAGGCACCCGACTTTAAGATTGGTCCTAAGGAGTTTTCTTGTCTATGGGTCCTCCACACGACACCCAATAGAATAAAAATGCAAAAAAAATCCAAGATCACATAGTTGTCCAACAAATATAAAATTAAAAGCAAGATTAATGACCAAATATGTATTAGGGAGAGATAAATGAGAATTGTCAACATGTCCATTATGGCTAACTAACATATTTGATCCATTTACAGTGTGAATAGTAGGTGCATGCTAATCACGGGTTTTAGAGAAAAATATAGAGGTATCATATGTCATGTGATTGTAATAGGAAAAATCAAAGTATCATCAAGACGTATTTGGTGTAGCTGACATGGCTACATTTTTATTAGTTTTAGATAGAGCATAGAAGCCACTCAAATTAGGTGAAGAGTTCGTTGAAGTCAGGGCAACATAAGTGGTTGCATCGACAGCGTTCTTTGCCTTTGGGTAAGACCGGTTGCGAGAGCCTCGAAGGCGAGACTAATTCTCATTAGATTGAACTCCAGATGATGCTGGAAGTTTATGGCAGTCTAGAAGATAATGACTTGGTTCTCTGCATACTTTACAAAGGCGAGAATGACATTTGAGCAATTCGTGTCCTTATGAATCAATACCTACAACATAAGGGCTTTTGGGATGAGTTTGACTTGGTAGCTAGTATGGCAAGAGCAACATCTGTGTTTGATTAGTGTCATGTTGCAAAGACATGTTTTCTCTCTCAGTAGATTAGACACTACATCGTCAAGGGAAGATATCTTGCCTCGATGTTGGATTGAGGCTCGTACAGGCTTAAATTCTAGTCTTAAAGCTATCAGGAATTGAATAATGAGTGTCTCATTTTGGTAGTTTTTGTGAAAGATGTCGTCCTTTGTGCATTCCCAAATTGGCTCAGAAATAGCCAATTGATGCCATAAAGCAATCATCTGAGATAGAAAATTGCTGATGGATTATCCAGGATCTTGGTGCATGTTGTGGAGGATGGAAATAAGTTGATACTGGTGTGATAGGTCTGCCTTGGTATATCAGAGCTTGAGAAGATCACAAGCTTCTTTAACTGTCTCAAGTCTACTACGAAGCTTCTTAGGCTCAGTAATGTCTCCAATCATGAGACGCCACAATTTCTGTCCACGTAGGGAACTAGACATCTCTTGAGTCCACAATACATAATTTGATTCATCTAGAATAATGGGAATAACACTTCATGAGTCTGAGTTTTCTATAAACGCAAAAAAAAAGATGGTGAGCAACTGATAAAGGAGGCGAGTCTCTCAGTTCTAAACCAACAAGAGATCTCTGACAATTCTATTCGGACTCTCTTCGAACAGTCCTGGGACAAGAGCCGATCCAAGATCGAGAACCGTAGTTGGGCAAAGATCTTCTGAACTCTCGTTTATGACCTTCTTTAGGTAACCATCATTATTTAATCTACTACCCCTGTTTGTTTTTTGAAATCGCGTATGTCCTTGAAATCGTTTTAGTGATCTTGACTTGAACATGCATCATCTTTACAGAGCATCCATTTGTCTTCTGCGTTGGCTGGCAGCTCGGATGATATAGTCAAACTGGACACTCAACTCATGCATAAGATGACTGAGTCCAGCCGGTTAGGAGAAGATATTCAAGCACTTCAAGAGAAAAATATTTTCTTTGCGACTAAACTAGCGTTGGAGAGGTCATCCAAAGAGAAACCAAAGACCGACCTATGAGCTGCTCATGCTCAGTATGAGTTTCTCCAGAAAAGTAATTAGCTCCTGATCAATGAGAACACTAGGCTTCTAACCAAAAGCAACAGGTTGTTGACCGAGAACTCTTTACTGACATAGAAGCTCAACATATAGCAGTCCGAGATTGATTTGCTAAAGGCTGAACTGGAGGTGAAAATTGATGCCCTCTAGTGCTTAGAAAGAGAAAAAGAGTTGATATCAGATGACTAGAACTCAGAAAAACTCAGAAGCTCAACTCCAGAGGCTAGTCGACTAGTCAAACCAAATAAATGGAAAAGTTACTCCAGAGGCTAGGTCGACTAGTCAAACCAAAGAAATGGAAGAGTTATCATCTGTGATGTAACAGAGAAAGATTAAAAATGAAGAGAAAATCAAGCAGCTTTGGGAGCAGTTTGACAACCTTAGGAAAAACATTCAACTGGTCGGCTTCAAGTACTGTTAAGCGCAAGTACAATAGGAGCATTCGGAGCTCGATTCCTGAACAAGTTACTAGAGCATGAAGAATAAAAGAAACCATGCTCTAATTTTGCTGAACTGCCAAGTATAGATCTCTCAAACTTCATTGTGGCGAATCTAGCTCTCCCTCCAACAGCTCAAACTCCTAATCAGCCAACAACAACTAAGTCTTCAGATCAGCGTTCAACTAATCGAGCTCCGACCATACCGAGCGAATCAACTCTGGTTCTTGTGTAACCCCATACCACTCCTCAACCAGATGATGCAAATCAGTCAAGGACATCCTGATTAGTTAACTGTCTTTTAAGTTTCTAATCTTTGTCACTTTGTCCCAACTCAATCTTGGAAACTATTATTTTTTATCTCAATGTTGCTTCTGTCACTTCACTTTACCTATCATAAATGCGTGTAAATATTTCGACAGTTTGGTTTCACCTTTTTTTGTCACTTTGTAATAATTGGTTTGGCTATTTAAAGCCAAACCTCTTGGAGATTTCTTCACACCTTTCTTTCTTCTTTTCATCACATTTATTCTTTTTGTCTTACTTAAGTCATGGCGTTGTCATCATCATTCGATGTTATTCAAGCCGAGAGGAAGAAAGAAGTAAAGCTTGGATACTACTTCTAAGAGCTCATGATGATGGCCAAAATCCTCGCCGAAGAGTACCCTGGACTTCGCGCCATTGAAGACACCTCTGTAATCTTCGTCTTTCTGGATGTTGCCCACTTTTGCGCAGTATCCCAACTCCAAGAGCTCCAGGACCATCTGAGGGTGGCCGAAAAGTAGATTCACGAGCTACAAGGCCAAGTCCATCTTCATAAGACCTACATTGATTTGCTGAAGAAGATGATGGGCAAGCTATAGGAGAAAAATGAGGAGAACAAAGAAAAGATAGGAGAATTGGTTAGAGCGTTGAACTAATATGAAGAAAATGACTTCTATTGCTCCAACTTTGACTTGGAAAACTTAGGTCCTGTGCCTTCTCGTGGGTTGAATTAAATCCACCCACTCAGCCCTGGTTATTACAGAAGACATTTTTAAACTCTTTTCAATCTTTGTTCTTTGTTCTCCTTTTTTTTTTTTTTTTTTTTTTTTTTTTTTTTTTTTTTTTTTTTATGTGTGTATGTGTGTGTATCCGAACAGTTTTCCTATTCTTTTTTTTTTTTGGTTAAAAAAATGTACTCTCCCTTTTTAATATATATATATATATATATATATATATATATATATATATATATTTGGGTTTAATCAACCGTATGTGTGAATGAATATGAATGTGTTGTGATGAAGAATAATATGAGGTGTGAGGTATTGATTGTCTATATACCCCTTCAATACCTCATCAAGCTTTATTGCCCTCCTCCATAACGTGTTTAAGTAGTAAATAGGTTATGGATTACACAAACTCATAAAAACAGAAGATTATCTTGTAGTTTAACACACAACGGTCTATTTTTTCCATCCCTCAAACCATACCGTATTAACTTTGGCACATAGGGATTTATCACAACAATTTTTAGACGACAAAATTGGAGTAGCTTACCTCCCAAGTCTGACATTTGGTGATTTATCACCAATTGTTTCTTGGAAGAACTGATTTGAGCAGCTTGATTCGTAGATTTTAAAACATGGTGATTCATCACTAATAGTGTCTTTGAAGAATTGATTTGAGTAGCTCCAAGTTTTAATTGAAATTTGGTGATTTGTCACCAATCATTTCGTTGATGTACGGATCTGAGCAGCTTGGTTTTGATTTTGAAACTTGGTGATTTGCCACTAATCGTTTCTTTGATGAACTTATCTGAGCAACTCAGTTTTAATTCTGAAACTTGGTGATTTGTCAGCAATCGTTTCTTTAACGAACTGATCTGAGCAGCTTGTTTCTTTGACATTTTATTGACTTGGACATAGACCCGATCATAAATTATTGCAATTTTTTCATAAAAGTAAACAATCTTGTTGCTCATTCGATGAACAACACATAATAAACAACACAAAACTCTTTTCAAAGTCTTTAGAGACCTATAAAAGAAATGAAACTTACATGAAATATTTTTGTAAATGCGCAACATTCCATGGTCGAGGAACCGATACCCTGTCTAGGTCTTCTAACTAGTATGTCCCTGGTCTGTTCACTTTAATTACCTTATAGGGTCCTTCCTAGTTGGGAGCTAATTTTCCCAAACGTGCCTCTGGACGATGAGGCATTGCTCTTCGAAGCACGAGCACACCTACTGTTAAGTGCCTTGGGCATATTGTATGGTTAAACATTTTAGTCATTCTTGATTTATAAGTGCCCATTTTCAATATTGTTTTGTCTCATTTCTCTTTTAGTTAGTCCAACTCTTGGCATATAGCATCTTCGTTTTACATAAGATTGATTATGCTAATCACGTCTTGAAAATAACCCAATCTCTACTGGAACCATTGCTTTAGTCCCATATGCCATGAAATATGGTGTTTCCCTTGCAGTTGTTTGTAATACCCCGAAATTTTTTATTTTTGAAAATATTGTTTTATATTTTTTGGATTATTTTATAAATTTATGGTATAAATAAATATTTGATAATTTTTAAGGAGATAAGTATAATTAGTAGGTCTAATATGAATTATTTTTTTAATTATGGGGTGCTAAATATAATTTTTAAATTCTTAACAATTAAACAACCAATTTGTGGCCATAAAATTAAAAAAAAAAAAAAAAAAAAAAAAAAAAAAAAAACGTGGCCACAAATTTGTCTCATGTTTAGATGTATGAGACAACGAATTCAAACCTAGTGTTTAGATACATTTGTATGAACTTGACACGTATGTGTTGGTTGATAAATAATAATAATAATAATATATTAAATTGCACGGGTATACATATATAGATATGTTTATGAAAATGATTAGTGAGCATATATATTAAGCCATACCTTAACATATATATATATATATATATATATATATATATATATATATATATATATATGTATATGTATTAAATTTTTCTATTGTGAGATTTATGTTATTATTGTTGTTAAATTATAACTATAAATTTGCATGAAATAATTGTGATTATGTGAAAATTTTGTAGAAATCATGCCAATGTATTTTCTTTGTTGTATTAATTAGATACGCATATTAGAGGGGTTGATATTGAATGTTGACTCACAACCCCACAATTTTGATTGTAGGGTCAATGAGAATAAATATGTGCCAGAAATTATATTAGAAATTTTATTTATAATAATTGTAGTCATTATCCATTGTTGTAAAATTGAATCGAATAATTCGATTAATGAAATAATGTTATTCATTATTACGGTTGTAAAATTAACTCGATAAATTGAGTATAATTATTATCGCAATTTGTAAAATTTCTCCGATTTAATAAAATAAAATACTATGATCATAATTATGACGAGTACGGTAAAATGACGTATAGACAAATCTTGTGGACATATATTTCATCCACAAAATTGTATTTATGGAATTCTATAATCATGTCCACAACTATCACTTAATTCCATAATTTTTTAGATTTATTAATAGTAATCTATTTGTTCTTTAAAAGGTTCGGCTATATTTCTCAATTATACCTTTTATTAGATTTAATTAATAGACATAATTAATTTCTCAATGATATAACTAATGGTTATATTATTATTGGTTATTATTAATCGAAATCTAATTATCACCGTATCTGTAAAAGTTATCTGAAATATAAAAAATCGTCACTAGCTGGTAATAATTGTAATAATTCCAATAATCGATAATTATAAATGAATTTAGATTTCATTTTTTTTTTGTATTATTTTTACTTATATATGCGTGAACTTGGAAACCGGGTCCAAATGAATTACATTACTTTTAATTGTATCAATAATATTTGACTAAAATGACTGAACACACACTAATAGTAATAATATTATTTCTATTACTAAAAATAATACTAATAGTTGATTATATGATTATATGTGATAATATAATAGTGATAATATTATTTTATATTAATAATATTTTTACTTATTAGAGTTAGAAATTCTAACTCTTTTAAATCAAATCTTCAATAATATTTGTCTAAAATTATCAAATATTATTATTTATAAAATTTGATTCCATGATATTTCAAAGTGGTAATTATATTTGATAATTTAATTCCATGATATTGGATAATTATATTTGAATATAATTATCGCCATAGCTTGTTAAATTTCTTGGATATCTATAAAATGGATTACTGATGATTCAATTTTAATATTAATTCTCTAAGAGGGAGAAACTACGTGGCGGCCCTAGAAAACTAGGTCGATACAAAGTGGTATCAGAGCAGAATTATTAGTAATACTTATTTATTTATAAATTGTGAAATATTTGGGGTAGAATTCTTTGTAGGAGAAATCTAGTAGCGGCCTTGGGAAACCAGGTCGTTACATTATTCTTGAAGTCGTTTGGTAGGATCATAAGATTGTTGCCAGTTCTTCCAGCCATTTGCCTTTAGCTTCATTCATTCGCTTCTTGAGTACTTCTTTGATGGACCGATTTGTTACCTCTGCTTGTCTATTTGCTTGGGGGTACACTGGGCTTGATATCCGATCTTGAGTCTTCAGTTCATTATACATCCATGCAACCTTTCTTCTAGTAAATGGGGTTCTATTATCTGATATTAGTACTATCGGAATACCAAAACAACATATCACTTCCTTCCAAAGGAAGTTTTTTACTTCGTTTTAGCCTACTGACACAGATGCATCGGCTTCCACCCACTTGATAAAGTAATCAATTACTACCAACAAGTATTTCTTATTTCTAGGCACCAGGGTGAATGGACCTAGGACGTCCATCCCCCACTAAACAAAAGGCTATGGACTGAGGATCAGTGTTTACTTCTGGGATGGAACCCAGATGTCGTTTGAGAACTGCTGACACTTATCACATTTTTTTACATACTCTTGTGCATCACTACACATTGTTGGGAAATAATAACATATTGTATGTAATTTGTGCGCTAAGGTTCTTCCTCCTTGATGGTCACTGCAAACTCATTCGTGAATTTCTTGTAGGACATAGGTAGCTTTCTTTGGTCCTAAGAAGAGCAGTAGTGGCTGTATGAAGGATCTTCGATATAATTTATCATCAGTCATGACATATCTTGACACTTTATATAAAAAATTTCAAGCTGACTCTTTGTCATCTGGTAATGTTCTATCTTTCAGGTAGCGAACCAATGGAGCTCTCTAATCCTCCTCCTAGTGTCTCTAGGATTATTCCAACACCACACCCTTTCACGTTCAATGCACCATCAACCCATAACTTCCAGAGCCCTGTTGACAGCACCAAACACTTACTGTCTTCTATCATTGCTTCCCTTGGAAGAGTTAACTCAACAATAAAGTATGCCAAGGCTTGACCTTTGATTGTTGTTCTAGGTTTGATTTTGATATAGATTTTACTAATTTCTACTACCCACTTCATGAGACACCTTGAGGCCTCTGGTCTATGCATTAGTAATCTGAGTAGGTATGAATTCAACACTTTGATTATATGTGCTTGGAAGTAAGGCCTCAGCTTTCGAGCCAAAGTTACCAAGTACAGAGCGAGTTTTTCCAATTCAGTATAGCAAGTATCAGCTAGGGCCAATGATTTACTCACGCAAATTGCTAGTCTCTGCCCTCCTAGACATTCCTTTACAAGTGCATCGCTGACTGCAATTGTGGTGACCGCCAAGTATAAGTAGAGATTATCTTCAGGATCCACCTTGGATAAAGTTTTAACGTAACCTAAGTAGTCCTTGATGGATTGCAAAGCTCGTTCACTAGTCTCATCCAGCACATCGATCGGTAAATTTGGAGATGAACTTGTTTAGAGCCGTTCATCTTCTTGTTAGCACCTGAACCTCCCGTATCGTTTTAGGGGACTTCGTGTTTCAGACAACTTCTATATGTCCTGATTCAACCATAATCTCTATCTTGTTTACCACTAAGCCCAAAAAACTTGCTTGACATTACACCAAAAACGCATTTTTCTAGATTCAACTTCATATAATACTTTCGTAGTATCGCAAAAGCTTCTTCTAGATGTGCTAAGTGATCATCCTTCTTGGCACTCTTAACCAACATGTTATCTATATAAACCTCCATAATTATTCCAATTTTTCTTGAAACATGCGGTTCACCAGCCGCTGGTAAGTTGCCCCTATATTTCATAAATCAAAAGGCATCACTTTGTAGCAATATGTACCTCTTGGGGTGATGAAAGTCATTATTTTCTCATCTTAGTTGTACATCCGGATCTGATTATGGCCTGAAAAAGCATCCATCATGGATAACAACTCATACCCAGCTGTCGTATCTACCATTTGATTTATCCTCAGCATCGGATGGCAATCCTTTGGGCATGCTTGGTTAAGGTCAGTAAAATGCACACACATTCTCCATTTTCCATTATTCTTCTTTACCAGTACTGGGTTGGGTAGCCACCTCGAGTAGATTGCCTTCATTATATTCCAAGCAACCTCTATACTTCTGACTCGATCACTTTTTTTTTTTTTTTTATTTCCTGGGCTGAACATCCTTCTCTTTTGCCAGACCAGTAGGTAAGATCTTGAGATGTCAATCCGATGAACCACAGGTTGATTCCTTTCATATCTTCTGGTGCCCAAGCAAACACATCCAGACTTTTTTCCAGCAATCGCTTGAGTTTTTCCTCTTCAAATTGGCTTAACAACGTGCCTATCATCAATTTCTTTATCCCTTGATCGAAGGTTACTTCTTGTACCCGCTCAGTTTGTTGAAGGACACTAGGATGTTCTTTAAAATCGTTTATCTCCTAAGTCGAGCTAAAGGGTGGAGCTCTCACGAACTTCGGCTTTAATTACTGTTGGATCGTATTTTTACCCTTTATATTTATCACAAAACACTGTCTGGATGCTACCTGGTCTCATCGAATGACAACCACCTTGGCATCATTTGTGTAGTTGATGCACTGATGAAACGTAGATGCTACAGCTCCCGTCGTATGAAGCCAAGGTCGTCCCAGGAAAGCATTGTACATGGATGTGGAATCCATAATCACACCCTACCCTGAGCCCCCAACGCCATAGGCCGGGTGTGACATCGACTTGATGTTACCTGCCCAACCAACAAATATATAAACATGTACAGATATAGATTTTGTTTTTCAATTTTTTTTTTTTTTTTACCAATTTCAAAATTAAAAAATACATATGTTCCAAATATCCACACACACACACACAAAAAAAAAAAAAAAAAACTGAACCTTTTATGGTTCACACCAGTTTTGCAAATCATAAGAAACAACACCACCCTCTCCCTCTACCTAGTGCTAGTAGTAGACACATCTCTATCTAAAGTACTTGAGACCAAATATTTTATCGGTGTACTGTTTTCATGATATAAAAATAATTTATGGTTCAAGTATAATTATCAAATATCACTTTTCAAAACATAATATAAAGATAATAGCACACTGAGCTGAAATAAAACTCCACAACTATCATCACAATAGAATAAATGCATTTAAATTAATCAATCAAATTATTTTGATATATAATAAAATACCGCACACATATTATCTTACTCGCCGTATGATCGTTTTATCTCACAATCAGAAGTTATGACGGTACCGTAACCTGTACAACTGTGCAATGTAAGGTTGCTATCAATGTCAGGGCTATTTAATACATTAAATGGTAGGAGCCGACACGTGGTATAAACCACCATATCATCAACATATTCGCTTCTACAATATTATATTGTTGATACCATATTCAACTCTACCATATTGATAATCAATATCATATTAGACTCTACCATATTAATAATCAACAACGGCAACAACAACGACAACGATAACAGCCAACAACCACTTGTAGGACTTGTCCTCCTATCAGGTTACAACATAAATGTCCTACAGGACATGCCCTCCTGTCAGGACTAACAACATCCCGCAGGACATATCCTCCTATCGGGATCACGCTATGGATGCGATGACAAATTATAAATGGATGCTAAATGATGATGAAAGTTTAGGAGTTTGAAGAAATTAGGAAAAACAACTTAGGTTAATTTCAACTCTTAAGATCCCAATTAAGAACACACACGGTACAAAAAGTTTTTATTGTTTATGCGTGTTGTGATAAGGTGAAATTATTTGCTCCTATGTGTTATTAAAAAAATATTTATAAATGACTAAAATGGAATTTGAGAAAGTTAGTTGATAGGTGTGAAAAACCTATCTATTTTCAATCCAAATTTGTTAGTTTTCGAATACGTTTATATAGTATTTTATTATGTTTTAATTAGTTTTCATACTTTTTGTATAAATCAGGTGTGTGAGGCAAAAAGATAGGAAACTGAAGCTAAAACGATGAGATCAAACCAAAGCGGTTCGAAGTTACGGTGGATAAACAAGCTCGGAGGCTAAAAGATGAAACAGGCCCACTGCTTAGGCGTCCAGACCACCGCCTAAGCGGTGAAGATGCTGAGAAGAGCAAAATGTTACTGATGGACGACCGCCTAGGTGAAGATTCTATCGCCTAGGCAAAAATCCAGCAGAAGACGCGGATGGGCTACTGACAGCCGCTCGCCTAGGCGAAAATCTAACAGAATGTTCTCCCAGTCCACAGCCTACTTCACCACCTAGGCGATCAGAACGAACCGACCTGACTCTGCCTAGGCGCAATTTCCACCGCCTAGGCAGATTTTGCCTACACAGTCTTGAGATATTTTTAGATATTTTTGAGATATTTTTGCTATAAATACCCCCTCTCTTCCTCCTTGGCCGGTAACTCTCTTGCCCCCATGGGTTTTTGAGCCCCTTAGGCTATATCTAAGGGTATATTTAGGAGTTTTAGGTGTGGATCTCACATCTCAAAGTAGAGAAGACGGCAAATCGATCATTGAGCGTTCTTGGCGATTTATCTTCGGACAAGGCAAAGTTCTTCGTTCATTTTTCCTTATTTCTTTATCTTAGGATCATGTGAGCATGTTTAGCTCGTTGTTTTACTGTATATTCGGCTATGGCCTCGAGTTAAATATGGATTGTAGTAGGGATTAACACTATATTTATAAATACGTTGTTTGAATGATTTCGGTGTTGCGTTTATGTTTGTTCTTCGTAGTTTGATTGTGTTTATCGTATTGTTTGTTTATTATGCTTAGAATGGTAAATGGAGAATACAGGATTTTGACAAACCCCGGATTCGGATTAGAGTAAACAAACGCCACGATTCTATAACTCGGTCGGGGTTTGAATCGTGGACAATTGATGATGTTGGGGCAAGACTCACATAACCTAGGGTCATTAAGACGTTAAGGGGGACTTCTTCATTGACACAAAGTTGTGTTATATCCCTCGTCTTACACTTGGGAGAAGTGGCGAGAGAGTTTTAGAACGGAGATTGTCGATAGGGTAAATACAACGCGACGATCCAATAACCTGGGAGAAAGTTGGATTGTGTGCAATCAATGACGCTGGGCGAGACTCACGTAACCTAGGGTCGTTAAGACGTTGAGGGGGACTTCTTCGTTGGATCGAAATCATGTATTCTCCCATCTTACACTCGGAAGAGATGGCCGTGGAGTTTACGTACCGAGGTTGTCAAATAGATCGAACAACGTAAACGTGAGTAAATCGAGATCGAAGACGTATATGTAAACACGTTAATCCCTAGGCGATTCTTCACCCTGAAACATATTAGCATATTAGTATAGTTAATTTAGGTTATATTAGTATTAGTTTAATACATTAATTACATTTGTTTTTCGCCTAGATAAAATTAGGTCATGACAAACGCGGTATTCGATAGTAACGACACCAATCCCTGTAGATACGATAACCCGATCTTTCATGATCACACTATACTAAAATTTAGACGTCATATACTTGCGAGTGTAAGTAGGAGTGCATTTCACGCCCTACCATTAGTGGAGCTAATATAGAAGAGAAATTGGTTAAAGGGATGAAAATATCGGAGTAAATGATTTAAAAATGAATTTAGAAGAGGTTCCAGCATTGGTGAGTCGACAGGTAAGTCGACCAAAGATTAAGAAGGGAACTCTCTGTATCTAGCAGTTGACAGGTAGGTCGACCGGTGAGAATAAATGAAACTCTTTGAACCTATGAGTCGATAGATAAGTCGACCGATGGGCATAAAATTATTAGCTTGGTTATATCCTGAATCGAACGGTGGATTGGTTGGTCGACTGAGGTTATAGTTTCAGGATATTGAGAATTCTAAATTCATATCTAAAAGTAGTTGTTTTTTGTTGGGATTTGTGAGAGATTTCAAGGATTTTATGATATTTAAGATATGCTACATCTATTATTTATTTCCTATTAATTTGGTTAATTAAATTTTAATGTTTCTCAATTTGGTACATAAAATTATTTCTAATCTATTTAATTGAGATTGAGAAATATTTAGGGGACTTAATTGGGAGATTTAAAATCTATTATTAAGTAAATTGAACCAAAATGAATTCATAATGATATAAGAGGTCTAAGAGAGCATTTAAGTGTCATGACATATGGGACTTAGCCATTAGAGAGGTGATTTATATTCCATATATATAGACCTACGTTTTTCATATATCATCAAGCAATGAAACATAGATTATGAGAGCTTAAAGAGTTAAGATTATATTGAGCTATTCTAAGAGATATGATTCTGAGATTTTGTGTGAGTTATTCTAAGAGACAATTTTGAATCATTGGCTATTGATCATTGCTACTACCGAATTTGAAGTAACTACGTTCTATTTATTTTTCTATGGATTCCGGGTGAGATCTTTCCAATTATTTTCTATTGTGCATTGCTTGTTTAATTTTTGGAAATTAATCTTTAGAAATTGTTTCTGATTTTTATTGAAGAAAATATTTTATAAACAATTTCCTGAATCTGATTAAGTGCTAAATTATTTGCTACACAGCTTTTGTTTAAAATCAGATTTTCAATCTTACACTTTTCTATCACTAGACTTGGGATATTAATCAAGTTTTAATTTATCTGAGATGGTAGAAGCTCCAAGTGAGATAATATGCTTATTAATTTATATTGGTGAGTAGTGTGACGGATTAAATACTGCTGGAGGTATTTAATCAGGGATAGCTGATTTCAAGTCTCTTCCTGTAAAGAGATTGAGATAGTAATTTTTCTTGAATAGAATTATTTTTGTGTGGATTTTGTAATGGTTCAAATCCTTACCGGCTAGAAGGATAGTTGGAGTGTTTTTGTGATGTTTTGATTCTTGAGCCTTAGGTATAAAAAGAATTAGGTTTTGATTCTAGAACCTGTAAAAAGTAGAGGTTATTCCTGAGTCTGGAAAAAGAAATTTGTAAAGGTTGATTCTGAGCTTGTGAAAAGAATCATTTTGAGAGTTTGGTTCTTACCTGTAAAGGAATCTTGAGTTTAGTGGGTGCGAATCTTCGTTGGGCTCAGAGGATTGAATTAGCCAAAAGTAGCTTAGTGTACTAGGATATATCTATGTGTACTGCATTGTTTATTTTCTTTATTTTATCTTGTGTTGTTTGAGTGTGCATCTAGAGCTTATTACACTTATCCACTGCTATAAAGATAATAATTAATTTTAGGATAAAATTAATTGTTTGATTTTTGAAGTGTTATTTTTTTCTGATATTTTTTAATTACCCAATTCACCCCCCCTTAGGTATTCCATTGGGCTAATGACACTGAATAGATTGCACGTAGTATTGCAAGACAGCTTAGATCGATGACACTAACTCAAATAGCGTTTTAACTCAAGAACTTCTCAATAATTGATCTCACAATTGATCTCTCAAAATAATATCAGAATGATGACTCTTAGAAAAGCTTAGGAACTGAATAATTCTTGATATTGTGTATATTGTCATCTTGTTATGTGAAATCCGTAGGTCTATATATAAGGAATTAGAACAAGCCTTTCAACGGCTAATTTTTAAATAATAAGTATCTAAAAAGCACTTATAGACCCCATATATCATTATGACCTAATCCTGGTATATTTCACTCAATAATATCTTTTAGAATATTCAATTAAATCCCTCAAACATTTTCTCAAACTCAATTAGATAAGATATAAATAATTACATGTACCAAATTGAAAGATATTGAAAATACTTAAACCATATCTATAGGAATATTCAACTAGGAATATCATATCTTAAATATATTCATATCCCTAAGATCTCTCAATCAAGTAAACAAATAACGGCTAATTAACGGCTAGTTTTTTAATAAATCCCAAAATTCCACAAAACCTGAAATTGGTCATCGGTCTACCGACCAACACCCATTGGTCGACCACCTAATTCAGGACATAGCCCAAGACAAAATTCCTCGCCTATAAGTCAACCGCTACTTATCTATCTGTCGATCGAATGATTCAGAGACATTTACAGGTCGACTTACCTGTCAATCGTAAGATCCAGAGACTTCGCCTTATAACCATAGGTCGACCTACCTGTCGACCGACTAATTTAGAGAGTTCAGCTAATTTCCATAGGTCGACTTATCTGTTGACCTGCCATTGTTGGAACACCTTTCCTTAATTAATTTCCATTCAATTTCTTCAACATTTTCACCCCTTTAACCGATTTCTTTTGTTGGTTAGCTCCACTAATTCCTTAAATTCAATTTTAATAAATTATCTTTCTTAAAACAATGTTTATTTTTCAATTTCACATATGAGCAAATATGTTAGCTAATTAGGATCCTGTTAAAAACACACGTAATCATAAAAATATTTTGTGTCGTGTGTGATCTTAATCAAGATACATTAAGAGTAAATATTTAACTTGAATTGTTTTCCCTAGATTCTTCAATTTCTTCGGTCTCTTAACGTCCATCATCTTAGTTAGTCTCTTCAGCATTCATTTTCTTCATGATAATATCTTCACTGGAACTTATGAATTGAAACACTCAATAAATCCATTAATTCCACCAAAAACATCAATATTTAATTGTCCATCAAAATCTTAGGATCAACAATCTCCCCCTTTTTTATGATGACAATTAACTTTGATGTTTTCTTCAAAACAATATGTAATCACACTCCCCCTGAATTCGATGACGGATTTTATAACTCATTAAATCATAGTAATGAAGATAATCATAAGATATTCAACAAAGCACAAATTCAAAGTATAATAAACTCCCCCTTAAGATATTTATCAAAATAATTCAAGTTCCCCCTTCAGATATTCAATAAAACATTAACAAATTTCCCCCCTTTGTCATCTAAAAAAAATAGGGAAGGGGAACCAAAAATATCACTACTCTAGGCAAATGTCATGAACTTTAATTTTTCGCTAGAGATTTAGTGAGTATAATAAACTAATCAAAAGTATCAAAATATTCAATATCATATTTTTCAATTTAAGCATAACACATTAATGCCCCACTTATAAAAACTTTCCCCCCTAAATAATTGTAAACAAGCAAATTCATGCATAGGAGAATAATCCTGAGGCAATCAAAATATTTCAACAATATAGCATGAAATTATATAATCTTAATTATTCAATATGCTTTATTCATGATACCGATTAATATCTTTCATGTAGATAAAATCAAGAAATATGTAATCTTTAATACACTAGGACACGAAACATTTCTCAAAGATAATTTATGAAGCTATCAATATAATGTATACTTTAAACATGGATAAATGCATATTTATCTCATAAAAATTTCAACTCCCTTTTTAAAAAATAATCATTTGAAAACCTTTAATATATCATGATATTATGCATTAATAAATCAAGATATCACTTTAAGATGCATAAAATATCAGCTTAATTTACGTAACTCATTTTCTAAATCACGTAACATGTTTCAAAATCAAACACATTATTACTACTCGATACAAGCACATTATAAAAACATGTAAATACACTTTAACTAAATGTGATATTCACAATTACCATATAATGTTTCTAAGACAACAAGTGAATGCATCATTTAAAATAAGTCATAGAAATCATTACCAACTTACCTATTTGGCAAGTCGGGAATCTCCTTCTTTAACAAATTTAATAAATTTAAGCCGCAAGGGATTAGGAGTACATTTTATATCTTTCGGGGCAACGTTACTTTTTACCTCATTTGTACTTATGATTGATTTGGGTGTATCATTCTTCTTGACTTGTCCGTATTCTCTCAGCTTTTGATTATTGTCATTTGATTTATTGATGATTCCCTTTGCACGTATCGCTTGTGGCTTCGTGGTGATATCCCATCTTAGATTTTGTCTAACTTTTCTCTTTGCACATTTCTCTTGTGGCTTCTTTGTAATTTCACATTCTGTCTTTAGTGCATCTTTTCGCTTTGCACGCGTCGCTTGTGGATCTTTGATGACTTTCTATTTTGGCTTTGATATAACTTCTTTGTTTGTTCCTTCAGGTCCACTTTCGACATTATGTAATTTTGCACAAGACATTTCAACAGTTTTCTTCGATATCCATTTCATTTTGGATCCGTCTTTATTAGATATAAACTTAGGATCCCGAAACGGACACAATATTTTAAAATGCCCAACCCTATTACAATAATAACCTCTCAAATCCGAGTCATTGAGGAATTAAGTTCGACAAAACTTATTTACGTGACATTTCTTTGATTCCCATCTCCATAGAATTTAAGGAAATGTCAAATCGAAAATTCTTTAAATTAATTGGGCAAATAAGGAAAGTAGACATTTTATGACATCGCATTTATATTGAAAATAATGTAATATTTCACGTCGCTTTGCATGTTACCTTTTTTGTATTACTTAGAAAACATTGAGATTAATTTTTTCACTTAAATTAAAGAAGGTCATTGAAAACAAACATAAAACAACCCCCAAGAACCATCCTTATCGAATCCCTTAATAATTGATAAGAGATCACACTAGGAGAACATTCCAAAAATACTATAAAATTGTCTCATCTTAATTTGAAAAATACTAAAAAGATTTCATAAGAAGGAAATGATCTTCAAAATAAATTAAAATATTTGGACTTAAACTAATGAGACTTAATTGAATATAAGGTACCATTTTCGAACAGGCGTCTTTGGATGTCTAATACCTTTCTCAAGAGTAATTGACCCTTGAACTTTTTAAATGAATTTTTGGTTTGATCAGGTTTTTGGAGTCAATTTTACTAAGGCCTTTTTAAATGATTTTCTAAAAATTCGGTGACTTAGCACACCATTTAAACCCAATGTTAGGTAGTAACTACTTATTTTAAAATGGTCTAATTACCTTTTTGAGAAAAATGAAGTTTTTAAAAACCCTCTTTTTTATGCTTTAATATTTCATATCCTTTACTTTTTCAAAAAAATGGGGTGAGTCAATTTGGGTTGAGAAATTGCGACCTATAATATATTATGTTAAACCAGTTCATAATTGCTAATTTAGATATGAATTTTACTTATATTTATTCATGCTAGTAACACTAAAAATTACAACTCATTTTTCTCCTCCTCATAACATATTGACTTATTCTTGCGTCGGAAGCTCTTTGGCCGATACTATGCAGGTGTCCTAATTTTTCGGTTGTTGTAATTTTCTAGTCGCAGTTGATGTTTAAGAAGGTAGAGTGATCATATAACAGTAGTCTTTAATGACACTATGATAGATCACGATTTTTGGTATCCAAAAAAATGTGGTTAAAACTCTAAGATGGCGGTTAAAAATTATGCTCTTTGTCAATTATTGTAAAACATGATTTTGAATCTTCAAAAAAAAAAAAAAAAAAAAGGATGTGATTTTCTTTTCTTTCTTTCTTTCTTTTTTTTTTTTAAAAAAAAAAAAAAAAAACACATTGAATGCAATTTTTCGGGATTTTTGAAAAAGGAAAAATATTTACTTGGAACATGAATTCTTGGATTAAGAAATATGACCTGAATTGATTTTTTTCTTTTAGGGAAAAAATAATTTTTATAAAGAAATAAGATCTTTCCATGCAATTTTTTTTTGCATATTTAAATACTTGAATGAAAAAGAATTTAAATCAAATTTCAACTTGATGGAAATGGTGTACTAGGATGAATGCTAATTATTTTTTTCCAATTTAACCTAAATTAAAATTAAAATTTAGAGTAGTATTCTATGATCTAATTAGGCAAAAACAAATTGTTTGGGACTTTATTTTTTATTTTAGTTTTTTGAATTAGTATTTTCTTTTGATAACAATATAAAATGAACACTAGTACTAAAATCATAACATAATAGCAATAAAAATAATTAAAGAGAACTTGATTCAACAATATGAGCATGCATTTTTTCTAATTTTTCGTCTTTGGTTAGTTTTTATTTTATTTTATTTATTTATTTATTATTATTATCCATAATAACAACTATATATATATATATATAACTTGCAATTAAAAGGGAGTTTTTTTTTTTTTAGATTTACCTTTACCTATTTAAGAGTGTGGTGCCTTTGATTTTTTTGTTTTTTTGTTTGGCATAAGGGCATTTTTTTTTTTTTAATTACTGGTTGTAGAATAAGGTGGTTGATGTGAGGAGAACTCCCACACACATTTGATAAAAGCCAGTAGGAGATTGATGGGTCTGGTCGGGTAGTGAAATCTGATCCATATAGATTGACCAGAAGATAATTCATTGACCAAGTGTATTAGCTTGAATGGAGTTGGGTTTACCTACGAATGAAGCCCAATACATAAATAGATGAAAGGACCTATAAGAGGCCAAATCATGTATGGGCTGACATGAATAGAAGAAGGCTCCCTAATAGGGCCTGATTGTAAGCAAATAAGATCTACAGTGGAAGACCACTGGTCAATCAACCCAATGCCCGACGATCCCATGCACACGGAGAGACGTAACTGATTTATCCTTTTTAGTAAAATCATGGACACTTTCCATGCAGGTAAAAAGTTGATTGTGGAGGGGGTAGTGACATGAACGGATGGCGTAGAATAAATAGTCTATATATGAAGGTAGGTTTCAAGGGCCAAGGTAGCATTTTTTACATAGTGAAAACTTTACACCATAAAACAAACTAACTTATTCTCACGTTGGAGTTTCTTTGGCCGACACCACAACGGTGTCCTTTGGAGCTAATCGATTTCACAGGTTACATTTGCAGATTGTGGAGGTCTTTGGCATGTGGCTGGACTTTTACACATAAGAGAGATTTTTGGCAACATCATTTGGCACTGTCTATAGGAAATCAAACAAAAAGAAGGTTATTATCGAGATAAGGTAGTTACAACCAAGAGGAGCAGGCCTGAGTCAGGGGAGTGAAATCCTACCACACACGAGCACTGAGGCTCTAATGGAATTTTCAGAGAGAGTTCATGTTGTTCTTCCTCCTAAGGTACAGACTATTGACTCAAGAATCGACACTTTGACAGAGATGATCGCTACAATGGAAGACAGGTTAAGGTGGATGGCCCAACATATCGCTGAGAATGTTCAACAGCCCCCTCCTACGAGCAATGACCTTAGAGAACAAGCAGAGTCACCGGAATCTCTGGACCCACCTTCGCAATAAGGACGAGTTGTTTAGAGAGATATCAGCAACTTCCCAGCAGAAAGACGGTTGCTCAAGTGAACTGAGATAGTAGATTCTCGCTAGTAACATCGGGTCCAAGGGGAGAAGGACTTGCCCGTTGACAAGGTGGAAATGTTGCTGAAAGGGACGGAGATGCCATTCACCTCAGACATCTTAGAAGTACCTTTGTCAGATAAGTCTGACCCAACCAAGTTTGAAAAATACGACTGGAAGATAAACTCGGTTGATCACATTCGTCAGTTTAGGCATGTGATGGCACTTTACAGAGCAGGTAATTCTACGCTTTATAGAGCCTTTGCTACTACTCTAAAGAGATATGCCTTAGAGTGGTTATACAAAATACTGTCTAACTCTATCTTGTCATTTACTGACTTCAAGAAACATTTCATCAGTCGCTTTATCATGTGCCGAAGGCTAATGAAAGGGGTTGATTACCTGTTAGCTATAAGATAGGAAAATGGGGAATCCTTACGCCAGTATATGAATCTCTTTAACGAGGAATTGACGTGCATTGAGGGTTGCAACACAAACCTCATCGTAAATGCGTTTACCTCGGGATTGCAACATGGTCGATTCCAAGATTCATTTACAAAGTACAACCTGAAAAGCATGACCGAGCTAATGAAGAGGGTAAAGCCTTATATGAAACTGGAAGAAGTCATGTATGCGAGAGAAGGCAGGGTATCAACAAAAGATAAATCTAGATCCAGCGATAAGCACAACCAGAGAACCAAGGGCAGTACCTCAAACAGGTAGAGAGAGCGTAAAAGAAGCTCAACATCAAAAACAGAAGCACATCAAGAGCCGAACCTTCGAAGTTTACGAATGTCGATCTCGAGAATTCTTCATGAAATCCGTTCATTTGAGGTATTTCAGTGGCCTCCCAAAATCTAAACAAAGTCTAACAAGAAGAACAAAGGTAAGTACTGTGAATTCTACAAGGATCATGGACATGACATTGACGATTGTTGGGACCTCCAAAAAGAAATCGAACGGTTGATCGACATGGGGCGGTTATATGGCTATTTGTAGGAGTAAACAAGGTAAAGGAAGAGGTCTACAAGAGAAAAAAGTCACGAGAACCACGACAAAGAATAGAAAGACAATGGTCTTAACAACGACATTTATACGATAAATGTTGCTTGTCCTTTTATTGGAGAGACAAGCCGTGAACGGAAGAGAAAAGTTTGTGAGGCAGTGGTGGAACAATGTTACGAGAAGACAATGTCTTTGGTCGAGAAACCCAGGCCAATCATCACGTTTAATGATAAGGACTGTAAATGTATAACCCATCCTCACGAGGACGCTTTTCGTAATAACACTTTGGATCTCCAACTTTGAGGTGGGGAGAATCCTGATTGACACGATCATTTCTGCTAATATTATCTTTGTTAACACGCTCAAACAGATGGGTGTGCCCGACTCAGAGATTGGGTCAATCCAAACGGTGATGGTTGGGCTTAAAGTGACCTAAACTCCCTCAAAGGAAAGATCACCTTATCTATCACAACAAATAAGAATGATGACAAATTCACCAAAGCTACAGAATTCATGGTAATTGTAAAGCTTAATTTTTTCACATACATATTTCTAGTTGTATTTTAGAACATTTAGAAAAATAATGGGGTTCATTATGCTATTTAAATTTTACTTTAAAAATTTTAGGGGTAATTGTGGTATTTAAAAGTTTGATTTTAAAATTTTTAGGGGTTAATATGTTAATTTTAATTTTGACTTTTAAAACGTTTCGAGATTAAGTTATTCGGAATATAATTTTAAAAGTTTTTGAATATAATTAATATTTTATTTATCTCAAGAAGGATAATTAGTGTAAATAAATAAATTAAAAAAATAAAAAAAAAAATAATTATGCGGTTAACATTCTTTCATTCTTAAAGAAGGAAACAAGTTTAAACCACACACATAAATATGTGTGTGTATGGTCATGACAAGTGGCCAAAAAACAATATTGATATATATATATATATATATATATATATATATATATATATATATATATATATATATATATATATATATATATATATATATATATATATATATATATCAATATTGTTTTTTGGCCACTTGTCATGACCATACACACACATATATATGGGACTGTCTGTACAGATATGATTACATGTATATCTATATGCCAAAAATATATATATACGTGGATTCGAGAACTATAGTAAGTATAAATATATCTAATTTGTGAAAAATATAATTTAAGATAAAAATTATAAATTTTATTAAAATAATAATTTTTAATATTTCGTTGACTAATATATTAATAGTTGATTAATATTTTTCTGTAGATTGAATTATTAATAAAAAAAAAATTGTAATCGATGTTATAATAATTTTTATATAGTTAATATTGACTTAAAAAATTAGGAGTTTAATAATTTCGTATAATTAAGAAAATTTAAGAATGGAAAAGGTTATATTTTAGTGTCACGCATCGCATATTGGATTTATTTAAATAAATTCTTAATTTAGGTTCGATTGTTGTTAGGTTTATCGGCAAATCCAGTAACGTCAATGTTATAACAGTAGTATATTCAGTAGCACAAAAATCGAGATAAGTGTACTATCTTCTATTTAAATTTTCAAATTATATTTTCATACTAAATTGTGAAAAAAAAAAAGATTTATTAAAATAGACGCTTTTATAACATTATGTGGATCAAGTAAATTTTTAAATTTAGAAAGTGATTTTTATTATTATCTACAATGCTATAGTGTAATCCCGACAAGAAGACAAGTCCTGCGGGATGTTGTTGGTCCTGACTAGAATGTATGTCTTGTAGGACGTTTATGTTGTAACCTAACAGAAGAGCAAATCTTGCAGGTGGTTGTTGATTGTTATCGTTGTTATTGTTGTTGTCGTTGACTATTAATATGGTGGAGTCAAATATGATATTGATTATCAATATGGTAGAGTTGAATATGGTATCGACAATATAATGTGGTACAGTCCAATATGTTGATGATATCGTGATTTATACCAAGTGTCGACTCTCACCGTTGGAGATATTTAATGGCTCTGACACTGATAGCAACCTTAGATTGCACAGTTGTACAAGTTACAGTACCATCATAACACCCAATTGTGAGGTGTAACGATCCTATGACGAGTAGGAAAATATGTGTGCGGTATTTTATTATATATCAAACTAATTTGAATGGTTAATTTAAATATATTTATTCTATTGTAATGATAACTGTGGAGTTTTATTTCGACTCAGTGTGCGGTTATCTTTATATTATGTTTTGAAAAGTGATATTTGATAATTATATTTGATCCATAAATTATTTTTATATTATGAAGGCAGTACACCGATAAAATATTTGGTCTCAAGTACCTCAACTAGAGACGGGTCCACTACTGGTATTAGGTAGAGTCAGAGAGTGGTGTCGTTTTTTAGGATTGGCATAACTGGTGTGAACCGTAAAAGATTCAGTTTTTTCTCTTTTTTTTTTCTTTTTTTTTTTTGTGGATATTTGGGACATGGGTATTTCTTTGAAGTTGGTAAATATTTTTTTTTGAAAACAAAATCTATATTAGTATATGTTTATATATATATATATATATATATATATATATATATATATATATATATATATATATTGGTTGGATAGGTAACATCAGGTCGACATCACGTTCGACCTTGGGCGTTGGGGGCCTAAGGTAGGGTGTGACAGTTTTTGGTATCAGAACTTAAGTTATATATTCTGTAGATGTGACAGATTGTCTAATCAGTAGTGGACCGTAAGATAGAATGTTGATAGGTTGATTCGACACGTGAGTGGTAGTTTTTTATTAGATTATTTAGTACATTTGCATCATGCAATGTTGTTTGCATTGTTGACCATTTTTCTTATTAAATTTCATTTTAGATCTTGAATATGGATCATGAATGTAACGACCCGATTTTCTAGAAATGCAAAGCGGTTTCTCCCAAGGAGAATTAAAATTAAACTAAATAACAGATATTTTATTATTCATAAATCTGATCTGAGAAACTTGACAAACTACGACGATCATTATATCCGATTTATTGATTTATCGAGTCAATTTTACAATAATAAATAATAGATACAATATTTACAAATTAAATATAAATTTAAATAAAATATCAAGCGTAACACCATTTTCATCGAACCTACAATAAACACTGTGGGGTTGTGAGTCAAAACTCAGAAGAATTTCAATCTCTCTAATACGTGTATTTAATGGATAAAACAAATAAATATATAAACATGTATCACACATAGTTTTTACATAATCATGATTATTTTATGAAAATTAATAATTATAATTCAACAATAGTAATAATATAAATTACACAATAAAGTGATTAAATATATATATTAAAAGAGTTAAAAATTATACCTGAAATTCGAAACCAAAATCCGAAGCGAAATCGATATTTCTCGCTTGAAAGTTTCCAATATCCATAACTTTTCTTATGCATATATAATTAAATACTAAAATAGCCTTAACATTGATACCCTTAATATATATATGCTATAACCTTATACTCATCCCTGCCGAATTAGTATGATCATGTTTCTTCTTATTATTATTACTTATACACGTGTCCAAACCTATATATATATATATATATATATATATATATATATATATATATATATATATAATATGGTTGATTTTGTTTCCTTCTTTACGAAGGAAACAATTTCGACCACTTTATTCATTTATTTATTTACTTATTTACACTAATTATCTCTCTTGAAATAAAGAAAATATTAATTATATCATAAAACTCTTAAAATTATAGTTTAAATAACACAATAGTGTTAAAAAAAATTAAATCAATTTAAAATTAATATTTAATTCCCAAAAATTATCAAATATTTATTTATACCATAAACTTTCATAATATATAAAACAACCCAAAAATATTAAATTTATATAAAGTAATATTTTTAAAAATATAAATTTTTGAGGTGTTATAATCTACTCCCCTTAAATAAATTTGTCATCAAAATTTTGCTTAAAATAATAATAATTCAGAATTGCACCGCACGCTTGGGTTAATCATATTTGTAGAGTCCCATAACCGAAAGTCATCTATAATTCTTAACCGATAAAATCCATACTATATATCTCCATTTCTGCATCTGTAGTGACCTATCTTTATCCAACAACATGTAGACATGGTGCACTTTGGTTGATAACTTCTAATACAAATAACTAATTGTCATAGAATTTTATGTTTCTAAACACTTCCGCTGCGCACTCTAATAAAAATAATAATAAATATATATATACGTCTATGTACAATTAATAAATATATTTTAAAGATATCACTGTAGTCTCAACTAAATTGGGGTTATCTTAATTGCAACAGGTTCATGTTCTTAATAAGTTTTTTTTCACTTGGCATGACTTTTCAAATCTACTGTCATATCCCATAACCAACATTGATCAATTCCATTCAACATTCAAACCAACATGTTTGCGACAAACATCATAATCAGTAGATAGCCTAATTCTTTGTGGACTGTCCCGTGAGACTAAAACAAATTTTCACAATCCAAATTTCAAATAACGAATTTTTTTAAGTACGTCTGAAAATACATAAATACCTTTCAACCACATAAATACGTCCCACACACATAAATACGTCTTAACCGCATAAATACATCTCAAAATATATAAATACGTTTCAAACCACATAAATATGTCTCAATCACATAGATATGTGTCAACCATATAAATAAATACATATCAAACTTCAAAAAATCAAATACGTTTCAAATATATAAATGCGTCTTAATCACATAATAGAAATACATTTTAGACACATGAAGGATATTTCATCTCAAAAGTTCAATATTCAAGAAAAATATGTATATAAAAATATTACATAAAGTCTCCCAAAAGTCTCAACAATTTTCTCATGCTCTGACTTAATCTTTTGCTAGTAGTGGACTAATATCTATCTGAATATTTTATTGGTGTACTGTATTCATAACATAAAAATAATTTATAGATCAAATATATATAATATATATATTATCAAAACTCATTTTCAACAAATACTAACACATTGAGAAATATCAAAATTTCACAAATATCATAGAACAATCGAATTTAAATCAACGGATCAACTCACTTTTATATAATAAAATACCATGCTACTTTACTAGTTATAGGATCGTTTTACCTCACGATCGAGAGTTATCATAACAACTACCTGCAGGGTTTTTCCTTATGACAGGTCTTAACAAAACATATTTAACTACCTGCAGAACTTGCCCTCCTGCCAAGTCACAACACAATATTCTACAGGATATGTCCTCTTGTAAGAACTAACAACATCTTGCAGAACATGTTCTCTTGTCGAGATAACTATAGCATAGTAAGATAATAAAAAATAATTTCTACACATAAAAATTTTACTTGATCCATTAAACATCATAAAACTGTTCCTTTTCATAATTTTTTTTTCCATAATCTAATACTGATGAAAGAATTTTTGGGGACCTTTGAGTGAGCACTTGAGACCCAACCACGTGTCAACCCTCGGAATGACAATGACGTATTTCGGAATCCATAATGCCACGTTAGAGCATATGCCGACTAGGGCTCATCCCTGGAATCTTATTTGCACCCAAGGAGGAGCGAGGAGCTTCACAGGGATGTGCCGCTCTGAGCTATACGACGTGCCCTCGGTGATCAGTTTCAGGGACTCAGCCGTTCACCTCGACCGGCTCTTATTTTCACCTTGTTTCTTCTCCAGAACTCCACGGATCTCCGCTCTCCTCCACTGGTTCACCGCCGCAGGCCTAACAAAGGCCCGCGGGCTTTGCTAAATGGGCCCAAAAGCCCAAACCCAACGATTATCTCCTAAACGCCCTGGATTATCGACTAAACACAGGGTTTCAACTGATTAATCGTGTTTAGGCCCGACTAATTATCTCCAACGCCTATATATATCGGGGGCTATGTAAGCCCGACGTACGTTTGAATACACTTACATTACGAGTAAGTTCATTTGTTTCCTTTCTATATTTTGTACCTTTTCTTTTTTAGCACTGATTACTACGTCGGAGGGGCTTCACCGAGACAAACCCCGGTTTGAGTCTTCTGCAGGTACACTCCCTGAGGAGCAAGACTCTAGACACAGCAGGACAGTCCTTCCAAGACCCAGCACAGCTCACATGAGTACTTTTCAATCGACGACTCCACCTCTACAAGAGGACCCACGTGTCATCCGACTATACTATACTCGAGATGTATACTAGTTTTATGCACCAATAGTTTGGCACTGTCTGTGGCAACCGAGCAAAAAGCCTTTCCCTAATCACTACTTTCTGCTTAATTGAGCTTGAGTGATCACAAGGTCCAATTAGATAAACACAAAATAGAAGAACGAGAAGACATGTCGAAAAATCCAAGCGCATACCCCCAACTCCCACCAACGAGGATAACTGCCCCCTATGGTTAGGCAAGACCATTCACTCTACCACTTGGGGCTGCCGGACAGACCTCAAGAGCAATGGAGGCATCTCAGGTTGATCTTCTTGAACGCAATATGCAAGAGTTCAAGTCGAATGTACAACTCATCCTCGCGCGCTTACTATCGCCCCTGCTCAGGGTGGACCAACCCCTCAGCCCGCAACGCCTGAGGGGACTTCTAGACCGCGATTGTCACAACCCACCTCGGACACCCATCACCCTAGGGCCGGCGTGACGTTAACATTACATCACCTATACACCAAACCAATTAGGAAACAACAAGTGCATACATAAATTCACAACTACCAAATCAGACCATACTAATTTAATACACCCTCTATTTGGGGACACACCCGTCCCTACAAAAATTATAATAACACAAAGATAAAACAACCATAAACCTCTCATAGGTTCACCTCAATCAGTACCTCCCAAAATACTCTCTCACTACCGTATTGCCGGACTCTATCTAGTGTCAGTAGGGGATCGACTCCTAACTGTTGCACCTGCGAGTATACTGCCTTCTTAATAAAAATATTTTTAAAATAATAATACATTCTAAATAATATAACATTTAAATGGATAGAGCTTAACACATATAAACAAACACATTTTGAATAGTAGTATAAAAATCATATACCACGAGAAAACTCCTTCTTCCTACCATTAAGAATCATCATCTATATATATATTAAATATATGAATTTCATCCAAACCATCAGCATAAAATAATATGATAAAATATCAAGACGATATAATAAAACACCACATCACCATATATGACAAAACGCCAAATACAACAAAACACCACACCACTCTCTCTGGTTAGCCATAATGATTGTTTTAACCTCACGATCGGGAGTTGCAATGGTACCGTACTACCCGTAGGATATGCCTTTCTAGCGGGACAAATGACCATATTCCTGGACGCCCATCGGACAGGTCATAATATCAATATTCACATGCCGGACCACCCATCAGCAGTATATAATATCAATAATTGTTTGCTGGACCACCCATCGGCAAGACATAACATCAACAACCGCCTGCCGGACCGCCCATCGGCAGGACATAAAATTAATAACATCATCAAATCAACAACATCATCCTCAAACTACAACTCAATAACATCGACTTCTATCTCCAAAACCGATTTAATCCACATTTCCAAAATACCCAAATCTGCTTGATCCATATAAGTTATAAATTCGTCAAATTTTAAGTAAACACATTTTTCCATCATATATATATGAAAATAGATTTTTTTTGGCAAGAAAACAATACACTCACCTGATTATTCATTTTCAAAGACTTTGACCGCCTATTCCCTACCGGTACTCCAGTGCCTGTGAACCAAATAGTGACAAGGCCTAAATTAATATTTAATGCAAAAATAACCTAATCATGCCATGCAACCCTAAATCCCGTAGTTACCTATTACACTAATATTGCTTCGTTTAAAGTTTATGATATCAAATTTATTCATGTAAACGGTCTCAATATTTATTATCACCATTTCGACATTTTCGATGCTAGTAATTAGTTTCATAATCAGCCACGAAGACAATTAAATACATATATTAATAGAGTTCGGAATTCTACTTTTCCCGAATTTTTCACCGGCCGCGAGATTGGATTTTTGGTTTTTTAGTAGGGTGGTTTGTGTAATTTTCCTTTATTTTCTTTTTCTTTTTCTTTTCTCCCGCTTCTGTTTTCTTTTCCTGTTTCTTGTTTTGTGTTTCTGTTTTCGCTGCCAAAGAGCTCTCACCCCCACTCACTTACTCCGACCACACCACACACCCACGCAATCACCGACGGCATACGCACACTGGCGATCACATACCTCACGGCGATCACACACCCCAACAGCTTCTCCCACTCTCTTCCTTTTCCGTTTTCTGCCCTCCCTTCCTTCCTCTTCCTATTTCTGTTTTCCTTCCAAACGACAAACACACACACCACACCACTGAAGGAGCCACACACCACACACACCCTTAACAAAACCCATATCGCTGGTGACCAAATACACTCACACAACCATGCACATAACACACACACACACACAAATGACAACACCACCATCGACGAGTCCTCTCTCTCTCTAACTCTCCACCACCAGCGATGCTCAAACCACACACTCCCTCAACAAAACCCACACCGCCGACGACCAAATACATACACAAAACACGCACACACAGTCAACAGAAAAACAAAGCACACACATCCACACCTAAACGAACACGGCACCACCGTCACTGCCGGAACAACTACACACACACGACACACACAATACACACACACAACATTACCAATTGAAAAGGAAAAATAGGGAACACATACGTGCACTCACCGAAGCAGACAGAAAACCACACGCACGACAACCATACATACACCCGGACGAGATACGCAACCCACCACCGGCGATCACTAACCTCCGACGGCCCATTCTTCCTTCGGTTCTCTCTCTTCTTTCTCTATCTTTCAATATCTTTGTTGTTTTTTGGATTCTTCTCCATCCTTCCCGATTATGTGTATGTGTGTGTATATATGTGTGTGTGTGTGTGTGTGTGTGTGTGTATGAAAATCTAAATGGCCAGACATGTGGCCGGCCGTCCACCCCTCATTCCCCTTTACCAACTCTCTCTCTATTTATAAAATATATGAAACTACACTTAGCCCCTCTTTTAGTTTGGGTAGGATATTAAATTAACCCAATTCTAATTTTTAATGTGTTTAAAATTATAATTTGACCCCTTAAATTTTAAATCAAATAACAATTTACGCCATTCACCTTGGTATTTTTGACATATTATAAAATACGACAAAAATTGTTTGCATATAAGGATTGGAGTTTTACAACTCTTCCCCCCTAATAGAAATTTCGTCCCAAAATTTTCATCAATACTAATCGGGATTAAAATCTCGGTCAAATCAATAATATGTCAGACACGCACCCCATGGTTACGTTAGTCACACTTCATTCTACAACAATTAGTTGCTATGTAGGGTCCCATAACCACAAGTCAGCCATAAATTTGTAATCATCAAATCATTTCTCCATAATTAACATTTATCCATTTTGTCCAACAGTTCCAGGCAACCAGTTTGCAACAATATCTCCATTTAACATTTAAACTCACAATATTCACAACCAATCTCATAAACAACAGATAGCCCAAGTCCCATTTGAATTGGTCCGTGAGACCAAAAATTATTAACCTCAATATCTACATCAGAACTTTAATAATCACATAAGCGTTCTAGAAATAGTACCACAATGTCAACACTAAATTTGTCGCAATACACGTAATACGCCAAGATCACATAGATACGTTCCGAACCACGTCAAAATCATATACCTATCCCTCAAAACACACAAATCTCACCAAACCACATCAATACGTATTAAAATACGTCAAACGGATCATCTATAAGAATTCTCTTCATGCTTCCACATTTAATCAAGTCCCTGACAAGGTCTCACGCCTCAATTCCGTTTCAATCTACCTCACATGCTTCAAACATATATACAAGTATAAATATAAATCGAAGGACATAGATACGTCCCAATAAAAAAAAAAATTGGTTACATCTCAAAAGTCATTAGTTACTAACTGTAAAATATTGTACCCTGAGTACATAGGATATTTCAAAATTTTCTTTTCTCATGAAATCTCAATAACCTTCACATGCTGACTCTGCCTGATGGTAGTAGAGAATCAATACATCTGGTTGAATTCTCCTATCTCATTTTGGTCGATTGGAGTGTTTCATCCTTTGCACATAGCATTTTATACGACGCCACCTTGATCATCAAAAGGTATCTATTATTATAACACATTCCATCAGCACCACATAATTATTCTCACTACCAGAAATTCCAAAACACAATCCTTTAACATATCTTCCAACATCTGAATCGCACTTCATGACTGATTGTTAATCTACAAATAAAAGAGGTGCCAACGTTCAACTTGGCACACAAAAAGGTATGAAAACTCGTCCCGAATATTAAAATAAAGATCAGATCCTGGTACTACAGTTTCTTCTATACAATTTTCCACTAGAGAATTATTATTTGAAATTAACTACCCCACTTTCCAAATTTACAATGCACCAATTTTTTTTCGACAGTAATGAGTTTTAAAAAATTACTATTTAAGGTATCACCATTAAATACTACATTTCGAATTCCTCTGCTGTTGTTCATACAACAACGACTTGATTTGTTTTAAAGATTATCTTCCAATTACGATATGGCGGCAACACTTACAATTGACAATTCAATTTTATCACAATACGGTCAATCAATTTATCCAAAAACAACTATCAGTTATCGAACGAATAAGTCAACAACGAATTTTCACCTTTTAATCTCAAACTAGTCTCTTAACCCAACCTTATGCGACAATTATATTGAACCAGTGCTTCATGCAACCGAACAATTCCGTCAATATACACTTAGCATACGAGTCAAGGCTCCCCTTTCCATTCTGGAATAAGTAAAAGCTACAATAATCCACCTGGATGTTAATGCTCAACACCTAATATGCAAGACACCTAACAACAAATTCTGCGATTTTTCATTCTCCTCCACACTACCCATAATGCTCCCGCAATCTCGATACAATTTGATATTACCGAGGGCATTGCGAACATAATCCTATACACCCCTTTTAAGGTCTCTTTCGTCAAATGAGCATCATTAAGAACACACAATCTATTCCCAATCATCACAACTTCATCATTATTTCTGACACGATGTTAGCTCTGTGACCATTTTTCACTGTATTTCTAATCCTTCCTGACTGGACATCTAACCTTTGCGTTTCTATTACACGGTTGATCAATGTTGGTTTAAAAATCATAATCTCAAACAGTGTTATCATCTGACCAACCACCCACTAAACTCACAAGGGTCTCAACTCAACATAGAAATTAGTACGAACAATCACCCACTAAACTCACAATGGTCAGCGTTGCCATCCTGAATGATAATAGATAGTACGATTATAATCTTTAATCATATTTATTCAAAGCCTCAACCTTAGATTTAGCTTCTTCTTTTTTTAAATAAGCAATATTTCAAACTCTGGTGGTTAGTGCATATCCCACAAGTCTTGCGATACAGGTAATGTCTTCACAACTTCAGGACAACCACAATCATTACCAACCCTAATTCATGCATCGGGTAATAACACTTACATTTATCAGTCTTTCCGAATCTGGCTTTCTTGCTGGTCAATCAAATCAACGGAACGGCTGAAACAAAGAATCCCTACACCAATCGATAATAACCCGCCAATCCCCAAAGGAAAAAAAAAGTTTTGAACTTTGGTTACACTTTTCAGCCTTCCCCATTAAATCACAACTTCAACTTCCTTTAGAGTAGCTCAAATACTATTTTCCAAGATCACATATCTCAAAATTACACTTGATCCAACCAAACTCACATCTACTGCACTTGGCATACAATTACGTTTCTCGCAGCATCAGCAACGCAATCTGGAGATGTTCTACATGCTCTTTTCTACTTTCGATTGGATCACCGTTTTTACCACGTCACAGTCCCTGACCTTCAACTGGTAATATCCTACTAAAAAATTTAACTCCCTAATATTTCATAGTTGCGTAAACAAACCATCAATTTTAGACGATGAATTACCAAGATTTTAATTAAAAAAAAATCCAAATTTTCCACATTTTTCTCAACACGATTTTATTTAACCAACTTAATGAACCGAATGTTCAATCTATTAAAATTATACAAAATATTTGACAATAACTATGATGATTAATCATGCTTACTGGTACCCCGACAGTTTCTCTCAGAACTACATAAGGAACATTTCTAGCTATTAAAATATCCACCATCTAAACTTATTTTACTGATGCCCAGCACCTGCGTGAAGTATTCTAATATCCTTTCTTTAACACCTTTGTAATTTCCTGGATTAACTATCAAATTGATTGGGGGTAATGATTACATCTCCCCAAAATACAAGTTGTAATTCATCTAAGTTTTCAGAAGTAACTTCTTTTTGAAACTGTTCACCGACAACTCTAGATTACTCATTCACAAAAGATTCTATTTACGGGCACTTACTATCAACACTGGAACATAATTCTTGGCCACTTTCTACATATTCTATTACGTTTGTTATCTCTACTTTCCTGTCAACTTAGAACGTACTACCAAATTACATCCTTTTTAATATCGCCATAGTTTTCTGACCATTTTTTTTTATTTCCAACTAATACAATTCTTTTTTTTAATATCATCATCAGATTCCTTTCGTATTGCCTAGAAGGCGATTTTATACTTATTTTGAATGTCATTTCATATTTCAACTTAAGTGTGTTCTGCAATACTATCTAGTATTTTAATAACAACTTATTAGGTGCTACCAATAGTTATCTCATCGTCTTAAAAAACGCATATAGTTGTTTCTCAATTAAAATTTCACATTTCCAACTATTAATACTCCCACAATTGGGATCCACCCATTTCCACTACCAATAACCCAACACCACTCGAGTCCATCAACTGACCATATCACACTTTCATCACACCCACTAATTTCTAATAATACAACCAACC